>CM031244.1:442603072-443214311 GCA_018340775.1 Taxus wallichiana var. yunnanensis
GCTCTCTTGGTCGAAGAAGGAGCTCCAACTGGCTCCTTCCATTTCCTTCATTACGCCTATTGACTATCCTCGATGGATTTCTAACATCGTGCACATCACCTGGCAGCGGAAGGGGACTTCGGATATGCGGTTCGGGGATCTTAACCTCGCTTGCCTAAGGATGACTTCCCCCTCCCCAGTATTGATCGACTTGTTGATCTCACTTTGCTGAATCGCGAAATGCTTTCTCTCATGGATGGCTTTTCGAGGTTCTGACCAAATTTTGGTTGCCCCTGCACGATCAAACACAAAGCTCATGCCTTCATAACTCCTTGGGAACTTTTGCACATTACCGTGTAATGCCGTTTGGCCTTAAGAATCTTTGGTCTGCGACCTATCGGCGGGCTATGACCTACATTTTCCATGACATTATGCACACTATCCTCGAAGATTCGTTGATGATCTTACGAGGCAAGTCTAAACATCGCGGTGAACATCTCGATGTTTTAACCGTATTTACGATGCTTTATTACAATGATATTCTAATAGTCTTGACCAAAGAAATGTGTCTTTGGTGTCCTTTAGAGGAAACTTAAGGCTTTATCGTCTCTTTACGTGGCATTAAAGGTCGATCCATCTAAAGTAAAAGCTATCCTAGAAATGCCCCACCCAAAACCTTAAACAATTGCGTAGTTTACGGAGGTAAGCTTGATCCATCCGGCGTTTCATTTCCCGACTCTCGGATCGATGTCACCCTTTTCATCACCTTCTAAAAAAGGACGTTGCCTTTGATGGGTGAGGAGTGTCACCAAGCCTTGAAGCTCTCAAAACATATCTCTTGCAGCCACGTGCTTATCCCACCCGGAGACGGACCGTCCTTTCTACCTTTATCTTTCCGCCACTTTGACCATGCTTATAGGAGCTATGCTCGCTTCTTCCCATCGAGACCGGCACGCCGAGAGCGGAGCCGTTTACTTATATAAGTCGTACCCTCGTGGATTACGAGACTAGGTATACACATGTAGAAAAATTGTGCACAGCCTATCATTCGTCGCCACCAAACTCCGACATTACCTCTGAATCACAAAACTTTCGTCATCACCAACCACAGACCCCATTCATTATATGTATGCGCCAAACCACACCTAAACCAGCGCATCGCTCGATGGCTCATGCTCCTCGCCGACCTCGACCTTGAATTTATCTGGCGAAATCAATCAAGGACAAACTCTTGCAGATCAACTTGCGGAGGCCCCTCTACCTGGGGAACAATTTACCAATTTTACCTTCCCCGACGAACTCATCGCCACTCTTTCGCTCGGAGAAGTGTCGTATCAAATGACCCTCTTCTTCGATGGATCTAAGTGCCAGCGCGGCGGAGGAGCCGGCATTGTTCTCATCCCTCTTGACGCTGAACCTATGCCTCTTTCATTCCGACTTGATTTCCCTTGCACTAATAATACAGCGGAATACGAGGCCCTTGTTCTAGGTCTCCAAGTTGCGTTACATTTAGGTATCAAATCTATCAACATTTTTGGCGACTCCCAATTGGTAGTCAATCAAGTTACGGGCATCTACCAATGTAAAAACGAGGAACTTCAGAAGTACAAACACCACGTGGAGTCACTTCTAGCCTTATTTACCCACTATTCTATACAAACCATTCCCCGCTCCACTAACAAATTTGCGGATACTATGGCTTGCTTAGCCTCGCAAATTCCTTGCCTTGGCCCGACTACGAATTATTCGTTGTGGTTCGGCAACTTTTTGCACCATCCTATTCAACCCGGTAGTTTGCATGATAAATACTTGTGTCTGCTAATTCCACGGGATACAGGTACCACCAATTTCATGACTACCTTACAATCTCTGTCCTCCCACCTGATCTTACTAGTAACGGCAAGCGTGCTTTTCTTAAAAGTGTTTCGCGTTATGTTGTCATGGGGGACTCTCTCTAAGCGTGGCTTTGATGGCATCCTCCTTCGCCCATTTTGTCTAACCGGTGGCAAATCACTCATACCATCAACAGGTCCATGCGGTATTTGTGGTGGACATTTTAGTGGCCTTGCCGTGGCTGGCATCGAATCCTTCGCCTAGGTTATTATTGGCCTACTCTCAATAACGACTATTTCTGAATATGTTAAGCGTGTGTGTCGTGTCAACAACATGCCAATCTTCAACATACTCCTAGCCACCATTGCAGTGTGCGAGATCTTTGGCCTTTCTCACTGATGGGGTTTAGACCTTATTGGTGAGATTCACCCGACCTCTTCACAGCGTCACCGTTGGATAATCACATGGCCGAGAATATTACACAAAATGGGTGGAGGCCGTTCCACTCATTTCAATCAAAAAAAAAAGAAAAAAATTATCGAATTCATTAACCATCACATTATACGTCGTTTTGGTATTCCTCATGCTTTAATAACGAGATAATGGTAAATCTTTCAAAATAAGTTGTTCTGAAGACCTTTGTGACAACTTTGGTATCAAACTTAGTTTCTCGTCACCTTACTATCCACAAGCCAATGAGTAATTGATTTGAATCTTCTAATAAAACTCTAACCAAAATCCTCATGAAAGTAAGTCGATGAATGCGGAAGAAATTGGCGATCACATTCCCTTTGCCCTTTGGGCTTATCGTACTAGCATTCGTACCTCCACTAATGCCACACCTTTTCATTGGTATATGGCACCGAGGCTGTTTTGCCTCTCGAAATACAAATACCCTCCTTAGAATATCTCTTGGGATATTCTCACCAGCGATGATTTCCGCGAAGCGGTTAGCCCATTAGAGCTTCTTGCCGAGACGACGTCTTACGGCTCTCGATCACCTCCAAATCTATCAAAAACGCATCAAGCGTGCTTATGATAAGCGACTTCATGAGCGTACCTTTAAGGTTGGTGATCTTGTCCTCAAAGAGAATCAACATGTAACCAAACTAGAAAAGAGCAAGCGTGGAAAATTTGCTCCCGATTGGATTGGGCCTTATATAATCACTCACACCTATGGATCGAGGCACTTATCGTTTAGCTTCAGCAATGGTAAAACTGAGCACAGAACCCACTAATGCCTTGCATCTTCGACCATTCTCTTGTTGAATCTAGTGTTATATCACTCCTTATCTACCTACACTTGCTCGTCCCTTGAGCTCATTTACCGCTACATACACTTTGTTTTCTATATCTCGAATAAAATCAAGCTCACCCCTCACCTCCCCTTACGATGCCTTCCCTTCTTAGTCTAGTCCATGACTTCAAAGTATTAAAATAAGCCGTATTCTTATGGGATTTTCTTGAGTCAAACTTCCTACTAAACTAGATGCTTCACGCAAAAGAACATCTAGTTATCTAAAATTAAATATATTTGCTCCCTCGAAGGACATTTATATGCCAAACTATTCTTCTTACTATAAATAGTGCTCACTGAAGGACTGACTATGCACTAAAATCATCTCTGCTACTATAAATAGATTGCTCCCAGAAGGACAGCTATACTGAGTCAGCCTTTATCGAAGCTTCTCGCATTGATCGGCCGTGAAGACCTCAAGAATAAAACAATCAATATCCCTTGTAGACTTCCGCATCGATCGGTCTACATTGATAAAAATAAAAGCCTCATACAAAAGAAATTTTTGGGTCATGGACTTGTCTATTTAGGGTAGGTTCTCTTTCGTTATAACAAGTTCTTTATACCTCGGCTATATCATCCACATCACCTCACCATTTGTTTCCACTCAAGGGCGTAACGTACACGATATATTGTGATCATCTGACTCTTTTCACCTATTGACTTCTCGTCATGCCACGGCACTTAGGGCTTCAAGCTCGTTCTACGTTGTGTGGTTTGTTTAGCTCTTTTCACCTACGGAGCACTCTTTCCTTTGCCTCGCATCTAGGATTGTGTGTTGATCTTAATCGGGACATGGTTCCCTCTACTTGGGTAGGCTAACTTTGCACTTACCTTATACCTTTACAACATCACCAATTCATTACCAGCACCAACAACCTTACTTTACCAATATTAATATCAATATTTTTACCAACCAACCAATTGCCTAAACCATACCAAATTGCCTAAATTCACCTCTCCACTGGTCCTAAGGAGAACTACATCGATGCGAGGCCCTTCCTTGCTTTGTGCGATGGGCTATGTAGGCAGACACTTCGGAGACATGGGGTCTCCCAAGGTTAGCTCGACCATCCCCTACCATAACCTATCTTGTGTGGTGAATATAAATATTTTTGTGTATTTTTATTTTAATCACATTTCTCTTTATCCTTTTTGAAACACCGAAAATCAAAACACAAACAATCTTATTATTATCATAACTCAAATCAACATACATATTCGGTTTTATTTAGATGTTAAACAAATACATCTTCTCTATCATCGACACGCGGTCGGCATCCTTATTCTTATACCCTTGCTAACATATACTCGGACCATCACGACTCATCCCGAACTAGGTGATGATCGTGATCGTCGACCCCTCTCGCCGGGCCTCTCTGTCCTCAAAGGTACGCGGCTATTAGTACCATGCCCCGATCTGCCAATCTCTCTGTAACATATGAACACGCCCTCTCGCATGGAGAACTCCGAGCCTCTAGTCTCGCCGCCCGTGACTCATGACCACTAACAATCCTCTTGTCTCATTCACTGCGTTTGGAGCTCTTTGAACCAAGCGCTGCGAGGACTGATCCCTCTCTGCTTTGTAATCACCCATTTGTGTCGGGCGCTCACGTACACCTCGCGATTCTGCTTTACCCACCATAATCTATAGGCCTCTGTCATTCCTGCATCCATTACCTGCGATCGGTTGCTACCTCTTCGAGTCCTTACGGAGGTGTTGGCGGGGAGGTGAGAATCTTTGCCTCGGCATCGATCCTCATATATGGTCTATAAGCTGTGGTATGTCTGCACAAATCAAATTGTCGCGCACGCGATCTATAGGAATCCTCTCATATTCACGGCTTGTGCTGTGCCCGATCCACCTTAATCGCTCTACACCTCTCAACTCCTCGGCTATGTTCTCGGTTACCATATAGTTCCCGTAGGACCTCAAGAGATATCCCATGGCTGTCACTCTCTCCCATGCCTATAATACTCAATATCACCACATCACGGCAGGATCGGCCTCTTGTTCTGTCTGGACCCATCGTGCGAATCCCGACCTCGTACTCCGGTCTCTCCTGCTGGATGGATCGGCCTATTGGTCGCACACAAACAATGTGCTCATAGGCCCAGCGAGTGTAATAAGTATGAGCAATCAACGTTGTCTGTGACTTCGCCTCTGAGCCCATAAACCCCCTGTATAGCTCGCCGAATATGCGGGTGCCCATGCAAGCGTGCGTTCCTTTATCATCTCCCGAGGATAACACACATCAATGCCTTTGGAAATTTTCCCCCTTCAGCCCTCGGTAATGCATAATACCCTCTGCTTTATCATTAATATCACTTTGCTTAACCTTGTCTCCTCGGGGTGTCTTTGCATACATTACCCCATATGTAAGCGATAAACCTCATTGTGTCAAATCTCGTGCGTATGGACCAAATCTTTTCATTATCGCTCCCGTGCCGCTAGGTAGTGCACGATATCTTGGCTCTCTGTAATAGGGAGTCTCAAAATCGAAACACATCTTCGATATTCTTTGTCATCTCACTGTTGGCGGATAGAAGGTATTTGTCTCGGGATTCCATCTCTCAATCAGTGCTTTGTAACATACCATGGTTACGTGCGATTAAGTGAATAATAGCAGTTCCACTTAACCCCAAGCGATTTATCAATGTCCATTCATTTGGTGTTACATCCGCTCGGATTAGCGACAATGGACGGCACACTATCATTCATCCTCAAACTCTGTCTCTCTGCTGCGTACACCAAAACAACAAACAACCATTCAACCCGTTAGGGTCTTTTCAAACATTACGGAAATTTCTCCGATGCTAAGGTTCGGTTATACGTAACCCGATATCGGTTGAACAATAAATCCAGTTCTACCCTAACATTCTAGGTCCTTTATCAATTTTATACACTTTCCTTAAAAACAACCACCTACGACATGATAATTTGCTCGTTTCTTCGTTTTATACATATAAACATATACGAAACCCCGATTGCCTACCGGTAACACTTACCTCTATGACCCTTGTTATCATGTTTTCTTTCTCCTATTTACCCACCTATTCTACCCCATCTTCTTCACAAAACCATCGAGAAATCAAATCACAACCAAAGCGTTTACCTCTTGGGTTGCGGTAGCTTGCGGTGGCCCTTGTCTTCTCTCTTGTCCACTGCTTTGGATGTTTCTCCTCGTCTGCCATTATCACCACCTTTTTCAAACCTGCCTTGCTATCTTACGAATCTCGGATCACGATTCCCTTTTCTTGTCTCTTCTCTCCTTATCACTCGGATTTCTCATGCAAAAAACACATCATGATCGTCAAAAGCGCGTCGCGTTCGCGCTTTTAACCTCTTGCGTGGCTCTAAATTAAAACTTCGGTTGCCACCTAGCTTTTTATTTTTAGAAAAGCCCATACCTAAATAACCAGTAGCAGTTACTTAACCGATATCGATGCATTAGCTCACTGAGCATCGGTTACCTAGCAAATCAGGTTACACACCCTCCTTTTGAAGCAGGGTTCTTTTCTTCATTTCTCATCTAAATTTTTGTCGCGCCCAGCCTCTTTGCTGCATAAACAACACAATTTACCACATTTTGTTCATCCACCACATATAACATTACATTTTCATTAAACATCATTTATACGATACCTGACCCTCGACTACAAATATCAAAAAACTATCAATCTATACATCATTCGGATCCAACTCATCAGTTACATATATTACACTGCCACAAAACCACCAATTTATCACATAACCTGACATTCATATATACGCACAAATAAACAAAAACATCAGCATCATCTATCTATCAACATGTCAATTAAACTCATCACACATTCTATATATTACCAACCATTTATTTCAACACATTTTAAACACAGCATGTGGATCAAAACATCATCTATATATATATATATCCCAGTTTTCAAAAATACAATGTGCCCTACATCGGGGCCTCTGTGATCTCATAATATACCAAAGCCGGCACGCAGGCCGCAATACCTACCAAAAATATCGACTCGGCTCGCAGGCCGGTCTCTCATATCAAAAATATACTCGGCTCGCGAGGCCGGTATCAAATGTCTGACCCGTACTCAAGCTCATGAGGCGGTATATAATAAATAAATAAATCAAAACAATGAATAAATGTAGGCACGCGAGGCCTCTATCAATACAACCGGTTCGCGAGGCCGGTGCCGTGTCCCTATACAAAACCACGTCGGGGATCTCTCAGCTCTCCCCACCGCCCTCGGCACCTCTCCCCGCCTGGTCCACTGTGGCGCCTCTCGCCTCCTGCTGTCACGGACACGCCCAGTGTGTGGCTGCCCCTCCTGAGATCTCTGGCTGCTGCTTGAGGTCTACTGCTCTCATGAGCTGCATATGCACGATAATCGACTCGGTACTATCAAGAATATCACGATAATAACGGGCCTCTGCTCTAACCTCCATATAGCGATCTCGCCCTTTGAAGGCAGGGGTGGTCCCTGGCACCCAACACCACTATCCCTGAGCACTACTGCACCTTTTTGTGGGTGTGTGGCTGGTGGAGATCTTTGCTGTACTGTGCACCTGCACACTTTTGTGGCCGTGGTGGTATCTGGGCTGTGGGTGTCTTACTCTTTTTGAAATGCTTTTGCTGTGCACTGTCACACACACTGCACACTGTGTGGTGTCTTTCTTTGGTGGTGGTCTTTGCTTTGTACACAATACTGAGCACAGGCTATTTGCCCTGTAAAACCCCTATACGTGCAATGCTGCGGCCAATTTATCCTGTCATTGCACTTTGCCCCGGGCTGATCTCTCTCTGCGTCACCGGCTTTGCCCAGTCATTTGTGCGATGGTGTCTATCCTCTTGCTCTGACCCATTACAGGACCACCTGTATCTTTGCGTGCACCGGCATCATCACACCCCCACCTGCTTGGTCTCTCGCTGCAGGTCTGGATCCCGAGGGTGTGGTCTTTGGTAGTGGGGCCTCTACATCATCCCTCTGTCTTGGGAAGGGAGGTGGCTCATCTGTGGCGGCCCCATGCTGCTGCGTACCCTCTCAAGGGTATCGCTCGTACTCTCCGGCCTCGATCCTGCTTATCGAGAATGTATCTTGGATCGGCGCGGTGTATGCGGGCTCCTCTGCCGGTGGTGACCTCTGTGTAGGGTCTCCATATAATGTCTCTGCGGTAAGGCCCTCTAGCATATGTCATAGTAGGCCACATCCCGACCTGTGACAATTTGCTCGTGGTGTCCCTGACCCTGACCACCTCGAAAGCCATATCGGTATACGATCGTGGCTGCTGGCACAGGGTAGCCCCTCGGCTGATGCATACGATGTGCTCGTATGCCCAATGATCAGGTGACAAAAGGTCGAACAAATACCAAATCGCCTCCTCGTGATAACCCCATAACTCACTGTATAATTGCACCGGATATCTGGTTGGTGCCCATGCAAAACAGTGTGCTCCTCCACCATCTCGGTAGCACCCCCATCAATGCCCGTGGGAGAGCGGCCTCCCTCGAATCGGGAGGCGAGCGGGTGACCCTATCATCATCAACACGGCAAGCCGTGTCTCGTGCTCTGTGTGCGCGGTACATGTCCCCATATCCAATGCTCGCGCTATGATACGTAAGAAGCGCGGCTGCATCCCCAAAAACCTGCAGTATGCTATCCATGGCGATCTCTGAATCCACGGAAAGCGGCCTCTCCCTCGATCGGTAGCCGCGGGATGCGTACACATCCTCTAATGTGACGGTCATCTCCCCGGTCGGCAGATGGAACACATTGGCCGCCGGATCCCATCTCTCGATGAGGGCGACCATCAGGCTGTGATCTCTGTCGATCGCTCTGTATCTCTGGACCCCCATGAAGCCCCACCTCGCGCATGATGGCCCAATGCGCGCGGATATGTGTGGCCTCATCCAGGCTCGATAGTGGAGGCATCTATCACGCATCGTCAGCTGGCTGGCGTGCTGCGAAATCAGCCCACATCCTTAGACCACTCGTTATAATAACATCTACTTTACCATCTACCCCCTTTTTTTGTAACACCCAAAATCTAACCCCACCCCAACACGCTACCTTACCCACCCGAAACCCAACCTAAAAAAAAACCCCACCCACGAGTCACCCTATCCACCCACTCACCCAAACTCAACCCTTGACCCACTCACCCAAAACCCACCCCACCAAGCCACCCTACCCACTTTCAAACCCTATCAACCCAACACACTAAACCCTCGACCCCTAACCCTATCCCTTCCCCACTCCCAACTCAACCCCACCCACTCACCCTAAACTCAACCCAACCCACTCACCCAAACACCCAACCCACTCACCCAAAACCCACCCACCCCAAAACCCAACCTAAAAACCCACCCCACCCAAGTCACCCTATCCACCCACTCACCCAAACTCAACCCTGACCCACCACCCAAACCCACCCACACCAAGCCACCCTACCCCACTTTCAAACCCTATCAACCCAACACACTAAACCCTCGACCCCTAACCCTATCCCCTTCCCCACCCACAACCAAACCCAAACAAACCAACCCCTGACCCAAAACAAACAAACCATCCCATCCCCAACCCCACACCCACCCCCAACCCCTGACCTGACCCACAACCGGCGCCAGTCGATACATCAAGCGCGGTCACTGAAAACTAATTGTACCCTTCCCTAAACTTTAGCGACCGATGCCGGTCGCTTAGTGACCGACATCGGTCACTGTTCTATCCCGGAGCCGAACCCCCGCGCGGCCCCCAAACTCATTTTTTTACCTATTTCTACCCATCTACCCACCCAAAAACCCTAAAAACTTACCCACCTACCCACCTTAGCCTATCTAACCTATCTACCCTCTCCCTTTCTCAAATTACCCCCATTTACTCATTCTTTCCTACAAAATACAAATTCCTACCCAAATCCCAAAAAACACCATAAATCAACCAAATCACCAAATTAAAGAGTTTAGAACCTCACGAGTTACGGCGACACGTCGTCGTGGTGGGATGGGTGGTGGCGGTCGGTGGTCGGCCCCTCGGCTCCTCTGCTGTGCCTTGTGGCTCCGATCACGATCTGCTTTGGGTCCCGGTCGATCACTGCTTTGCCTCCTCAACTATTCGGGCCCCTTATCGACTCTCTCCGATCAAATAGCTCCACCTCACTCAATACCCCTCGAATCAACTCTCCACGTCAGACAAGTCAATTTTGGATTACAAATAACAAAAGTGACAATGACGGAGGCCGTATGTTTCTTTTTATAGGTATTTCGGCCTACACCAGATGTCGGTTTCCTTTTTTACGCCTAGGAAGCGGTATCGGTCCCTAACGATATCGGTCATGATGAATCGCGTCGGTCGATACCTTTTACCCCATTCTTTGCCGTTCCTTATTCCTTGCCTCTTTTTCACCAATATCGCCTCTGTCGGCCCGACCTAAGGCCTCGCCCGACCTACCATTTGGCCCGACCTAAGGCCTCGCCCTGATTGGCCCGAGGCCGAGGCCTCAACCTACCTATTTGGCCCGACCCGAGGCCTCGCCCTACCATTCGGCCCGACCTAAGGGCCTACCATTTGGCCCGACCCGAGGCCTCGACCACCATTGGCCCGACCCCGAGGCCTCGGCCCACTTGGCCCGACCCGAGGCCTCGGCCTACCATTGGCCCGACCTAAGGCCTCGCCTACCATTTGGCCCGACCTAAGGCCTCGCCTACCTGTTGGCGGGCCCGACCTAAGGCCTCTGCCTGGCTGGTGGCCACCTATTTGGCCCGACCCGAGGCCTCGCCTACCATTTGGCCCGGCCAAGGCCTCGCCTACCAATTGGCGGGCCCAAGGCCTCAACCTACCTATTTGGCCGACCAAGGCCTCGCCTACCTATTTGGCCCGACCCAGAGGCCTCGCCCTACTGTTGGCAGACCAGGCCTCGCCCTACTGTTGGCCCGACCCGAGGCCTCGCCTGGCCGCCACCTATTGGCCCCAGGGCCCGAGGCCAGGCCTCGCCTACATATTGGCCCGACCCAAGGCCTCCTACCTACCTAATTGGCCCGACCCCGAGGCCTCGCCGCCACTGTTGGCCCGACCCGAGGCCTCGACCCACTTATTTGGCCTGACCCATGGCCACCACCCAACAACTTGGCCCGACCCGAGGTGCATCACTTCCATACTATACCCTGATCACCGTTTTATTTTATCCATCATCACTGTACCTTGTGTTTCATCGAGCTCACTTGTTCGTGTTTTAGCATGATTAGGGTCCTTGACTTGATCGTCGACCAACTTTGCCTGAGACCTGAGACCGTGACGTTTATCTCAACCAAACCAACCATTTAGTGCTTGCCGAACATGCCTAAGCGTTCTGTGCCTTACATTATATACCACTGGAGCTACTTCACATGCCTTGGATACCGGGATTATATCACCCTTGTTTGGATAAACTATCGACCTTTGCCTATACATTCTTTGGTTTGCTAGTCGAATCATGTACCCTAGTCGTCTATTGCATTTTGACATCGTCAAATGCTTCCTTGGACCTACCGCACCACCTTACCATCCTCTCTACTGACATTTACCTTTTATCGACCCTATCCACGATTTCCGTTCGCTCAATCGTGCTAGATTTGAGGGGGATTACCTATATCCTTAACATGAGAAACCACTTCATATTATTGTCAGCGTGACTTTACAGAACAAGCTACGACATGATAAGGGGCTAATGTAGACACCAAAATTGTGTCTTACGACCCCTTGTGACCCGCGTCTCATTTATGACCTAACCTCATTACCTAAACCTTACACAAGTATTTATTAATTGCCTTGTAATTGATAAATCTACACCACCTTACCTACCACCTCACTTTGCCACTTCATCATGACCTAGCCCTAACCTAAAACTAACCTAATTAGGACCCATGACTTGGTCAGACTCACATCCATAACTAATGCCTCCTTACTCGCACCCAAAGCCGACCTTCAGCCACTTGACCAAGCCCCATGGTGATCTCTCGGGAGAAAGCGGGAAGGTGGGCTATTTTACTAAAAATAGCCTACTTTTTCCTACGATGCGGTTCTGCTCGGCCGCCGTCGGTTACACTGCAACCGCCATCGGTTCCCTGTAAATGGGCTTCCCAACCAAAACAACGGATCGAATTTCATTTTGGAGATCGGTCGAAGGATTTTTAATCAAAGGAGAGTCGAAAGCGATCGGCGAGTCGAACTTCACTTGACCAAGCGAGAGGCGAGTAAAGAAACCGGAAGAGTTGGCGTGAAAGGAGATCAACTTGCACCTTCATCAAAAAAACCGATAAGTTATATCTTGCATGTCCTCCATTATAACATTTCTTGTGCTTTTGGAATTGTAATCTTCCCAAATCCGTTCTGAATCCATTATCTAACATACCATTGCCTCTAACCATCATTCTTTAGCTCTAACCATCCCATTTCTCAATACTATCAAAAACCAGCCATTCAAACACCACAACCAGCCCGGAAGATCCGGAACCAGCCGGTATCGGTTATCGGTGACCGCCATCGGTTATAGATAGCGGCATCGGTTCCTTTGATCAAAACCAAGGAAAACTTGACCTTTTCCCTACCGGTTCCACGAAAGCAATTTAATTAGTACTCTACGGTATTTTGTGTTAATTCATATTAGCGAGAGGCTGACCACCTTCGAAAGGAAGTTTCATACTTCACAGGCCCAAGGCGATTCCTCATTTATTATCTAATCAAAATCTTGTGGTCTTGTGTTCTTATTTGCAGGTAGTCCTTCCAAGACAAAAAGGAGTTCTTCGCGGTCGGCTGATCTTTCTCTACTGATGCGCGCACATCTTCTCGACATTCTTGAAATTAGGGTGTCTACGGGAATGGGTGGACATAAATAAAGAATAAATAATTTCCCCAATAACACCCTCCTTAAGCGTAGCTTAGGTGGGTGGAAAATAAAGTGGCCCCCAATAACTAAGCGATGAGGTACCCACTGATACAATGACTCTCAAAAGTGGAGTAAAGGAAAACCCGGTGGGAAAAACTCCCCAAAAGAGAGACGAAGTAAAAAAGTGAGATCTAAGAAGCCTCACTAAAAGCTAGAACTACATGTAGCCACTTTGTATGTATACTGCAAAGAAACCTTTTGGAGTGATGGTGGATCATAAGTAGATCTAGTGAAGAGTGGATCACCATAGAAGAGTAAAGTAAACCACCACTATTTGATGGATATCCAACCAAGGTGTGGTTCCTATCTAAGGAAATATGCTCCTCACGAGAAGGTAGAAGTGCCGACTTCTACATGAAGGGGTGGTGAATCGAAACAAAAACAAATAAGGAATGTGAAAGGCCACAGTAACCAAGTAGAAGATTGCCCAATGTTTGATGAGTCTGAATCAAGTGTGCTACTCCTTGGAAAGTCTGTGGTGGACTGTTAATGTACAAAAGTAGCACCCTTTGATTTTATCATGGTAGATCAATACTTTTGGCTAACATGGGAATGTCTCCAATGTCTCCAAGGTGTGAGACCTTGCTCCTTGAGACAAACCTCCAAAGAATACCGACTCCTTCTATTATAGATCATTCTGATAACCTAATCCATTCCAAAATGTAACTACCTAAATCTAATAAAAAAATTACCAGGATCTAGGGTTGAGAGAGAGAATGCTACAAAATGAAAGAGGTGATGCACCAAAACTAGAACAAGGATCAATTTTGACCTTAAGAGACACAAATATAATCACACATGCAAGAATCTAAGGAAAACACAAAGCTCTGAAGGAGATAAGTGAATAAAAATCAAAGGATAACAAGAGGAAAAACACCCAAATTAAATACAGAGGCGTTCCACAGGGGATAATCCACGGTTGTATAAAACTTAGAAGATATTCATTTACATCAGCATAAGAGAGGTATATAATTCTTGCAAAAATGTGAGTAAGTGAGGTTTGAAGGTAAGAAATGCAAAACTCCAAAAGGAGAGCTTCAATTAATAGAAAGAACCCCTTTTTCATGCATAAGCACTTACATTTATAGAGAATGAGAGAGAGAAGGAGAGTGATCAAACATCCTTAAATGGATCATTTCCACCTACCAAGGATGAAATGCCATCATTTTTAGAACAAAGCATGGGCACCTTGTCATCCCTCGGTTTACGTGCCATTGCGATTAAAGGAAAAATATGGGTGATGTTAAACAA
Organism: Taxus wallichiana var. yunnanensis; assembly: GCA_018340775.1. Lineage (NCBI taxonomy): Eukaryota > Viridiplantae > Streptophyta > Pinopsida > Cupressales > Taxaceae > Taxus > Taxus wallichiana. The sequence continues at coordinate 442,617,358 of CM031244.1, forward strand.
TAAATTCGGGTAGATGAAGTTGTTAAATGTATGCATCCAAGTAAGTAAAGCGCACCTTTTTCTTTCTAAATATTTTGTTTTAATTGTTCTCCTTTCAAACATCCTTTTCTAGAGAGAGATGAAGCGAATGCAACAATTCCCATACGATTTGGAGCTTCCAGGTTGAAAGTTATGGCATTAAAAAACCAATGCGCGAGATGAGGGTGGAGATGCTTTTGTAATTTGCATTCGCCTTATTCTGCGACTTCTAGAGCTCTACGAGGTTCTTTCTTATCATGCAAATTTTGAATGTTAAAGTGACATACTATCTTTTCCAACCCGCATAATCATCTTGGCGATTTCTATTGCCTCACTTTAGCCTTAATGACCATTCCTTATCTCACAACTTTTGAAATTTCTCGTACTTAGTTGTTTAATGTTCACATTATGCTATGAAGCTCTTCCTCCTTCTATGTGGTATTTTACCCACAACCATGTTCCTTTGTTTCTGAGAATTTCAAATTCTGCAGAAGACTACATTTAGGGAAACCCACGGGGTTGTCAATAGTAAAGTACAACATATATAACAAAAAACATCAAAATGCATATAAAATTTAATATAGACCTTACAACAAGTGGTGCGTGTTTGGTTTATTTTGACATAAAATGGCTTGCACATCTCAAATGACCTTTGGCTAATCCTCAATTGATCCTTATATTGTTCAAGAAACTTATTATAGAGTTATGTTTGGGTTGTTTCCAATAAATGTTTTGGATGTGGCTCACGAATTTTTAAGCATTTTCTTCTTCTTAATACATCTTTAAGATTAGCAAGACCCTTGTGTTCTCATGCCAAAAAAATTCAATCAAATGTCTTATTGATTCTATTAATACCTTGTCTTTTCTTTGCATTCTACCACTAAATTCCCAACACTTTGTGACTAAAGGATCATCTAATTTTGTTCTTCCTATGGCTCTATATAAAGTTTTCTTATTCAATTTTAAATTTGTACTTGTTTCACTTACAAATCAATGTGTACTTGTTACCTTACACTAATATAAGTTAATATTTATCTTGCAATTGATTTAACAAAATTAGATTTATGCTAAATCCTAATTGTAGGGTAACACATGATAATAAATGTTAAAATATAGATTTGACACAAGCAATAAACTAATTAAATATGAAACCCTAAGTGCAAGAGAGAGAGAGAGAGTAAAGGACTTAGTTGATTTCCTCTTGATCCTGGAATTGATATGGACTAGAAAACTAATCCTGGAATTGATATGGATTTAGTTGATTTCCTCTTGATCTGTGTCGTCAATTCTCAGATTAAATTTTTTATTGTTGGATAAGGCCGGACTAGGCGCTAGGCACCAAAGTCTTCTACTAGACGCCCATGGCTGCGTTGGTGGTCGGAATCTAATTTTTCTGGTGTCGCACAAGTGTCGGTGATATCGTGTTGGTTTCTGTATGTCGCATGATATGATCACCGAGTGAGCACAGTAATCTACAAAATAAAGATTCACATGCTGAAACCTACAATACCACATCAAATGCAAAACCTCTGATACAATACAATACAATACCTCGACAATCACACGACTAAGTGAAATTACGACTGAGCACCGCACTACATCTTAGACTCCATGTAGTTCTTATGAGTTTGTGAAAGAATCATGGTCTAGGAAGCCCTTGTGCAGGAAGTGCACTTAATAGCAAGTGATAGCTAGATGTACCAATGTAAATAGATGTGTGGATGGAATAAAGAACTTTCCCTTCCTATGTAGTGTATGAAAAAAATGCGAGTCCCTGTTCCCTTGAATGAATGCTAGATGGATTCCTTTAATGCTCTTAGATGCCTTTGGATGCAAGCTTAGGTGATGATAATAGATGCTTAGAGCTTAGTGCTTTATTATGGTCACATAGATTTGTATTTATATGATTCCCTTGTTTGATTTTTGTAATTGACAATTGGAAGGTTGAACCATAAGAAAATAAGATGCCCAAAAGATAAATCAAGGCCCAAAAAGAGCGATTAAGATAGAAAGAGGTCGAGGGTGCCTAGAGGGGACGAGGGCTCTTGGGTGCTTTGGCGTATTGGTGGGCGCTTGTGTACGAAGTCATACAAAATAAACAAGTAAAGTACCGACAAGGTTGTAGGGTGTGAAAGACCATAAATAAGACAAGAAATAGGCCAAAGATAGTTGTCAATCACTAGTTTTTCTTGCTTAGGAATCATATGAATGTAAGTATGCTTTTAGGACCTAGAAATGTACCCAAGTGCGTGATTTTGTTTCTCTGACAACAACATTACTATCTTTATTTTGACTAGTTTTACCATTGAATCAACTGATTTCACTTAGATTCTTTACAATGCATTATTTCTTCCCTCTAGTTTGTTTCTTCTCAATGCTTAAAGTATGCACCACATACCTTATTTTTTTATTTTCATAATTTAATCAAATAATTGACGCGTCATTGTATATTTGTTTTGTTAAAATGCATAGTTCCATATTTGTTTAACATGACATATAGTTGTACATTTTGACATTTTACCTTCCATGGGTTCTAATATCTTCTCATCTATTTCAATAAAATATCTTGGCATTCTTCCAATTATCTTAAATGGAGGAATGGGCCTAGGTAAGATCATTTCTTATATGTGTTGGTGTTATTGGTTCAACCATAGGAGGGGGATGTGTGTCTAAGTCAACATCTAACTCTATGGGGCTAGTAAATTGTTCTTCATTTGGAATGGGTTCAACTGGAGTCATCATATGATCATCATACAAATTCATTGTATCATCATGCTCTAATACTTCATTAGGGATAAATATTTCATTACATTGTGTTTCATCATTCATTACAAATTCATTACCATGTCCTACATATTCAATTTCATCATTTGACAATATATTTTCTTCTCTACTCTCACTTGAAGATGTTTCTAAATTTAATTCTATTGAATTAGACATGTTATTCTCAATAGAAACATTATTTATTATAGAAGAAGTACCTTGAACTTCATTAGAACCTTTTTCTCTTTTCTATCATAAATGCTTGCCTTTTCTTTCTCTTTGAATGTCAAGTTCTTTGTTTGTTTGCCTTGTAATTCATCTTTGACAATGATTACCAGACCCCATGGTCGATTTTTATCTTTGTAATTAAATAAGGATCAAAATTCTAACAAAAAAGATCAATTTTGATGTTTGAAACAAGACAAAATGGAGAATTTAAATGTCTGTGATGTGCAAATCTAGTTCAAAACCCATACATTGTGAAATTTATAGTGAAAATGGTAAAGGAAATATGAATTTTATGATTTTGTTATAATTCTACAAAGGGCGTATGCCCTTATAGAAGTATGCACACCCTTTGTAGATTTAGTTGTAAAAGCAGACATGTGAATGACAAAAAACAATGCAATTACCGTTTATAAAGAGTGTACGCCCTTTGTGTTTTTTAAAAATAATAATGTTTTCCCTCCTAAACAACGATGTATTTTGGCTAGGAATCGAACCTTAGGTTTGGACTTGCATTTGATCAAGCAAGAAGGATTTTGAGGATTTTGAACATTTTTCACCTTCATAGGCACAAAATATTTGTCGGCTTTGTGTTTTTTTAATTATATGGGTTTGTAGAGGAGAATCTAGTTTTTGAAAATATTTTTAAAAAAATTAAATTATTATTTTCAATTACTACTTAATTTCTACATAATGTTACTCATTATGATTGATTCATTAGTGTTACCAATAGTTTAATAACTTTTTGACAATTAACCAACAAATTACAAAACTTATATCTCAATAATATACTCATTGTTGGCTACTATTTATAAACAATTCAAATATATGAAGTTAAGCTCAAAAAATTGTGTTTGTACACTTGCATTTTCATTTTTCCTACTTTCTTGACTTATAAAATAATTTAAAATTATTATATTAATTGAAAAAATATTTTCAACAATCTTCAACATTTTATGAATCCTTGTATGAAATTTAAAAATTCATTGTTCCAAAAAAATGTGTTTGTACACATGCACTTTTCTTATGTTTTCACAAAAACTTACTATGTCACTATTAGAAATGAATAAATTTCACATACTTATCTCATCTGGGTATTGCAAAAAATTACATATTTAGAAACTAGATTCAAAATGTCACAATTTATCTTCTTACATCATCACAAAATTATTTGACTAGGTGCCTCTAAAAGTCTCTCCAAGGTCATGTATTGTTATTTTTCATACAAAAGGTGGCCACTTATCCCCCCTTTTGACCCCCATTATCTTGCATCCACCCTTAAGAAACCTCTTATTGCTCCAAAGCATAAATCATATTGCTCGATAAATATCAACATCAACCACGTGATATTTTTCTTAGTTTAATGGATAAATGGCTAATTAATTTACCATCTAATGCCCATCCTCCTCCTCATCGACTTGAGCAAGGAAATGGATAACCTTATTGCAATTATCATGACATCAATGGACATCATGATAATGATTGTTAGCAATAAATCTAAAGATCAAACAACTTGAAGACAAGGGCATTATTTCTTTTGACACACACTCTAATTCATTTTGTTGACTCTTCATCTCCTCCTCTAAAGCATCACTTTGTAGAGATTGTGATCTCTTATAATACCCCTTTTGGGGAGCCACTAGTTTCTCGATATCGTACGTGATGTTTCCCGAAGAGGATCCTCTCTATTCCGTCATCTCAACCTTCTAAAGTTTAAATGGGTTGATAAAGTTTACATGTTTATTTTACAAGGTAATTAAGGAAAAACAAATAACACATGCATTTGTACTACAAGAAAAATCTAATGTGCAATCAATTAATAATCAAAATGCATATAATGATAACATGGCATCCTTGTGGCTTGGGTGGCAAAGCATCCATTATTATGGTAGCTTGTCTATCCATAATCAATGTCCCTTCAAGTGAGGGCAGGTAGCCTAAATTATGTCATCTATTTTCTACTCTTGTATGGATCTATACACACATTTTGCACATATTCATGCTAAATCTAGAGGATCTATTGTTTGTAGGCTTCCTCATAGGTCTCATATTGCAAGAAAAAAGATCCTAAGCATGTCATATTTCTGACTTGACATGCTACATCCTATTCCTAGTGTGCACAATGCAAATTTGAAGTCCAAGCCTCGCATGCCTACATGTTTCTCTCATCGACCTCTTGATATTATCATAGGCTAACACTTGCTTTCCAAAAATATGTTAGGATTTATCATGTGTTGTTTAGTGCGTACATATAATATTGTTATATCAGTTGTAACAATCTACATAATCTTGGTTTGAGTCTTTTTAGGATGGTTGAGTTTGTTACCAACCTCCTTTGTGTAATAGGATCTTGACATCCTATATATTTGCAACTCTACATAATGAATAATTACTCTGTGCAAATATTTTGATCCAACTTCATTTGGTATCAGAACATGTCGTGTGAAGGCTATGGAGTTTCGAAACTGGTCAAGGGGCAGCAAAATCCTTTGTTCGTTACCCTACATATGTAATATTTTTGAAATTTGATCTGAGTGTATATTTTTGGATCAGGAGTGCTTCACAGTTTTTAATATTTTCTATCACTGTGTAGCATTCTGATACGTATCAGATTTTGAATCAACGTGGCATAGACGGGTCGCATCTCTGTCATTTTCTGAAGTTGTCTGTATTAGAGAAAGATTCGGTCCATTATGTGCTCGAAGCCTGTGTTTTTTAGATTATTCGCCTCATCACGCCATGACTGTTACTCCACGAGAAAATAGATGTTCTGAAGGATATCGTTCGACAATTCAGTAGTATATTCTTGAAGGCTTTAGATCGGATCCCGTCTTGAGCTCATCTAGTTAATCTACATCGAAAAAACCATCTGCAGTTTCTTCACCTGTTGTTTTGCATGTTTTGTGATTCACAACTATTAACTTGATCGTGACAGCCATAACAGGAACGTTGGAAGAAGTAAGGGGTTTCAAAATATTTTTGCTTTCCAGATTGAAGGTTCTGAATCTTGGATCTGTTTCGTTTTTTTGCTAGGCACCTACATACATTTTTTCATTGCATGCATTCGTATCTTTCCAACTCGGATTGTGCTATAGCGTTGAGCTCATACTTGGCATCTCGCTGTCCATCCACCATCAGAAGAAGTCTTCCGCCACAGCATGCTTTGTTCTACCATGTTCGCTCTACAAAACGTTCTCTCAAATCTTTTCTTCGTTGGAGAATAAAATTCAAAACCACGGTCTTTTGAATTCATGGTATTGCAGGTTCAGATTTATTTGTCTTGAGAATATGTGGTACACGATAGGAATTTTATTAGTTATTAGTTTTGTGGTCAAACAATATTCTTTTTTGGTTAAAACTATTGTCATGTCAATAAATAAAAAGTTATCATATGTTAAGTCGTGTCTTTTTTTTAAAAGATAGTCCACAAAAATTTATTAATCACGTGTCAATAGTTGTGTCATTTAATCTAAAGTTAGATTAAATAATGGTATTGTTTGTCAAGTCTAAAACAACAAAGTTGTTTGAGTATTCAGTGGTCTTCGTAAGTGTTGTCAAGTTAATCAAATAGATGATTTTAGGATATTTTTTTATTTTTTTAGTCAAATAGTTAAATTGTAAAAAAATTTGCCTCACTTTTCAATAATTGGACGCATTTTCGCTTGTACATGCGTGACATCCATCTTATGGGGAAAAATTGTACAATGAGCTTCATGGTCACATTCTACCGATGTAGCAACGTCATTAACGGGGACGGAGGAACAAGAGGTTGGAGGTGGATCAACAACCTTTCATCAATCACCAACGACTTGGGGCCTCCCAAGTTGTGGTGACATGATGTGTTTGTGATTTTACTTTTAGTATTTGATTTCAGTGTGCTTCTTTTAGAGTTCTGTTTTGTGTGGTTTTAGATGTTGGAAAAGAGTTGTGTTGGAGCGCAGATGATTGTCAGTGATCCTTTGACTAATGTGATCCTCTGATTGTTGTACTTCGTTGGAAGATGGTTCGCTTGTGAATATGTTCACTTGCAATGGTGACCATGTGCAACAAGATCTAACTAACAAGATCCGGTTAGTAGTATGTACTTCAATACAATTTACTTCTCAGTGTTTATGTGTGGAAATTTCACATTGTGGGGGAACATGACACCAATGTTCCATTTCCATTATGAGCCTAAAATGACTAAATTCAAAGGAAGCTTTCAATGGCAGTAGCTGTTTCTTATGTTGTTCGAGATCGAGTGGCATCGATTGACAACAGTGGCTACAATTAAGAACATTGTGATTCTTATAGGAAGTAATGCGAAATCTCTTCCCTGTATGTGTTCTATTGTTCGACTGTAATAAGCGAGCTGTGATTCTTATATTCTTCCTTGATGTACAAGCGTAGTGGCGAACAAAAGCACCAGAGTAAGTCAGCTCATGGATCTTGAAAGGGTTTAGGGGAGGATCCAGAAAACCACATGAGGTGGACAGTTTATGGGGCCCGTTCACGTCAAGGTTTGTGGAAATCCTGTTTAAAACCATGGAAGGAGAGAGCCTTTCTTTTGATCAAGATCATGAGTCACATTATAGGACATGTTTCACATGGGTGATCATACTACAGATTGAGTTTGTAGATGTTTTTCTACCATGTTCGCACTAAGGGGGGATGTTACGATTTATCACTTGTCTATTTAGTGCGTACATATAATATTGTTATATTGGTTGTAACAATTTTCATAATCTTGGTTTAAGTCTTTTTATGATGGTTGAGTTTGTTCCCAACCTCATTAGGTGTACTAGGATTTTGACATCATATATATTTGCAACTCTACGTAACGAATAATTACTTATCTGCAAATATTTTGATCCAACTTCAAAATACAAATATTCTAAAAATACAAAATTATTCAAATAATGTAATAAATAAATTTTTTAAAACTATTTATCAACATATAAATTTAGGACCTACATATGGCTTGATTTGTTAGTTCCTTACTTTCCATATGTTTGTCACATGGTTTAATAGATAAAATATTTTATATACTCTTTACACACAATACCGATATATATATATATATATATATATATATATATATATATATATATATATATATATATATATATATATATATATATATCAGAAGGTATTTGAGCATGATGAAAGACATACAAAGAACTCTACAATGCTTATAGATGTTGGATCTCTCCTCTTACCAGTGTCCATTTAACATTTAAGGGAATCTCTTATAGTATCATGTGCTATTCTTTCATTACGTAGTGCTCATTCACATTCTCGTTATGTTTGTTTTTTTATATTGTGTTATATACTATTTATTTGAGACTAATGCAACTAACAAATGTGTTTTGTGCAAAAGTAGTATCTATTGCTCTATGTGCCTTTGGGATACTATCTATTATTGTATTCACTTGTTTGCTTGTATGTTTGTTTTCATGTATGTGGCCTATGACTTTTTCTATGTGTGTGCAACACTTTGTCATTCCTTGTTTGCGGTCTTTGTTGACTTTTCTCAAGTTTGTGTGTGATTATGCTAAAATGTAAATGTTGTTGCAAAATCACAAGAAAGTCAAAATTTTCAAGGAAAACTGCGGGTGAGTAGAAGAGAGAGAATTACGCATCGATCACTGTGCTTGACACATGTCGTCCAAGTGGCATAGAGCGGGAAAAGATTTCGAAATCCATTTTTGCCCTGTTTTATGCCCTAAATCTTCAGATCTCCATATCTTTCGATCCAGAGCTCAGATTTGCACGTTCTTTATATCAACGGAAAGCTTATGAAATTATCTACATGATTTTGGGGTTAATATTGAATTTTGGTAGTCTGAGAGAGAAAATTTAGAAACGGCTCGACGCGTGTTCATGGCTGTAGTGACATTTCAAAATAACCGGATTTAATGCGTAATGGGTCGCATTCCCTCCAAATCGGTCAAAATGGCGGGGTATGGGTTTGTAAGGTCTCCCATGCCGTTTTAATGCATTTTCGAGTTAAGGAGGAATGGGCTCCCATGTTTTTGCCAGACGTTTCGCATTTCGTGGGCTCTACCTGCAATGTAAAAGCCGATTTGGCTCATTTCTAAGGGGGACATTACAAGTTGTTCATTTTTCTGCTCTGCCCTCCCTTCTTTTCTTCTCCAGTGGTTGAAAATGGAGTTTGAACCTCCTCCTTGCTCTGTAATGGAATTTTTACCTTTACTATTGAAATGATGTTATGTGCAAACTTAGAGCAAAAAACGTGTTTTGTGATGCATCCATCCATCCTTGCTCGTTATTTTGCTTGTTCTCTTCTTGCCTCTCTTCATTGTAGGTATTTGTGCATGTTTGAATGTTCATTGCAGTTTGGAGCCGTGTTCATGGAGTTTTGGGACATTTTTTCGTGTGAAATCTATCCTTGGGCTGTGATGCATCCGTCCATCCTTCCCATCGCTCACCTCTCTTTGTTCCATGGCAGCTCCGATAGATGTTCAACATTCTCCTTCTCTCGGTGTATCACCTTTTTTTGTGTAGGCTTTTGCTGTTTTTCCTTTTTCTCTCTCTCTGTCTCCTTGGCATGGTTAGATTAGGTTTAGATTAGCTTGCCCGCACTGGAATAGCTTGTGAAAGTGGCGGTTTAGGAGCAGGAACTGACCTTCTCTGGATATTCCTTTCTCTTTTCACGAGTCCCACACTTAAAGAAAGGATTCAATGTTGTGCAATCACACTGGATGCTAGAGTGATCAACCTAGAAGCCGATCTACATCCAGTAAGTCTTTGTGATTTTGCAACAAAAAAGTAAAATTATAGCCTAATCTAAATGTTATAGCAACAATAAATAAATGAATAATGAAATACAAAAATAATACCCAAGAATTTAAGCAATAAAGTATGGAACCCCGATTGCGAAAGAGGGTTAGAAGAACTTTAGCTAATTTGCAAAGGTTGTTGGACCGTGTCACATTGGTGATCGATGAACATAAATGGAAGATCGTTGCACATAAGCTTTGAAAAATTGCATATCGGAGGATTTGGTGGACATAAAATCCTAAAAAAGAAAGATGCAAAATAATGGGTTAGACTTTCCTCATTCGCCCATAATGGTGGACTTACAATCGAGTGTTGCACTACATTTTGCACTCCAATGAAGTTCTATGTGTGTGTGTGCGAAATTGTTCCATAGGTTGCTCTTGTGTGTCACACTTGAAGTAAAGCAAGCAAATAGCTAAATGTAGAATGTAAATAATGTGCATGGAAATAATAGACTCCTCTCTATGAAGTGTGATTAAGAGGAACCAACCTTTGTCCCTTGTAATGGAGCTAGATGGATGCAAATGGAGCTCTTAAATGCTTGATGGATGAAAACTTAGGTGGTGATAAGTAGTGATTAGTGCTTGATCATTTATTATGATCACATACCTTTATATTTATATGATTCCCTTATTTGAATTTCGTAATTAACCCCGAAAATGTTGACTACTAAAAAGATAAGATGCTCAAATGGCTAGAAAGGACCTAAAAAGTGTGACCAAAGTACAAAGAGGACAAGGGCGCCCAAAGGGGATGGGGGCACTGGCGTTGGCAAGGCTTTTCTGGGCACCAATGTCCAAAACGAAAATGCCGAAAGGTGAAAATACAAACTAAGCAAGTAAGAGTGCAAGACTAAAAGCAAAATCATAAAGCAAAGAAAGGTGGCCAAAGACATGGGTTAATCATTACTTTTCGTACTTAGGAATCATGTAAATAGTAGTATGTAATCAGGACTAAATAATTACCCAAAGTGTGTGATTTTGTGTCTACATTTGCCTCAACTTTATATCAATACACTATTATTTCTAATAGTGCACTAATTATTCTTCCCTTTGCAAATTGACACACACCACCAATTAAGACCTATCTAACTCCCTTCTCACGACATCTTTTTGGTCATTTTTCCTCTTATAAACCACTTAAACAAGTTGTTATAGCCTCGTTCTAACTACATTAGCTTCTTATTCCCTTCTAGCTTGCTTCTATTAGCTCCTGGAATATCAATCCACTTCATTGGATTGATTAAGCCCTTCATAAAACCCCTCCAGTAACCCTAATTACTCTCTAAGAGAGATTAATTAGTCTAACCTAGGTTAATACCCTAAACATAGTCAAATCACACTTTGACTTGCTAAAAGTGCTTTTTGGACTTTAGCCTTTGTCCCACATGCACCCAAATCTCCCATTTCCCAAACCAAAAACTATAAATAGGGCTATACCCCCTCCCTCATTTCCTAAGAATTCTCTCTTCTTCCTAGCATAGATTATAGTATTTTGTTTAGGCTTTAGATTGTATTTCATCTTCTTCCATTGAGCTAAATAGCATTTGCTTTTGTATTTCATAGCACTAACATGGAGTAAAAGGGAAGATCCATTGGCCTTGAAGCCATTAATGGGGAGATCTCTTTCTCTTAAACACATAATTGAATGCTTAGATCCTCTTAGGTTCATTATTTCAAGCTTTCAAAGAATAGAGGTTAACTTCATTTGTTTAGTTTGCATGTTTATTTCAAATTAATGTATGCAAAGAAGAAAACCTTGCTCATTTCTTATCACATGGTCCATTGATCAGATTGTTAAAAGCCTTTGGGGTTTCTTTAGAGATTCTTACCCCAAATCCATGGCTTTTACAACTTTTCATTGAACACATTTGGCATGCCTGGTGGGACACTTATGTCCATCCTCCATTAATGGAGGTCTTTTAGGTTTTTCAAAGTTCATTTTCAAGTTTTTGGGTCAAATCACTTGTTATTTCCTCATTTTGTTTCTAACCCTAGATAAATGACCTTCATTTACATGTATTTTGTGGGTTTGATATAGAAATAGGACACTTTGACTAACAACTAACCTGTTGCTCTTGAAAATTTGAAAATCCATGTTTTTTGCAGGTTTTTCACAGGGTGCACGTAGGTGTTTACAAGGGTGCAGGTCAAAAAAACAAGGACACGTCCACATTTAAATCCCCCACAGTATGTGCACATCTCCATCATCAGGCGCGTATACCTATCTAGAGGACTTCACTTCATTTTCTGTGTAAAATTTTCTCTCTACAGGACGCGCACGCATCTCCATAATCATATGGGATGCATATCCACCTCTCTGGCCGCGCATGCGTAAATGGTCGACTACTATGTAAATTTTTTGACAATTTCTTATTTCATGCTTGGGCACGTACACGTTAAAACCTAAGTGTCCATGTTAATATGCACGTGTCTCTATCATGTTGCAAGCATCTATGTTTTACTGCATTAGGTTTCATTAATTTTTAACTATAGCAGTGCATACTTGTTAAGTAGGGTGTATCCATCGGTTGGGAAGCACTGGTGTCAGTATAGGCACGCAGGTGTCTGTATTAAAATTGGAAATTTTTACAGTCTATAAAAATATTTTCTTCTGATCCATTACTACAGGTTTCTAGGACTAACAATTCAAAAAAAATGTTTTTTTCTTAAACATTTTAGTTTGCATAGTTAAAGTGTTTTGTTCTTGGCTTAAAATTAGCTTTGTAGAAGTGTGTATGCTCTCTCCTCACATCTTCAAAGGTGATCTTGGAGATCAAAAACACTTATACAAAACTCATATAAATTGTTCAAAAACACTTATTTTATAAAGGATGAAGTAAAACTTTCATGTGATTTTAGTAGGATTTTTCACGTTGCGTATGCTCTTCCTTCGCGCCTTTTGGTGATCTTAGGAATCAAAAGCAAAGTGTAAAATTCTCTTTCTTGACATCAACCTATGAACTGGAAAATTACTAAAAACTTGTTTTCTACAGGACCTAATGATTGTCAAAGAAAGGTGTCAAAAAAAAAAACACAAACTGCTAATACACGTGTTCTTACAGGTTGCCAAATGGTGTGCTACTTAAAACCACATTAAGTTAAGCAAGATAAAAACACACCATATTCAAAACATCAGTATTGCAGGTTTGGAAAAGGGTACATCCCTATCCACTCAACTTGGAACATAACCCCTTTGGCATAATGCCTTAAGCTATAACAATGGGGGTGGTTCCAGAACCCTAAAGTAATCCACCACTGAGTAACCTCGTGGATGAAACAGGAAGCGCTCCGCTTACCCACTTGACTAGTACGCCTTGTGAGATAGAGTTACCGGTTGTCCATATGGTGACCCCAAGGAGAGCACACGTGGATGCACTAGTTCCCTTTGTGCTCGAAGGGGGTAAAGTAAAGTTGAGATACTCCCAAGATAGTCAAGGGACTTTTTGGGTAAATCACGCTCGCTTAAGACAACTTTGTAACACCTAGTGAGAGAACTTATTAAGGAGGCCATTTTATCTTGGAGCCCACTTTACTAGTCCATTGTTGCATCAAGCCATCATGAAGTGACAACTCATCTGGAATCTAAACCTTGTTTGTCGAACAAGGAAAAGAACCCTTGTGAGTTTGATCTAAGTGTCTTTCATCACGAAACTAAACTACGTCCCACTTTGCTTAGTTTTATTCTTGTCTTGGATGAGGTGAAACTCTGCCCAAGTGATACTTGGTTTGTTTTTCATCTTTTTGATCAATACCCTTGCATTCTCACCACCCCCATTTTTGGGGTGAGAAAGGTGCATACATTCATGCATTTTTATCAGAGATAGTGCTTGCCACTTTTTTGTCCATTTACGCCCATCCATGTTTGCGGCTGGGTTGTTAAATGTCTAAAGTGTGTAGGTACACTTTTCGTATCTTTGATAAAAGTCCTTCCATCTTGATTTCAAGATCATCTTCACCATGTGTGTACGGTTCATCTTTTGTCTCTTCTTGAGTTGATAGTTTTGTTTCACATCTAGACACAATCTTGGTACTTACATCGTATTCTCATTTTGTGAGAAAATGGTATAAGTCCCTTTATTGCATGGTTACGCTTGCTCACATGATTAAAAACTCCTTGTTATACTTATCACTTAGTTTCAGTTTTGACACGTCATCTGAGTCTTCTTGAAAAGTGTCGATAACGCCTTATATATATCATAATAAAGTTGTCATGGTACTAACACCTTGCTTGCTTGGTTAATGTATCACGGTGATGTTATTACGCTATATTTATTCACATGACTTCCATTTTTCAGAAGGTTTGGCTTTCATCGGCATTCAAACTAGTTTTAGGTATACCTTGTCGAGGGACTACGACAACATCACATCAGTGCTTAGGCCTTGTTAGGGTTCTAACTTGACCTACATATTGATACATCATTATTGCTATTTATTTTTAGGGCATAGGCTTGGTAACAACAAATTGAGTGATCATTACATTTAGGTGTGCATATGAGTGTTCCTTGATAAAGATGATTACATAACACTACATCTAGGAACACTTGTGGTATAGTTCAAACATCATCTTGAGTGGCTTACGTAAAACCATACACTTAGGGGTCATGCTAGCTACATACAAACGTCTGCTAGTAATGCCTAAAATCATAAAAATGGCAGCCAAATCAAATGAGCATGATATAGGAGAAAACCCTTTCGACACCTTCCCATTTAGTGGTCACAATTTAGACCACTCTTTTCTCAAGTCAAAGATACAGAGATGTTAATTGATCATAGTGGAGAAGAGTCAGACTCTTCCTAGAGAACAACAAAGGTTAGACCTAAATAGATTTGATGAACTCCTATATTATAATAAAGATCAAGTACTCGCAAGAGTCTTAGCATTAGGAGCTAAACTTCCACATGAGTGTGAAGAAGAAACAAAGGTCATTAACCCTAACCTAGGAGAATGAAGATTCATCTTAGACATAGATAACCCTTTTGATGTGGGATATGCTTCCACTTCTGGGAAACATAAGGCCACTGTCGAAGGTGAACCATCATGAAAACCTCACTATAAAGCTTCACGTAAAGTGAAAACTGAGCGAAAAGCTTCCTCCTCCAAAATTTGATGAAGAAGAGGACCCCCTGGTTGAGGAGGAGATCCTCCAAAAATAGATCTTGAAGTTGAGTCAAAAACTAGCAAACCTAGGCTCTTCAAGAAGAAACATATACAAAGACAAAGACAAAAACAAACTTAACGAGTTTCAATTTGATCCACATAGACTATACCTTTAAGGCAACTCAGCTCAAAGGCCAATGTCACCTACTAAAGAGCAACTCATTCAGGAGGAATTGAAATCTATGAAAGATACGCTTACTACATTACAACAGGGAAATGTAGGCCAAAATAGAAAATATTCATATGAAGAACTATGTCCTTACCCCTTTGATAAGGACATGTTACAACAACCTTTCCCAAAACACTTTACCATTCCCAAGTTTGATAAGTATAAGTGCAAAAGTGATCCTCGTGATCATATAAAAGACTTTTACATGGCTTTGCCAAGAGGTCGCATATAGCGATAATTTCTTAATATGACTTTTTCCTCGCAGCCTAGGAGGAGTAGGATTGGAATGGTTCTATAGCATACCCAAGGGCTCCATTACAACGTGGCCCACATTAGTGAGAGAAATTTGTAAGGCATTACTCCTATAATATGGAAAGTGACATCACAATGAATGATCTATGTAACACAAAACAAAAACCCAATGAGACATTTGTAGGATTTTTACAATGATGGCGTGGGTTAGCTAGTCACTTTCCTTGTGCCTTACCAAAAAAATAGTTAGTGAGCATATTTGTTCCTAACTTAAACCCTGAAATAGCCTTTCACTTACAAATGCATTGTGGCTCAAACTTCAAAGAAGTCATAGAGAAAGGTAGTCAAATTGAGAAAGCCTCATTGCCAAGGGAACGCTTAAACCTATTACTAAAAACAAACATGAAGCCAAATCCACAAACAAACCTAAATTCTTCAATAAGAATAAACATGTTGTTGGTGATGGCATTATAGACTCCAAGAGAGTCCAAGCCATACAAGACATGCCCACTCTTAAAGCTTTCACAAGGACCTCATCCTAAAGCACCTACAAAACATACATTCACATCCTTGACAGAATCCTTATCTACCATCCTAAAACAATTAGATGATGCAAAAATGGTAGAATATCCAACTACAATAGTACCATATCCGAAGATGCTCCAAAACCGGTTTGGTTCAAAGATCATGAATATTGTGACTTCCACCATGTTAAAGGACACAAAATGGATAGATGTTTGAGATTGCGCCATTATATCCAAGACCTCATAGAGGAAGGGAAGATTGTTGTGGATTCTCCCCCTGAGTCCGGTAAAAGTTCAAATGAAAAAATGGGTATTTACAAGGAACCTTTTCCTAACCATGCAGATAAAAAGAAAAGAAAACCAGATCAAGGGAAAACCTCCAATGACTATAGGACTGCTGCCTATGTTTACCCTACAAATGATAGTCCTTATGATTCCCTCATTGGATGTATTAGCTCATCTAATGAACAGATCAACACCATTCAGATTTTAGAAAAGAGCTACGTAGTAGGGACAAGACGTGCCCACTTAGTCATACCAGATCCTGTGCCTATCCCTCAGGAAGGTCAATATAATTTAATAGAGTAGTTAGAGAAAACACCTGCTAGGATATCTATTCTTGATCTCCTCAAGATCTCTAATGCCCATAAGAACATACTGTACAAAACTTTGCAAAATTTAGGGGTTTCCACAGAGGTAGACCCCACGAACCTTCAAGCCATGATTGCATGCCTAGACACCAATGATCATATTACTTTTGATCATACTGCAATCCCGCATAACAACCTAGAGCATAACTTACCTTGTATCTCGAAGTGGTGGTTACCCATCACAAAATCAAAAGAGTACTTGTAGATGGGGATCTGGTCTAAATATTTGCACTTTGAAGCTGGTTAAAGCAGCTAGGCCATTCAGAAATAGAGCTGGGAGCTAAGACTATCACAATCACAACATATGACAATGAAGAAAGAGAGTCAACAGGGACTATAGTGGTTCCCATGGAGGTAGGACCAATGTGTCATGACACAATGTTCCATGTCCTTGACTTGGACCTTCCATACAACATGCTCCTGGGGCATGCCCATGGATCCATGCCATGCAAGCTATTCCATCAAATTTTCATCAGTGCATCAAGTTATGTCATGAAGGGTAGGTGGTTACCATTTTGGGTGACCGAACCATTCACACATTGTAGGGCATTGCACATATTTTTTCTCGTGTAGCTTATGAATGTCCTTCTGTGGATGTTGTTGTCCCTCTACAAATAGAGGCTATAAAAATGAATAGATTAGAGTCCCTCATGCCTTTCAATCAAGATTTTCCCTCATTGGTCAACCCATTTGCTTCATGGGAGGAAACATCAAGCAAAATATGGCCCAGATAAGCCATTCACTCTTGAGTAGGCTCTGTTGATATCAGACTTATCAGTATCCCCCAGGACAAGGGGTAAGCCTTATTTTCAGTTCAAGAGCACTCATGAGCAATGTCCTAAACCATTGGAAAAATTTGTCCATAGTGGTCTCCTATCTGAGGAGAAAATGTTAGAAGACCCTACTACCAGCAGAGTGCCAGAAGGCACCATGGCTTCATGCAATCAAGCACCTCAAGTACATCAAAGGTCCCCGCATGATGTTTTCATGGGCTATAGTGGGTTTGGATGTGGCATTAATGCACAAGGCCGGTTGGAGCCTATCCCTATCCCTCATTTTAAAATTGATAAACATGGCCTTGGAATAAGGCCCCATGATGCTCTACCTTCTGAGAATGATGCCACCTCTTCTGAATGTGAGGATGTTTCATCTCATTTTGATAGTGATGTAGATTCCCAATGTAGCCTTTATGAGGATCTTGCCTCCACAAACCTATTCCCAGATTCGTCGGTCCTTACCTTATCCGAATCCATCCCCTAGATAAATATCCAAGTAGCCCTTGTATATCCTAAACTTATAGATTGGGATCAACAACTTCACGTGCCCCTGGATTTCTTTGAAAATGATGAGGCATTTGTAGAGTTCATGGGACTCGTAGGATTTTATTCCAACTGGAGACCACAAGAAAGGATTTAAGATTCAACTAGACACTGTGCCTACTTCAGGGAAGAAGTAGAGATGTGTGGATGGTTGAATAAGAAGGCTATAAATAAAGCTACACCTACTTTTGAAAACCAAGCAAGAAGGCTAAATGGAAATCTCATAGTGACAAACTCTTTGATAAACTTGTAGACAAACAAAATGAAGAGTCTAAAGATGAAGTGATTTATCCATTTAAAGATGATCATGAGCTACCACAAGAGGTCGATCTTACTCTTCCCCCTGATCCTACGTGGATGGAAGATGCTTCTAAAATGCTTGTTGAGGAAACAATCAACGTCAACATTGGCTCAGAGGAGCAACCTAGAATAATAAAGTTGGGAGCTTCACTCTCAGCTCAGGAACAAAAGACCTTTGTAGAGCTCTTAAAAGAATACGTGGACATATTCACATGGACATATGCAGATATGCCTAGTTTAGACCCAGAGCTAGTTGTGCACAACCTCGTTGTGCACCCAGATGCCAAACCAATCAAACAAAAGTTGAGAAAGATGCATCCTAAGGTGGCACTCTTAGTCAAAGAAGAATTAGAAAAGTTGTTAGCTTGCTATTGATTTCATTAAACCTATTGATTATTTAGAATGGATCTCTAACATAGTCCCAGTATAAAAAAATCTGTGGGCATCAGAATCTGCACTGATTTTCATGACATTAACAAAGCATGTCCAAAAGATGATTTTCCCCTACCTAACATTGACATGATAGTTGATTCCACAACTGGTTATGAAATGTTGTCCTTAATGGATGGTTTTTTCAGGTTATAACCAGATACAAATTGCGGAAGAAGATCAACATAAGACAACATTCATCACCCCTTGGGGAACATTTTGCTACAAAGTCATGCCCTTTGGGCTCAAGAAGAATGTTGGGGCTACTTATCAAATGGGCCATGACAGTTATTTTCCATGATATGATAAGTGACATCATGGAGGACTATGTTGATGATATCCTAGCAAAATCCAAAAGTAGAAAAGAACACCCTGGAGTATTGAGGCATATTTTTAAATGTCTCTAGAGACTATAAGGTTCACTTGAACCCTAAGAAATGTGTCTTCGGTGTTTTATCAGGAAAACTCCTAGGGTTCATTGTTTCACAAAGAGGGATTGAAGTGGACCCTGCAAAGGTTACAACTATCATAGAAATGCCACCACCTACCACTCTCAAGCAACTAAGGAGTCTACAAGGAAAATTTAGGCAATCCGTCACTTTATTTCACAACTTGTGGATAAGTGCCACCCCTTTACTCATTTTCTCAAGAAAGATGTCACATTCAATTGGGGACCTGACTGTCAGAAAGCCTTTGCACTACTCAAACAAGTACTTGACCAGCCCACCTGTACTAATGCCACCTACCCCTAGGTGAACCTCTCCTCTTATACATTTCGCTACCCCAGTTTCCATTGGTGCATTACTTGCCCAATATGACTTAGCCCATAAAGAGAGAGCAGTTTACTATCTTAGCCACACCTTGATCACATATGAGTTGAATTATCCCCAAATAGAAAAGGCCTGCTTAGCGGTTGTCTTCACATTCCAAAAGCTTCACCATTATCTCCTGAATAATAAAACCAAGCTCATATCCAAAGTTGACCCTCTCAAGTACCTTTTATCCAAACCCACCCTCACAGGCCGAATGGCTAATTGGATCATTCTCCTGAGTGAATTTGATATCGAGTTTGTGAATCAAAAGTCTTTAAAAGGATAGGTACTGGCTGATCAGTTGGCAGAAGCTCCTCTCCCAGGAATGGAACCTTTATGCTTAGATTTACCAGATGCATCTATGATGTATATTGAGGAATCCATAGAATGGCAGGTTCATTTTGATGGATCTTTTACCTTCCATGGATCCGAGAGCAGGAGTGGTGCTCATCACTCCAACAAGTGATGTCATACCATGAGCATTCCGGTTGGGATTCCCATGTACAAATAACATTGCAGAAAGTATGAAGCACTCATTTCGCTGGCCTCAAGCTAGCTATTACATGGAACATCAGACAACTGTGAGTCATTGGGGACTCTCAACTTATCATAAAATAGGTTAATGATGAGTACAAGGTTAAAGATGAGAAGCTTATTCCGTATAAAAAATGGTTGAAACTTTGAAGGAATATTTCACACAAGTCATATTTGAACAAAAACCAAGGTCACATAATAGATCCATGGATGCTATGGCTACTATTGGGTCTCTCTTACGCATAGCACCTAAAGAAAGCAAGATGCCTTTCTTCATGGAACATTTACAAGTACCTGCATATGATATATGAGTCATGTTTGGCATGTGAAGTTGTTGGTCCTTTATCCCCTTGGTATGACCCTATCTTCCAATACCTACAAGATGGCACTCTTCCCCCTGACATCACCCATTCTGAAAAGAAATCCCTTATTCACCACATAGCCCATTATACCCTCCTAGGAGGCACCCTTTATCATCATGGCTATGATGGGAATCTACTTCGTTGTTTGGATGTTGTTGATTCTATCCACGCAATTAAAGAAGTACATGGTGGTATTTGTGGAGCACATACTAGTGGCATGGTCTTAGCTAAAAATCTATTGAGAGTAGGCTATTATTGGCCTACCATGGAATCTGATTGTTGCAACTTGTAAAGAAGTGTGAACTATGCCAAAAATATGGAAATTTAATACATGCGCCAGCACAAGCCTTACAACCTATTGCAATGCCTTGGCCATTCTCTAAATGGGGCCTGGATCTCATAGGGAAGCTCCATCCTTCTTCATCAGATGGTCATACTCACATCATCACTGCCACCAAATACTTTACCAAATGGGTAGAGGTTGTCCTCTTACCTATGTCACCAATGTGTAGATTTCAAAATTCATCATGAACCATCTCATATGCCATTATGGGATCCCCTCGCCATTGTCACTGATAATGGTAAATCCTTCAAAAATAAAATGGTTAAAACATTGTGTCAATGCTTCCATATCCAACTTAAGTGGTCTACCCCTTATTACCCTCAAGGTAATGGACAAGAAGAAGCCACCAATAAGACCCTTGTATGGATTATGGAGAAAATGGTCAGTAAAACCGGCCGTAATTGGCATCTACAGATACATCCCACCCTCTGGGCCTATCGTACCTCCATCCGCACTCCTACTAGTGTGACCCCATATTCACTTGTCTATGGCACTGAAGCCATCATACCTTTGGAAGTGGAGCTTCCCTCCCTGAGAATATCTCTCAGAGACTATCTTGATAAAGATGAGGACTACAGAGTTGCTCGCCTAGCAGAGTTAGAACTATTAGATGAAAGGTATATCAGAGTGCTCAATCACCTAAAAGTCTATCAAAACAGAGTGTCTAGAGGATATAAAAACACATCATTCATGGGAATTTGATGTAGGAGATCTAGTTCTCAAAGAAAATCAGAAGAACACCATCAAAGACAGAGAAAAGAAAGGAAAGTTCGAGGCTAACTGGTTAGGTCCTTATGTTGTAATTGCAAAATATGGATCAGGAGCCTACAAACTTGCATATTCAGATGGTGAAGAGCTTCCAGAACCTATGAATGCCATGCACCTAAAGTGGTTCTATGCTTAGGCATGATGAGAATATCAAATAAGAACTAAAAATTAGAAAAACAAAAAAAAACAAAAAAAAAAAAAAATGAAAATGAGAAAATAGTAAAGAAAAAGTAGGTCATCCTCATGTGAAAACCATGCAATTGTGGCACAGTGGGCAAGTCTTTGAGTGAAAACCAGTTTTGGCACTCAAGGAAGATTCACAGACACAAGTTACTCTTACGGAAGGATGGGTAATCATTACCACTTTTTAGATATGACCTTCTTCTGCTAGGTCTAGGAACCCTACTAGGGCCACCTTTGCCTTGCCATGATCTGGTTTGTTTGCTCTTATATCTACATGGAGGACATTACCTTTGTATACTCCCATCCAATGCTGAGCATACATGCACCATTGTCACCTTCTCACACATACACACGTGGCATTCTGCCTTTTGTATATTCCCACATCACGTTGGGGGCATCCACGCTTCTTTGTTCTTGTACATTGCTTTCAAAACATGACCTTGGAAAATACAAAAACATTTGGAAAAAGATACACAAAAATCTAAACATCTGGAAAATTTCCCTTTTCAGGGATAAAGCTACATTCATTTCACAACGTTATCTTAGGGAAACCTAGACAACAATGAAAAACGTAGCTATGAAAACTTATCTTTTTAGATAAACCCAAAAACATTAGAAAATATGTCAATGTTGTCCCACAAAAACAAAGTAGTGCTTTAATTACTTTTAGTTGTTGGTTTGTATAGTTTTGATGTACTTAGTCTGTTGAATTGTTTGTTCTTTAAATGGATCATTTGCTTACCTTATATTGATCTTGTTTGATTTAATTATGTATGGCATTGCATTCATTTAGGAACTCTCATGCTTGTAAAAAATTGTTGTAGGATTCTTTATTTGTTATGTGCATCTATTAAAGTTCATTTTTACTTGCTTAGATTAGATCTCATTTTAATCTCTTGTTAACTTTTGCATGTGTTTGTTTAGTTGTAGTTTGTTGTGTTGTTTGTATGTGTATATTTGTTTAGTTTTGTTAACTTTTTTGCTTGTGTTTTTTTACACAATTGTTTGTTATCACATCTATCATCTATCATTTCATCACATTTCTAACATCATTCACTACATCATATATATACAAAAATGCTAAGTATTACATCATGCATGTATGCTAAGCTAATCATCACATATCGTATCATCAATGGGGGCAAGAGGGGTTGCGCATAATCACAAATCTATCCCCCACACCAATATCATCTAGTATCATCCCAAGTGCTAGAATAAAAACTCAAAAACAACTCATGAATCCAAAACATGTGGTGCTATCTATAGATACATCATCAATATGAAAGCATGAAATATACACATTTCTAAATCTAAGGTATGTCACATACATAAAGGAAAGAGCAATCATACATCATAAATCCATCATAGTATGATACATCAAAATGTCCATATATACATGTATAACTGTCTAGGTCAGTACTCAAAATAATACATCATCGATACAATATGCCATCAAAAAGGGGCATGCATCAAAAGAATCGAGCCTTCATCATGAGGCATCATCAAAATAATGGTATACACAACTATACATCAAAATCAGCCTTCATAAGAGGCATGTATACAAGATATATGTATACAAAAAGAAAGAATACAGAGCTCAACCACAGCTCTCGCCCTCGCTGGGGCTCCCGGGTCCATGACCTGGTCATCGGAAGAGTGGTGGCTGTGATGGACCTGCACCAGGGGTACCACCCCTACTGTCTATCTAGATGGCCCTCTGTCCCACCGGGCTGCCCGGTATGGGCTGCCTAACTGATCTCACTGAATGGCCTGATCTCCATGACTGGAACCTATCGCACTCACATCGATCGTTGGAATGATACACTGCTGATCTACCGAATCCCTAAAGTAGGTAGTCCTATAATACAAGGCCTCACCACCGGATCTCATGGCATCTCGTATCAAATCCACATCTCAAAAGTAAGAGAGCTTCCTGTAGGGTGGCATCTCACTGACCTATCACCCTACCAATATCAGCTTGAGCCTCTGTCTCAGGCAGGCAACCTCTCGATCCCTATCTACCGTAATAACTCACACTGGGCCCGTGCCTCGATCCTCTCTATGTCAAGTATAGCCTGGCCTGTGTCTAGATCTGATCCCTCTAGGGGCAACAACCAACCATGTACCGAGTTCGGGACTGGTGTAGGAGGCTCAATATCTGAGCACCTTGTGTGGCCATCTCTCGATCTGACTCTGCCATGAAGCACTATCGCTGCCCTGGGTGGCCTGTGCTCTAGCCTGATCTCTCTCAGTGGTCAAAATCTACACCTGGGCATGTGCTTGATCTCGCTCTACTATGAGGGCCTGTACCTATGCCCTAGCTATGCATATCTCTCTCCCAACCACCATAACTATACAACAATAATACTATAATCTATTGTTGAAGAGCAGCCCGCCCCCACAAATACTACTACTCTGGAATATCAAGTGGTGGGCCCTGCTCTAGAAGTACCTACTGAAGAGGGGTATATATCCCCGCTGGAATGCCCACTGGGGGAAACTCTATGTATGTCCACCCCTATATACCTATCTCGGCCTAGGCCCGGGGGACCCTCGTCCCCTGGTGGTTGTTGT
This sequence comes from Taxus wallichiana var. yunnanensis, assembly GCA_018340775.1. Classification (NCBI taxonomy): domain Eukaryota; kingdom Viridiplantae; phylum Streptophyta; class Pinopsida; order Cupressales; family Taxaceae; genus Taxus; species Taxus wallichiana. The sequence goes on from CM031244.1 coordinate 442,641,526, forward strand.
GGTACGGACCTATCTCTCCGCCTCGACATACTGGTGTGCATCGGGCCCACCTCATCATCATCATCATCATCATCATCATTGTCAGCACCACCAATGGCTCCACCCTCATCACCACTAGGAGGCCCTACTGGAGGAGGTCTCACACCGTGTTATACGCCACTCTAGATATAGTCAAATGGTGGAAGCACACCATGATACCAGGGCCCATACTCAAGAGTAGTGTCGGGATCCCTAATCTATCTCAATGGCACCCAAATAATAGGTGCCACCTATCAAAACTGGCCAGTGCTCTGTCATGAGTAATCTATGGCCCCATGTCAAAATGCTCTCTTGAGGCTCTGTGAGCATACCATATATCTAGCCCAAGAACATCCTGGGTAATGCCAAACTACCTCTGGCACCGATCAACCCTATATATCTCTCGCATATAGCTGCATGCTACCTAGAATGAAATGCTCTATAGTGGTGGTACTGAGCTCTAAGCCATCCTTGGGCCACTGGAAATGTCTATAAGGCCTCCAAACCATGGAAGCCTACCTCAGCTCATCCAACTCACACCGATAATGATATATGACCCCCATGTTGGGTCACACATCATCCCCTGCTGGGACCCAACCCATCGTCGATGGCTCGTCAGGAGCCCAAACTCTCAGAACACCTAAGGGGTGACCAATGGCAATATGGTCCCATGCCCAAATCTACAGGAGGTGAGTAGGTCCTACCATCTTCTGATGGTAGTAAGTAATCAAATGAAGGTCCCAGTATAGATGTGCTAATATGCACTGACCCCAAAGCAGAGGTCTCTCCCTCCACCAAACCAAGAATCACTCCCAGGAGTCCAAGTGGAAAAGAAGCACCAGTCTTGTCAGGGAGTAAAACTCCACTGACAAAAGCCATCATGTAGACCACTACTCGGTCTAACTCTGGATCATCTATACATCGAGATAATCTGATGGACATCCCCATGCCGTGGTATAGTGGGGATGCCAAATAAATGTATAATATGTCACTGAATATCGGTCCAAGTGGCTCATAGTCTGGATGAGATAAGCTGGCCTTGAATGGGAACCCGCATGATGTGCCACACATCCTCCAGTGTAATGGTAATCTCCCTGGTCGGGAGCCGAAACACTGACTCTCGCTATGCCATCTCTCTGCTATGGCTGTCAAGAGGCCATGGTCCAATGTAATCTGTGGCATCTCCGCCACATGAGACAATCCTGTCACATGTAAAAGGCTCTCCAGAGTCACTCTATCATCATCATCAAACTACGCCTCTATAATAGCTAGCCGACCGTAGCACTCATGAGTCTGCAGAAATGGGTAGTATACGCTGCAAAATCAACACAAGTGTTAGGTACTTACTTATTTCTATTTTTCTAAGGAAAAATGCTTCTTCAAAAACATCTAACTTACTACTTATTTTTTTCTTCTGAACTAATCTAGTCTATATTCTTCTATACTTGGCTATTTTTTAGCTAGTTGTCTTTTCCCCTTCATTCTAGCACCTACATGCCTCCTTTGGCACCTGCATGCCCTAAACAATGCATACGCACCCCTACACGATGCATATGCACACTAACTCTTTTTCCTTTTGCGCGCAGGCCACACATAGAATGCATATGCGCCCCAGTGTGATGCCTACGTGCCTACCTTGATGCACATGTGCATGTGCGCGGCTATTCTAGCCTAACCGACGACACATACGCGCCCCTCTGCCATCAAAGTTTTCTATGGGTATACGTGTGCATACCTACCCTCTTCCAATGGATACACGTGCGTGTACCCACTTCTTCCAAATAGGGTACATACGTGCATGCATCCTGCTTTCTTGTGAATGATGCATGCATGTGTGTCCATGTCCATGTCTATTTGACATGCACACGTGTGCATGTACCCATCAAACCGACGCATACGCCCACGCGCATGCATCAAAAAGGTCCTACCTACCCTAGAAAAGCCCTAAAAATGTAATAAATGTGTAATTAATGGGAGGGATAGGCCACTCACGTATGGTCCATCCGCTGGGTCCCGCATGAACTCTCGGATGTGATCACACATCTCATCCTCCTCGGTATTCTCTTGCCATCTCACTCCAGGGCTATCGCTCTCGCTCACTGGTAAAAATTTGCAAGAGCTCTGGTAGAAATGAATTGGTCGTGATTGTTTTACCAACCCCAGTGGGTATATTAACCCATCGCGATGCCCCTGGGGCATGTTTTCTCCATCGTGATCATTCTAACCTTCTTCTATCCATTGTGATAATTATTTTTGTATTAAAATAATTATTTTTACTAATTTTCACACATGTTGGGGCACTTTGTGCCACCCAATGGTCACTTCTCCATCACACTGAAATAATTTACGAATCTTTCAGGCACCTTTTCCCACCTTTTCCTCTAATTTTCATCTATTTTCCCCATGTGATAATTATTTATTCATTTATTTTCAATGAATTCTTCCCGACTCATCTTTCTTCTTGTGGGCATATATCCTAGCTCTCTGGCAGCTTCACCTTCCCATTACCACCTTTGCGCATACTTTTAGAAGATCTTTGATCTTTTGAAATTTTTCGACCGATCGATCAAAAAAAAAAAAAAAAAAAAATTTAAAAAATATTTAAAAACAACAAAAACATTGAAATCCTCGAAAATGGCTTTAAAATTGGTAAAACCAATCATCTACGGCTGAAATTTGTGTCTATTGCATGGCACTCATCCCAGATCTTGCTGACATTTTCAAACGTTTCAAAACAATGACTCACGCATCACCAAAATCTTCAATCACCTACACAAGCTATGTTGCTTACTTCGTTTGTACTGGGCACTATCAGTTGCCCTGGTACTATTTTCATCATGCACATTGCTTTTTTGTGGGACCCAAGTGTCCTCCATCTTTCCCTTGCATAATACACCTTGCTTGGGGCATCATTCTTCACCCTTGTCATTTATCAGAACATTTGGGACTTCATCTCGATAACAAAATATTTGTGCAACTATCTTAAACGTTGTTGGTTTAAGTGTGTGTGATTGTACTTATTTCCCTGTTAGGTGATTTTGTTTATTTCTCGTATTGCATTGCATTCATGTATGTTGCATGGAGTTGGTCATTTTTAGCATAGATGGTTGTTTGTATCTTGGCTTTTCATGTCATTTTACGCTTCCATCACATGCTCACATTTTAATAAGGACCCATGAGGAGGATTCTAAGCATTATGATGATTAAGTATTGTTAGCAATTGATTTGTGGATAGCTCAATATCCCTTTTTTTTCTAAGTTTCTCATCTTCTCTATCCACTTCTCTCTCTGTTGTTTTCTTTTTTGATCATCGATCAAGTTTCTTCATCACCCCATCGACACTCGAGGGGGCATTCATCATCCTTCATCCTATTAATTTTTCTTCTACCCCTTCAAAAAAATTTTCTACTTGTTTGTGTTTGTCTACTTTCTTTGAAGTGACGTAGCTTACGTCACCTCAAAGAGGGGAAAATGTAGACACTGTAGTTTGATCAATACACTATTATTTCTAATGGTGCACTAACTATTCTTCCCTTTGCAAATTGATGGCACACCGCTAGTTAGACCTATCTAACTCCCTCTCACATGACACCTTTTGGTCATTTTTCCTCTTATAAACCATTTAAACAAGTTGTTATAGCCTCATTCTAACTACATTAGCTTCTTATTCCCTTCTAGCTTGCTTCTATTAGCTCCTGGAATATCAATCCACTTCGTTGGATTGATTAAGCCCTTCAGAAACCCTTCCAAAACCCTAATTACTCTCTAAGAGAGATTAATTAGTCTAACCTAGGTTAAATACCCTAAACATAGTCAAATCACACTTTGACTTGCTAAAAGTGCTTTTTGGACTTTAGCCTTTGTCCCACATGCACCCAAATCTCCCATTTCCCCAAACCAAAAACTATAAATAGGGCTATACCCCCTCCCTCATTTCCTAAGAATTCTCTCTTCTTCCTAGCATAGATTATAGCAATTTGTTTAGGCTTTAGATTGTATTTCATCTTCTTCCATTGAGCTAAAAGCATTTGATTTTGTATTTCATAGCACTAACATGGAGTAAAAGGGAAGATCCATTGGCCTTGAAGCCATTAATGGGGAGATCTCTTTCTCTTAAACACATAATTGAATGCTTAGATCCTCTTAGGTTCATTATTTCAAGCTTTCAAAGAATAGAGGTTAACTTCATTTGTTTAGTTTGCATGTTTATTTCAAATTAATGTATGCAAAGAAGAAAACCTTGCTCATTTCTTATCACATGGTCCTGTAGGGAGGAGAATTTTTTGGTGTGATATGCCCCCGGTCTCGAGATGGTGTGTGTAATCCTATAAAAGAAAGTTTTGTAGTTGTGTGATATGCCCCATGGTCTCGTTGTGGAATGGTCTAGGAAAGGTCGTTGTATCATGGACCCAAGTCTAATTCTGAGCCTTGAAATATGAAAACTATAATGTACCTAGTACTATGTTGTGCATTGTATATCTATGTATGGGGTGACTAATTCACCTAAATGATGCCCCCTCGTTTGGGGTGCATGCGATGCCGTTGAAGGAGTATGCGGCCAAAAGGAGGACCGACTGTTGAAACTGTGACCTGCAGGGGGAAGGGGATGTGCTTAGTAGAAACCAAAGCACATGCAAACAAGTGGTTGGGAGACAAGTGTTAGTATAAGCAAGGACAAGTAGGCATTTATAAGACAAAGTGTAATCTAAATGAACAATGTGTAAGCTAAGACGTAGTAAGACAATGTAGACCACAAAAAGAGGGTTGTAAACATGGGACACCACTCATGATTTTGCAAGACACTCAAGGCCGTAGTGGCCTCAAACAAGTGTGCACACAAGACAAAGGGAAAAACCTGCAAACAATGACATACAATGACAAGCAAGTACAAACAATATAATAGATAACCATGGTGGCAAATAGTCCTGTAAAACAAATGTTGCACATGAAGCACTCGTTAGCATGTTAGAAAGATAAAAAGTATGTCAAAACATGTATAATCTGATAAAGTAGTGTGTTATGAAAAAAAATGAAACAATAACACTTGTAGTATACGAAAGTGGATGCCCCCAGGAGCCGATGTGGGAGTGGTACAGGTACTGCGCCAAGCATTCATACTGCGTGTAATGGACCTGTATAATCTGCAATCACAACTAGAAAGAAAGGTGAACACACATGTGTGTATGATAAAGAATAATGACATACAAGATATCTATCTAGCATGTGTGATAAAATAAACATGTACAAGTAAATGTAAGCAAGAATAAATGCAACCAAGATATGTAATATGCGGTGGATGAGGAAGAATGGAATGCGTGTGCATGAATGATAGGGAAACGTGCCCCGAGTGGATGGAATTGTATGCAATGCGGTTCATTTATTTATGCCCCTCGTGATCAATAATGAACCGTAAATGAGAGCGTGTCATCGAGAAATGGTTCGAATGATGTGTTGTGTGTAGCATGATGTGATGATATGCGACATAGAGATGAGGTGCGAGAATGTGTGATGATTTATCCTAAAGTGTATATCAAAACAAGATAACAAAAGAAGTGATGATTTAGCCTAAAGCGTATATCACTAAAGGATGCTAGAAGAAGTGATGATTTAGCCTAAAACATATGTCACTAGATGATACTAGAGGAAGTGATGATGTAGCCTAAGGTGTATATCACTAAGAATGTTGCATGATAGAAAGATGGAATGATGAATGTGTGAATGTGATGAGGTCCATTTGTGATGTATACCCTCAATAATCCCGTATGGACCATGAGACTAGAGTGCATCATAGGGTAGTGAATGTTGTTGTTAGGTGTAGTATTTCTTAAGATGCATGACATTGAGTGGGTTTTTGAGCGACTTTCCCAAAAGTGTAGAAAGACGATAAACTCCACCAAGTTTTTCGGTGATAATGTAAGGACCAAGCCCCGTTAGGTGTAGTATTTCTTAAGATGCATGACATTGAGTGGGTTTTTGAGCGGCTTTCCCAAAAGTGTAGCAAGATGATAAACTCCACCAAGTTTTTCGGTGATAATGTAAGGACCAAGCCAATTTGGCTTAAATTTACCTTTAAGTGGAGCTTCAACGTTTGTGTTTTTTTATTCTCTTTTAGAATAAGATCGTTGATGCTAAATTCGCGAGGGTGGGTTTTGTGGTTGTATGCATGTGCTATGCAAGATTGATATGCGCGAAGATGTTCTAGTGCTTGAACGTGGTGGGAGTCTAGCATTTCTAACTCATGTAGATGGTTTTCACGATATTCGTTGTCCTTAAGTATGCCTTTAAGTAAGACCCGTAATGAAGGTATCTCAAGTTCGAGTGGGATGACGACCTCGCATAGACTAAGGAAAAAGGGGTTGCATTTGTAGGCATACACACACTAGTACGATAAGCCCAGAGGGTGTAAAATAGCTGATTATGTCAATCGTCACCACTGTGGCGAATGTATTGCATAAGATTTTGACAATAGTTTTGTTGGTGGCTTGCTTGGCCATTGCCTTGTGGGTAGTAAGGAGTAGAGAATGATTGCTTAATTTTGAATTTTGTACAATTTTTCTTAACATCTTTATTTTTGAAAGAGGATCCATTATCTGCGATGATAGCAGAGGGCACACCAAAGCGTGTAATGATATGGGTAGTGAGGAAACCAGAGATGTCGGGGCCATTACACTTCATAATGGGGCTTCTTTGACCCATTTAGTAAAATAGTTAGTGGACGTAAAAATGAATTTATGTCCATCTATTGATTCATGATTTATCATGCCAATGAGGTCCAATCCCCAAAGGGAAAATGGCCAAGTAGGTGCAATTGGTTGAAGATCATATACATGTGCGTGATGGAGGTTACCGTGCTTTTAACACTTCTCGTAGCGAGTAGCATATTCGAGGCAGTCATGTTCCATGGTAGGATAATAATATCCTTGACGTAAAATCTTTTGAGACATAAATTTTCCAGAGAAATGACATCCGCACATGTTGTCGTGTATTTGGGAAATAGCAGTGGGAATATTGGCAAGCCCTAAACAACGTAAGAGTGATCCATCAAGGCACACTTAAATAATTTTGTCCCAACGATGATGTAACAGGTAGCCTCACGCCGCAAAATGATTTGAGCTTTATGAGGTTGTAGAGTATCCATAATGGTTTGTTTATATAAGAAGTTGTAAATGGGAGTAAACCATTCGGGATTGTCCTGACTATGCGTGATGGTGCAAGCTGTAAGAGGTAATGTGGAGATGGAAGGATGTCACAAGTGTCTAATGATGAATGTTGCTTGGTCATCAATAATATCTTATGGGATTAGTGACGTTGCACTAGCCATAACGTTTGCATGATGATTATCCTTACGAGGAATGGAAGCAATAAAGTAAGACTCGAATGTAGCCAAGAGGTCTTTTACAAGCGAGTTGTATGGGATTAAGTATTCCTCTTTTATGTTATATGTATCATTGACTGATTTATGACTCACCGAGAGTCACCATGTATTCATAGTTTACGGATAAGTAGCTTCTGGGAGGTGAGAAGGCCGAGGATGAGGGCTTCATACTCGGTGATGTTATTGGTACAGAAAACCTAATCGATATGCAAAGGGGAGTAAATCACCCTGTGGAGTGATGAAAACTATCAACCCTAAAGAGAAAACGAGACCCATCAAAGTACATTGTCCATGTATCAAGATCGACATTATAAGTAGTGAAATCATCACAAAAAGAGTTAGAGATGGGGGAGGCATCGAGAAGGGAGTCACAACTAGCTGATCGGCTATGACCTGGTCTTTAATTGCTTTTTGCGGTATGAACTTGAAATCAAATTCGGTAAGGAGAATAACCCAACGTGATAGACGTTCGGCGGATGGGTACGGGATAGGAGGTATCATAAAAAATAGACCTTGGTGATTATATGTATCTCATTGTTGAGAAGATAGTGATGCAATTTATCTGCAACAAAGACAAGGCCGAGACATCATAAACAACGCCCTGATGACAAAATTTAAGTCGTGTATGTAGAGTAGAGGGGACCACATGCATGGCATGGATCCAGGGCCGCCCAAGAAGAATATTATAATTAAGGTTATTAGGCATGACATGACATGGAATAGTGATTGTAGATGGACCAACAGTGACAAATAGGTTAATAGTGCCTAATACACACTTGGTATGTTGTCAAAGCCATGAATAGAGATTGATGAAGGAGCTAAAGCACTTTCCGAAAGACCCAAGTGATGAAAAAAACCAATGTTACAAATGTTAAGGCGGACCATGTCAACTAAAGCATTTTTGACCGGACATTGTTGACACAAACCTGAATATACACGGGGTTCATGCTCTAACATTGCTTGAGAATGTAGCTGATCTATTGTGAAAGTTATTTGATCCTTATTGAGAGATAGGGAAGAAGTAAAATTATGGTATACATATTTGGGTGATGTTTGAAGAGGAATATAAGTAGTAGCTAAATACTTTTTGAGCTTATTGATACAATCAGGATGATTATGCAGATAAACATGGATAGAAATATTCATGATTAGAGAACCCTAGAGAGAAGAGGACCCTAAGAGCATGGACATAGAGTTTGGATTCACCAAAATGATTATGCTAAAATGTAAAATTATAGCCTAATCTAAATGCTATAACAACAGTAAATAAATGAATAATGAAATACAAAAATAATACCCAAGCAACTAAGTAATAAAGTATGAAACCCTAATTGCAAAAGAGGGTAGAAGAGCCTTAGCTGATTCATAGAGGTTGCTGGACTGTGTCATGCAGTGGTGACCGACTGAACAAAGATGGAAGACCGCCGCATGAAGCTTCCGGAAAATTGCGAGATATGGAGGATTTGACTAGACTAGGGCATCATAAGAGGGATGGGGCGCCCATGGGCACCCCCGGTCTCTGCATGATATGCTCGTAAAATCTCTTACGAGGTGTCGCAAGAGGTTCACACTTGTTCTCCTTATGTCGCACTTGGATCACCGAGGTCTCTGTGAAACCTACAACAAAGGATGCACTGTAAAACCTCAAATAGACATCAAATCCTAAAAAAGAAAGATGCAAAATGAGGGGTCAGATTGTCCTTAGCTACCACAATGGTGAACTTACAATTGAGCGTTGCACTACATCTCAAACCCAATGTAGTTCTATGTGCGGAATTGTGCCCTAGGTTGCTCTTGTGTGTGTTGCACTTGAAGTAACGAGCAAGTAGTTAGATGTAGAATGTAAATAATGTGTGCATGGAAACAATAGACTCCTCTCCTATGAAGTGTGATGTAGAAGAACTAGCCTTTGTCCCTTGTGATGGAGCTAGATGGATGCAAATGGAGCTCTTAGATGCTTGATGGATGCAACCTTAGGTGGTGATAGATAGTGCTTAGTGCTTGGTCCTTTATTATGATCACATAACTTTATATTTATATGATTCCCTTGTTTGAATTTCGTAATTAACCCCGAAAAGGCCGACTACCAAAAAGATAAGATGCTCAAATAGCTAGAAAGGACCCAAAAAGTGTGACCAAAGTACAAAGAGGACAAGGGCGCCTAGAGGGGATGGGGGCCCAAGATTGGCTTTCGCACAGGTGCTTTGGTGTCCGAGTAATGATAAATGTCAAAAGGTGAAAAGACAGACTAAGCAAGTAAGAGTGCAAGACTAAAAGAAAAAGCATAAAGTAAAGAAAGGTGGCCAAAGACATGGGTTAATCATTACTTTTTGTACTTAGGAATCATGTAAATAGTAGTATGTAATCAGGACTAAATAATTACCCAAAGTGTGTGATTTTGTGTCTACATGTGTGTGTGCAACACTCTTGTGTCTCTTATATACGACTCTTCACCTTTCTATGACTAACAAATGTGACCTTGCTTGTTGTACTTTTATGCATTTATGCTTGTATACTTGGCGGCTTACATGCTTATTTGCTAGTATGTTTATTTTTCTCTCTCTTCACGTTATGGATTTTGCCATGCACTCTTTTCGCATGAATCAAATCTCTCACAATGGTCACCTACAACCACCTTTAATGTGATCAAATGTTGACTATATGTAACATTCGACATGGACATGTCACTTGTCCGAGACGAGTGATCTATTACACATCTCACTCACCTCAAAATAGGGGCATTCGGTGGAGTTATTACACGTATATCGATGCGATCCAGGGCACATATACAACATAATTCAAAAAAATGGGATAAGGTGCATATACATAGGGAACAAGAACACATACAAATCAAGATCATAATTCACATATTGACAAAACCGTCAATAGGGGACAAAACTATTAGATGTTAATGTCAAGGATGGACAATTTCACCGTGAGGTAGTTTTTCAATAGCAAATTCAGAATTTTTGGAATATACATATTTTAATAAATTTTTAATACAATATTAAGGACAATTGGCACAATTAAGAGAAAAAAATTATTCCATTTTGGTACAAAATGTTGGGGGCATGGGGGAGCATGTGTACTTCATTCCCTTTTAGCTTTACACATCTTACACTCCTTTACATATATGTTATGGGGGCATGATCCTCCTTCTATATTTAGTATTGCCTATTTGATACATTGGGACATCGCATGGTGGGTGCATATGTATTCTTCATTCCCTTTCGACTTTGTGCTATTTTACACATTTGGGCCTAGATCCATCTACAGCAATGTGGTCTATGGGTAGAATTTTTTTGGGGTGATTATAAAACCTTATGACACTCTTCTTCTCACTCTTTTGGGGAGGTTTTGGGATGGTTAGACATCATGTGACACCCTTCCTCTTCTTATAAAGTTCTTTAAGGAGACTAAAAGGATATGTGACACCCTTCTTTGGTGTTGGATCAAGTGACACCCAATTCCCTTTTGGCTTCGACATCTCCATCAACAAATTAGGGATTGATCATTCCCAATCTTCTAGTGGCTCAATTCCAATCCATCTCTCTAAGAACTTCATCAAGGAGCTTCTCTTCGGAAAGACAAAGGGGTGTACTCATTCCTCAATTTGTTTACTTTTCTAATGTGAAAGTTAAAATTTCAATTTAGAATTTTCAAGCACACTTTGAAATGTGACTTAAAGTTCATTTTTTTATGGACATTGACTACACTCTATGTTGCAGGTTTTACTTTAGAGATCGTGTCAACACTCAAGAAAACAAGCACCTCGAGCAAAGAAAAAGTGTGTCTATACATTCACGTATAGTTTCTTTTAAGCATGCAAATTTCATTTCCTAGCTTAAAGGGGGAGCAAATGTAAACACGAAAATTTGGTAATTTATCATTTGATAATGTTAATATTGGCTTAATCCCTAAATAATGACATGTGCACACATTCTAAGATGAATTGTCTATCCTTAGCCATACTTGTAGGACTCTCTTCTCAATTACACTTCTTAATCACTCACAAAACTATTTGTGATCAGTTCACAACAATTTACCACCTCCAAGTTTCATGAGTAGAAGTTTCCAAATGCCTCACTCCCGCCTAAATGAGACTACCAAATGGCCTGGTTTGAAACATGTAGTTTCATCCCTAGCCACCCATAAGTCATTTTCTCAATTCAATATCTTTTTATGAGTTGGTACTTTCCTCATAGGTGGGCTTTAATACAAAATTATACCTACGAACCCCTATATAAGTAAATCAAATGCATTGATTTACTCATCTAACACTTACAAGCATTCCTTAAGCAAATTTCATTCCAAAAGCATTCAAAACTCTCATAAATTACGCTAAAGCAACAACACTCGTTAGGAGCACCCCCACAAATTTGAAACACTCCCAACCAAGTTAAGTGTCTAGTTTCCCAAGTTCTGCAAGCCCTTTAAGCCAAGTGAAGCACAAGCATGCCACACCACTAGTAAACATTATCAAGTGTCCATTTCCAAATATAGTTGCATCCATATAGATATCACATCTTTAGGTGGAGAACTAAGTGTGATTTAAGGCCTCTTTGAAGTAGCCCCAATGTAGGAGGTGTACAGAGTGTGTTTCAACCCAACCACTAACCTCAGTTGCACGGGTTTCTTCCAAAGGGTTAAGGTTTGAAGTTGTTTTTCAGTCATAGATAGGGTTTCACACATTTGTGAAACATAGGGTTTCACAAAGAACCATATTCTAGTTGATCAGACAAACACAAGAAATTGTAAAACATCAGTAGTTCATCATACAAAACTACCAAATAGGTACACAATCTCTAGATGATTCCATATATATCAAACAATTTTGTCACGGGTCAATTTGTACCCCAAATCCAAAACGAAACATCTTGAGATCATTTCTAGTTGTTTCATCCATCCGCCACCGCCATATCAACTTCGAGCATCCAATCAACTAAGTACATTCCCTTTCTTGTGCCTTGTCTCATTTAGCATTTGTTCCAATCATTATATTTTACATATTGCTATATATATATATATATATATTCCTATATGAATGTTAATGTCAATTAATTAATTTGATTATATCTCTTGTTTCCAACCCTAATCCAAAGTGAAATAAGTAACGCACTCATACACACACTTATTCATTTTTGGGTCAAGTCAAGATAAGAACAGAGATGCGATCAAACAAGAATGTATTTCCCTAATACATCAAGATATGGACTAACCTAGTATGCCCTAATATTAGGACATTCATATGATTAGGCATTCAACAAAAATCCTCACATACGATGCTTTCTAACACAAAGCTAGCTTGGCCAATCCTAATGCATTTTTTTCTTACAACATAACAAAGACATTAATGATGTGTTTCTTCTTTGTCCCAATATCATAAAAACATTTGATGAATCAAGTACATGGCAATCCAAGTCAACACAACAACTTTAAAAATTGATTGGATAAGAATATTCTAACATTTGTTTCAAAAGAGGACATGTTGTTATATACACGACAATTACTTCTCCCCTACATACCCCTACATAAGAATATGCATGCACGTGCGTGTGGGCCATCTATTGTGTGTGTGTGAATGGGCCATCCATATCACCTCCTAGATATATCAAGTTCAAGTATAATGAAGCCTTGAGAAACCGCATATGGGTTGGAAACCGAGGTATCCTAAGAGACGATCAAGGTTAGATTCTCATGATATATTCATTTAATGCGTGCCATCCTCCAAATAACATAGCCTAATTCCAAAGCATATATGTGATTGTTGTTTTATTGCTAGTCCGCACACAAACCAAGCAATTATTAAAGGTGAATTGAGGATAGTGTTCATTCTCATTACAAAAGGCCACCAAATTCAAAAGGATCTCCTGAGTTTGCAAAAATTGTTATAGGTGTAATATAATGGTCGAGTTAGATCCCACAAAACCTAAACCACGTCACAAATTGCCTTTGCAAACATCAATTTCCAATTCTTTGATGTCATGTCATCTAAAGGTTAGATCCCACAAAGCCTAAACTAAAGTGGCAGATAGCCTTTACAAACATCTATATCCAATTCATTCAAGTTGTCATAATTATACTACCCTTAAAAGTTAAATTTATCACCAATGTCACAAACCAATGAAACTAAAAATCATGTCCGTAAGAAAACCTTGGTACAATTTATGACAAACACTCAATAGTGGGAACAAATTGGAACATTGGTGATTTGACATAATAGAAACACAATTTATGAAGTATTTAAGGTATACACATGCATTTATTTATTAAATAAGATGGGGTTAAGAAACAAATGTAGCCTCGTACATAAGGCAAAACAAAGTTTATTATGCATCACATGAGAGGTAAGTAAGTTTTCCTTATCCAACATCCCTACACTTCAGGACTTTTTCAACTCTAATTGATAAATAATTGTAGTAACTATGACTAGAGGTGAATAAACAAATGTCACAAACTAATCAAACTAAAAAAATTGACCCTAAAAGAACCTTGCTACAATTTGTGGCAAACATCTTACTGAAACAAACTAGAACATTTGTGATATGACAAAACAAAATGCAATATTTGTGAAGTCTTCAAGGTATACACATGCATTTCTTTGTTAAATAAGATGGGGTTAAGATACGAAATGTAACCTCGTACAAAAGGCAAAGCACAATTTATTAGGCATCACATGAGAGCTAAGTAATCTATGCACCTAATTTCCTTGTCCAATATCTCCACACTTGAGGACTTTTTCAACTCTTAACCGATAAATAATTGTAGGAACTATGCCTAAAGGTGAATAAACAAATGTGCATGTAATGAGGTCTTCTTGTGGAGGCAATTAAACCCTTTGGGACAACAATAATAGATGTGTACAATGCACAACTCCAGGGAGAAGCAATAGAAAGAAGTTGAAATTTTTATGTCTAATATCATTATTATCAATGCTACTTGTTTTTGCTTGTTTTAAGGATATGTTCAAGAAATTAACCATTATCAAGTTGTCCCTTGTACCCTAGATGCCCACAAAAAGGGAACACAATACTTGACATACGACTAGTAGCCAAAATGAAGAAAAAATGGATAACTTGAAGCAAACTTTGGTATGGAGACAAAATGACAAGTAATAATTATTATCACAAAGATAAGGAGATGCATCCCCCCTACCGGGACACATTCACATTTTGGTATGACAAATGGGTACAGAACATTCCTCGCACCCAAAGATGGTTGTCAAAGATGTTCAACATCTCCTCCCCATCTTTGAAACCCTAAAATGCATATCTCGATAATAACAATAGTACTTTAAAAGCAAACTCGTAAACATGTGATCGTGTATTATCACACTCTGGTGACTACATCAATATAGAAGGCAAAGTTTAGACTAAAGACAAAGTCTAGCGTAAAGGTTTTCGAGTTGAGGTAGCATTCCCCTACTACCTTGATCTGTATTTTTGTCTCGCATTCATCATGCTTGTGGTTTGATTGCATTTGTACCATTTGGAGAAGGGGGTGGGTATTGGGGGTTAATGGGGTTATTTCAAGAGGGGGTTTGTGTTTGCTTTACCTTGATGCTTGGGCCATCTATCGATAAAGTGATAACGACAAGCCACAAAAGATCTTCCATGATGGAGGAGGCTGCAAAAGAATGAGAGGAGGGTGAGTGTGGAGGCGGATGGAACGAAGTGAAAGAGGAGGGATTAATGGAGCTTAGCACAAGTGGAAGGGTCAAGAGGTTGATGTGGCTTGCTACTTGAGAGTAATGACAAGGGAATGAAAATATTGTTGATATCCACATGCGATGGAGAAACATCATGAATGGTGAAGGGACTTAAAACATCATGAGATTCCGTGGGGGTGACCTATGACACCGAGAGTTACGTAGGAGGATTCAATAGATACTTATAAAGAAGCTCACATAACCCATGCCAAGGAGAAGAAATATTGTCAAGTTTTATGTCTACAAGTTTATTAGCCTAGCAAGAACATTGTTGTATTTTACATTCGTAAAAGCTTGCCAACAAGTGACAAGCTTGACCAAGGATGTTATCAACCCTCCAAGTCTTTAATTTCCTTAAGTTTATGGCTTGGTCCATAATAAAGAGAATTTCCTTCGATGATGATGTGATCAATGTTGTAACCGAGGGTCATTTTTATTCCTCTTACAAATGCTCTAGCTTCCACTTCATTACTTGTCTAGACGAGTAGATGAAAAGAACTAATTTTGATTAGGGAACCCGAAAGCAATCCGCAAGATGCAATCAGCGCTTGAGAGACTTGGATTGCCCCAAGACGAACCATCAAAATTAAGTTGAAGAAACATAACGATGGGTCCTCGTGGAAATGAAGACACCGAGATCACTCTTGCTATAATCATATATCCTTAACCCATAAATAAGGGAAACTTATATTTATTATTAATATATATTTTAATTTTAATTTATTGTTAATATTTATTATTTTAATAGTCTAATTTTAAATTTATATATTAATATTTATTATTTTAATTTTGTTTTCTTATTTTTGTTAGAATGTCAAGAAGGAAAGATGACCTCACCCGTTGTGGAATATTGTGATCGCATTGTGACAAAGGAAGTAGTGGCAAAAAGTTATCACATCTAAACTTCGTGGGAAGTCCTTTCAAGCACTTTCACGAGGGTGAGGGCCCATTTTTTTCACACACAAGGGAAAAGGTTGAGGCTTGTTTGAATGAGGATGAGGGATGAAGTTTTGAGGGAACAAGAAAGTGTTAAAGGTGAAGTGCCTAATTTAAACTTTCGTGCTTCAAGGACAATGGCAACTCAAATTCAACGTAGAAGAGAAAATAAGTAAACAAAATCGAAGCTATATGTGTCTTCTAGACATGTGTCGAATGCATAATAGGGCATGGGGTCCTCTTGTAAGAGACCAAACATTGGCAATTCAAACCTCATTGAAGGCATGTTCAATGTGTGTGGTTGAGATGCAATTGATGTAACAATTACACACTCCTTTTATGTGTATGGAATACAATTCAATGTTGCTCACTCTCCTTGTAAGAGGAGATGTTTCGTGCAATTAACAATGGGCCGACATGGTATAAACTCCCTGAATATAAGAAGCTTCACACAACTTTAATTGACAGAGAAATCAAAGATAAAACAACAAATTGCACTAGTCAAAAGAGTCTAGCCTACAGAAAGATGCAACATTATGTTGAACGCTTGGACTAATACTATAAATCATGGTGACTTGTTCCAAAGGCCCTTATTTTTTAAGAAATAAATTGTTCAAGCAAGCGAAAAATACAAAGTTCGAGCCGGCTATCTTGGCGATAGGATCACATGCCCCCATGATAGGCATACATCCATACATGCGTAGGTGGTACCCACAAATTCCATATACCACAAACCACAAAAAATATGGGATTCAAACCCATAAACTCCTAAATACAAGCCTACAAGCATACATGCCTACCACTCCACCCAGCACCTGTTGCATGCCACACTTCTTTTTCAAACACATATAATATAAATCCTGAAAATGTGACACCTCAGCTAGGGTGGGTCCCACCCCGTGTATATATGCATCCATGGTATGGGGCATCTTGGACCGCATGCGATATCCAGTGGCCAGGATAGCCACAGGGATTCTTTAAGGTCCAACTATGTGATGTCGTTGAGTAGGTGGGGGCACCACATGTAAATTGTTGCAAGCGTTGTCCCAATTTATAAAACATATCACTTGCTAATACAAAAAAATCTAAACATGTGGTTTGATGTTATTATGGGCATGCATTGAATAATGCACGCAAAAACATTTGTAGGTTTGAGTGGATTTCTGTGCTCGTTGAAAAAGTTAAGAAAAATGTAGAAAAATCAATGGCTTAACCTTTAAAGGCACAACATATATTGTTCAATGCATTTTTTTCCATAATTTTCAAAATACTCTCTGAAAAAATATATTATACATTATATATACTGTCTCCAAGTACCCATCTCCTATTTTTCAAAAAAATGACATCCATGTACTCACATGTCTCCCCATACTCGTCTCCTAGTAACTACGTTTATCATTCAATTGTTTAACATCATTTTCAGTTCTTCGTTAAACCAAATGGAAGAGCATCCCTGGTTGTCGACAATCTTGCATCAACTCAACCAACATTTAAAAAGAAAAAACCTTTCAGTTAATTATATAATACCATCAGCCCTGGGTGCAATTTCAAGGCCATGAGCTTAGATTTTATTATATAATACTATAAGTCTTGGGTGCAATTGGAAGCCCACGGGCCTATGCTTTTGATAAGGCATCACCTTCAAATATTGCCTGCAGGCTTTGTTTTCTATGCTTTAACAGCATTGTATTTATTTATTGCCTGCAGGGATACTGTCAAGGCATTTGCCTTTAAATGTAAATAGTTCTCACAGGCAATGTGGAGTTCTGAAATGACAAGACATTCAGATTTAAATGTAAGTTCCCACAAGCTTGGCTCAAAAATAAAACGGTTGCAGCCAAGAGAAGAGCTTAAGCTAGTCTTGTATAGGCCATGGGCTAAATAGTATTTTAATAGCAGCTGCTGCATTTGCAATGTCAATTTCAAATCTGTCTCAACAAAAGGGGTGAAGATCGAAGCAAAGGGACTGACAATGTCAATATGGTCCAGGGACTGTTGGATTAAAATCCAACCTGGCCTGTACAGTGTAGGCCATTGATCTCCAAAGCACTTTTGAAGGCATTAATTCAATTACATACAACCTGTGGGTTTATAAAATAAAGGCCTCGACCTCAGGACTATGTGATGTCATAAGGGCTTTCACACCTTCAAATCAGGTGGCAATCGGGACAAAGGCACTGAGATTGGATATTAAGGCTCCACATGCCAAATAAGGTATGCAGATTGTAATGTCCCCTTTTAGAATCAATTTATTTTAGATATCTTCTGTAGGCTGAGGGGAATTAAAGAGGAAAATAAATTAATTTAAGTGGTCTATGAATATTTTTATATTTTATTTTAAAAAAGGAAAGCAAAAGTGAAATAAAATAATAATAATAAAAAAACTTCTATTTTGAGGTGTCAAAGATAGAATAATGATTAAATAAAATATTTTATTATGGAGCGCCAGAGTTAGAAGGGCTGCATGAGCATCAAGATCTTATTTATAGGATGGAGAAGGGATAAAACAATTTTATATTGTTTATTCCTATTTTTAGGATGGAGTGCCAACTTTGGAGAGGGCCTTGGAAGTTATAAAGGCAGATTTGAGGTTTATTATTCATACATCTTGGAAATTTATCAACTACTTCCTTGTTTGCAAGTAGCTTCTGCTTCTGCATCAACAATAGAGAACAAAATCTCTCATTTGCATAAAGATTTGAGGAAAAAATCCCTGACATCTGAGCTTGGCAATTCCATTCAGGGGTTGCAATGGTCATTCAAGGTACATGTGTTCATCTAGTGTAGCTAGGGCATGCTTTTAGGCTTAATTCTACATCCAAAACAACAAGTACAACTAGGGCTTCAATATTTTGGGGCAAATTTCAGTCAAACCAGTTTGCATGCTCTTCTTTTCCATCTATCTTTCCATTTAAGCTAAATCACAAAGTTCGGCAAATTTTGTTTGCTTGAGTTCAAAATTCGCCGAACTCGCCATGGAACAAAAAATTGTTGAATTTCATCTTGAAAATTGCACAAAAAAATGGTGAGCTAAAACAGTCCGTCGTCGTCTGTGTGGGGCTCTGTGAGAGGGCTGTTGGAGGGTTGTTGCCATGTTGGAGAGAGGAGTCGACTCGAGTTGTGCGGGTAAAATATTTTACGGGTTTTATTTTTTGTTTTATGTTTTTTTCCATATACGTTTTTATTTTTATTTTTATGTTATGCTTTTAATTGCTTAAGTTAGTTTTTTTAATTTAAATTTTTCTTTTATTACAGTTTAAAACTTAGGTTAACAATTTTGTTTTTTTAATGTTTATTTTTTATATTACGTTTTCTATTCATTAGGTTTGTTTCTATAATATTTTTCAATTAATTTTCTTATGTTAAGTTTATTAATATTTTTAATGCATTTTTAAAAATATAAATTATTACTATATTAAATATAAATTTTGATGTTTTTTATTTGTAATATTTAAAATTAAATTTTATTTTTATATTTTCTAATTTTAATTTTATATGTTTTATGTTTTTCTATTATTCAAACTTAATGGCGATTTTTTTTTCCAAACTTTATCCGGTGGACAAACTTATAGCAAATTTTATCTTCACGAACTTGAACTCGAACTCAAACCTTGTGACTTAGCATTTAAGTCATCAATTGCGAAGAATAATTGTATTCAGACACTTTGGTATTTTTTTATTGTAGCTGATTGAAATCAATAAATAAAAGTCTGTTTTGGCACCTTGAGGATTGCTGTTTTTTTAATTTAAAATCAGATTGTTGCTGCAGTCATAAAAGTTCAATTTTTAACACTACTGCCCTAGGGTTTTGACAAAAATATCCAAGTTTATCTAAAGTGTTTTTCAGGGATATTACACAGACCATGCCAAATTTGGAAATGGTTTGACCAGGGTTGAACCTTCGGTCTACCAGGCTTGAACCTGGAATTGAGGGGTGATCCCGAAGACAGCACTTGCCCTAAGCTGGCCAAAATAACGGGACTCTTCCAGTTCAGGAAAAAACATAGATTTTCCGCAAAACCGAATCCAATGGGATGAAAAAGTGCAGGAATATATAGGGAATTTAATAAGGAAATTACCCATATTTTCATTGTTTGAAGGCTCTTGTGGGACCAGCCTCTTTGGATGGTGAAGATGTATTGCTATATCATGCCTGTTGGGTGAAACTACATGTTCCGCCTGTGATGCACTGGTTGACAGCAACATAACACGAAATAATGGACCACAAGCACAAGAAGTAATGCCTACTTGGCGTAAATGAATTCCATGGAATATGAATCAACATGGAAGGCATAGAAGAGCCTTGGTCAGATAATTCTGCAGGCTAGGGAAACAGAAAGGATGTGAAAATCAATCTATAAATTGGTTTCATCTTCAATTTACAGGCTTTGAAGCTCAAGAGATTGAGTTGGGATAAAGATAAAAGAGATTGGCTCCATAGAGAAGGCAACAAAATTCAGAGGAGTTCACAGAGAATTTGAGCTCATTGCAGGTCAAGAACGAGTCCAGGAAGGCAGAGTAAGTGAAGATAAGCTCTGTGGACCAAAATTGAGGTAGCCTAAGGGTCATTTGTGTTGTTTGAAATCTGAGCTTGAAATGAATAAACTCTGACAGTAACTTGTGGCATGTAGGATGTTGCAAAGCCTGAGAATTAAGGGTGACTGTTTGTATTGGTGTCTGCTACCTAAATTTTGACTTCAGAGTCAATAAAATGATAGTCATAGTGTTGGCAAGTCTGTTGTGAGTCTTTCAATGTTTGGAAGACATTCTGGAATGATGCTAGTTCATAAATGGATGTATATTGCTTCATGTTGAGGATAAAACAATCTCAGTTGTCTTCAAAATCAGAATTTTGGATGTTTTTGAGTGAAGTTAGGTTATAGGACAACGCAGTTATTCAATTGACCTCTATCCTTGGCTGCATCAAATCTGATCTCTTGAATCAATCGATAGGAACGATGAAGGACAAAGTTTTCCAGTTTAAGGTGTTGCAAGTGGCCACAGAGGAGTATCTTTCCAGTTTCAAGTGTTGTAAGTGGCCATAAAGGAGTATCTTTTCAATTTCAGGTGTTGGAAGTAAAGGTAAATGTAAAGGTAGAGAGAGTTTTTAAGTCACCACCAGGCAGGACACCAGTTTCGTGAAAGTGACCCTCTTGTGCAAGCCCACACGAGGATTATTTTTCCATTTATCTTATGATTTATCCATTGTTCAGCTAAGTCTACATACCCTACCTCTTTCCAGATTCAAACCTGTGCTTCCTCTATGTAGTACAGCATCAGGCCATGGCCATAAAAGAGTTTCAACCCTCCAATGTGGTGTACAGTATTAGACTCCCAAACTTAACTTCTCATAGCTCCTAAAGATGCCTTGTGCAAGGTAGTTCTAAAGGTCAGAAACCGAAAAACACAATAACACATCATTTCAGAAGCTTCATTTCCATAAAATATTAACTTGATATCTTCAAGTTTCAACTAGCAAAGAAAACTGTAGTAATTCTACAGACCATTAATGAATTTTTGGTTTCCTTCAAAACAAATGACCTTCACATGCAAAACCAACATTTAAAATCTGACATTGGTAAAATAAATTCACTACCAGCAATAATCCCATCGGTGTACAACAAGATTTACCAATACCAACAATACAATTCTGTACATGATGTAACATTCCCAGGACAACCACTCCATCCGCAATAAAATAAACCATAACGAAAAATAAACACATCCAGAATTTTTCAAGAGACCAGAATTCATGCTCATCTTTCCCTGAAATGTTATCCACTGCTCTTAGCGTTCTAACAATTTCAAATTCTAGACTTATCACAAATCTAACTTAATAAGATCCACCATGAATACATCACAAAGGCATGAAATATTTACTCTTACAACAAGACTTTGCAAACTACCCTCAAATATTAGGATTTTACTATAAGGATTTGGAGTGCCGAAGTGTCTGCAAAAGAAAAAGTTCAAGAATCTAGCTATACCAGAATTACCTGTTCGGCTAAAAACACAAAACAACCCTATTTG
The DNA here is from genome assembly GCA_018340775.1 of Taxus wallichiana var. yunnanensis. NCBI lineage: Eukaryota > Viridiplantae > Streptophyta > Pinopsida > Cupressales > Taxaceae > Taxus > Taxus wallichiana. Next base: position 442,663,593 of record CM031244.1, read on the forward strand.
CAGCACTAGCTTCCTTCTTTTTCCTTTCTATCCCCACTCATAGATGTGCCAGTCTGAACCTTTGCCACGCCTTCACCCCCACCGCAACACCCGCCGCAATGCTGATGTTTATCCTCCTTCAACTTCAACTGCTTGCGCATATCATATGCATCCTCGCCATCAGCATAGTACTTAACCTCCACATCATTAATTATATACCCCAAAGTCTCCGTATACAGATGAAATGCTGCCCTGTTGCTCTTGCGGACGTGAAGAGAAACATACTCTGCCCCAAAGACCTCATGCATAGCTCTCTGAGCCGCAGTCATGAGCTTTGTGGCAAGTCCCAGCTTACGGTGAGTGCGAACAACGGCCAGAGAAGTTATATGCCCGTGGCATTCAGTGGACTCCTCTTCCATCTTCGCAAGCACATAGCCCACAATTTTCTTGTTGTAGTCCTCGGCCACATAGAGAAGTTGCGGCCACGAAAGAATGTGGTAGAAATAATACTTCATCTGGTAATTCTCCGGGAGACACATCAGATTACATGTCTGCATTGCAAGCAGGTCGTCTAATGTGGCTTGTCGAATGCAAACCATGACTACAGATTTACAAAATGCTTTTAAACCCTAAATTTAACAGATTTAAGTAGGGTTTTTCGTTGCCCTAATTTATCAGAGTTTTGTTCTATTCTGCGTGGATGAAAAACATCTGGTAGGGTTCTGTAAGAAATTAGAGTTTGCTGCTTGGAATCATGAATTTGCCCTCATAAACTAGGAGAAAAACGGACGATTTTGTATAAAAAAATCTGCTGTAGAAGTTACAGAAAATTTTGACTGATCAACAGTAGATTTTGACTTCATTTATCAGAAGTTTGCAAGCAACAGATTGCAGTTACAACATTGAAAATAACTCGTACCTTGGTAATATTATCCCCTTGCTCCACTGTCTTAGGGGTGAAAATTTGCCGTTTCTGCTTAGTCCCCTGAACCAGACCTGGAATTTGATGGAATATTTCATGACGGTTTAGAAAGCACTTTTGGAGGCAATTTTTTTAAACAAAATGTTTGTTTTTGATGTAAGATGGTATGTAACTAGGAAAGGGAAGGAAACTAAGAAATGTAGTTGTGTTGGCTAAGGTATTTGGTTTGTCTCTTATATGTAGGAAGAGAGCGAGAGTGGAATAGAAGTTAAAACTAATACAGAGGGTGGTGGTGTAATGTGTGGTAATGTTAGAGAGGAGAAACTATTTATGGTGATTGTTTAAAGGAAAGTACTTGAAATGCAAGTGAAGAGAATGGGAAAAAATTGTAGAAAATGTAATTGATATGAAGAAAAGTTTTATGCAAAGAATCAAATTTGATGGGGAATAAGAGCAGGAAATGCCTCGTGATATGGACACCAACCAAAACATCTTTTTAACAGGGAGGTGATGGAGGATGAAAAGCAAGAACGAGGGAGAGTCTTTATAGTATGTTCCCTTCTAGATCAATAGGCGTCCGCTCGTATCTGGGTAAAGGGTATGGGGAACCATTGTGAAACTCTAGTTTCCTACAACCACGTGACATATTTGCAAATCTTTTAAAGGGGTAAGGACCAGTTGCACAGTCATTAAGGCAATGTATTGTCGACAACCTTCTTCCCAACAAAATTAAAAGTACTCTCACGACACCGGTTCAAATCCCCTCAAAGCATTCCATGGTGGAAGTTCAAATCCTATGCTCTGATGCTGTGAATCCCCCTTACTCGTTTGAAGACGGAAAACTTTATGTTTCCGTCACTACTCCAAACAAGGGACAACAATGGCTTATGCCTAAGAGGGTAATCCTCAGGCCAGTGACCTTGAAATCCACATTCTCCCCAACCTTAGATGCTTTGTAAAGTCTCAATCACCATTGGTTGTAGAAAGGAAGCTTGCATATATTTTGTATGACATGTTTTTTCCTTGCCTAACACGTCCTCTAGCTCATCCTCATCGTCCATCTTATCCTCTCTGTTAAGAGGAACATAACATCAAAAAAACTAATAAGTGTTATAGTTGGAGATGTGGATGTGTAGGCCCTTGATTTAGTGCTCTTACAAAGAGGATAAAACAGGTTTTCACTTTTCGTTACCATTTTTTTTTGTTTTCCTTCCATGCTTACATTATTACAACACAACAATTTGATTTTGCTAATCTCTAAAAGTTGCAAATGCAATAAAAAGTAGGGATTTTCAAGTTGGTGACTATTAAGATAGATTTAATGTTCAATAAGCCTTGTGTTAAATAGATTATCTAACTATAGTAGGAAAAAGTGACATGCAGTTCATACGTGAAATGTCGGAAAAAAAAGGATTGGCTATATTTCCTCCAATAGATTCCCCAACTAAAAATTCTCTTCCCTCAATCCCCGTCTTCATCACGACTCTTCCCCCATCCAACGTTTTACCTTCAATCCTTCATTCTTCAACACCTACCTATCGAAAGCTCTAGTGCACCGAGTGGGTGTCATTGTTAATTGCAAAGAATACTTAGATTGACCATTTTCACCATGGTACATTAGAGTGGAACATGTTTTCTTAGCATGAAATTCTTTGTTGAGTAAGCTTAGAACATCATAAAATATCATTTTCTTAATAGAACAACACCCAAAGTAAGGAAATTTTATTTTATTTTCTTGAAATGCTTTTGGGTGTGCAAGTCAACATTAACAATAATACACTATATTGGGTCAATTCATTGCAATATTTTTTTCAATGAGAGAGGATGTTAAACTTGCAAAACATGACATCGGCTCTATTTTTGAATGTTAATAACAAAGTGGTTCATCAGATATCCACGTAGCACCAAATAGGAAACAATTTCCATGGGTTAGAATTATGAAATGGCAAAGATAGAAAAAAGCTAAATGTGAGAAATGTATTAATGTTGGGCAGTTTAATTTTCATAATATCCATTCTTCTCTAAAAGAAGAAAGACAAATAGGGTGGCCTTTCCATGGTTTACAAAGGTATAGTTATTTCCAATGCAAGTAGAACTGTGACACATTTTAATATATTATCTTTGATAGGTCTATCTAGTTTTTCTTTTTCTTTTTAAATTATTGGGAGGTGATAAATTTGGAAAGATATTTTGACATATATCTAGAAGGTTTGATTAAAACATTTTGCATATCAAGGAGAAATGAAGGAGATAATCTTTTGGGGGCAGAGGGTGGATATGATGAAGTAAGTATTGAGTAACTTGAGTCAACTTAATCAAAAATAGTATTGGGTTTAAGAATAATGTTGTATTGTCTATTTTAAGCCATATGGAGGGGTTGCTCATTAAAATATTTTGCATATTGAGGAAAAACCAAGGAGAGAATATTTTGGGGCGGTTGGCGGATATGATGAAAGAAGTATTAAGTAACACAAGTCAAGTTATTCAAAAAATAGTGTGGCCCTTCCACAACTAAAAGAAACAAAATTTTTTTAGATAAGATGAAGACATGAATGGAAAGTTGGAAAGAAAAATGCGGGAATTAAATTCCCACAATGTCCCACACCTATTCCACGGCTCATATTGTTCCTACCTAAATAATATCTTCTATCTATGCTACACTTTGTCATCTCGATCTTGCTCGCATTATTTACATGAGTTCAATTTGTGCTTATAGGGGCCAAAATAAAAAATATGCCCCCGTCCAATGTTTGACCTTGAATCCTTCAACTTTAACTTATTCAATGCCTCCCTATCGGAAGCTCTAACACACCAATTGGGTGTGATTGCTAGTTACAATGAATAATTAGACTTTCCTTTTTCCATCATGCTACATTGGACCCGAATATGTTTTCTTGGCATGATATCCTTTCTTGTGTAAGCTTAAGACATCATAAATCATCATTTTCTTAATTTAAAAATAATAGGCAAAGAAAGGAAATTTAATTTTTATTTACTTGAAACACTTTTGGGTGTGTAGGTCAATATCAACAATAATACAATATAGAAAGTTAATAATGAAGTGGTTCATGAGATATCCATGTAGCACCAAATATGAAACAATTTCCACCCATTAGAAATATGAAATGGAAAAAATAAGAAAGCTAATTGTGGGAAATGTATTGATGTTGGGCATTTCCTTTTTCATGGTGGTCATTCTTCTCCAAAAGAGGAAAGAAAGATAGAGTGGTCTTTCCATGGTTTATTGAGGGTTGGTTATTTCCAAGTAGGTAGAACCGCCTATCAACTACAACCAATTGGGAGGCCAACATGATAACATGGAGAAGAATTAAAAAAGTAACAAACAATTAAAAAATATTATGTGGTCGATACAATTGTAACAAAGTTAACAACCTTGCATCAATATATATAATTTGGAATATGCTTTTGACATAATTATTAACAAAATAATCATATATACAAAGTGTAGGTCATCTTCCTTTGTTTTAAAAAATATTCCAAGGTTTCTCAGCACATCAACTATTTTTGGTAGTGAGGGCGCCACATGATTTAAGGCTTTTTTTTTTTTTTTTTTTATGTTCATGGACCACAACTCTTCTAAAAGCTGTGAGGGGATTTTTTTTTTTCGCAAATCACGAGTAGCTTGAAATAGGCGCCTGAATCGGTGAAAATATTTGCAAATTCTGAAGAGCTCTAGGTAAACTGTGCCTGAAACGATGAAAATATTTGCAGATACTCTCGTCTTTTCCGTGATACGGCAATAAAAACACACGATCTAATGGTTGCTATGTTGCGAGCCCTTCAAAGAGGCTCGAGATGCTCAAACACAGGTTCGATTCTCGGATACTCCCTTTTCCTCCTCGATATCAATAACGAAAGAAGGTAACGCAAAAATGTTCTTGATCTATAGATGGGATCGAGATCATACAGAGATGTTCCAGGTTCGCGTTTTGCCCAAGTTCCTCACGAAGATGCGTGAGGGATAGGCTCTACCACACCAAATATATGTATCGTCTTTTTGTGTACAACCAGGGCTACAGTGCCATGATATAAATCAGAATCTAAATGTAACAATGTATAAATGAATCACAGGAAACTAACATAAAATAAATAAGCTACCGCGTCCTAACCAGATCGAATAACAAGCTTCGATCATGGTCGTCTTCTTCAAACCCTCAAAGCTTCACCTTGTATTTCTTCCTACTGATATTCACACTGGTGTCGGCAACAAGCTTTTCGACCACAAGGTCACAACACACGCGGAAAGAAATATTCATCGTTTTCAATTTACCAAACTTTACTTGCAGTGGAACATCTGCCTTGAGACGCAGAGGAATATTTCCCTGTTGTTGTTGTGCATTCAACGAATTAACCATTTTGCTGGTGATCTGGATGTTAGAGCCGGTGAGAGTGACATCTAAATTTGTAGTATTTTTGTGCCCCTGGTAAAAAGGCGGAAGTTTGCCTCTGCAGAGCTCCGTGCCGGTGTAGAAAACCGCAAGATAGATGTCATCTAAATAATATATGTCTATCTTTTATTCAAATTCCTCTCTCACGTCCACCGAGAACTGCGAAGAAACAGTGGCATCTGTGCCGACGGAGAAGCTCGACGTCCTCTCTCGCCAGATAATTTTGTTGTGCGTCTGCCATGACTGTTGCTGCTTCAGTTTATAAAATAAACAAAAGGGGGCGAGACTCGATCCTGGGTGGAGAGATAAAATGATGATCTGGGGATTCTGTTTCAAGAATGAACAAAACGGGGCGGAGCGGGACTCGATCCTGGGTGGGGAGATAAAATACAAATGAGACCGTCATTTAAAAAGACAGGATGTAGCACGTGGTGAATGCTCAGAGGAGGAGGAGAAGACGTCGACGGTGGAAGACCAATCTAATGTAAATAATCTACGGCTCATATTCATCAGACGACGTTGATAAACCCACAAGATCTACGACCTATATTTTCGCATGCAGCTTCGTGTAGAGGGGGGGGCAAGCTTCTCGCTGTAAAAATGCCTTTCGGTGTAATACTAGCAAAAGTATCCATAGGTGCTTGTGAGAGGCCGATAGGCAAATAAATTGGGAGGGGAGAATTGAAAGTGGAGAGACAAGGGAGAAGGAAGAATGTGGAAGGTCGTCAGGTGTCCAATTGCAGTTACAAAGAAAGAAGATATTGCAACAATAAAGATATTTATTTGAAACAACATGGTTTTTTATTTTTTTAATAAAATAAAGGACGACTACAAAAAAATCGTTACAAAGAAAGTTGTCTCTAAGAAGCCTATAGACAAATATGTTATTGAAAATATGTAGATTATTTTAATTAACAAAAGGATTTGATTTGATTTGATGAGATTAATGTCAAATTAAATCGGTTAGAGTATTATAAATTGCAATTTATTAAAAAAATTGAAAACATATTTTAAATATATTAGAAATAAAATATTATTATAAACATAACTAAAATTGGAATGTGTAATATTTGTAATTTTTATAGCTATAATTTCTCCCACCCTTCGCACCCCTATATATATAGTTATAGATAGGGTGACCTAGCCCTTATATCTAGGGGGCCACCCTCGCTTCCTCTTTTTAAACAGAGTAAAGACCCCAACCCTATATACTAGTAAGGGTAGAGGTGGGATATAGATATAGATATAGATATAGGGGTGTGCATGACATAAATGACCCAAATAGATTAGATCGAGATAAGATATATGGGGAGGGGGTACCGAGATAAATACAATATAGAACTAGATTGATTCTTCACTAATTGCTAATATGTAAACATGAATTTAGAATCATAAATACAATAATGATAGTAAATCACGAATCCCGAATTAATATACTACAATTATATGATTTATACCAACTCTAGAAAGTTAGATTAAAGAAGTGTAAGTTAGTGTTTAGAACATATTCACCCAAATTTGGATGAGATGAAGTGATAATGAACCGAAAGCACGTAAACTAGTTGTACAAAGTGTTGTTGAGTTGTTTTGAAAACATGGAGGTTAAAATTGAAGGGATGATAAAGTCATTTGTGTAGGACAAAGTCACCAAGGCAAATTTGTCCTTTGTGAGCGGATTTTTGATGTGTAGCATTTTGTTGGATTCTTATTTTGTCACAAAGATCTTTTGTGTCTTTAGCTTCATATCATATGTTTAAAATTGCTTAATCGTGACATACAACAAATTAGGATTCTTCTTCTCCAAACCACTCCAAACAAAGCTATCTCTTTCTCCTTTGTTTCAAGGCATAAAAAGGGGTTAGTTTGCATTGATTAAGATTCCTTGATGCCCCACTCGAGTTGAGAGTTGTTTACATAGCAATATTCCAAAGAGGCCTCATATTGATGTAGTTCTCCCACCCAATGAATGTGTGCAAAATGTTCTATATATATATATATATATATGAAGACCTAATAGGGCCTACAACATCCGGAAATGATTTTTAGTGTAGATTGTAGCTTATAACAATAGCCTAGGTAACTAGTATAGGATGTATGCATAATCGGTGTTAGCTAATGTCCTTAAGAGAGTGAGTTAGTAATTGGATGCTTTGTTATGATTTCTTAAGTAGTCCTAAAGATATGAAAAAATGCCCTCTAAATGATCGAGGTGATTGTGCTTTTATAGTTAACTATTTGAAAGGTTTTCTCACTCAATTAGCGCTATTTGGTTGGGCTAACTAGTGCATGTGAAAAAGTAATCATTAATAGAGTAGAAGAAATATTGTCAACCTTAGGACACAATTGTCGAGTTTTTGTCCATCATTGGTGAGTTCATTATACTAAGGTACAAATTAGATTAAAAGAAGTTGGAGAGGGTGGCCAAATGTCCGAAGATATGTTCTACATATAGAAAGTGGGTTTTTTTACTAGTCAAGGATGAGTAAAAAGTGTGACTTAGTGGTCAAAGCATGCTAAATTAAGTGAAACACGTGCGATAATTAGTCATTTAATTGCACAATGATTAATAGACTGCGATAAATGCCAAGGATAATTTCCAAATGTCATTGGTCTAGATTTAGGGTACTACATTTTCTCCCCATATTAATCTAATAATTAGAAATTGCTTGATTAAAATAAAATAACTCAAGCAGAAACCTTACATAAGAACAACACATATACGAGACTAGAATGTGTGTTCCTTTCTCATTTTTGTTTTACCATACATGTGAACTTATGTGCCACATGCAAAAGCGTATATTAATTTTTATCAAGATGCTTATACAAAATTAGTAAATAACATATATTGAAAGTAAAATCATGAAACATGCACACCCATATGCCCCTAGTGTCACATGTAAGGGAATAAGATATTATATACAAGAAAACTATAGGAATTGAGTCTCATTATGTGAAGCCATGTCGATCAATTATGCATGTTAAGTGAAGTCATATCTAATAATTAAGATTGCTATGTGAATTCCTCAGTAGTAATTAGGCTTGTTATGTGAATCCATCTCTAATGATTGTGCCTTTTATGTGAAGCCATATCTAGCAATTAGGCCTACTAAGTGAGTCCATCTCTAGAATTGAGCATGTTATCTCGAAGTCGGTTTGTGTATATAATCATGTAAATATAGACATCTAATTTTGACAATTTATCACTTGATAATGTCAATATTGACTTAATCCCTTTAACCATGGCATGTGCACCTATTCCAAGCCCAATTACTATATCCTAGTCAATCTTTGATCCTATTGCAATACTTTTATCCTCATTGCACATCTCAAACACTCATGAAATTGTTCATGTTAGTTTGCAATCAGTCCACTTCACATGATTTTCATGCACAAAGTTCCACATCCCTAAATCTTCCTCCTAGACCGAACCACCAAATGGTTTGGTCATGGGTAGAAGGGTCGCATCTAAGGCCACCCAATGGTGATTTTCTCAATTTGATATCTTTTATGGGTCGATATTTATGCAAAATTATATCCACGAAACCCTATATAAATAAGTCGAATGCACTCATTTCTTCACATAACGTTTTAAAGAGATACTCAAGTACAAATTACTCAAAAAGTATACAAGATCTTCTAGATTTCCCAAAAGTAGCATCAAGCATTAGGATCAAACCCCACATACATTTGAATCACTCCTAAATAGGTTCAAGAGTTAAGCTTCCCAATCTATAATCTCTAAAAGCCGAGTCAAGCAAAAACAATTCAAGTCATTTCAAATCATTATCAAATAATCAAGTTATCAAATATAGTTGCATCTATACAATATTATGTCACATCTCTAGGTGGAAAAATACATGTGGTTTGGGGTCTCTTCGTAGTAGCACCGATGTAGGTAGTGTACATATTGCACTTCAACCAAAACACTAACCTTTTTTATGGGTTTTACCCTAGGTTATGGTTTATGTTCAAGGTAGTTGAATTCAAAGGTATTCACACATTGTTGAGACCTAATATTTTATAGTAAGGTACATACTAGTCATTTATAGAGGTCCTAGAAGTTTCAAAGCATCAATTTTAACCCGAAAAATTGTTCTATAGGATGGAGCCTCCAAATGGTTTGGTTCATGACAAAAATTTCATCCCTATGTATAGTGTAGCCCTAGAAAGATGAAACATAAATAGGATATTTTCAACTAGGTCATTTATTTATCACACCCAAATCAATTTCTAGCTCACCATATGAATCATTTAAGTGGATACTTTAACCCTAATTTCTCTCTTACCCATTTGGTTGAATGTTTATGAATTTAAACCCTACTTTTCAAATATGTATATTATAGAATTACTCATTATTCCTAAACTAATAATATCCATATATTATTAATTTTATGCTTAAATAATTTGATGATCTCGCTTGTTGATCGAATCAATAACCTAGTTTAGCTTAGGTTCATACCCTAACTAGGACTTTTGTTACCAAACCCTAGTTTCCCTAGTGTTTCCATCCATTAATTGGAACATGATACCTTACCTTAACCCTAGGGTTTATTCTTCATTGTGCTTCTATGGATTATGTTACACATACCATGTCATTCTCTTATACTTATACTTATGATCCAATCTCTATCTATCTAACTAATATTTCTCTATGTGTGGGAATTGGGGTTGGTATTGATAGTTTTATTACATGTAACTGTGACATTTATCCCAAAGTGTATGCAGAGGAGTTACCACCTCCTACCCATGTTATGATCCATAGGTATAGATATGAGGCAATCTCAAAACCTCTATGTTCACTTATTAGCATTGCTTCATATCCTCTAGAGGTAGCTAACACCTCTCCTCCCCTTGAACCCTCTCTTACTAATGGCCAAGTTACTTACCTAGTTTCAAGGTTACACATGAGATATGTTCTAATGATGATCATAGTGCTTAAGATTATGAGGATGGTTATACTAAAAATTATAGTGATAGTGGAAATGATGTTGAATCGCATGATGTTATCCCCTTACCTTCTCTTGAAATGAAACCTAATAATATTGTGTTGGAGTCATTGCCTTCTCATCATAGTATAGTGAATGTTTTAATTGACTATGCTTTCTCTCCTTCTCCTATTGAAATGGTAAATAAAATAATTGAATATGCTTCATCTCTTTCTCCTATTGAAATGGAAAATGATACAATTGAATTCACTCTTTCTCCTTCTCCCTGTTGAAACGACAAAAGATATAATTAAGTTTGTTGTCTCTCATAATCCTATTGAAATCAAGAATGATGCATATACTTGTGATACTTCTCTTATACATGATAATGTGACAAATGATTGCAATAATTTTTTCTCCTACCTGAAATAGAACATGTTACAAATGATTACTCTACTCTTTATTCTATTGAAAATAATACACATAATTCTTTTATTGATGGTACAAATGAATTCCACGTTAATATTAATGACGTTTCTCTAGATATTATATGTGATGTTAGGCCCCCGGTTCATGATGACGCATCCTTACCTCCCCTTAATTCTTCTATTTAGGATCCCTTATCTCTTACTCCTTCTCCTTCAAAGCGAAATGGTGCTCCCATGGTCACCATCAATGGAGAGGTCAACCCCTTTATGAGATTGAAGTTTTTAGTAAAGCTTGCAAAAATAAACACAATAATAATATTCTATATCATTGTTCATGTGGGACACATTACATTTATATAAGAATGTAGTTCCTATATGTAAGGAACAAATACCTATTTTATTTCAACCACAAACCTATTCATGAAATTTGTTCAAACAAATCTCCAAATATCTAATAAATACTCACACTTATGTTAATATATTCTATAGAAAATATATTTTCACACACGTGAGCACTAACCCAATTAGATAGTCATAACATTCCGCCCCTTAGTGCGAACATGGTAGAAAAGATTTCACACTTTCAACTATAGTATGTATGACTCTTGCGACATGCCCAATTCTTATGGCTCATGATCTTGATCCAAACGAAAGGCACCTTTTATCAATCTTCCATGGTTTTTTTGTAGGCTTACAACAAACCTGTATATGAGCAGGAACCCATAAAATGTTCTAAAAGAGCAAAGCGAGAATTTAACACAAGCGTAATCAATTTTAACACAATCTATATTCAACTCAATCTTGCAACTGATCCATTACAAATATATAGGTAGTGAGTTTCCTATAAAATAGGAAACTACTCTACCAATAAATACTATTCACGTAGTATTTTTGTAACTATTAACAATACCACTAACTAATTTGTATGATCTCCACAAATATCTCTACTATAAGCTATGTGACTAATACTCACATTATAATATACAAAATATAACTTTGCTCACACATTAATATAATAGAGCTCTAATAGAATATTCCTAACATTCCCCCTTAGTGTGAACATGGGGAAAACCTACTTGTACTGCAACATGCTACTTCAAAGCTTGCTCATGATCTGGATGGTTTGACATGGGACAATACCAACAACCTTTGGATGGTTTTCCAAGTGGTTAACTAACAACCACACAATGGATAATTTTTAGTATTTGTAAACCAACAACCTTTGGATAGTTTTTCAAAATGGATAACTAACAACCATAATATCATGATGCTGCAGTAGTATCATCATCTCTCATCACATTCTTCCTGAGGAGGATTACGTAGGAATTATGTTTACATATTACAAACTAAAAACTAGAAACTGGAAATGAAACATTGGTATCATGTTCCCTCCACAATGTGAAATTTCCACTTATTCCACAAACCAAATAGGAACATTGAAATCTGAAGCAGCTTGAAAGCAAACACACTCGAAAAATGTCACCAACCTTCATGCGGCCCCACATTTGTGGTGATGAGAGGTCATTGATCAACATCCAACCCTCGATGCCTCCATCCTCTAATAACTCAGCTTGATCTAGCTTTGAGGATCAATTATAACTCGGAATCGGATTCCATTAAAAATGCATCTCGTAAGATAATTGTTTTTTTTCAATTTTGACTCCACAAGAAACTATACTTAAACAAAATGACAATATGACTATTACAAATGGTGACAACTTTAACATCGAGACTCAATAATTTTTTGACAAACTTAAATAAATAATGACATAAATAATATTTCAAAAATAAAAGTGACAATTATTTTATGAAAAATGTGACCTAGAGACTTAATTAGACAAATAACAAACTCTAGACATAAAAATGACATAAATATTATAATTTAGTCACTTTTAATGACTTTCAACAAACTATGGACTGACATCTAAACACATAACAACAAAGAAACTAAAACCACATATAATGATTTATCAACTATCAAACTTATGAGTGACCTAATCTATATATAAAAAATATGACATTTAGATGTTTTAAATTTGACATCCATTATTTTACTACCACTTTTTACACATCGGAATTTCTTATCCACGTGTAATGGAGACTTGATACAAATGAGTATACCCGACATCTCAATCTCAATGCAACTATCTTTGAGGAGAAGGCTATGAAATTGCCATATGGATTTTGGCATTGTTGAGGAACATTGCCTATGTCAGATAGAGGAAGATCTCAGGTGAAATGAATGGTGATCTCTGCAAGACATCAATGTAGTACTCTACAAACAATGCGATGGAAAAATATCTAAAGTATTGAATACCACTGTAGAAATTGAACAAGATGACCCCCCAATAATAGATCTATTTTAGTGCCTCTGTTGACCAACGTGATTAGATTATTAGGAGGTGGAAGTGCTACCTAAATATCCCCTCGTTTGATAAATGTAGTAGACGAACTAGTTTGGTCAAACCACCATCATAATGTGGCTATACAATCACCATGCAGGGGATAAATACGAGAAGAAATCAAGTGGTGAATGAATGAAATATTTTAATGACATCCATGAGATTGAGAGTCTATGGGACCAAAAGATGAGACTTTAAGATGAGTTCAGATTCTTTTCAATATCAGATCTTCTACTATGAATCTTGAGCACAAAACTCGTGATCTTTTCAAGTCTTGTTTCTTTGAATAACTCATTTAATCTATCCACCTTCAAGTCATTTTCATACCAGACACGAATATCCTCATAAGTTGAACACTCCATGATGAAGTGCCATTTCGTCTCAACCACCCCTTTGCTACAGAAAATACAAGTTCTCCTTTCCCAATCCTCCTTGGGTATAGTCCATCTACCAATTTCACATCGAAGGTGATGTGATTCGGTCCTCATTTGAGCTATTAAAATCCTTGCTTTACCCTTGATAGCTGCTCCAAGATAAGATTCATCATGCTCCCAAGTGGGGTTAAATTCTTTGATGTAATAAGCTTTCTTATGACCAATCTGCCTTGTCCACATGGCAGTCCTAAATTTTTCTATCACATATTGTTTTATTTCCCTGTTGTTGTTAGGACACTCCTAAAAGTTGATGCCCCATTTGTTCATCCATTTTTGTTTTACTTCATCCAAGTTTTCTTTCTACGCTCTAATTTTTCCTCCACAACCATTTTGGGCCAGCGATGATTATCCATGCTTTCAATCTTTTTTCAGATAACTTAACAACCGAGTTATTGTTGATGCTTCCATCGGGAAAGTACCTGCTTCAGCTAACAGGATCTCATAAGGAACTGTTGACTTGAATTTAAGAGTGCTTGTGATTAGATGTTTCTGAATTCTTTCTAATTGTCTCCATCCATGATTTGACATGCTACTTCCCCATACTTCGCAACCATAAAGAGCAACTGGGGTGACCAACAATCCAAAAAGAGTTTTCTTAGTTTTCCAATCCCAAAGTTCAGCTGTCCTACACCTATTTTGAAGTAGGTAAGATGCTTTCCAAACTCCCTTGTATCATTTTTTCTCTACATGTCTCCCAACTAAGCTTATTGTGCAAATCAATCCCAAGATATTTGTATTTTGTTACAATTTCCAACGGCTCCCAAAAATAAATTTAAGTTGTTTCTCTTTCCTTTTTAAAGAAAAAATCATTGCTTTGGTTTTTCTAATGTTCACTTGCATCCCCGCTTCTTGGAAAAAAATTCTAAGGATTTTAAATGATCCTCAATCCTTAAGTTGTTTTTGACATTAGAATAATATTGTCAAGATATAAGATTAAATTCAACACATAACTTTCCAACCGTATGCCCCATCCTCGGGTTTGCTTAGCCATTATTCAAGCTTGTCAATGTACAAGCCAAACAAGGTGGGAGAGAGAGGACAACTTGTAGTCACAAAATAATGCACATTAGACATTATTTAGTCCCGATCTCATACTACTATTTAGAAGGTTTTTGAGTGAAGAAAGTACTAATTAACCCTTGTCTTTTGGCCATCTTGCTTTTTTTTCTTTTGTCTTTCCTGAACTCTTGCACCCACATGCCCAAATCAAATTTTTCACTTCACATTATTTTAGCCTCGATTGGGGCGTCCATGGGTGCCCTGGTCCCACTAGGGGTTCCCCGATCCTTTTTGAACTTTCCCACCACTTTTTGGGTACTTTCTAGCCATTTCACTTCTTATCTTTTTGATAGTCAACCATTTCGAGGTTAATTACAAAATTAGATCAAGATAACCATATAAATATAAATTTATGAGACCATAATGAGGGACCAAGCACTAGTCACTACTATCATCCACCTAGAGTTGCATCCATTTGGAGATCATTTACATCTATTAGCTCCATCACAAGGACAAGGCTAGTTCATTTGCATCACACAAGCATAGGGGGATTATATTCTATTCCATGCACACATTCTATTACATTTTCTACATTTAGTTATTGCTGTTACTTCACAAAGTATGACTGACACAAGAGCACCTAGGGCACATGATGCACACACACACACACCATAACTACATTTGGGTCCAATATGTAGTGCAACACTCATTACTAATCCCACTATTGAGGAAAGTAAGATCAGTCTAACCCATTCATTTACATTCTTTTTTTTTAGGGTTTAGATACTTCTTATGGTTTCTTACAAGGCTTTCTATCATCTAGGATTATCACGACACACGGTGCGCAATGAAGCGAATGTAATGCGATACACAATGAGGGTTTTAGACCACCTAATAGACCCGTGAAACTCATTTCTAACCTTTCGCACATGAGACTAGGGCACCCATTTTTAGAACAGAGGACTCACTGGTGCCCCGGTCCTTTATAGGAACTCCAATCTAGAGAATCAACTTGGATCCACCCTTTTTTGGGATCTCGCACGATTGTTCATGTTTCAGATTATTCTGTTCACTTTGTGACACAATTGATTTGCCTCCAAAGTAGCTAAGTCTTCTTCTTGTTCTTCTTGCATATTAGGGTTTATACTTTCATTAGATTAGTTGCTTGGGTCATTTTCCATAATCATTCATTGCATTTATTTACTGCATTTACATGTCATTCTAGATTAGATTAACTACCCCAATATACTATTTTTAGTTAATCACAACCTTACTTGACACCAATGTCACTACCAAAACATTCTAACATACCCTCTCTGGTTTTGATTTTACCTCTGACCTACTCATAAAGCCTATGTACTGCTGCTCTAAACTCGTATGGAATCCCAAGTTCCTCCATCCTGTTCCAAAGTTTGTCTCTAGGCATCGTGTCAAAAGCTTTCTTAAAATCAACAAAGCAACAAAAATCTTCCTCGCCTTGGGTATCCCAAACCTTTTCAATCAAGTGCCTAAGAGTGATGCAATGGTCGATGGTTGAGTGTCTAGGTTGGAATCTTGCTTGCCCTTTTTCTCTTTTACCTTCTTTTTTGGTCCAACTTCGATTCGACGTTCTACCATGCCCCTAAAAAGTTTACTAAGGAGAGGATTGACCATAATGGTGTGGTAGTTTGATGGATTATTGATATCACCACTTTTAAATAGAGGAATAACAACACTAGTCATCCACTCCAATGGGAAGCCATTTTGGTTGATCTCATTGAATATTTTTCTGATGTGCGGAGTGAGGATCTCCACACCCCACTTTAAAAATTCAGCCTGCAACCCATCAATATCTTGTGCTTTACCACTTGCTAGATTCATGATGCCATGCTTGATGTCTTCCACCGAGAAAAGCTCGGTCGAAGTATTAATTATGGGAGGAGTATCCTTCTATTGAGACCACTCATAGAGGATCCTCACATACTCTAACCACTGAGCATCTGTGATATTATTTTCTATGTGTTTTTCTTTTGTTGCAACTCCCTCCAAAATCCTTTGGGATTGTGCTTTCCAAGAGAAATTAATTCTTTCCTCCTCGTACTCACATAACTTTTTTTTTGTATTGTACCAATTTCTCATATTTCTTTTTATTTTCTTTGTTCATCTCACTTTCCTTCAAAGCTCTCTTGGTAGCCTTACATTCTTCATCATACCATAGATTCGTTGGAAAAGTATTTGCAACTCCCTTTCTAGGTTTAGATACTTTTGCAAGCACTTAATGCCTTGTGAATTAAAGGAATCAACAAATTGTGCACATAGCTATTTTCCCCTTGGTTGCCTTGCTCTCTATATCATTTCTGTTATCTGAAATTTCTGCTCAAGGGCAACAATGAAGATTTCTTGATTTTCTTTATTTACAATGATTTTTCCTTGTTGTTGAGTTGTCTTTTGTATGTGATGAACTTGTTTTCTTTGGTGCTGATTTGAGATGGTACCAAGCTTGACAAAGAGAGGTTTATGATCATATTTTAGCTTGATAGGACAATCCCCTATTTTGAACTCAAGCAACCGAAGTAGAGCTTTGGGAGCAAATGACATAGTCCACTACACTTTGACCATTGTATGTTTTGCAAGTGATACTGCCTGATCTGGGCCAAGCCCTCATGCCATTACAAATAACCATGTCGTATAAGCTGCATAGGCCTAGAAGCTCAACCCCAAAATGCGTCACCCCTCCATTACCATCTTCTAGATATTCTTTCCCAAAGCTGGTCCTCTTCTTCATTAAGCCATAAAGGATTGTCATCCCCACCTTCTTCATTGTTCAACTAGAGAGATTGATTATTTTTCAGTCCTTGCATTAAAGTCACCCATTAGAATTATTTCCCCTGAGGTACTGAATACGAAATGTATTTTTTTAGCAAAGCATATGGGTCTTCATTATCTAAATTCCTTCTCTTATAAGTCTTTGAACTTTTTGGTGCAAAGTAGCAAACAAAATATGATTGTTGCCTCATTATCTGATATTTTCAGCCATATGTATTGCTTATTTGGATCCTCCTTTTCAACTTTGACGATCTCAAGCCATAATTCCTTGATTAGCACTGTGATCCCCCATGACCTTTACCTGTTTCGTTCCCTTCATTCCAAACTGAAATTTTCTTGTACCCTTCAAATTATGGGACTTTGCAGCCCTCATGTTCATGCATTTCCGTAAGAATAATAATATTTTTCCTTATGCTATGGGCCCCAATCCGGGTCCTCTTCTCTACTAATAACCCTTACAATTCCAACTTACTATGTGCATGGATTCTTGTGGGGCCCCAAATCCCTATTTCTTGCTTGACATTCGATCATTGATTTGGGCTTTCCCATTCTTCAACTATGCCCATTTTCCTACTCTCTTGCTTCTTTCACTTTCTCCCATTCCTTCTTTCGATCTTCTTGTTGGGAAAATGTCAAATCTTCATCTAGATATATATGTGTGCCTCTAAGAAGTCCTCTACTTTTTAGGATAACATGTTTGTCTTCTACATTTCTCATGACAACTCGCACATGATGATCCTTTCCTCCTTCTATTCTCCTACCAATCCTGTTGGCTTGATGTATATAACCTGTCCACTTCAGCTGGTCTTTAAGGAAGTCCCTTGCCAGAATGTTAGTTCTTTCCTTTTCACCGAAGTCTTTCAAACCTTTGATAATAAAATTTGTTGCTTTGTCTTGCTTGTCCCTTTCTTCTTTTATTTTATTTTGATGTGTTTCTCTATGATTTGATTTTTCTCACTTGATGATCCACTTACTACTTGTGACCAAGATTTGGCCTCTTCTATCCGATCCTTCAGTTGGTTTTCTTTCATTTCCATGTTTTCAATTGCTGATTGAATTTCATTTATTTGTATTGTTTCATTCCCTTTACCATTTCGAGGTTTTTCTTGCCGGTTGTTTTCAAATGTCCTAGATCTTGTTTTAGAATGACTAACTCTTGTTGTCCTCTTTCCATGGTGTTTTGAAGATTTAGTACCTACTCTCTAAGAGATTTATTTTCTCTTTCCAACTTGTATATGTATTCTGTAAATTATTTTCTCTCATTGTCTTCTTGCAACCTCTTATTTTCTAAAATTCCAAGTCTCTCTTTCATGTTCATGAGCTCATTCACATACAACTCTGAAGACCACAACAACAAAGTAGATGTAGGGTGTAGAGATATTTAGGATCTTGCACCCCTATCTCCCATTCATCCTTGTTTGCAATAATCCTTTTTGATTTGCTCAGTTTTGATTCTTCTCTACCATCCTTCTGCATTGATTGTTTTCCTTTGATTGTTTTCCTTTGATTCCTTTGAAAAAAATTCCTTTACTATTTGTTGTCTTTGGTAAAATCAACGTGAAATTTTTCTTTTGAGTTTGCCTTAGCTTTTTGGCCTGTTTACGCCTTAAGATCCCCTTATATTGTTTTGCATTCACAAATACTAATTTTTTTGTCTGTGCACTTATTGCATGATATGTTTGAGAGTTTCCTAACATGCCTAAAATTTATTTATATGTTGATAAATGTGCCTCTGAAATGGTAGATCTTGTTGACCCCATGGTTAGATTTCCTTTAAAACCCTCATATTTGACCATGGTTTGCAATGTCATGTTTAGGCCATTTTTGACACACACAAACACATATTGTTGCAAGAGAATAAATGTTGTGGTGGGTCTACCTAATCTTGTTGGCATGTGCCTTAGATCCACACATCTACCGCCCTTAACCTATTACTTGTATTAGGATATGAGTAGCTGAATTGTGGCTTACCATATCATTTTATTATATCATTTATACTTTCTCATGCTTAATAGGTCGGCCTTGGTGATGGCCATAACATATGAATAGTATATATAGGGGATTGTAGGTAGTAGTTCATCATCATTTGAGCATTTGAGTCTTATTATATGGTTTAGAGGTTGCCCCCTCGAAGTGGCGAAGCTATTATAATTGCATATTGAGATCATTATTCTGAAATATTGTGTTATTTGGTGTTATATTTATGCTCATAATCTGAATTATACTAGTAATTTCATTACAAGTGGTATCAGAGCTGCGATCTGGGCCAAAATTAGGTAAAAACCCTAATTTTTTGTTTCTATGATATATTTGAACTAGAGTGAATTGGTGGGAGATATTTTTACTAGAGTTGTGAAACATTTCAAGTAAGGTTCCTTGAAAATTTCAGACTTTTTAAATTTATTTTGCACAAGTTATTACAAATTTAGGTTTTTCATAAAATCGCTCCCTAGGGTGCAAATTGTGGAATTTTTCAAGTTCTTTACATTTTCAGAAAGCTCTAAAAAATAGTATTAGTATATTCTCTGTGTTTTTTCCTTTCAGCTCGAATTTGTATCTAAACCCTAAACCCTAAGGTTTGATCATCATGGTGAGGCCTTCCACAAGAGCAAAAAGAATCCAAGTTACTCTGGGTAAAACCCAAGATAAAGATGGGATAATGATTGAAGAGATGGATTTAGAAGGGGTAAATACAAATTCCTCAGCACTAGGGTTTACTTCAGTTGATCATAAGGTGAGCCAACTTGAGTATGAGCTATGAAATGTACAATCTGAGATGGCCTCTAAAGGAGACATAGCCCAAATCAATCATCATTGGATGATATCATGCAACATGTAAAGGGTAAACAATATGGCCCAAATCCATCCCATATCAACCAAGGAGGATATTCAGTTCAAAATCATGGACAAAATAACCATGTTGGATCACTTTTCCAGCCCAATCAGAATCCAACTTATTCGCAACCACGAAACATGATGCCAAAAGTGGATATGCGCAAATTTGATGGTAAAGATCCCCTGAATTGGATAAATCAAATGGAGAAACTTATTTGAGCTACATCAAACACCATCAGACAAAAGGTGACATTGGCATCCCTGTATCTTGAACTAGACCAATTCATTTGGTATCGATGGTTATGTGCTCAGAGGCAGAAGAATGGTCTCAGTGTCACTTGGACAGTTTTTACCGAGGAGTTGCAATTGCACTATAGTTCCAGTGTTTTAGAGAACTACTTTAGTCAATTAGCAAAGTTACGAAAAATAGATCACCAAAGATTATGTGCATCAATTCCATAACCTATCCTTAAGGGTGGAGAATATACCAGAAGAGAATCTGAATGACCTATTTCTTGGGGTCTTAAGGACCACATCGAGCATGAGGTACGTATGTTTAATCCACTCAAGCTTTTTGATTCTATTATCATGGCACGTCGAGCAGAGGAAAAAGTTCTTTTGTAGTAGGAGGCCGCCTTTCATTAACACCAAAGACCAGTAGTATCTCTTCCCCTTCATTTTCTAGGCCAATTAGACTGACTCCTCAACAAATGGAAGAAAAGAGAGCAAAAGGATTATGTTTTAACTGTGATAGCAAATATGGACCGGGACACAAATGTGCTGAGAAGAAGTTGTTCTATATTGACGGAGGTAATGAGGATGATGAGGATGCTGAAATTATAGGAGAGGCTGAGGAACCAGTAGAAGAGGAAGTAGAGGATCACCAACCTACAATTTCTCGCATGCATGCATTGTGTATTAGTACTCCTCAAACACTCAAGGTTATTGGCTATCTCAAAAACAAAAGGTGATAGTGTTGATTGACTTGGGAGTACTCATAACTTCATAAATAGTAAGTTAGTTGCCCACCTCAATTGTTTTATTTACCCAACTCCATAAATGCAAGTTATGATTATGGATGGTGGGACAATCAAGTGCACAGAAAGTGCCATAGTATCAAGCTTTCCATGGGAGACTACATGTTAGACTCACCTATGTTTGCTATTTCTATGGGAGGGGCAGATATTGTTTTGGGTGTCCAATGGCTCACAACCTTAGGTACTATAGAGATGAATTTCCAAGAATTGTTCATGCGATTTCATTTAGATGGAAGGACAATACAATTGAATGGGATGGTAGCTAAGTCTCCACAGATTATTAGCTCTCATCAGATGCAAAAGGTTCTTAAAAGGAGTAGATGGATTTATAGCAAAGTTATTTTCCATAGAAGTACAAAATACAAAGTCTTCAATGCCACCCGATCTTTAGAAGATTGTTGATGCTCACTCATCTATTTTTGATGCAATTCCAAAGGGACTACCACCAGTTAGGGATCATGATCATGCCATTCAGTTGATTCCAGGGAGCCAAACACCTAACATCAGACCATACAGATACCCATATTCCTAGAAAAGTGAGATCGAGAAAATGGTTCAGGAAATGTTGAAGGCAGGTATCATCAGGCCTAGCCAGAGTGCATATTCTTCACCAGTGGTCATGGTATGTAAGAAGGATGAAACATGGAGGATGTGTCCAGATTACCGAGAACTCAACAAGTACACCATCAAAGATAAGTTTCCTATTCCAATAATTGATGATTTACTTGATGAATTGCATGGTGCTATTTATTTCACAAAATTAGATCTTCGTTTGGGGTACCATCAAATTAGAATAAAAGAGGAAGATGTTCATAAAACGGCTTTCAGGACTCATGAGGGCCATTATGAGTTTTTGGTAATGCCTTTTGGTCTTACAAATGCACCTTCAACCTTTCAAAGCTTGATGAACACTATTTTTAGGCCATTTTAAAGGAAATTTGTATTAGTTTTCTTTGATGACATATTGATTTATAGTAAGACATGGGAAGAACACTTACAACATGTAAATAAAGTGTTGGAAGTTTTGGAGAAACATACTCTCTATGCAAAGCCATCTAAATGTTCTTTTGGTGTACAAGAGGTAGAGTACTTGGGTCACATTGTATCCCATGAAGGCATCAAAGTTGATCCTCAGAAGATCAAAGCTATGGTGGAATGGCCAAGGCCCAAAACTCTCAAAAATCTTCGTGGGTTCCTAGGACTAACATGGTACTACAAAAGATTTGTGTGGGGATATGGTAGAATAACAACCCCACTCACTGCATTGCTAAAGAAGGATGCCTTCCATTGGACATACTTAGCCACTAAATCCTTTGAGCAACTGAAGGAAGCCTTGTGCAACACCCCAGTTTTGGCTACTCCCAACTTCTCAAAAACCTTCATTGTTGAATGTGACGCTTCAAGATCAGGATTGGGAGCAGTTCTAATGCAAGAAGGAAGACCAATTGCATTTGAGAGTCGCCAATTCAAAGGAAAAGATCTGCTCAAACCTGTCTATGAGAAAGAAATGATGGCTATTCTTCATGCGGTCAAGCAATGGAGGCCCTATCTCATGGGTAGACACTTCAAGGTAAAAAATGATCATGATAGTCTCAAATACTTTTTGGAGCAAAGGTTATCATCTGAGGAACAACAAAAGTGGGTAAAAAAATGTTGGGTTATGATTTTGAAATCATATACAAAAAGGGTAAAGAAAATGTAGTAGCTGATGCATTGTCCAGAAGGGATACATCCGCAGATGCCTTACTATGTGGAATGTCCATGTTGATGCCGATTGGGTGGATGAAGCAAGATTGGAATGGGATCAAGACAAGGATACACAATCTCTAATACATAATATCAAGCAAGGATCTATGACATCTAACAAATTTGAGTGGAAAGGTAATGCCCTATGGTATAAGGATAGGTTATACTTGAGTAAAGATTTTGAGTTGAAGCATAAGATTCTTGCAGAGCTACATGCCTCACCTGTTGGAGGACACTCTGGGTTTTTGAAGACATATCATAGAATAAAAAGAGAATTCTTTTGGGAAGGACTCAAGGGGGATGTACAAAATTTTGTATCAAAGTGTTTAGTGTGCCAACAAAACAAAGGGGAAACAATTAAGACACTAGGTCTGTTGCAACCCTTACCAATTCCTAGCCAGAGATGGGAGGAGGTCTCCATGGATTTCATCACCGGATTGCCTTGTTCAGAGGGTAAGAATGTTATTTTCGTGATTGTGGATAGGCTCACAAAATATGCCCATTTTTGTGCCCTATCACATCCATTTGTAGCTAGTACAGTCGCAACTATTTTTTTAGAGATAGTTCAAAGGCTACATGGAACCCCAAAGATAATTGTAAGTGATCGTGATCCTATTTTCACAAGTAATTTTTGGACAAAATTATTTTCATGTTTGGGTACTCAACTAGCTCATAGTTCATCTTATCATCCTCAAACTGATGGGAAAATGGAAGTGGTCAACAAATGCTTAGAGGGGTATCTACGTTGTTTTGTATCAGATAAGCAGGAAAGATGGATTAAATGGCTACCACTTGCAGAATGGTGGTATAACACATATTTTCATACCTCTTCTCAAATGACCCCATTTTTAGCATTATATGGTTACCATCCACCTTCTATCACTTCCTCCTTGAGGGTGCAAACTAAGGTTAGAGATGTTGAGGAACACATTCAACATCAACAATAGGTTTTGGCTAGTTTGAAGGAGAATTTAGCATTAACACAAAACAAGATGAAACAACAAGTAGATCAACATCGTAGTGAAAGACATTTTGAAATTGGTGACTGGGTTTTTATACATCTCCATCCTTACAAAAAGATGTCTCTAAAGCAACAAAAAAAGGACAACAAACTTGCTCCTAAATACTATGGCCCTTATCAAGTTCTACAGAAAATTGGCAATGTTGCTTATAAACTAGAGTTGCCTCCATCTTCACACATACACCCAGTATTCCATGTTTCATGCTTGAAGAAGGTTATTGGATAGAAATTTGAAGCCCATAAAAAGTTACCATAACTTGATGAGGAAGGAAGAATCATTTTGGAGCCAGAGAAGATTTTGCAAACACGTACTAAGAGGCTAAGAACCAGAGACATTAAGGAATATCTCGATCAAGTGGAAGAATCGAGCATAGAAGATGCAACCCGGGAGGATGAAGGTTTTTTAAAGAACATCCAGATTATTCAACGTTGAGGACAACGTTGGTTTCAAGGGGAAGGGCATGCTACGCCCTTAACCTATTACTTTGTATTAGGATATGAGTAGCCGACTTGTGGCTTACCATATCATTTTATTATATCATTTATACTTTCTCATGCTTAATAGGTCGGCCCGGGTGATGGCCATAACATATGAATAGTATATATAGGGATCAGTAGTAGTATTAGTTCATCATCATTTGAGCATTTGAGTCTTATTATATGGTTTAGAGGTTGCCCTCTCGAAGTGGCGAAGCTATTATAATTGCATATTGAGATCATTATTCTAAAATATTGTGTTATTTGGTGTTATATTTCTGCTCATAATTTGAATTATACTAGTAATTTGCTTCCATACCTAAGATTATTTTGGATTGAATGTTACATGATAAGAAAGATGGAATGGATCATTCAATGATGAGAAAGATGCCAAGGATCATTTAATGAAGATTGTGCTTCTTCTATTTTCAACTTCAAATTCTATCTTTTTTAATTGGCATGTTATTATCGACACTTAAACATATTTCTTGGTGCCAAAGTATTTCAACTCATCTCTATTCCACCTACTAGGTAAGTGTTTGTAGCACACATTATTTGACAATGTTGTATGGCAAATTTGGACAACGAAAACACATGCAATCATTTTCCCTTCCTTATCGTATTCAAATTCATTGATTTATTTGTAAATATTGCTCTAAAAATGATTTTAATCAAATATAAAACATACCAATATGATTTTTCATCTATAGGGAACTCACACAATCAAAATGCCCTTGATAGATTTAAAACATCATGACATTCACAAACCTCGACACAACTCGCCCGATACCGGATGAAAGATTAGGTGCATACCTTAACATGAACGTAATCTATTTTAAGACAATCTATATTCATCTCAATCTTGCAATTGGATCCATTAAAAATATATAGATAATGCATTTCCTATAAAATAGGAAACTGCTCTACCAATAAATACTATTCACTAAGTATTATTGTAACTATTACCAATACCACTAACTAATTCCTATGATCCCCACAAATATCTCTACTATAAGCTACGTGAGTAATACTCACATTATAATATACAAAATATAACTTTCCTCACACATTAATATAATGGAGCACTAATAGAATATTTCTAACATGTTCATCTCTTATGGTTTTGTGGATTGCCATTAACGTTTTCAAGATCTATGATTTGCATAACTCTAGTACTTTTTCTCTCCACATTTTTTTACATTAGGAGGTTACATTTGTAATTTTGCTTCCTCATTACATCATATTAATAAAATAGGAATGTTAAAGCATATAACATAATGAAAACACACAATTGAAAAATAAGCCACTATTTTTTTGTGCAACCACGGTGTTAGTGGCTAGAAGAGGACATTAATTGTCTTCCTTCCTCTCGTTGCCTCTCGTTTTCCAATTGTTGTGTTACTTACTTAGAAAGTGCAATCATGGGGCTAAAATTTACGATTGCCCCCACAATTTGACTCAAACATCGTGTATAAGTGATAATGCACTCAATTGAAATGTGTGTAATTTTTTTAATATTTGGACATTTGATGACCCAACTATGACAAAGATAATACAATGATGCAACAATATTTGGACTCTATTTGAATCTTGACACTATTTCAAGATATTTTTAATGATAAAAGACACACTCAATATGAAATCATCTATATAACATTAGCTATAATAAAATCAATTATAATATTTGACTAGAAATTTATGACCGAGAATGAAATTTAGAAAGTTAAGTGCGAGATAGGAAGTGAAACCACTTGTAAATTTGGGAATTTTCTCTCTTCTTGTGTGGTGTTTGTGGCGCCTTTGATGGTTTTCTTGAGTGGGTTCGTGCACATCAAGTGTGCATAACTTGTTAACCTTTTTGAGACAAAAATGTTGTTCCCTTGGCTCACCCGACATTTTTCCCTTAAAGTGACCTTTTTGATGAGCATTCACTACATGGGACCATGTACGAGTTTCAAATGATAATGTTAATGGATTTATTGAAGTTCTGATTTTCCTTAACTAACTTTCTCTCAATGAGAGATACACTTAAGGAATAACCAAGTTAGAATTGGTGGGACATGTTTGTTGGGACTAACAACTACATGGTACGATATGATACCTTTAAGAGGTCATTTTACCCCTTCTTGTGACTTCCAGGAGGAAGTCTAATTCTAGGGGAGGGGGATGTAGTGCCCACCTATTTTGATTCCCATTTTGGACCATGTTGACTCATTGTAGCATCATATTATTTTGATTGAGGCATTGACTATCAGATATATTTCATTTTGATGATGATGTTGTTACTTACATGGATAATTATGTGCTGATTTTGGATGTTAACTAATTTTATGACATGGACATATATGACATATGATGCCAATATGATTGATTTTCTTATGGTATCAATGTGATGATTAGGACTAGATTATGAGATCTTGCAAGATGGTATGCATATTTTTCATGGATTCATTATCATGTTCACCTCTTGTTACACTATTGGTGGATCATATTTTCATTATTCACTATCTAGTTGTTGATCATATGCGGATTATTATTGAGATATTGCTTACATTGTTGTCGTATTGTTAACTATTATTGGGCACGTATAATGCTTAATTTGATTGTGTAGATGACATGTTTCACCACATGAGAAACATGGGGCTCAGGGAAGGGATGTCTCGAACCAACACAATGGGCCCTAAAAGGCCAAAGTTCTTTCTTATTTTATTTTGCTATGGGTCACATTTCTTGACCTTGGTCTTGTTGTGGATTATTTAAATCCCCCTTGTGATGTTGTATTATTATCACCTTCTTATCTTATTGGTTTTTCTAACCCCTCGTACTATATAATTGCTATTAATAATTATAATACTCTTTTCTATTATCTTTGACCTTGATTTTAATTCTAACCCCTTGCCTTTATGCAAATTTGGTTATGTCTTTCTTTATTCTTCCTCCAACTAACATTTGACTATTTCTAAATGTTGTTACTCATATTCCATATGACAACAAAAACTAAATAAAAATGTAACAACATTTTAATGAATGACTTCATGACCATGAGCCCTTTGACCCCTTTTTTTTTTAGCATTACGAAATAAAATGAAAATATAAACAACTAAACACTATTTACCAATGCATTATGATGTTGCATGAATACAAATTTCTAGATTCATTGATGCATGTGAAACGAGGAGCATTGAGAGAGGTAAATGGTTGATGAGTTGGTGAAGAGCCTATGGAACTTTAAACAATGATGCAATCGATGCATGCAGTTTGACAATTATGCTGGCATAGATCTATTAGATGGAAGCAGAACACATGTCAGGTTCTTAATAATTTATTGGTGGGGAGATCAAATTAAGCTGGAGAATACAAATGCTAAACTTTACAAATAAGAACGCAGATGCAAGATAATAGGGGTTATAGAATAAATGCACATGATCAATCTACTGTACTAATGATAGAGGTATTTCTAGTTGTGCCTGCGAAGGAGCACAAGTGGAGCAGTATACAACCAAGTGTTCGATCCATTGTTGTGAATGCATTGAGTGAAAACTGATAAAACACAAATTAAAATTTCTAGATTGTATATAAACTAACTCTCACAAATCTAACAACAAAGAAGCACAAACCAAAAAATATATCAACGGCTCTTCACCAATTTCCATTTCGACATCTGCATGGGAAAAGTAGAATACAAAGGCCCCTTAACATTTCATTACACTTCCATCACACACAAGATCTTAAATTTCTTTGATAGTCAATTAAGTTTTTGGTAGAGCTTGAATAAAATAAACACAATAATAATATTATTATATATCATCGTTATGTGGGACACATTACATTTATATAGGAATGTAGTTCTTATAAATAAGGAACAAATCCCTATTTTATTTCTATCACAAGCCATGAGAGTTATTCAATCAGCTCTCTAAATATATAATAATTACTCATGCTTAAGTTATTATATTCTATAACAAATATATTTTCTCACACATTTGAACAATAACTCAACTAGATATTTATAAGAGAGCCTCTTCACATTCTTTCTGTACCTTCCCAATAAGTCAATATCTCTAATGCATTATAACACAAAATACATATCTTATCCTTAAAAATCAAGTCCCATAATGCATGGATCAAATTGTGCATAAAATTGTTTATTCTTCATTCCCAGAGACTTAAATATGCCCAAGTTTCAATTACATGAAATGAATAGCATACCCTTACATACACTTATAAAATTTCCATGAAACCATATGATATTGATAAGGTTTTACTAAAATCCTTTTCTAAGAGCTTAACGAGGCTCAAAATTAGGATCAATCTAATTTATGATTAATTATTATGTGTAAATATGAGTTACAATTAAAAATAAAGTAAATATAGTAAATTGTAGATCTTAGATCCATGTATTACAATTATTACAATTTCGAGTGTAAACTCTTAAAATTTAGATAGAGTGAGGTTGTAATCCCATGTAAAAGGAAAGTTAAAAAAATGAGTAGGTGCGGGAGAGAAAAATAGGATACTTTAGCTTTAATAGGATCCCATGATTTCTTTTTTCTATACAAAGACACAACAGAGTCTTTAGCACCAAATAAGTAAGGTCCCATGAATTCGAAAAAACTATTAGAGGAAAATTTGGGAGGGAAGCTTAATTAACATTTAAATGTTAAGTGGTAGAAAAACTACCTAAAATTTTCAAGCAATTGATTTTTTTTGGCCCGGTGCTTTATAGGGTTTGGAAATCCTCTCCCTAAAGTGTAAGTGCTCATAAATTTTAGGAGCTTTGTTAGCTTTTAATAGCACTTCAATAATTTTTTTATGTATGAGACCACATTTCCCAAAAAAAGAGGAGTTATAGCCTCCAACATGGGACCACACGCTCTAAGTGAGATTTAGGGTTAGAAGAGATCGATCGATTTAATACCGAGACACAATGACATTGATCTAAGAGCATGCACATGTTAAGATTTAATGATTCATAATATAATTTAGTGTGAGTAATAATTTGTATATTTATGTAAGTTAATATTGCATTGTTGAGAAACTCAATATTATATTAATGTGGGTATGTAGGTACATGAGTTGTAGGTGTGATAATAACTCACTAGAACTATTCTAGTGAAAGAATAAAAGTGGTTGAGTGGTCCTTTGGGGATTATGAGAGATTTTGTAGGGATTTTTATAAAGCCTTACTCCAATCATTGAGGAGATTAAAAGGTTATATATTAATATTCAAGTTCTTGAAGAAGAAGGAAATGTTTTTATTGTGTTATAGTTTGAACAATCTAAACCAACTCCATCATTTGGTTAAGGGCGATTAAGCCCGAGACAAATCGCATAGTTACCTAGGTGCCAACAATCAAGAGGTGCCTAAATCTCAAGATTTTTTTATTTGTGGTTATTTTTAGAACTTAGTATTAAAGCAATTTAAATATTAATTGATCCATTTATTGATATAATTACATAACAACATAAATGTCACACATACACATAAAAATGTACTACAAAATTTTTGCAAGTAAAAACAAACACATGACATATTTGTGAGCTCTTATTATTTTGTTGGTATTGTTACTCATTTTGTAGTGCAGCTCCAAACTATGTAGGTGCATAATTTTTCATATATATTTGATAATGTCACCGGCATAGCTAGTAGAGGCAAGTATAAATGAAAGAAAAATTATTTAACTATCCATTCCTAAATTATATTGGTATATCATACCAAAAAAATGTACATTATGAGTACCTCGCTAGAATATTTCATTCTATTGTGGTTGAATTTATGTGTTCAGGATTCAAGGCTTGCAATTATATTTAGTGCATTTAAACTTGTCTATGATGATCATCTCTTTGGATATGTGCCCATGCCCCCATTATTTTCAACTCTCATGCAGAGAATTTGGGTAAAGAAGATTTAAGATCAAATGTAGCCCAAGATTGCGCTATCTTTTTGCATCTATGTCAACTGGAGTCATGTGGATTCTCTTCCAGAATAGACATGCTCATGTACCATCACATGTATAAAGATCATATTCACAAGAAATCAGATAGGGTTGAGGGGACTCGAACCGAGAATGTGGTGGAGGCCTTGTGTACCGTATTCAATCTTCAACACTGCTTATGTCAATGAAAAGAAAGAGTTTATCAAATTTGTCAAGAGTTTATATAATTAAGGTTTTATATTTAGTTTTAGAATATTTTATAGACGTGTTTACTTCACAAAATGGTATCACGTATAGAGGTTTTATGATTGCTTATTATTTGATGGAATTTTTCATCTTTAAAAACTAATAAAATTGTTTTTGTATATAGTCAGCCTTTTATAAATTATTTTTGGTATTGTGACCACAAAACAATCCATTGGAGGATAGAGGCCACATAGGGAGGAGGTAAATCAATGATCTCTTGTTAGCCGTTAATGAGGAGGCCACACTATGATGTAGTGTCACAATGAGTGTTTGTACCAAATCGACTATTACTCGATAATTTGGTAACCACTTATAATGGGTACTAGATGTGTTGTATGTGATAGAGTGATAATGATCGTGCATGGTGGTTACAAACATGGTAGAGAGGACCCATGTTCTTAATTTATATTTTTAATTTTTGGTAGGGTGTCCTATTAGTGTGAAACTTCTAAGCTTTACCTTGACGTCAAAATATATGTGGAGATGCATATCACAATATCAGTAGCAATCATGATACTTGGGATGGGGTTGTTTGTCATCATATTTAACACCATAAGTATGTTTAGAAGATTAAGACTTTGGAAATGTGTTTCATATTTTCCATGAGTTGCACTCTTTTAGACTATAAAACCCAACACCGCCTATGGGCTCTCTTTCAGGATGTCGGGCCCGTATAGATAATTTTACGTATGTCATTATAGGTGGTTAGATAATTCATATTTATGGAGAACCATTATGGGTTTCATTCGTGGCTCGTGGTTTTGGTTCCCATTGTATTGTAATAATGCTATGACGGTTACCAAGGACATGCTTACATATAGTTGGACATGCAAAACGATATAGTAGAAGCGAGGAAGTACATTATGTATGGTAAAACATTTGAGTTAATACAATAAGGAGATAAGTTCTTGACCGGGTTTTTCCTCGAAAGGATTTCCCAGGGATATAGCTTGGGTATTATGTTATTTCTCTATTTTTTGTTCATCTAAAATATTTTGTAAAGCATTATTTCTCGTATATTTGTTTATTGGGTCAAATTCTCTTCATTTGGTATTAGAGCTAGGTTCTAGTTGTGTGTGAAGAGTTAGGGATTTTGAACCCTATTGATAAGATTTTATTTGAGTGGGATTTTTACATTTATGAATATGTTTGAGTATAGGAAAATGATTGGAAGCGCAAGGATTGAGATAAAAAAATTAAAGGCAAACATTTTGAGTTATGAAAGCTCATGATGGAATATCTTCTTATGGATGTGGATTTTTGTGTGTTGAGTCATGTTTACGAGTATGAAGGTAGAGGACTGGGAAAATATTGATAGGAAGGAAAATATTTCAAACGGATTGTTTCTATCATATTCAATTTTGTTGAATGTATCAAATCGCTCATGCATTATGGAAGAAGTTAGGGACTCTCAGATCAAATATCTCGGTAAACCAATTGTTTCCCCAAAAGAAGCTAAATTCATCAATAATGAATGATTGTGACTCATCACAGAACATTGGAACATATTTAATCGTATGGTAAGTCATTTTATTCTTTTTTATATTAAAATGGAATAAGATGATAAGTGTATTACTCTATTGTGTTCTTTACTAAGTCTTGGGATAAACTAGTTTGGGCTATTATTAGTACTACAACAAAATCATTAGTTGTGGATGTAGTTGCTTTATTATTGAAGAAATGGGGTGGAAATCCATTAACGATTTATCAATTTAAGGATTCCTTGTATGTGAGAGGTCGTACTAAAGAGAAAAGAAAGAAGAAGCAAGGATAGTCTAAGTCCATAAGTAAATTGAAGACTATAGAAAAAGATAAGAAGAAATATTGGAACTGTGATAAAATGGAGCATTTCAAGAAAGATTGTAGATCTAAAAGGTGGAAAAAGGTAATTCACGTGTTGATGTTGGATATTCAAATGTGAAACCCTATAATGAAGACTTGAGAGATTTATTCATGGTGGTGTCTAGTTCACATACATGTGATGGTGAATGGTTGATTGACTTGGTGGTGGTAGTTGGGTGGGATTGAGATGGATCTTATGTCATTTGTAGAGTTAAACATATCAGAATAGACACAAAAAAACATAAAATTCTCTTTTAACTTGAAAATCCTTAGAGACATCTAATACTTCTCCATCTAATGGGGTTGTTACAAATATTATTACATAACTCATAACTCCTGCAAGGGTGTTTCAACACTGGGACTCTGTTGGCTTGATCTATCTCACTCCTTAGTCATATTCTTATCCCTTCAAAATTCCAACCACTTTCCATCACTACCAATGGAATGTGGGTCCTAGTTTTATACACGCCTATTTTGACTCTTCCCTATTTCAAATTTCCTTCTAGAGACTTATCCTCAACCCGATCAAATTCAAATTCAAATCCTGCTCATTAATGGCATCAACCTACCCCGGTTTGGTAGTCAAGAAATTCATCTAGAAGAATCCTTATTATCTTCTTAGTCAATGGTTTATCTCCTTGACATGTGGCATGACCGTTGATTCTCACCTACTCCTTTTTCATTTTTAGACTTTCCTCTTATTTCTCTCTAGTCTAATGTGTAATCATTTCTTTGTTAACTTTCACACACCGACCTTTAAAATATTTGTGCATTACTCTTTTGTTATATTTGCAATCCATGCACGCCACCTTCATGCCCTTCAAAAACTCTTACACACCTACCCTTCAACCAAAACATTACGCACTATTGTGTGTGCTCTTCTTCACAATCTAATTGCGCACTAATTCTACCGCACACTTTGTACTACATATAATAGCAATAACTTTTTACACTCCGTGTAATTTCCAAAACATTCTTCTTCACCCTAATTTCCTTGTTTTTCCTATGTCAACCTTACATGCACCAACACTTAGCAAAAATTCCTAAGCTATGTAGAATGTAAGTTGTTCCTACAATACTCTTGCACCTATCGGGTGCCTCTTTTTGTGTGACCCCTCATTGGGTGTGGTTATTTGAATATGAAAATATCAATGGAGGTGAATCCATCTTGGGAGAAAACTCGACCTACAAGATCATAGGTCATGAAAGATTCATGTTGAGGTTTAGATATGGAAGGTAAAAACCCTCTCGTGGTGTTCTACACATTCTAGATTTGGCTAGAAACCTAATATTTGTAAGTAATATGAATGATGTAGGTATGCAGATAGCCTTTACTAAGGATAGTTGTAAAATGGTTTGAGGAGAATTCGTGCTTTGGAAAGGGGAGCCTGTAAAGGAACATTGTTTAAGCTTCATGAAATCACTATGAGTGATGATTGCAATAGCTCTTTGGTTCAAGGGGATAATAAAGTTACATATCTTACTTGTATATCTATTGAAAATAATATAATATTATGGTATTAAAGGATAAGACATATTGGAGAGAAATGCCTAAAAGGAACGATAACCAGATCGTACCTAGCCAAGAACATAGATGCTAATCAAACATCACGATCAATAAGATGAAAGCAATTTTCCAGAATAACTTTACATAAACCTTTGCAAACAAATGAACAACAATATCATATATTATTATGGAACTCAATGCAATACATTGAGAATGGGCCTTGCTTAAATAGGCAAGGAATAACAATCTAGGAACCAGTCAAGGTCGTAGATCAAGCCATAAATCAAGGAAATAACTAGTCATCAAAGAACTAGTCAAGACAATAGATTTAGGAGAGAACTAGACATCAAGGATCTAGTCAATAGCATAGATCAAGGAAAGAACTAGTCAATACCATATATCAATGAAAGAACTATACCTAACAACTAGATAATATCTCCTAATATCTAAATAAGATAAAAGAAATATCCACACACATAAGTGGGTGAGGATAAATACAATAAAGGTAAATAAAGTACCTAGGTGAACATGAGCTAAGTTAAATACTCACTCTAATAATGCCTTCGTGCATGAAAAACAAAGGTATGGTTGAATTGTTTTTATTGTCCTTTAGATGTTGATTTCTATGACCATTGTTTATTTGGAAATAAAACTAGGGTAAAGTTTCCTAGTAATGCTACAAGATCGGAAGGGATTCTACATTTAATACATAGTGATGTGTTTGGACCTATGAAAGTTCCATCACTAGGAAAATATTTGTATTATGTCATGTTTATAGATGATTTCTCAAGGAATACCTAGGTATATTTTATGTGGAACAAGTATGAGGTTTTCAATAAGCTCAAAGAGTTTAAGGCTCTTGTGGAAAATAATACAACAAAGAAGATAAAGGTTTTGAAAAGTGATAATGCTGAGGGATATTGTTCTAATGCCTTGATAAATTTTATAAAAACGTGGAATAGAAAGGAAAAAGAAAATCCATATATACCACAACAAAATTGAATCACAAAAAGAATGAACATAACTCTATTAGATAATGTTAGGAGTATGTTTAATGGCATAGGTTTAGACAATAAATTTTGGATAGAAGTGGTGACAACTATTTGTTACCCGATCAATAGATTATCCACATCCACCCTTAAAGATAAAATTCCATAGGAAGCATGGATTAATAAGAAACCATCTATTTAACATTTAAGTGTATTTGGTTGTGTGTGTGTGTATATATATATCCTAAAATAAAAAGAACAAAATTAGTTGATAAATATGTTAGGAATTGAAATGTATGACTATCTAGACTCTACTCTAACTTTCCAAGGGACCTTGAAGGTGGGAGAAGGAGATGCATAAATAAAATAGGTTAGATAAGGGGAAAGGGAAGGAAATGATAATGAAGAGGACTGGATATGAGACATAGATCAAAATCACTCCAGAATCCACTTTCATGATACACAATAGACAAAGATTCAAAAAATGAAACATACAACACACCTGCGAATGAAAGAAAGGAAAGGAATGCAATAAAATAAGAACAAGGGTAGAAAAATGAGCCACAAGATTAAATTTTATTGCTTGAAATTGTGCATAAACTATTACAATCATGAGAGGAAGATGTGAGCATTCATTGAATCAAGATCCAAGGCATGTGACCCTTAGGACATACACAACACAAGAGAGAAGCCTTATATTACAAGATGCCCAAATTCTAAGAGTATCCAACATTAAAACAAGGCATCATCTTTACAATATATAGAAAAATGTGGAAGGGAGAAAGAGAAGAAATTAGAGGAAATTCAAATTCCTCAACCAATCCCAACCACCTTCATTAATTTCTCTTAGGGAATAGGGTGCCACTCTATTTATCCACTATTACACACCTTCTTCAAATGAGCGCCCATACTACATTTAATGTTGGTGGTTGTGCCACCTGGAACTACACTTTTTGTGTTGGAGAAGTTTCCTTGACTCTTTCCCATTTTCCTTGATTTGACTCATGAAATCAGATTTGATCGCATAGAGAACAACAAAATCTTATTGAATTTACAAAGATTTGATAACTGAATCAAAAATTTCATTTCTGATTGATTTCTAATTTCCATGAAGAATCATCATTTTACTTTATTATGTGGCTTCTCCACTCAAGTCTTGTGTGGCTATTTGACATCCATGGATCATTCCTTTGTATCATGGCACCCTAGGTCTACGTGGATTTTGAAAACCTTCCATGGCTTGCCCCAATGATGTGACTTGCTTCCTTGTGACCCGCGGCCCACCTTTCATTGTTGTCTTAGCCCATGACACTATTTATAGTAGCGTGACTTTGAATATCCACCCATGGAGTCTTTTCTTCATTCATCGATGGAACTTCTTCTTCATCATGGTTTCTGTAGATCCTCCGTGGTAATGTTCCTCCATCCGTGGCATGCTCAAAGCCTCCATGGTTTCTTCAAATTTTCCTCGAATATCCGCCAAGTCTAACACTTGTGCAAGTTTCTCAAATTTTGCAAGGGATGCAAAATTGGGAAACATTTTTGGTGACTCACAGGGGTCATCTTCCTGCTAGATGGATGATCAAGTAGCCTTAGGCATCCATTGGGCATGGAGTCATTGATTGATTTAGTTTCTTTGCATTTGACTCCTTCACTTGATGGAAATTGATCGTTAACACTTTGGACTTCATTTTACAACAACATCCTCTAAAAACATGGAACATGTGCAACAAGATCCCCAAGAAAAAAAACATGTGCAAAGCACTTAGGGAAAAGAAACCTAAACTACCAACAAGGACAATGTGTGCTAAAAGCACTTGGAGGAATTAGAAATCTAATCTACTATGTACAAGATACATGAAACTCTTAATGAGAAGGTTTGAGATAAATCCCATTTATTGGGATTTGAAATGCATTCCCATCAATATCAGACAACTCAAAAGAATTAGCCACCTTGCAAGCAAGTAATAATGTATGGTCCACTCCAAATAACATCAAATTTGGAGTGTCTTCTGGTTTAGCTCGATCCATGTCCCATTTCAAGACCAGATCTCCGACCTTGAATGTCTGAGGCCTAGATTTTCTATCAAACCACTGTTTGGTTGAATTTTGATGTTGCTCCATCCTTACCATGGTGGCATTTCTATTTTCTTCAAGTTCCACTAGTTCCACCATTCTGATTTCTCTTTGATCCATGCCTTCAAATTCTAGTTGTTGTGCTAATTCAAGTGAAGGAAACTCAAGTGACAAAGGAAGCCTAGCTTCTTTTCCATATACTATTTTGTAGGGAGAAGTGCCAATTTGCCTTCTTCGTTGTTATCATGTCCACCAAAGAGCATTTTTCACTTTTGTATGCCACTACCTTTGATTCATGTCCATGGTTCTCTTCATGATTTTGATCAGATTTTTGTTAGTAGATTCCACAATCCATTCCTTGGGGGTAATAATTGGAGGAAGTCTTGAGATAAATCCCAAGTTGAAGAGCCCAATCAAATATTTTTGATCCCAAGAAAGCTTTAGCATTATCAGAAATAATGGTTTGGGGTATGCCAAACCTTGTAACAATTTCTTCAAGAAATTCCAAGATGGCTGATTCAAGTAGCTTCCTTCAATGGCGTGGCTTCAGTCCACCTGGTGAAGTAATATGTTGTTGTGAGAACCCATTTGTGACCCACACTAGATGGAGGATTGATCATCCCAATGAAGTCAAGACCCCATTGTGTGAATGGTTGATCCACCTGAATTGGATGAAGAGGAAAGGCCACCAATCTTTTCTTTCCAGTAAAGAGAGCACACTCCTTACATTTCCTAACCCACTTGTGAGCATCCAAAACAAATGTAGGCTAGAAATATCCTACTTTTATGATCTTCATAGTTGTAGCTTTAGTAGAGAAATGTCCACCCGAGAAA
Source organism: Taxus wallichiana var. yunnanensis (assembly GCA_018340775.1). Classification (NCBI taxonomy): domain Eukaryota; kingdom Viridiplantae; phylum Streptophyta; class Pinopsida; order Cupressales; family Taxaceae; genus Taxus; species Taxus wallichiana. The sequence goes on from CM031244.1 coordinate 442,701,442, forward strand.
CCATCATGAAACTTCAACAAAAGGATCCTATTACATTGTTCTCCTTCAATACATCTGAGCAACATGCCATCAATGTTCCTTTTAAATAGTATGCCATCAACCAACACATATGGAAAAGACTGCAACCTTAAATGTCACCTCTTTTCTTTTTTGAGACTGAGACTAGGAGGATATATACCAGAGGAGAGGAATGTTATCATTATCTTCATCCAGCTATCCATGGCTATGTCTTCATTCTTCTCAAGTTCCATGTGGCTCTCCTCTTCTAGGAATAAAGTAGTCTCTGGGTCATTTCGCGCATCTTCACCAAGGTTATCTCTGAGAGAGCATAACCTCTTACCAATTTTGTGGCCTTAATGGTCACATCATATTCCATGATTTTAGTTACCCATCCAGCTCATTTCTCACTGATCTTCTGTTCCCATAATGAAATCTCTGACATGCTGGGATGTGATACTAGAACCTTTACGTGGCTAGCTATAATCATGCTTTTAAATTTCTTCAAGGCGCGCATGATGGAAAACACTTTGCTTCTCAATATGGTTGTACTTAAGCTCATAATCCTTCAAGGTTTGGCTGAAGAAGGCTATTGGTTGCTCCAAGTCTTGATCATTTGGTTAGGTTAAAACCATGACAATGCAAGAATCAACTCCATACACATATAAGATAAAATATTTGGAGTAATCTGGATTAATCAACGTAGGAGCCTGGGCTATTTCTTGTTTGATCTTTTCAAAGTTTTCCTTCCCCTCCACGGTCCATCTGAAAAGTTGAATATTTTCGAGCATAAGTGTGAGTGGCTTTACCAAACCCGTGAAGCTAGGTATAAAGTGCCTAACAAAGTTAACCTTTCCAAGGAAAGACTGCAAAGCTTTCTTGTGAGCTGGAAAGGAAAGAGCAAGGATGGTAGAGACTCTTTTTGGATCAATGGAAATGCCTTCTTTAGAAACAATGTGCCCCAAAAAGCTTACCTCTAGGGACTGCAAAATTACATTTCTTGGGGTTAAGAGATACCCCAAACTCCCTGCATCTTTCAAATACCTTCTCAAGATGACTAATATGATCTTTGTTATGCTTTGAGAAAATAATGATATCATCAAGATACACAAGGATAAATTGATTAATATATCCTTTGAAAGGTGATATCCATTGCTCTTTGGAAGGTGGCACCTACATTTGATAAACCAAAAGGCATTTTTTGATATGCATATTCCCCATTTGGTGGTGAACGTAGTCTTGTATTGATCTTTCCTTCACTTTTATTTGATTGAAGCCGAATATCCATCAAGCATTGAAAATATCTCAGATCCACCACTATCTACGTAGAATTTGCTCCATTGAAGGAAAAGGATAGTGATCCTTGAGAGAGGCCTTGTTTAGGTCCCTAAAGTCTACTGCAGAGCCTGATTTCACCATTCTTCTTTCTGACTGGAACCAAGTTCGCCACCCAAGTGGAGTACTTAATGGGAAAAATAATCTTAGCCTCGATGAGTTTAGACAATTCTTTTCTCATGAGGGGCTCTATCTTGGGGTTTACTGCCTTTTTTTTTTCCTAACTGGTTTGATATCGGGATCAAGATCGATAGAATGTTGGGATACAATTGGATTGAACTATTTTAAATCTTCATAGCCCCATGAGAACACATCACTAAAATTTTGACATAAGGCAACAAAAATTTTTCTTTTCATGTTCATCACATACCTTTCCAAGAAAAGTTCTTTTCTTGGGGCAATTGCAACAGGCTGAAAATCTTCTTGTTTTTCCACCATGCTCTTTTTTGTACCTTTGAACTCATCATCTGGACTGAAAATATGTTCTAGAGTGACCAATCCTTTTGGAAATTTATTTGTTTTGAGCTGAATAATCTGATCACCATAGATGTCCTACAAATCAGACTACATTTTTGAAGAAAATTCAGCTTCATTTTGTATGAATTGGACAATTTTTTCATCACTATCAAATACTTTCTAGTTGGTTGCATTATCAGGTATGGATGGCCTAACAACCATCTTGATATGTTGCATCTTTCCTTTAACTAGGTCTTCTGTAGGTGAAAACTGAGATCCGAGAGCCACCATTTGATCTTGCTTCCTTGTTCAACTTTCACGGTATAGCTTGTAGGTTGAGAGCATCAAAACTCTCCAAAGTCCCAAACTCTATGTTTGTAGGCCTTCAATAGCTTGTTCTTTGTAGCACATCTCCATGGACTTGGTTAATGACTAGCTCAAGTATCTCCAAAGATTTGCAACTTCTTGATCTTTTTTTTTCGCAATCAGACAAGCCATGCACTAATGCCTCATATTCCGCCACATTATTGGAACAGGAAAATTACAATCTGTGGGTGAAGAAGAACTTCTCTTCCTTTGGAGAAATAAGCACAACACCCACCCCAACTCCATTTCTACTTCTAGAACCATCAAAATACATCCGCCATAAGCCAGAGATTGGCTCCTTGTCTTCTTTGAATGCCATGGGCATAACAAATTCTTCTTATAGGACACAATAGGTGCCAAGACCAGTTTCATAAGCTTTAAGCTCTTAGAATATGGATCAAATTTGTGATCTCTCTCAACCCATTCATCAAACAAAAATCAGGCATGAGAGGAGGAGAGGTTGTTCTTTTGGACTTGAAACTTGATTTTTCTTCTTATTAAATAGTTTGATTGGATAGGGGAAGGTTCATATGACTCTATGTGATAGGAAAAGATAGGCTCAACTTGGATTGTGAATCTTGTGCCATATCTGGTCCTTAAAAGCATGTGAGTCCAATATGAAGACAGATAACCCCCTACCTTAGTAGTAAAATCTCTAGACAAGAAAATTACAAACATGGGTGGAAAGTCTATGACTGATATATCATGGGTTATTGTGAGACTTGAGAAAGCATGGAGGGTTAACTCTAAATATTTAATCACTCCTAATACACCCACTATTGATCCATCAAGTTGTAAAACTCCCTAGACACAGGACTGTATTTGAGACCTAGGATATCAACAATTTTCTTGGCATTATAGAAGTACTAGCCCTGAATCAATCATGCAATTATGAACAAGTGTTTACCCACAATTATATGACATGTAAAAGGGTGGGGTCTTAACAATTTTACTTACTTGGTCCTTTTTTTCTTTGATAGACATGAACCATGACATGAGTCTTTTGCATTATTGGATCCACTAGGAGGTAGTTTGCTTGAGGGCTTCACATAGAAGATCTCATTGAGATGGAATGGAAAGCACATCCCACATTGAGACATTGACATTAGTCTTTCTTCATTTTCTCAACTATGTTGAATGGGAGACCCATGGATTTTATGCATCTGTGGCATGCTACTTTCTTTCTTTTGTTGTGACATTGTTTGAACATGTGGCTTTATTTGAACAACAACCTCCTTTTTTCCATGGAAAGTTTTATCGGGAACCATAGATTTTGCTTTGACACATTTTCTACTTCATTTTGGTTTTCTCATGCCCTTTTGTTTCTTACTTCAATCCATGGATTTTCCTTAATCCCTCCAATGTCTTTTCCTTTCCTATGACATTATTTTGATGATCATGGGAGTTACAACCTGAGCTTCCAACATTATTTTCTTTTTATGTTGTGTGTTGTATCAACACTCATCTGAGGTCTACTAGAGCCATAGACACTTGATTGAGTGCACAAAAATCCTCAACTCCAAAAAACATGAGGTTAGCATCAGGTGCAACTTGTTGAGTTTCTTCCACATCATGATTTGGTGCTTCAATAAGTGGTTCTTATTGACTGGAAGCACCTTGAATCATGTAGGCTTGGAGATGCATTTCCCTTTCACAACCAAGTTGGTTATGAGGTAGATTACATGGAAAACACCACTTTGTTTCTTGTGCCATATTATTTTGTACTGGAACTAAGGCTTGACTAGAACTTGGGGCAGGGAGTGCTTGTGGAGGAGGAATTGTTTCCAATGGAAGAGGAGCACTTTGACTTTTCCATCTATTATTTTTGTTGGTTTTTGCATATATTTGATTAGATTGTTGGTTTTTATATGGTTGATATCCCTGATTTGAAGATTGCCCTTGATTTTGATAATTTCTATATGATTGGGCTTGTTGTTTTTCTAGGGATATAACTTTTTTTTGTCAAGTTTCTAATCAAGATTTCATTTCCTCATCTTCCTTTTTTTTGTGTGGGGGTTTGTGATGTGGAAGAAATGGGTTGTGGGTTTGGTTGAGGGAATAGAGCAATGGAAGGTGTAACTTGTGGAAATTTAGGGGATAATGGCATAGGTGGCCTAGGAGCTAATTTTCCAGCTTGAATTAAACAATTTTCAGCCCTAATGGCCAATGCATAAGTTTGGTAAGGTTATACACCTCCCATTGATTGCATCATAACAAATATATAGAGTTAAGAGATTTTAAAAAGTAAAGAAATGCACCTTCAGTTGTAGGCCTGACAAGAACTGGAATTTTGTCCCAGGTTCTCTGGAATCTGAAGTTGAAATCCACCATTTGTTCATTAGGTGCTCTCTTGATTGTGGTCAATTCTCTCCAAAAGAGACAAGTTATCACTCTTTCCCCAAATTGATTATACAAGGTTGTGCACAACTCATTCCAATTCTGATTGAGCCCGTGGTTAAAGCTTCTAAACCATTACAGAGCTTTTCCTTTAAGAGATGAAGCCAAAAGTTTTACTGCCACATCCATTTCAGAAATTTCATGGATACACAGACATTTGCAATGTCTGAATGTGGTCAACTAGAGTAGTGTGATTTTCTCTAGTAAAATATGGAATATTCTTCAAATAGCTACTAGGATAGGATTTTGGGCATTCAAGGCAAGTGGGTTGCTTCCTGTGAAGTTTACAAATGGATTTTGAGGTGGTGGTATTGTTGATGAGCCATTATGATGGGTTTGAGAACTAGTTGATTGCAAGAAGGGCCTCTGTGGAGTGGAGGTGTTGAGAGAGTTTGATTTGGAGGAGATGGAGATCTTTGAATCTATCTTCCTCTTCTCTGTCTTCCTGGAGATAACTACAAATACTCAAATATGCCTTCTTGTCTTGTTCTAGACCTTGTTTGGATCCTTCTCATGAATTAGGGACATGTTTGGATCACTAGTACTACTAAAACTAGTTGATATTTTGAATGGAGTCAGATGTGTTACTGCAAAGCCTCCAAAGGCTAGAGTTTCATCAAGATACACACCAAAACTTGATAAAACTGGAAATATTGATTTCAAATGTCCCACCGGGCATGCCAAAACTATTGGAGCTCAAATGTGCACCCATCCCAAATCATAGACAATTTGAAATTTGAGACAACATGGGACTATCTCCAAGTTGTGGGACTCAAACTAAGACAGACCTCGGAGAAGTCTGACTTCCTCTACTTACCTCTAATGCTAAACTACTCCTAGAATTGAAATGCAACTATCTAATCTCTACTCTAACTTTCCAAGGGACCAAGGTGAGAAGGAGATGCATAAAACATAAATCCTAATCTACAAAGGTGATAACACTAGAAAATAAGGGGATGAATACATTTAGATAAGGGGAAAGGGAAGGAAATGATAATGAAGAGGACTGGATATGAGACACAGATCAAAATCACTCCCAGAATCCACTTTCATGATACACAATACAAAGATTTAGAAAATGAAACATACAACACACTGTGAATGAAAGAAAGGAAAGGAGTGCAATAAAATAAGAACAAGGGAAAATGAGCCACAAGATTAAATTTTATTTCCTGAAATTGTGCATGTAACTATTACAATCATGAGAGGAAGATGTGAGCATTCACTAAATCAAGATCCAAGGCATGTGACCCTTAGGACATACACACAACACAAGAGAGAAGCCTTATATTACAAGATGCCCAAATTCTAAGAGTATCCAACATTAAAACAAGGCATCACTTTACAATATATATAAAAAATCGTGGAAGGGAGAAAGAGAAGAAATTAGAGGGAAATTCAAATTCCTCAACCAATCCCAACCACCTTCATTAATTTCTCTTAGGGAATAGGGAGCCACTCTGTTTATCCACTATTACATGCCTTCTTCAACTGAGCCCCTATATTGCATTTAATACTGGTGGTTCATTTAACTACACTTTTGGTGGAGAAGTTTCCTTGACTCTGCCCATTTTCCTCGATTTGACTCATGAAATCAGATTTACGTAACTTTCTTCTTACCATAGATCTACATAGATCCTCCATGGTAATGTTCCTTCATCTGGCAACATGCTCAAAGCCTCAATAGTTTCTCAAATTTTCCTTTGAATATCTGCCAAGTCTAATACTTATGCAAGTTGCTCAAATTTTGTAAGGGATGCAAAATTAAAGTAACACCGTTCAAGCTTCAAGTAAGCACCGTGAGTGATGAGCGCAATAGTTTTTGTGTTTTAGCAGGATAAGAACGCGTTGCAAATATGACTCTTATATATCATGCAAAAAGAATATGATGTTGTGACATCAAAGGATGGGACATATTGGAAAGGAATGCCTTCAAATATGAATGTTATATATCATTCAAAGAATATGATGGTGTGGCATCAAAAGATGGGGCATATTGGAGAGAAATGCCTTTTGTACAAAAAAACCAAATGTATGGTGTTGGAATGGCAGAAATGGCTAAGTATGGAGAGAATGTGGAGGAATGAGGTGCACAAGTTGGGTGCATGTGCACGCACAAAGGTATGGTTGAAGTGGTGCATGCCTGAGGAAGATATGAATAAGGACTTAGCCAATTTTGCAGTTATGGGATAAAATTAGAAAAAGTGACTTGGAGTACATACCACACAAAGGAGAAAATCAAGGAAACTTGGTAGCCGAGGAACATCTATTTTTGGGATAAAGCACATACAAATTGAAGATGAAAGGTCATGCATAGATCGAGCTATTATTAGGATTAAATAAAGTTCTATTTATAGGATCATCTATTATTAACTCCATTGTAAAATTATGCAACTATTAACACATGGCTATTTTGGGCATGTAGCCTATTTTGAGAGTGTATAGGGGGTAAGGAAAGTACCCACCCCTATAAATATCTATTATATGTCTTTGTTTGGGTAGCATGTCTTGTTGTTCATATTTGAGTGCTGAGAGTGTTTTTTAAGGTTATGGATTAGGGTTTGATGCTCGTGTATGCTCTAGCGCCTAGTCATGGCTATGTATTTAGATTTTGTTATGTAATACTTTGTTATGATGGAATATGGAGGATGGATTTTGGTAATTGATGTGTTTGAATATGGTGATTACATGGTGCATATGATATTAGTTGTTATCTGATATGTGTGTTTCCTTATTACATGTGTTTCCAATTGAATGTATGCAATGAGTTCTTATGAATGAATGAACACTTGGTTATCTATCATCATGTATTTGCATGCTAACATCTTGACAAGCAACACAAAGGAGGGACCTGGTAGCTTCACACACTTTAGGTGAGCATTCAGATCTATCTAAATGAGGTTCCAACGCATAGACCATTGGAAGTACTACAAGAATAACTTTGACCATGCAAACCATTGGTGTCTAGTGTAGTACCACCACTGGGACATAAGGAATTATTTCAACTAGTCTCGCATCTTCTGTAGCGGGCGCGAGAGGATCGGGAGGAGGAAATAATGGTGGAGGTTACGATTCTAGATCTAGCAGACAAGGCCCACATCCTCAATAACCCCCTCATCAATGTAAACAACCATTCCAACCAACACCTTAGGTTTAGTATGAGATGTCTTTCCAATTACCAGTGTATAGAGGGATTGAAGATGTAGCAGAGCATGTGCATAAGTATGAACTAATTTGGCGCGCTAAGGAATTACTGACTTGGATAGGAAGGCTAGTTAGTTTTCTACTACACTACAAGGGTGTGCACATAGTTGGTACATGAAGTATGAACCACATCAAACTATGGTGGATTACAATGCTTTGCATTGTATGTTTCGCAGAGTTTCACATTCCAGAGTTTGAGCAACAAAGCATTAGCACACCCAAGGATATCAAGCAGGGTTTATCCGAAAGCATGAGGGAGTATGATCTGAATTTTAAGACTATGTTTCCTAAGTTGTCTTATGGCATACATCCTATTCAGCATGCACAATGGTTCATTGGAGGATTTTGACTCCATTCCGAAGGCCACTCTCTCATAAGACATATGTCGATCCGTGAGAGGATTTGAAAGAAACTTTACGTGTTGAACCAGTTGGAAGTGTTGATACTGGAGTGAGCCCTTTCTTAAAGGTATAGATTCCATCTATGGAAAGATAGTTGGAGAAGATTTTTCCAACTCAACACATGAGATGTGTAGTGGAATATGGTGCACATATTGTGAAGTGGAGGGACATACTAAAGACAATTTCCCATGCAAGTCGTTACACGTGTTATTACTAGATTGTGAAGTATGTCACCTGAACCATGATGTTTGGGATTGCCCTCTTTTATAGTGTGTGATCCAGAAGAAGGTGTCCATATACTATAAGATTTGCAAGTCCCATACTCACGATGCCGCTATTGTCAGAGATTAATTGATCACATCCACAAATCCATTGAGACAAGAGTGCACTAGACTAGTGTGGTGAGTGGATCCAAGGAGCATGAAGGAAAACATAATGAAGGGAACAACCATGGAGATAATAGGAATGGAGGATTCAAGGAGGATATCATGGCCGAGGTCATGGTGGTGGTAGAAGAATGTTCCTGAGAAACTTGTTATACTTTGGATCACCTACGATCATTACAGTGAGATTGAACTCAAAATGCAACATGTTTATGGTGTGGGAAGCTGCATAAGTTGGAGGATTTCTCGGATTTATATGAACACATGATTAAAACAAGAAAAAAGACAAGGGCATCGGGATGATCAAGGTGCAACATGTGAATGTTGATCAATGGATGCCTAAAAATGACTGATCTAGAGTTACAACCCATGCTAGTTACACATGCACACCGAGGTACACATGTGCACATGAGCCTCGAAGGCCAATCCACTTATAACGAGGGAGGAAGTGATACATGCTAAGTATCTAGATGTGGTACATCAGAAGGAAGTCTATTAGAGACTATGGGAGTCATTAGAGATCTGTAGGGTGAAATACAATGCTTAAAGGAATAAACACACAAGAGAATATGTAAAGAATGTTGAGCTTGTAGAAGGATGTGGATGATCTAAAGGAGGTGTGTAAGATGTTGTGCTAGAGAATATCATCCCATTACTAGGAGAATGGCTTCGAGAGAAGATAAGTACACATTGGAGTAGAGCAGAGAGATAAATACTTCATGTAAATATACCACCTCAGACCATGAATTTGATAAGGAGAAATCACACTTTATGTAGTTATTTATGGTTGGTTAAAGAAATATCTTGATCGATATAAGTGCATTGAGGTAAATGTTTGACACTTGAAGCATGGAATCAGATGGGAAGACCTACATTACAGCCATATTTGAATGTGTTGTATATGGAAAAAAAAACTAAGGCAATGCCTATTGGGGTACTAAAGGATGCATCTATTATTATTCAGGGGCCAAGTTTACTGGGGAATTTGAGGTGTTGGAGCTTGCTGAAAGAAAAATTTCCAACATTACTTGGGTGACCTTGGTGTTATGCAAACAATGTTGATTTGCACTTTAATAAGAGATATATCAGTTTTGAGAACAAGGATAGATGCGTGTGATTATACCTCTATTTAAAAAGAAGGAAGAGCCTTATGTTGAGCCCTTGAGTGAAGAAGAACTTAATAAATTTATGCTCAGACAGTGTGTGATCTAGAAAATCTAGAACCATCAAAGGAAGACATTATTCAGTGGGAGGACATGCAATATGTAAGTGACACTACTAGTGTTACTTGTGATAATTGGGGTCCATGAAACATATGAAATGGTGGGTATGAAGTTAAAGGGTGAGTCACAAGGATGATTAAGCCACACATGGTGAGGCATTTGGCTTAGCTCAGTACTAAGATATACTGGTGAAGGGAATCCTGATACATTCTTATGTGTTATGGAGACTTAGTGGAAGAATGAAGGGGATAGAAGAAACATGTTGGTCTATACCTTGTGTGGGATAACAGCACTAGTGGGAAAACATAGAGATAGCCTTTTGGAATGGTGAGAAGTGAGAATCACCTTTTCCACTAGGTTTACTTAGAGAAATGTACCTACACAAACATGTGAATTTCATGGTAAGTCTCTACCTCTCATCACATCCATGAGTGTGAGAGATCATGGGTGTAGGGTAAGGAGGCCTTACCACCATCACTTTGGGTACATAATTTCTACTCCACATTGCATGGTGGATGCATGTGCGCATGGTATGTCCATGCTGAGTTAAAAAGGAGAAACAAAAATTGGAAAGAGATGACTACAAGTATGATCAAACTTTTGATTACTTTTCTACTAAGCCTCCAGTCCATGAAGCATTGTAGATAATGAAGCACATCACTTTGGGGGATAATGTGAAGGTAGAAGAGCTCATGTTGGATCTATTTGGAGAACTTGATCTTGAGGTGCACCTTGATCTTGAGGAGAAATAGAAGAGGTATAGATGGGTCACACTGGAAAGAAAAAGAAAAGGGTAAATTGGTATATATGATTGATGATGAGGAAGTTGACAATTTGGATGTTAGCCACACTAAAGGTGCATGCGAGGTAATGGATTCTATAGATGAGAAGGAACATGCATACCATGCTCCCATATGAAGACAAATAAGGTTAACATTGGTATTGAGGATGAGCCCAAAGAAGCAATTATTGGTGATTATTGGTCAGAATAGAAGTAACAAATATTATTGAGCTCTTATGTGAATTTTAGGACTTTTCCATGAGGTTATCATGAGTTAAAAGGTGTGCATCCTTCTTTAGGTGAGATGAAGATCAAGTTGAAAGAAGGCACACCCGGTTAGGAAGAGGCCTTATAGGATGAATCCTAACATGTGTGTGAAGGTGAAGGAAGAAATTGATAAGATGCTCAAGTCTGGAATTATTGAGCCTATTGAAGAATCTGAATGGGTTAGCCCCATGGTCATAAGCATTAAGAAGGATGGGAGGATAAGGATTTGTGTGGATTACTAGAGAGTTGAATGCTTCATGTGTTATAGATCCTTTCCCACCCCTTTCACATAGAAGAAATCCTTGAAGGAGTTGTTGGGCGTGAGATATATTCTTTTATAGATGGGTTTTTAGGTTATCACCAGGTGCGCATCATGAAAGGAAGACTAGGAGAAGAAAAATTTCACCATTGAGTGGGGAAGTTTTGCATATACAATTATGCCTTTGGATTGAAAAATGCACCAACAATGTTCTCATGCATTGTTGTATGCATGCCTTTTAAGATTTTATTCATAAATTATTGTAGGTGTATTTCTAGATGATTGGAATATATGGCTTAGTCAAGGATCATTGTGATAATTTGAGACTCATTTGAGAGGTGCAGGAAGTTGAGCATCTCTCTTAACATTAAAAAGTGCATCTTTGCTACACCTTTTGGCACTTTACTTGGGCACATCATTTTGCAAGGAAGGATTATTGGTAGACCCAACCAAGATAGTTATAATCTTGGGCTTAGAAGAACCTACCAATCAAAGTGAGGTGTGGATTTCTTGGGACATACATAGGTTACTACAAGAAATTCATAAAAGGATATGCAAATATTATCATGCCCTTGGAAGAATTATTTGAAAGCTAAAGGGAAATTTTATTGGGGTGGTGACACACAATAATAGCATGCATTTGAGACATTAAAGGAAAGGTTAACTACTACACCTATTTTTGCACTTTCCTTCATGGGATAAGCCCTTTCATGTTCACGTTGATGCCTCTGGCATGGAAATTGGTGTAGTGTTGGCATAACTAGGGGAAGGAATTGTGGATCATCCTATTTTTTCAAGCAAGAAGTTGACACCCCGTAGAGAATAATTACACAAACACTGAGTGTGAAGCTTTTTATATATGATCTACATGCTGCATAAGTTCAAAAGTACTTGTTGGAAACCCCATTTATTTTCTATATAGATCATATGGCACTCAAGTACTTAGTCAACAAACCTATTTTTGCAAGGGCACATATGTAGATGGATACTTCTATTTCAAGAGTTTGATTTCATAGTTGTTGTGAAACAAGAAAAAGTAATTCAAGGGCTTGACCATTTATCAAGGATTAATTCTAGTGAGGACACACAGAGCATTGAAGATACTATGTTGGATGCACATTGTTTAGATGAAACCAGTGCCCACAAATTGGAGGATATTAAAGTATTTTTGCACTTGGACATGCACTTGAAGGAATGAAGACATTAGAGAGAAAAATCATCTTACTATACATGTGAATGCCTTATTAGATTGATTGGGGAGACTTTACAAGTTGGGTCATGATGAAGTTTTGCATTTCATTGTGTTCTAGAACATGAGCGTGATGCCATTATGGAGGAGGCTCATGGTGGAATAGGAGGGCATTATGTTGGTGATGCTACAACATGCAAGATCTTATGGTTGGACTTTGGTGGGAGACTTTGTACAAGGATACTAAGGAGTATGTGAAAGCATGTGATCATTTTCATGCACCTTGGAAAACCTAGACATAGAGATGAGATGTTTTGTGACCTATTGCAAAGCACGAGCCTTTTGAAAAGTGGGCTATTGACTTTGTAGGACCTATTTCACCACCCACACATAGGAATGACATACACTACATTATTACTTGTACAAACTATCTTACAAGGTGGGAAAAAGTAACACCTACTAAAGGATTGTCAATGACAACTACAACAACAACAAGGTTTTTTATGGGAAAATATTATTAGTAGGTATGGCTGCCCATTAAGCTTAACAAGTGATAGAGGAACTCATTTTTGAATGAGACAATAAGAATTTTGTTGGTAGAGTTTATGGTGGCACACCATAAAACTACTCCTTATCACCCTCAAGCTAATGTACATAGAAAGCTTTCAACAAGATTTTGGGACAAACATTGACAAAAATATGTGATGTTGGAAGAAAAGATTGGGATGATAAAGTGTAGTTGTACTTTGGGCATATAGGACTACTTATAAAAGGTTGAATAAGGCCACACCTTTTTTAGTTGGTGTTTGGCATGAAGCAATACTACTAGTTGAATTCATGTTACCATCCCCTGTGTATTGTGCACATGAGGACTTGATGATGAACAAGTTATTGAAGAGTGCATTGAAAAACTAATGTAATTAGATGAGAGGTGTGCCATTGTGTTGGATCCAGAAGAATGAGAAGGCAAGATAAAAGGCATGACATGATAGGCACATTAAGAACAAGACATTTGAATTTGGAAAGATGGTCCTTCTCTATGACTCCAAGTTTTGCACCACCCAGGAAATTGAAGGTGCATTGGTTGGGACCTTTTGTAGTAACCAAGATACTTGAAATCAAGTGTGCTTTGTTACATAGGCATTGGATGGCACCATGTTTCCTAGTTACTTCAATGGGAGTAGGTTGAAGCCCTACTATAAATAAAGCTTCTTGGTGTTTGTAATAAGGTAGTATTTCCATTTAGATTAGATTTTATTTTTCATGTGTTTATTTTCATTCTTTTTGTTATGCTTTGTTATTTTTATTTTTCCCTTTTTTTGTAATAAGTGCTTGCCTTGCATGCAGAAGCTGATTACTATCTATTGAGTTCATGCGTAGAGGACCACACATATTTTAGTGTGGGGTGAACCAGATGTAAGTGCAAAGTGTGTGGAAAAAAAAAAAATATTTTGGTGATTGAAAGAGTTATATATAGGTTGGCGCATTGGGAAGGATGACATAGGTACATGTGTGATGTATGGATGCTATTTGAAAAAAAGGTATTACAGTGCTAAGGTGATGGTGCTCATAAGGAAATTTCTCAGGATGAAGACCATGCGTAAGAAAAGGTCGTGTAGGGTAAAACGTGAGGTAGGAAGTGGCATGGTGAACTACTTGGTATGAGGCATAGAGGATTATGTACTTTGGTGCATGGAGGTGCATGTAAGGAGGTTGTGGCCTGAGAAGTAGTAGGGGGTGTGAAGAAGGTTATGGTGTAAAGAATGAAAAGAAAAAGTAAAAAATGAAAAAAAAAAAAATCATAATTAAAGATGGGTATGGTGGTAGGTGAGGAGAAATTAATGTGGGAAATTTTGAAAAATATAAAAGGGAGTATAAAGTGACTTCATTCTTACCTTGCATGTTTGAGTATTTGAGCCTTGAAGAGTGAATTGAAGTGTGAAAAGAGTGCAAAGTGTGATTGTAGATGAGAAGTACATCAAACCAGTTGAATTTGGTCATGGCCATAGTGGAGCTCCTTTGTGAGAAGTGTGAGAGAGAGAAAAAGGTGTGAAGAGTAGGGTGAGGGTTCGAGGAGCTAGGGTTTGGAAAAAAGAAACTATAACTAGGGGCACATGAGTTTGGGGTTACAGAGGTAGCAGAAGGTAGAAAAGGAAAGGATAAGTTGTGTAAGTTAGTAATGGCACCAAAAAGAGCACCTACAACAGCCACAAGGAGCAAAAAGTAGAAGGAACAGGAGGAAGAAGTAGAAGGAGCACCCGAGGAAAGGTTTTTAGAAATGTAGTATCCGAGGGCATAATCATGGGGCATGATTTGGGAATCCCATGTTTATAGAAGAAAAGTGAGTGATTATAATCATCACACCAATGCAAACAAGGACCAGATAGAGAAGGAATTGATAAAAAAAGACCAATTTTGAAACCGAGGATGATAAACCAATTATGATGATGAATGAAGGTACAAAGATTTTGGGAAAGATTGGAGTCTTGCAGATTTATGAGTTTTCATACTTTGGAAAACCAGAAAGACTCTATCAATGGCTGATGTCAAGAGTCCATGAGGACTTCTTCTACTTCACAGGAAGGTGAGTGTATGAATCACCGTGCCATTTGATTGGGTGACTTATAGAGATTACTGAGCTCGAGGCATTAGAATTATAGTGATATATGATGATGAAGTAGGGTGAGAGCCACTCTAATTGAGATGGATTATAAAAAGGAGGGCATGTGATGGATATCTCTAAGGTAATTGACCCCTATGTTAAAGATTTGTGCATCTCTTGAACTAATTTAATAACCAGGAGAGATGGAGCAAGTAAATAAGAAATGGCTCCACATTGCAAAGAAGATGGCAGAGGGGACTATCTACAATCTTGTTGCATTCATAGCAGAAGGAATTATGAGGAAGCACAAGGGTGATAATATTTCATGGGGTGTGATCCTTTTTCAATTGTGTTTGTAGAGATTGGGGTTCTAGATGGCCCTAAGGATAAAATGTGGCAGTACCCACTAGAGAAAAAGTCACTGGTAGAGAGATTTGAAAAGTATACTTGTGATGGAGCCATGGTGACACTTATAAAATCAGGTTGGAGATGTGGTATAGAAGAATGTGAGGATTTTGAGCATGAATGGCACATAATGAAGAAACTTTCCTATAATGGTGGATGGGAAGGTAGAATTTTGTGGTCTACAACACTATTGCATTGGGAGGTTTTACATGAATATTGGTAAGTGGAGCCCATGGTGCAAGTTTCCTTATGCATTTACAATGCACTACTTCCAAGCCTTAGTGAATAGATTTTTAGATGCATGAAAATCTTAGGTTTGATGCAGACAAGGTAGACTATGACTACCACATGACACTGAAAACTTATGTGTATCTGGGTAAGTCTTCTTACATTGAGACCATGATATCAGATGATATCATTATAAATTATATGACTTTGGAAGTAGGGAAGATTGGTGTGCTAAGGTATACATCTACCTTAAGCCTAGATTGGTGAATGGGAAGTATATTGAAGATGAGTTTAAACTCTCAGAGCCACCAAGGAAATCATATAAGTTGGTACCAAGAAGAGTGTGAGCCCTCCTCCTAGGGAGGAAGAAGAAGACTAATGATGAAGAGGAGGAGGAGAGGAAGATATATGTGCTAGATCATGGTGCTAGAAGAAAACCAATTACATAGGTATCAAGAGGCCACATGAAGATAGTCCTCTAAGATAGGAAGAAGAAGAGGTGAGAATTGATCTTGAGGCCGAGGAGATGGAAAAAGAAGAGGGATGCATAGTTGAATAGGGGTTCAAGAGAAGGATAAGAAGAAGAATGAAAGACAAGAAGTGACGTTGAGACATCCCAACATAAGGAGGTCACTGAGAATATCCTATCAATCCAAGCCCTGAGAGAAGAAGAAAAAGAAGGCACAAGCTGTGCCACCACAACATGATACAAGGAAGAAGAAGAGTTATCGAAAAGGTTATGTGCATAACAAGAGTCCATCTTCTTGTTATTAATGTGGAAGGTGAAGAGGATCATAAAGAAGAAAGAGCCAATGTGAAACAAAAGTTCTCAAGTGAGTGTGAGGAAGAAGGCCCCACTAGAGGAGATGAAGAAAAGGAGAAAAGTATAGGTGAGCCATTTGGAGAGCGTGGAGAAAATTGGGGAGAAAAAGGAGAAGGTCTAGTTCTAGGTGCAGAAACTCATATTCCCAAAGGTAGGAAATTTGAGTAGAAAAGAGGAGAAGAATTTTTGGAGATGCCGAAACTTGGGTATATTAATGATACTACTAAGATCGTCCGTGCAAGATTCCAGAGTACACTCACTCATGAAAAATTATATGGGTGGGAGATGATAGATCCCAAGAATGTGAATATGCACACAAGGAAGATGTTGAGCTAGAAAATGCAAACACACATGGATGAAATAGAGTTTGATGTCAGTGAGGAAGCATGCATAAGGTGTAGAATGAAGAAGGTGCCTCAAGTGACCCATATCATGGTGAAGCTCACAAAGTTCACAGAGAAGAAGATAAGTAATGCCTTGACAAAAATGGTGGCAGAAAAGGGTAGGAGGAAACTTGGATAAGAAGTTGTCACACTGAGACATTGTTAGAAGATAATAATAATAAGGAAAAAATCCAACAATTAACTAAAGGTGTGATAGAAAAGTAGAAAAGTGAAGAAGGATATTCTAGAGTTTTTTTCCAACATTGGGAGTGAAGTTTTGGAGGCATGCCTAAAATTTGATGAAAAACATAAAACACATACCATCGACCTTGCATTTTTTACAAGATTTAGTTCACTTTCTACTTAAGGAGAAATCCAACTATGTGCAAGGGGAAACTCAAGTAGACTATGAAGAGAAGGAAGAATAAAAAAGGATTATAGTGTGTAAGATTTGGAATATGATGCCATGTTACAAACATTGAAAGGATGAACTAAAGAAGGAAAATTGGGGCACTGAACAATTGCGAGGATCTAGAGAAAATCCTTAAGGCATACACAATCTAGGAGGAAAATGAAGTCCTAACAGCCAAGAAGGATGAGTCTCTAGGGAGAGAAGAGAAGTTGGTTGTGGTTACGAAGAAGAAGCGATGCTTAAGGTAGCAAAAGAGAGCCATGATGATGAATAATAAAGGAGTTTGGTTCATTGATAGCGTGAAGGATGGAATTTATGGAGGGCATGATCTTAGGATGAATGATGGAGTGATAAGGGAGCTCAAGCATAAAGGGGAAGATATGACTCAAAGGAGATGGAAAAGATAGTTGGGACAATCCCAAAAATAGTGAAGAAGGGGTTGATAGAGTGGAATGAGATAGAGAGCATGATTAATAAAGAGTACCTTGAGATTTTGTTTCCAATTGAGGAGAAGGAGAACACATGCACCCTGAAGAATTCTATTCTTTATTTTATTTTTGTATACATTCATTCCTTATTATTTTCATTCTTTATTCATTATATTTGGAGAGATAAGTTAGAGGGACCCCATTTCGAGGACAAAATGTAATTAGTGTGGGGTAATGTTGGACTGAAGAAATGGCTAAGTATGGGAGATGGTATGAGGAATGAGGTGCACAAGAGGGTGCAGTACATGTGTGCGTAAAGGTGCAAAGGTTGTAAAGTGCACAGTGGCACATGCCCAAAAGATATAGATTCTTAGGACTTAGCTGATTTTGTAGTTATGGGCTAAAAATAGAAAAATCAAGTTGGAGTGTGGATCACACAAAGGAGAAAAGAAAGGATGACTTGAGGGCCAAGGAATATCTATTTTTGGGATAAAGCACATAAAAAGTGAAGATGAAAGGTCATGCATGGATTGAGCTATTATTAGGATTAAAATCAAGTCTTATTTATAGGATAATCTATTATTAGCTCCATTGTAAAAGCATGCAACTATTAATGCATGACTATTTTGGGCATGTAGCCTATTTTGAGAGTGCATAAGTGGTGAAGGGAAAGTCCCCACCCCTATAAATATCTATTTTATGTATTTTTGGGTACCATGTCTTCTTGTTCATATCTAGTGTGCTTGAGAGTGTTTTGTAAGGTTATGGATTAGGGTTTGATGCTCGCGTATGATCCAACACCTAGTTATGGCTATGTATTCAAATTTTGTTATGTAATAATTTGTTATGATGGAATATGGAGGTAGGATTCTTTGTAATGATGGTTTAAATATGGGAGGATGGATTTGGTAATTGATGTGTCCTTATTAATATGGTGATTATATGAATGAATGAACACTTGGTTATATATCATCATGTATTTGCATGCTAACATGCTGACAAGCAACAAAAAAGAGGGACCTGGTAGCTTCATGTGCTTCATGTGAGAATTTAGATCATCGAAATAGGTGAAATAACAAGAATACATATGGTATATATAAGGGTAGGAGAGTCTGTTGAGTGGTGCACGGTGACAATCGCTTGTTAGATGATCGATAGATCACCCACATCCACCCTTGAAGATAAAAATCTACAGAAGTATGGACTAGTAATAAATCCATTATTCAAAATTTAAGGTTATTTGGTCGTATTACTTATATGCATATTGATTAAATACTCTAATGGTGCAAAAGGATACATGCTACAATAAGTTTAAAGAGTTTAAGGATATTTTATAAAATTATATAGAAAATAAGATAAAGGTTTTGAGAATTGATAATGGTGGGGAATATTTATCTAATGTCTTTGAGAAATTCTATAAAGACCGTGGGATAGAAAGGTAGAATACAACTCCATATACACAACACCAAAATGGAGTTGCAGAAAAAATGATCATAACACTATTAGATAAGGGTAGGAGGAGTCTCATTTGAGTGGTGCACAGTGGAAACTGCTTGTTACATGATCGATAGATCACCCACATCCACCCTTGAAGATAAAAATCTACGGGGAAGTATGGACTAGTAATAAATCCATTATTCAAAATTTAAGGTTTTTTGGTCGTATTACTTATATGCATATTGATTGAATAATCTAATGGTGAAAAAGGATACATGCTATGGAATCTAAAAAACATAGAATGTTATTTATTGTCATAATGTAATCTTTAGAGAAGTTAAGGATAATCCAGAGAATGAAGTGAAACCAAAGGATGATAATGAACAAGCTTATGTTGAACTAGAAGAGGGTGGATTTTTGTCGAGTTTAATGCAACTACAAAATATGAAATGGAGAGAGATTTGAAAGAGGACGATTCATATTAAGTAGATGAGGAGGAACCAAAAGATGTAGAACTAGAAAGCTGGAGTCTTAAGAAGATCAAATTAGTTGTAAAGGGAACTTGGTAGGTATAACCCTTCTAATTTTCATTTTGATTACTTATGTTTGTTATTGATTATGATCTACAAAATTTAAAGGAGGATTTTTCTTGAAATAATATAAGTCTTTTAAGAATGATATGGAGGAGTAAATGAAGTCCTTAAACAAGAATCATACATGATACTTGGTAAAACTACCTCGTGGAAGAAAACTTGTTGGTTATAAATGGGTATTTAAGAAGTATAAAGGTTGCATAATATACAAATGGTTCTCATAGGTAGAGGGACTTGATTTTGGTGAGATTTTTTCTCTTGTTGCTAAGTTATATTCTATTATATTTCTTCTAGTTTTCATTCCTTTCGATCTAGAAATATAATGTAGATGGATGTTAAGAATACTTTTTTGCATGGTGAACTTGAGGAGGATATCTACATGAAGTAACTAGAAAGATTTAAGGTTAAAGGAAAGGAATATTTGGTGTGTAGGCTAAATAAGTCTCTCTATGGCTTGAAGCAATCACCAAGAATGTGGAACTATAAATTTGATAGGTATGTGTTGGGACTTGGACTTGGAAGAAGCAAATTTGATCCCTATGTTTATTTTTAAATGGAAAATAAATATTTTGCTATCATTATATTATGTATAGATGACATGTTGTTAATTGTTAACAATAAGTAAATTATCTATCAAGTTAAGTCTCAAATCTCATCTTGATTTTATGTGAAATATATGGGTGTAGAAAAATTTATTTTGGGCATGGAAATTAAGAGAGATTGTGTAAACAGGAAACTGTGGTTAAATAAAAAGAAGAACGTTGAGATGGTATTACAAAGGTTTAAAATGTCGTAAACTAACCCTATCAAGTATTCCCTTTCTCATTGATAAAAATTATCTTCTAAACAATTTCCTAAAACATAAGAAAAAAATTGAGGACGTCTCAAGTGTCCTATAATATTGGTTGGTAGTTTGATGTATGCAATGGTTTATACAAGACCCTATATTGCTCATACATTCGGAATAGATAGTAGATTCATGTCAAATCTTGGAAAGGAAAATTTTATTACAATGAAGAGGATTTTCAAGTATCTCTGTGTGACATCTGATTATCTAATATGCAATTATGTAAATCTTAGTGAAATAAAGACATTAATCTACATGTCTTTGTGGATTCAAAATAGTGTGGAGATCTGGATCTGCATAGATCCACTAGTGGGTATATTTTCAACTTGTTTGGTGGAGTTGTAAGTTGGATGAGTAAACATCATGTAAGTTGGATGAATAAACATCATGTAAATTGGATAGAGTTTGAGTACATGAAAACTAATCATGTAAGTAAGAAATTTATATTCAAAGGTTGATTTCCATTTTTGGGTTCACTAAAAATGTTGTAAGGATCAATCATGACAAGAAAAGTGTAATTTCTCTAGAAGGAAATATGAGTATCATTCTAGAAAGAAACAAAATGATGTTCAATAACATTTTGTAAGATAAATGGTGGAGGATGAGAATATATTGTTGGATAAGGTGGACATAGAAGATAATGTTGTTAATTCTTTAACAAAGGTTATAAGTATTGAGAAGTTTTATCGATGTAGAAAATCAATGGGCATGACTACCCTGTTGGCCATTTTGTGTTATTTTTCATTGATTTCAATTCCATTAATGGAAAATGGTTTGGTATGTGTTCCCATATGATGTTAATCAGGTGTCAAACACAAAGGTCGATTAGTTGTGTCAGGATTCGGTGAGTTTTCATGGTGTCCTGACATGGTTATAACGTGCATAGTCATGGTATGAGTCTTATTGAGGTGATTGGTTTATGTCACGAGGTCAAACATGGATGGTATGATGTGTCATGTGTGTCTATGAGTTTTCATGAGGTCATCATGGTCAAGTCATGAGATTATATGGTTGAGTCAGGTCATTCCATACCTATTCCTAGTCTTAGAGTATGAAAAATGGAAAGGAGGTGAAAGTTTTGGACCTAATAAGTCATCATGAAGCATGATATTATCATGTAGGAAGTTTATTTTGAGTGTATGGTGAGTTTTAGGTCAAGAATTAGAGGTTTTGTGGTGTTTCAGGGTCTTTGGGAAGCAAACAATGAGACACATACAAGTAAACATGGGTAAGTATTAATGGCTAGAGAGTTTCAAAGATATCTGGGATAGATTTTGAGTTTTATAAGTTATAGGATGTTGGAATGATGCTTCATGAAAAGTTTTAGGTCATTCTAAAAAATAAGTTGCAAGATGTGTAAGTTTTGGCAAAACTATGTAAGCGGCAGTGTGTTTTTGAGACAAATGTTGACCTTCTGATGCTCGTTGTGAATTGTGTGCTATGAATGGGAGCTGAATAATTTTAGGGATGTTTTTACATGGAACTAAGAAGGTTTGTGAAAAATAATGAGGTGGTTTTATCATCATATTTTTATGAACGATTGTTAACAAGGTAAGTTGCTTTGAAACCCTAGCTAAACCCTAACTAAGAGTGACATGGAAAATATTGAGTATAAAAGTATAGTTTTGATTGGTTTTGAAAAATTAATGATTGAAATTTTTATAGGACTCATCTAGATTTCCATAAAGGTAAGATAGAGCAGGTGAAAGTATGCGGGACCCACCTAAAATGGTTAGTTTATGAAGAAATTTTGTTTATGGAAACATTCTCCAAATAAGGTAAAGTCTAAATTAGAATTTATGTTATCCATGGATGTTTTAAATATTTCCATGATAGTTTTAGGTCATGGTTGAGGTGAAAAATTTCAAAGTGTGCCCTATTTGTGAAGACTAATTTTTGGGGTAGTTTGGAGCGATCTGTGGTAAAACTAGACATTTAGGATATACAAGAGGAGTTAGGAGTTGATTAAAGTTGTGTTGTGAAGCTGGTTTAGATATATTTCCATTGGTGTATCAAACTTGATATTTTTATATGGTATGTAAAAGTTATGAGTTGTTATTTGAGGGTCAAGTTTGAAGGATGTTTGTTCTAGCAGGGTGCCAAATGACCATGAGGTAAGATGATGTTTCTGAGTTCTTAATGATTGGTGAAGGTTTTGAGTGCTTAGAAAACATTTATAAGTGTGTTACATTATTTTTTTGAGTGTGGAAGTGTGTTTTGGTGTGATGGAGCAAGTTGGGCTCATGCTTAGTTCTTGAGTCCTAGAAGGCATAAAGAGCGTTTGTAGAGATGGAATTGGTTGAAAACCTTAGAATTTGAGTTTAAAGGAGTTACAATATGTTATGGAAATAGGATTTAGAGGGATTTATAGTTATGTATGGCTTTAATATTTTTGAGTTGATTTGATATGTGTTTCATGTCATTACTGTGAAGAAGAGGTATGTTGGATTTGGGACAAGTTTTATCGGGATGAAAGATTGAGTTGATTGAGGCATGAAATGGATTGGTTGATGCTTGCTATCACCTAGAGAGTGAAGAGGGATGAATTTTTTTCCTAATGAAGTAATTTTTAGGTCTTGAAAGTGGCAGAAAAGGTGTAAAATAGTTGAGTTTATAAAATAGGTTTCGGGCAAATTGATTTGGCAAAGAGGAAATTAGTTGTGGTTTGAACACATGGATGTTTCATGGTGTCTAACTTGCATGGATGTGTTTTACAGGTCTTGGGAATTCAATATAGTTGTCCAATGTCATATTTTAGTTCATATTGAGGGGTATTGAGGCCTAAAGGTAAAACCAAGGTGCTGAAAATAAGCTGTTTGGTGAAGGATACAAGCTAGTAGGCACATTTAATTATTTATTTGATTGGTACAAGGAAATTTGAAACCATTTTTAATGCTTATATGTTATATTAAAATGTACCTTTAATTTTAGAGCTTGAATAGTCATAGTTTTGGTGTGAGTGGATTTTTCTCATCCTAGTGATGGGGTTTTGAGGCATTTTGGTGCAAGATGAGTGGTTTTGGGCATGGAAGACCTATATGGGTCATATGTGACCATTGTAATGAATTTATTTGAATTTTATTATGATTTATTTTTGAATTAGTCATGAAGGACCTACCTCCCTTGGGTTAGAAGGAAGAGAAGGCTATAAAGCTAGTGTTTTGAGTCCATTTGTGGGCTAGTTGTGCATGGGGGAAAATGTAACCTACATGAGAGTGTGAATTTATTTGAGGGCATAAAAAGGAAGATGAGGATGTGTGATTTTTTTTTGAATTATGATGGAGAGGATGTGTGCAAATATTATAATCCAAATCAGGTCATGAAAGATCAAGATATAACAAGTTGAAGGAGAGAGCATGTGATGAGGGTTTGAAGGTATTTGGAGCTGAAATTTGGGATCACTATTAGATGTGGTATCAAAATATATTCATTGGACATAATTATACAAAATATCTTATAATGATTCATATTCATAGGAGTCTCTTGTTGTGAGTAATATCAACAATGGTTAAGGGTTGGTGCTTCGTGTGGGGTTGGTGCTTCACTAAAGAAATATATTATGATGTGTAATATTCATTTGAATATTTTTGTGACTAATATCAGAAATATTTTCAGTGGGTTTTCAAATTATATTTCATGTCTTGTGTACTCTCTCTTGTGTTGTGATATTGTGAATGGTTAATACACATCTAATATGCACATGTATGGTTATGAATGATGTATGGAAAACTTAATTGATGAATGTATGGTTTGGTAAATGAAGTAAAACTATTATATGACTAATTAACCCCCTCTTAGTCCATTGTGCTTCCAACATGCCCTAATTATGTTGACTATTTGGCCTTAACACCCCTTGTGGAAAGTATTCAACAAGTGGGAGAATTTTGTAAATGTGTTGTATATTTTTCATGTATTAGAATGTATAACCCATCACATCCTGTGGGGTCTAGGAATTGTCCCCCATTTGGGGGTTCAAGGGTAGGCTCACAAAAATTGGTGTCCTCTTTATAGGATTTTGAGCCCATATAGGTAATTTTAACGTATGTTATTTTTGTCTACAATAACCCCAGGATATTTTAGCATTTTACAATTACATTTCAGACTTTGGTATCATGTTTTAAAGATTAACAAACTAAAAAGTGTTGTCATTCATGTTCGGAAGAAAAATACATAGTTTCAAACTCGTGATGATCCCTAGACCTTAACAACGCCATTTTTAATCAAATGCAAAAATACCCATCTTGAATCACTCAAGAATTTTAGTATGGGGAATTATTTTGTATTTAACGATTCAAGTATAAAATTACAAGGTGGAGCCCGAGCCCCGATAGTAGTTCTTATCAAACTCAAGGAGTTATCAAGAAATTATTCATTTTTGTAGAGTTTTAAAAAGTGAAAAATTATTTTAAACTCTTCCACCTAACACCAAGTGGCGTCTGTGGGGATTTAGAGCTGAAATATAGGGAAGTAGTTCACATTTACACAACCTTGTAAAGTTGCAGGCCTGCAAGACAAAGCCCATGTCCCTGTAAAGGGAATATTCCCAAAATATTAAGGTGTGGGGAAAATATTAAACCTTTCATGATGCACTCGGATCCTTGAGGCCCATTGCATCAAGGGAGGGACACATGCCGAGTTACGGGAGGTCGGGGTCCAAAATATAAAATGAAAGCGTGTAATTCACAATTGTGAAATGAAAATTACAAATGAAGGTCTGATCCCCATAAAAATTAGGAGGTACCACGTGGTGCAAGATCAAGCATCAAAATAAATCCATGTATCACTTAACCCGATGTCATAGCTAATCAAAGGCTAACATATGTTACATTTTACAAGAAGCTCTGTTTTGTTCCACTTGCACACAAAAACTTTAATAAGCCATATATTTCTTTCCATGCCTATAAATATTACAAAATCAAGCTCTTTGTAGAGGTCTCGGTGAGTACATCATTATGGAACCAATAAATTCACATTTATGTGGTGTTTGGTGGGTGAAAAGGAGAAAAACTATTTGGTACATTAATGTGCATTTCTAGGTGGTTCATGTTGAGATATTGGAGATGAATTGCTTCACAAAGGAGCTTATTTACAACTTGCAAATTTTCATAGTAACCGACATCGGCCACCTAGCAAACCAACCGACATCGGTTGGGGTAACCGACATCGATTACTGTGCGTGATTTTTATATTTAAGTCACGGGAATTAGATATAATATTTGTTATAAAGTTGATCTAATGGTTGTAAATGAATGGCTAAAGTGCCCTAAGTTTGTATAGGCTTATATAAGCTAGGAAACTAGGGTTAGAGGTTAGAATCAAGAAGATTGGGAGAATTGTAAGAAGGAATTCTTGGAGAGAGCTTAGAGAATATTGTGAGAGGAAAAATATTGTACATCATGTAAGGTGTGGAAGATTGTAGATCTTCAATTGTACAACCTTTGGAATAATATATTGGTTGTTTCTTGGTGGACGTAGCCCACACTAGGTGAACCACGTTATATCTTGTGTATTTTATTATGTTGGTTATTTTTGTGTTTATTTCTTATATGATTTAATATGATATATATCTATACAACCGGTTTGGTCTAACCCCAACAACTGGTATCAGAGCTTTGTTTGAGGGTTGTGTGTGTTGATAGATTTACTCACATGGATTTCTGATTGAGTGGGAGCACAACAATGGTAAAAGATAGTAAATACAAAGTAGATAAATTTGAAGGCCGTAATTATCAGCTATGGAAGATGTAGGTGGAGGATTATCTATATCAGAGAGATCTATATTTATCGTTGGATGAGAAGGCAAGGCCTATAAAGATGACTGATGAAGAATGGAAGATTCTTGATAGAAAGGCTCTGGGATCTATAAGATTGAGCTGACAACATCTATGGCTTCAAATATAATAGAAGCATCAACCACGATAGAATTAATGAAATATTTAGCTAATTTATATGAAAAACCAAGTGCATTGAATAAAGTTTATTTGATGAAGAAATTGTTTAATTCTAAAATGCAAGAAGGTGGATCTGTGTCTAATCATTTGAATTATTTTTGTTATATTGTAAATCAATTAAAATCGGTTAATATCCCTTTTGAGGATGAAGTGAAAACATTTTTATTCTTGTGTTCTTTTCCAGATAGTTGGGATAATTTGGTAATGGTTGTTAGTAATACAACATCTGCAACTAATATTTTGAAGTTTGATTATGTGATTGGTATAATTCTAAATGAAGAAATATATACGGAAAATTTCAGAAATAGGTAAAAAGGCAAATGTAGCATCAAAGGTAATGCAAGATTCCCTTATTCTCTCCTTGGATAATAAAAAGAATTATAGGTTTTAAATTCAGGAGCTTCTTTCCATGCTACTCGTAATAAGGGTTATTTCAGAAATTATGTCCAGGGTAATTTTGGGCATGTTTATTTAGGAGATGATGAACCATACAATATTACTAGTAAAGGTGAAGTTCATCTTAAATTGCAGAATGGAAATACATGGATATTGAAAGATGTGAGGCATGTGCCAAGCCTCGGGAGAAATATTATTTCGTAGGAAAATTAGGTGAAGATGGATGCATGGTTACATTCATGTACCGATTCTTGGAAAGTTTCCAAGGGAGATCTTGTTGTAGAAAGAGGAAAGAAGGTAGGAACATTATATTTGTCTACCTGTATTACTGATTCCTTTTCTATGCTATCTACTTTAGATTCAGATGCAAGCATGTGGCATAATCAGCTAGGCCATATGAGTAAGAAGGGAATGCATATCTTAAAGGAAAAGGGTAAGTTATCATATTTGAAAGATGTAGATCTTGATTTATATGAGCATTGTATATTTGGAAAGAAAAAGAAAGTGAGGTTTCTCAAAGTTGGGGAAACAAAGAAGGAGCAAAAATTGGAGCTTGTGCACTCAGATGTGTGGGGACCAACCCAGGTAGCTTCTCATGGAGGATCCCAATACTATGTGAATTTCATTAATGATGCCACAAGAAAGGTATGGGTTTATTGTATTAAACATAAATATGATGTTTTTGAAACATTTAAAAGATGGAAAGCCCTTATAGAAAATCAAACTAATTTAAAGTTGAAGTGCCTTAGATCGAAAATGGTGGTGAGTACTGCAACAAGGTTTTCAATGATTACTATTTAGTGAATGGAATATGCAGAGAAAGAACGGTTCCTAGAACTCCAGGAGAATGGAGTGGTAAAAATAATGAACATAACTATTATGGAACATGATAGAAGCATGAGGATACATGTTGGATTACCCTTGTAGTTTTGGGTAGAAGTAGTAGATACAATGATATATTTGATCAACCGTGGCCCCTCAAGTGCACTGAATGGTGGAATACTAGAAGAAGCATGGAATGGAAAAGAGGTAGATATTTATTTTCTTAGAGTATTTGGTTTAGAAGCTTTTGTGCATGTTGATAAAGAAAATAGGAAGAAGTTAGATGCTAAATCCAAGAGATGTACTTTCATTGGTTATGGTTTTGGTGATTTCAAATTCTAGTTTTGGGATTTAGAAGATGCTAAGATTGTTAGGAGTCGTAACATTGATTGGAATGAAAAGAGAATGTACAAGGATCAAGTTTTGGTACCCAAGAATGAACCGGGTGAAGAGTTTGTTGAGAAAATTGCATTCTCAGATTTAAAACAAAATCCACAGACACCGACATCGGTCAGAGAAGGACCAACATCGGTTAGGTGAACCAACGTCGGCTATAGAGGAATCAACATTGGTTACGGTGACTAGCTTTTAGTCCTTGTCGATTTGGACATGAATGTCTAGGAGGTCCAGAATGAGCCTCAAGAACCCTAAGATTCTGTAATAAGGTTTCAAAGAGTAAGTAAACCTCCAAAAAGATTTACTCCTTCATTGTTTTATATTTTATTGAATGATAGTGGTGAACCAAATTTTTTTGAAGAAGTAATGCAAGAGGACACCCATGTTCAGTGGGAGCATAGCATGGATGAGGAGATGGATTCCTTGAAACAGAACCAAACATGAGATTTGTTCAAGTTTCCAGTAGGTAAGAGAACATTGCAAAAAAAAGTGGGTTTATAGGATCAAGGAGGAAGGGAGTGAATAGAAAAGATACAAAGCAAGGCTTTTGGTAAAAGGATTTGCACAGAAACTAGGTATTGATTTTGGTGAGATATTTTCTCCTGTTGTTAAAATGACTTGTATTCGTACTATTTCGAGTTTAGTTGCAGTATAATATTTACATTTAGAACATCTTGATGTTAAGACAGACTTCCTTCATGGTGATTTGGAGGAGGAGATCTATATGAATCAACCTCTTGGTTATGAAGTCAAGGGTAAGGAGAAACATGTGTGCAAGTTGAAAAAGATCTTGTATGGGCTCAAACAAGCTCTAAGGAAATGGTATATGAGGTTTGACAATTTTATGCATGATCATGGTTATATGAGATGTGGATCTGACCATTGTGTTTATTTCAAGAAGCTTAGAAATGGGAGCTATATGTGGATGATATGCTTATTGCAGGATCTAGTATGCAGGACATTGGTGAGCTTAAAGAAAAATTAGCTCACACATTTACAATGAAGGATTTGGGAGCTGTAAAGAAAATCCTTAGCATGCAAATTCATAGAGACAGGAAGAACATGAAATTATATTTGTCTCAAGAGGATTATATCAATAAGGTGTTGAAAATATTTAAAATGCAGGATGAAAAACATGTAGGTACACCTATGGATAGACAATTTACATTGTGAAAGGACAAGTGTCCTAAATCATATGAGGAGTTCGAGTACATGGCACGGGTTCCATATGCTTCAGCGATTGGAAGTCTGTTGTATGCTATGGTTTGTACCATATGAGACATTGCATAAGTAGTGGGAGTTATGAGTATATTTATGGCCAATCCAGGTAAAGAGCATTGGAAAGTAGTCCAAAGGATTCTTAGGTATTTGAGAGGGACATCTAGCATGCAGTTATGTTATGGAGGGTTAGATACTAATTTACGGGGCCATGTTGATTCAGATATGGATGAAGATTTGGATGGTAGTAGAAACACCACTGGATATGTATTCACAGTAGGTGGGATGACACTTAGTTGGATTTCAAGATTACAAAAGGTTGTGGCATTTTATACTACGAGAGACTAAGTATGTTGTAGCTATAAAGGCTAGAAAAGAGATATATGGATGAGCAAGTTCATGGAAAAGTTGGGAAATGAGAAAGATGATTTCAAATTGTACAGTGATATTCAAACCTGAAATTCATTTTGCAAAGAAATCATTGTTTCATTCAAAAACAAAACACATTCAATTGAGATATCACTTCATACAAAAGGTGTTGGAGGATGGGAAGCTGAAGTTAGAGAAAATTCATACAAATGAGAACCCTGTAGATATGCTAACAAATTCGTTGGAAAAGGAGAAGTTAGAGCTACACTCCACTTCTATTGGTCTTCGAGTTTGATACTTTAAGAGGAAGAAATAAATCCAGAGAGGAACCAAGGATGGAGTTGTGCGGGATAGTGTAACAATTTATCTCCAAGTGGGAGATTGTTGAGATTGCGAAGTTGAATTACTTCACAAAGGAGCTTATTTACAACTTTAAAGTTTACATAATAACCAACATCGGTTGGTGACCGGTGTTGGTCACCTATGACCAACCGACATCAGTTGGGGTAATTGACATCGGTTACCTGTGTGTGATTTTTATATTTAAGTCATGGGAATTAGATCTAATCTTTGTTATAAAGTTGATCTAATGGTTGTAAATGAATGGCTAAAGTTCCCTAATTTTGTATAGGATTATATAAGCTAGGAAACTAGGGTTAGAGGTTAGAATCAAGAAGATTGGGAGAATTATAAGAAGGAATTCTTGGTGAGATATTAGAGAATCTTGTGAAAGGAAAATATTGTACATCGTGTAAGGTGTGGAATATTTCAGATCTTCAATTGTACAACCTCTGGAATAATATATCAACTATTTCTTGGTGGATGTAGCCCACATTGGGTGAACCATGTTATATCTTGTGTATTTTCTTATGTTGGTTATTTTTGTGTTTATTGCTTGTATGCTCTAATATGATGTATATCTGTACAACCGGTTTGGTCTAACCCCAATAGTTTAACCACCG
Organism: Taxus wallichiana var. yunnanensis; assembly: GCA_018340775.1. Classification (NCBI taxonomy): domain Eukaryota; kingdom Viridiplantae; phylum Streptophyta; class Pinopsida; order Cupressales; family Taxaceae; genus Taxus; species Taxus wallichiana. Next base: position 442,731,972 of record CM031244.1, read on the forward strand.
AGAATTGATGAAGTATGGGCACCAAATTTTCACCTAAAATTTCTAATGGCATGTTTTGGGACATGTTAGATGCCCATTCCCCTTTGCAGAGAAAACATATTGGTAATTTCACAGGTCGAGTGGTTGAGGCCATTAAAACACGATCTGTGACCTCCTCTCTCTCACTCTCTCCTCAAAATTTATAAATGTGAGTCCGAATTCACCAAAGAGGGGTTCTCTTATATCAAATTGAGAGCTCTACCATAGATTTTCTCCCATTTTCATGCTAACAACCTCAACAATCTACATGTTTTACAATATTTTGAACCTTTGCTCTATAATATTAATGAGAAACTATTAATGCAAATTATTTGTGGTTCTCCTTTCAAACATTTTCTATTTATTATGGATGTTTACCCCCTTATTTTAGTATTAAGTTTTATTCATTCATGATCTATAAGATCTTTTTTTCCTTAAAATTATTTCTTATGCAACTTCCCTATGTCACTTTGGCCGATTTGAACCATGTCTCGGTTCAAGTGCATCACCTTCCTTGTTACACTGAAATTTTTCCTCTTTTTCTCACCATGTTCCATTGGATTCGTAATTTAAACTTATTATAGTTGCATCTCATGGTTACTGATTAGTTTACATTGGGATGGAAGAGAAGGAACCATCCTCTCGGAGATTTGTCTCACTTGCAATATCCTACACTTTGAGATAAATCCATGCTACATAAAAGTTTTATTGTTAAGGAAACAACATATGTAGAGGGTGATAACTTTTGGTGAAAAAAATTATGGCATGCTCAACTGGACATTCTGGTTTTTTTTTATTTCCCCAAATTTTGGTGTTTATCTTGGTGAACTTTAGCCTTTAAGAGGCTTTGTAAAACACATCCGGTGACTTCAATCACCCTATCTACTAGTTCCATGTAGAAAAGTTCCTATTTCTTATAATACATGTATGTTATATCCAATTTTGCACCCCCTTGCAAATTGGATAACTTGTAAAATCCAGAATTGGTTAGTATGTTTAAGCCTTAGTGAAGAAGTTGGAGAAAACAATGTGTTGTGGAGTTCGGAGAAAGTAGAGGAACCAAATGTAATGTGGACGTCAAATGACTCGCTACTAGTCGACACCATGTACGGATGCTCGGCAAGTAGCATGTAAGGATTATACCGACCGATAGAAAGAACATGATGCTACTGACCAAATGAAATAAATGTTAATGCAACCATCTCGCCACCAAGAAAAATGTTACCGAAAAGCATCTTCAGCAGTAAAGAACACAATACAAGGTAATGTGCCCATTATTTATTTTGTGAAGAAAACACAATACAACAAGTCTTAATGAGGTATTGTGCCCATTATTTATTTTGTGAACAAATTACCATTAGGTAATGGATTTTTAGGTTTCCCATACCTCTTTTTAGATATTTAATGCATGTTTTCGGTGGGTGGAATCCCTTTCTCTATATAATGTAAAACTCTCTCATTTGTAGAGGGATATCTCTTTGTTGTAATGACACCATGCCAAAATGGTGGTCGACTTCCCATAAGTTCCAAACCTCTAATTTGGTCTTTGTAATGTATTCTCACCTTCTTCTAGGAATCTAATGGTCTATGCATACCTTAAGCAATAAAATCGGGCTTTGTGGCATGTTTGTCTGCCCTTTTCTCATTTTTATTGTATCTCACCTCTCTATTTATTTTTGGCATGCTATCTATATTTCCTACTTGTAGGTTCCCTTTTTATTGTGTTGTGAATGTGTGGGAAAGGTAAATCTACATGGTTCTTGTTTGTGGCACTCTTGTCTACCCTCTCTCCCATGTTTTCTCCTTTCCTTCCCCTTGTGGAGAGCGATCAACCCCTTTTTCTAGTGACATCACCACCCTTTTAGCTTAGGATTTTCCCTTTTCATGTATTTCTCTCTCTAACCATGGTCCTTTGGATGTGTAGATAGGATTAGTTAAAATTTATTTTAGCTTTAGGATTAGTGTTAACATTAGATTTAGGTATAGGAAGTCAGCCTTCTCTAGAGGTTTGTATCAACATCAAGGTCCCACACTTAAAAACAATCCCATGTTACTCAAAAAAATGATTTCTCATTCACCCATTCATGCAAATCAGAGGGTGCTATTTTTTTGGTGAGAAACGATTTTGGCACGATTGGTGGGACAAATTTTGAAGCACTTTACAACTTCATTTCATTAATTTGATGTGTTCTTGGTGAGATTTTATCCTTTCGAGGAATTTTCAAGCACATCTAGTAACTCCATTGTTCCAACAAACCCATTCTCTCATTTTAGACCTTTCCCTTCATTATTTCATCCATTTCCTTTCTTTCTATCTCTCTATTTCTCTATTTTCCTCTTTCATGAAGTTGTACAATCATGAATTCATTCACTCATTGGAAATATCATTTGTAGTAACAAAACTAGTTCCCTCCATCCCCATGTTCCCAAAATCCTCCTCCAAATCAGTTCTATGATCCCTATCATGATGATCATGCATATAACCCAACCCCCACTAATCCATATGGTTATCCTTCTAACCATGATGTTTTTCAAGAACAAGGTTATGCAGGTGATGGTGGAAAATTTATGAAAGATGTTGATTTCTAGAGGTAGATTTAAGAAATGAAGGTGAACATGGTGTAGATCAGGGCTACATGTGCAATGAAGGCATGTAAAATTGGTTTTAGGGTCCCTTGTCCATGGGTTGGCCCTATGCCAAGCTAGTTCAACCCTCAACAAGATGGATTTTATAGTTGAGATGCTTCCCAAATTGCAAAGTGGGTTGAGTTAATGGAGGCTCATGAATCTAGTGTTAGGAAACCCTATCAATGGGGAAAACCTACACTATCATGTCAAATCCTTCCCATTTCTCCTTTCCAACCTACACCATCTCATCCTATTTTCCATGTTCCTAGCTTTTCGCTTCACTCCTCCAAAGGATTCCACTTCTTCATCTTCTTCCCTTCCATCTCACCTTTGTTTCTATGCCATTTTCCCTCCTAAATCTCCATCTTCTTCCACATCGTTTGTGTCTAAAAATGCAAGTATTCAACAGTCCCTCACTTATGTATGATCCCCAACTAGCCTCATCATGTTCAATATTTGTAGAACAAATGAAGATTGGTATGACTCTGATTGGGAAGATGAGATTGTGCAAAGTGAATCAAAGAAGGTAGCCACTTCAAAAGGAAGTCATTTAGACTCAAAGGATGTAACTTTGGAGGAGGAAGAACAAAGTATAATCCAATCTGCAAACAATCACCTTCGAAGGAGGAGAAATCAGATGCTAAAGCCTTGGATGAAGAAGAGATCATAGGAAGCTTCTTACTTTATTTTGATAGTGAAATTTAAGATCTTTCTTCCCCTTCACCCTTGTAAAAATATGATTTTGTGGATGAGTTTGATCTCTCAAACTTTGTGTTTGAGGATGAGGAGAGCCATGATGAATCAATTGCAAAATCAAAAATCATCATGGAGGAGGAAGAGTTATTTGTAGAAGCAGAACAAGGTATAGATCAACTTGCAAACATCCATTACCTTCAGAAAGTCTGTAAGATAGTCCCATTTGTGGGATTGAGATTCAAGGAAATGGGAAAATCAAAAGGACTAGTCCTTTCCCAATTAGGTATTTGGCTAGTCTAGAGCCAAAGAAGGAGTTACAACCGTTCATGCTCATTTTAGAGCATGAGGATGAACTTCAAGGCACCGAAGGTCAGATATAACACCTCCAACCAAATGTAGAACAAATAAAGGAGGTAATCATTTTGTTTGTTATTGATACTTTGATAAGAAGGGTGGAAATTCAACTCTAGATTAGTTTTTCACTCTTGTTTAAAGCCATGTTTAGTGTCAACACAAATACATGGTATCAACTTGTAAGAAATGGAAGTTATTTCTCCCTTCCTATTGCAGGATTTTTTAGGCTTCTTTTGTCTCTCATTAGAGTAGGGTAGTGTAGGTTTACTTTTAGTAAAAGTAGTGCTGTGCACACTCTGCATGTTTCCACTTGGAATATGTATGATTTTCATGTTTGCACATAGTTTTTTGTGGCCTTATTTCTCTTGCACATGTCATTTTAGAAGGAAGAGTTCACGGTGGAAGAGTATGATATGGGGGCAGTTCGAGATGCTCATTCATTTGTCCCAACATTTTATCTTGAAGGGGAAATATAGTGAAAGGATCAATTCAAGAATATTCTCCACTCTCATAAAGCTTAATTCAGAATAATTTTCTAATGAGATAAATTAATTCAAGCATGATAGGTCAGCTTTAGGTCCAACAAATACTTTAGGTGGATTCATGGATAAGATTTTTAGTTTCAGATCAATTTTTAGAATATCGGGATAACTCCATGACCAACGGATGCTTTAAGGCCACCTTGGTCTCTTCAATATAGTAGGTAGATTAGCCCATGAGTCACCAAAATGTTATTCAATTTTCACCCCCTTGTAAATTGGCTAACTTGTAAAATTCGGACTTAAGTATGTTGAGGCCTCAATGAAGACGCCGGAGAAAAGGATGTGTTGTGGAGTTCGAACGGGAAGAGGAACCAAATGTAATGCATACATCGAATGACTACTACCGAAAAGAACTATGTACATTCTTCTTGGCCAACAAAATGAACATGATGCTACCAAATGAATGAAAGAACTATTAATGCAACCAGTGACACCAAGAAAAATGATACCGCCATCATCTTTAGCATTAAAGAACACCATATAAGGTATCTCAACAACTAGTCTTAATGAGGTATGGTGCCCATATTTATTCTACGCATAAAGTACCATCGAGAAATGAATTTTTCAGGTTGCCAATACCTCTTTTAAGAGATTTAATGTATGTTTTCGGTGGGTGGAAGCCCTTTCTCTATATAATGTAAAACTCTCTCATTTGTAAGGGGGATCTCTATTTGTGTGCAACACCATACCAAAATGGTGGCTGAATTACCATAATTTCCATACCTCTAATTTGGTTTCTACAATGTATTCTTGCTTTCTTCCAATAATGTAATGGTCTGTGAATACCTAAAGTAATAAAATTGTGCTTTGTGGCACATTTGTTTCCCTTTTCTCATTTTTGTTGTATCGTGTCTCTCAATTTATTTTTGGCATGTTGTGCGTATTTCCTACTTACAAGTTCCCTTTTTATTTTGTTGTCAATGTGTGTTAAATGTGACTCTACATGGTTCTTTTCTATGGCACTCTTGTCTCCCCTCTCCCATGTTTTCTCCTTTTCCTTCCCCTTGTGGAGAGTGATCAACCCCTTTTTCGGTTATATAACCACCCTTTTAGCTTAGGATTTACCTATTGATGCATTTATGTTAAGCGAGATATAATGTTGCTCTAAGGAGAAGACACACAAAGGATGCACGCATGGGAACAAGGCACATTTGAAGGCGCGGGAAGATAGGGAAGGAAACACGCGCCATAATACTTAGCTCAAGACTTAGCCATTTTTATGGATAAGGGCTATTTTGGAGATAGCATGTGGAGCACACATAGAGATGAAGACTTGCGCTACATGTAATAGTATTTTGGGAATAAGTGGTTGTTAAGCACCATGCATGGTTTAAGCTAATAATAGGATTTATTCTTAGAGTTAACTATAGGACATCTATTATTAGAACACTTACATGTTGTGCATGTCATTGTAAAGGTGCATGGCTATTATCAATATACGACCTATTTTGAGAAGTGCATGGGTGGTGAAGGGAAATTCCCCACCTCTATAAATATGTATTGAACTATGTAGTTTAGGGTGTGTGAATTATTGTAGAGTTATGCTATTGGTTCTAATGCGTGCATGACTTGTGGAGATACTTTATAGTGTAAGAAGCTTCTATGTTTTACAATGTTTAATGTAATGGAGTATATTGGCTAGATAATGGTGTTAGACATAACTGAATCTAGTTCTTGTATGGTTAGCCTTATTATAGTTATTGTTTAGTTCATGATTCTCTAAGATCTAGATCTGGTTTATGCACTATGAAATGTTTATGTTTGGTTATGGATCTGAATATGTATTATCATCATCACACTAACATCTTGGTCAAGAAACTCTAAAGAGGGTCTGGTACCTTTGTGCGCTTCGGGTGAGCGCTCATCTTAGGCTGAGTGATGTGCCATCACGTCTAGGTTTTTCAAAGCAGATTCTAGGTTGTATCAATTTCTCTCTCTAACCATGTTCCCTTGGATGTGTAGAATAGGATTAGTTAGATTTACTTTCAGCTTTAGGATTAGTTAGATTTAATTTCGGCTTTAGGATTAGTGTTAGCATTAGATTTAAGTAGAGGAAGATGGTCTTATCCATAGGTTTGTCTCAAAGAACAAGGTCCCACACTTAGAGACAATCCCATGTTACCCAAAAACACCTGATTTCTCATTCACACATTCATGCAAATTATAGGGTGTTGTTTTCTGTGATAACAATATTCAAACAATGTCCAAAACAATAAGATGAAAGAAACGATAGCCAGATTGTACCAAGCCAAGAACACAGATGCTAATCAAACCCCATAATCAATAAGATGAAAGCAATTCACCGTAATAGCTTTACATAAAACCTTGCAAACAAATGAGCAATAACATCATATATTATTATGGAACTCAATGTAATACATTGAGAATGGGCCTTGCTTAAATAGGCAAGGAATAACAATCTAAGAACTAGTCAAGGTTGTAGATCAAGCCATAAATCAAGGAAATAACTAGTCATCAAAGAACTAGTCAAGACCATAGATTTAGGAGAGAACTAGACATCAAGGATCTAGTCAATACCATAGATCAAGGAAAGAACTATACCTAACAACTAGATAATATCTCCTAATATCTAAATAAGATAAAATAAATATCCACACACATAAGTGGGTGAGGATAAATACAATAAAGGTAAATAAAGTACCTAGGTGAACATGAGCTAAGGTAAATACCTACTCTAACACCCCCCCTCAAGTGAAACTAGGGGCCAAAATAGAAGTGGCATGTCCACAGTATGAATCCCGACAACTAGGCCTGATGCGGTATTCATGTACAAAAACTGGGAAAAAAGGGACACCTGCAAGGTACCCAAAACTAGTAACAACAAAGTAAAGAGAGTAAAGACCCGCTCCAAGGCATCCCAAGAAGCTCAGCTCAAAAAAAACTCGTACAATGATGAAGAATTTTGGTGTGCACTATGGTCTGAATCCACTGCTTGATCACAAAACTCAAAAACAACTGACATTGGGTTTCACCAGAATAGCTCCATACAAGGAGACTGTCAACGGAGTGATGTCGAAAGTGCAAAAAAACACCAAACATAATTTGATCAACTGCTGCAAATAGGTGTGCCATGATCCAAGAACAATAACCAAAGCAACAAGGCAAGGACACAAACTCCAGAGTGTCATGATCCAAGAAAAGCCAAGGTAACAAGGCAAGGACACGAAACTCGAAGAAGCAGGATCAACACCACACCCTCCCATATTGTTGAATGGGTGGAGTGACGCTACAAATTTGTATGAGTTGTCAAAACAACTACTCAAACATTGACAAAATAACACTAGAATGCACTAGAATAGATCCCCCATAAGAGATACTATCAACATGCCAAAAGTGTCAAAAATACAAATACGAAATCTCTTAAAAAACAAAAGAGATACACTACACCTGCTAAAGAAAAATGCTCAAAACAAGAAACATCACAATGCATAAGGTATAGAAAGTGGAGAAAGAGGCCTAATGGTGGAGGAGCCACGCCTGTAGAGTCCTCTCAATAAATGCCTATGTCGCCACCACAAGTGATCAGATATCCACCCCAAATCAACATGAATGGATGAAGAAGATGCCTGCATATGACTTGGTGTAAAATACACAATGGGTGCATGTAAAAGAACATCAGAATGTGTGTCAGGTTGATCATGTCTGATAGCTGAAATCTCAAGTTTCTCAAGCTTGAGTGAAGGTGTAGAACTCATGTGTTGCTCATGATCCTCAGAAAGAGTCGAGCGAACAAAAAAGGAGCTTTGTCAATGTGTGATCCCAATGAAGTATCTGCTCGAAAACCAATGTCATGACAAGAATTCCACTTAACATGTGGAATAGAGGAAACAATACCCTGTGAATGTCTACCAATGACTCTGCTAGTGAGACCCATAGAACAGAGCATGTGAGATCTGAATGCAGTGGTATGCTTCTCAAAAAGGCCATGCAACTAAGCAGAAGTAGGATACACAACATGTGGTACTGTAATAGGCATAGATGTGGAAGAGCATGTAGTAACAAGCTTCATAGGTGTATGAGCATCAAGAGCAGGAACAAACTCAAAGACTGATAGATCAATGTCAGTGGGTTCAGGAGAAATAGTTGCAAGTGGACTAGGAGCATGGATATGGCTGTCCACAATATGATGGTGATGTTGTAGGCTAGCAAGTTTGTTCTGCAGGAAGTGTATTATTGTATCCTTATCGTGAATGAGTGATTGTAGAAGAGAATTTTACTTCTTGAGTGATCTATTTTCTTCCACAAATTTTACAATATCCTCTTGAAGTCCACACACTTCAGAGAAAATCATATCATTCTCAGAATCCATGATAGATACAAAATGTAACTCCTGAATTTTAGGACGTCGGGCTCAACCGAAATTGCGTCCACAATTGATTACAACACTCCTCCATATTTGGCACTTTATAATTATAGTGAAAGTCTCAAAATAAATATTTCCAATGGAAAGAGCATGAAAAAACAAGCACTTTTGCAAAAACGGCACTCAAAACCGAGTTACCGAGCAAAAGATACAAAATTTTCAATTTTTTGCTCTATTATTTATTTTAGTTGCCACTAAAAAAATAAATTGTTGTTGCCTTCACCACACTAATAAAATTAAAGGGGGCTGAAGTTAAGCACTGGCACCTACTAGTAGGAATCACAAGTTTTAAGCCCTCATAAGACCATACCATATGACCAAGGGCTAAGGATTTAAATAGTCATCAAAGAACTAGTCAAGACCATAGATTTAGGAGAGAACTAGACATCAAGGATCTAGTCAATACCATAGATCAAGGAAAGAACTATACCTAATAACTAGATAATATCTCCTAATATCTAAATAAGATAAAATAAATATCCACACACTTAAGTGGGTGAGGATAAATACAATAAAGGTAAATAAAGTACCTAGGTAAACATGAGCTAAGGTAAATACCTACTCTAACATAAGAGAAGATCCATTTGATTACTTACATTTGTCACCAAAGAGGAGCAGAAAATCATTTAAAATATCACCAAATCCTCCAAATATATCTCTTTCTACTCTCTCTCCTAGTAGGCTCTTCTTGTTGTCTTCTAGAGTTCTCAAACCCATTCCATTCATGACACTTCGTAGAAATATTCTATTTGTCTCTTTCAATGGTGGTATTCCTTTATCTCTCAATGCACAACATGTCATACCCATAGGTTCTTTTAAAATTATTACTTTATTCACTGGTGAAAACCATACTACCCCAACTAATCATATTCAAGATGTTGCTAATTACATTCGAGTCCATTTTGTTACTGAGGATGATGTTGTAGTTACACTTCTTACTTCTTCTTTCAAAGTAATTTATCTTCAATGGTATAATAGTTTGAGATATGCTTCAATTCACAATTGGGATGAACTTGACATGACCCTTTGCAACAATTTTGAGGATAATTCAAATCTATCTTTGTTGGAACAATTGGCCACAATAAAGAGAGATCCAAATGAAAAAATGACTAATTTTAACATCATATTTCATATGAATTGGGATAGGATTCCAAAAATGGTAAGGCCTACACCACATTATGATTTTCTATATTACTTAAGAGCTTTAAATAGTGATATATCTATCAAGATTCAGTCCATGGGAGGTGTAACCTCATCAGATGCATATGCAATCACTATTAGGATGAGAACAAGTATCATTTAGGCTAGGAAAATTTCCCCTAAACCTCCAATGTCCATATACCCAAAATTAGGAACATTTTTTCCCCATAACATTCTTGAATTGGACCCCATCCCATCCTCAAGGAATCAAATTTCTAGTCAAGAATCCACCTTCTCAAATACTTCATCCAAGTTACAATAATTAATGAAAAAATTCGAAACTTTGGGAATGAGTTAGTATCCATTAAGAGGCAACAAGCTCAAAGTTTCAAATCTTATCAACCTCCATACCAACCCAATAAGTACCCTTTTCATCCTAACAAGTACTCATTCCAAGTTGAACCTCAAAATCAAAATCAGATTTCCCCTATAAGACCATTTCAACCATACAATCCAAATGTGGCTAGTTCATCCAAAACCTTGGTTTCTATTAAAAATAATCCAATACAAGATTATGAGTGATGTTTCTCTTGTCATGTTCCACGTAACCAAACAACATGAACCAATGGAATTTTGAACCAAAATTTTATGACACGAAGTGCAAATGTTCCTCAAGATGTAGCCATAGAGGAAATTCACTAATAGAAATCAATCAAGAGATACCACCAAGTGATACTTCACATGTGAATCGAGAAAATGGATAATTTTTGTGGAAAAATCAGACCTCTACTTAAGGTGTGGCTTCCAATAATAGTTCTAAGAAGAGATCCATGGAAGAAGGGTATCCAACAAATGTAGGTCCTTCTCAACCTACCCTAACCCTTCAAGGGGGTGAAAATTTAAATTCAACTGCTAATGTGCAAAAGGGCCACACAAGTCAGGACATCAAAAATGAAAAATCATCCCAAGGACTTCCCACACCATCTCAAATTCAAGAAAATGTTGTTGTAAGTAGATTAAAATATAAGGAGAATTCCACCTCCTTCAACATTCTTAAACAAATGAATAATACCAATGTGAGTATCTCAATGTGGGAATCTTTAGCAATTTTGGGACAAAGAGATCTCTTGTAAGAAGCTATGGCCAATTCCTCCATTCTAAGTGAGTCACCCAAGGAACAAACCAAATTTGTTTTTACTAATGCAATATAAAAAAGGAAGATTAACCAAACAAAAAATTGAAGCCTCCTCCCTTCTATGTATCTCTGATCATTGGAAATCATTTAGTTCAAAATTGTATGATTAATTCAGGGTAAAGTAGCTCAGTGATGCCCAAGAAAATTGTAGACCAGCTTGGTCTCAAATATGAGTCTCTTTTAAAGAAGTAGTTCAACTAGATAAGAGAACAATGGGAATTGTTTGGGTTATCAAAGGTCTACACATTACATTACATGCATGTCCCAAATTTTCTATTCCACAAGATATCTTCATAATTGATCTACCTCCACTCTTTTCTCTATGTCTATCTAGAGACTTCATTGTCAAAATTAGAGGATATCTATCAGTTCACTAGTCTCACATGTTCTTTGAGAACTAGGATATCACTAAGGCCACCATCAATTTTGAACTAATTTCTTCATATCATATAGAACCTTATGTTCCTAGTCCCATCAACATAAATTGCACCATTTTTTATCAAGAAGATTTTCCAAGTACCCAAGACTTAGACACTTAGATTGAGAGTGTTCTGTTTCACCACTTAATGAATGGGCAAATGAATGTCATGGTTTTGACCCATATCAATGGATTGAAGAAGGTGGCCTTTCTATTTACTTCCGGCATGAAGAAAATTCACCCCTACCCAGCATTGTAAAATCAAATGATGGAGGAGAGAATGGCATTTGGAAAATGCTTTTTTATGGATCAAGAAGAAAAAAGGTGCAAGAGGAGGTGTAGTCGATAGAACTCCCTAACGAGTTATTTTTATAGACAGGGTCATACCCCCATATAGATAGGGGTGGGGGAGTACCTCGACCTATCTATCGAGTGCATAAATGAGTGCCCTAAAGTAAAGGTAAAGGAAAAGGCCCTCCCCGCAGCTATATAGAGTTCTTAAAGACCTTCTATATAGATGGGATAATATATATAAGGAGGTTATATCTGATCCAAAAAATTAGCTCAAAAATTTCTTGACCTCCAAGTATCAATAACCTAGTCTTAACGCCCTTGTAGAAGATCAAAACTCAATGTATCTCCTCCAACAAGATGTCTTCCCTATGTCTCTGCAATAGAAATCTAGACATTCATGCGAGAATAACTATGGCTCTATGGGCCTTTAAAAAAGTGGGCAAGTCAATAAAATTTAACTCCCCAAAATTATTACTAACCATAATGTTGTAAAGTATAAAAACAATTCTTCTAATAAATTGTACATGAACCCATTGTCGAGCTTTGTAGAAGAATAAGATAATCGTCATCATCAACATGAGACTTAGCTCTACGTAGCAATTATTTTAGTGTAGTGGAGTGGAAGTCAACACAAGACAATTGCTCCGACTTAGCACCATATAGAGCTTAGTTTGTCATGCAGCGGAGTGGAGGTTAACATGAAAGTGTCACAATGGAAATTTGTGTGAAAGCACTAAGTTTTTCGAGACCAGTGGGTTCAGAGGATTGACTAGCACCAAGTTGGTTGAACGTCCATTATAGTAATGTAAGTTTATTATGTACTTATATTCAAAATGTTATAATGGATTGGTTCAAATATTAGTTTATGAACCTGAGACATACTGTAGTTAGGAGTTGATGGAAGGAGGAAACATTCTATTAAAATCCGTTATCAAACCTTGTGCACTTTGTCATTATTATTCTTGCATTGCATTTTATTAAAGTTGATTTGATTTGGGAGTAAATTCGGTAAAAGGATAAATTGCCTATAAGGGTCTTTCGTCAAGAAAAAAATTATTGTCCCATTTAAAGATTAGTAACTCCCAATGGTGTGAAGTATTACTCTTGTTTTATATTTTAGTCTAGATGATCCAATAACATAGTAGAATATGAGTCCCTCATTCATGGCTTATAATGGGAAAAAAGGAAGAACATAAAAAAATTGTATACCTTTGGAGATAATGAGAAAATTGTAAACCAAGTCAAAGGATCAAATGAAACTAAGAGTGACCTGCTAAGATCCCACAAGCATAGAGTATGGGACCTTTTGGAGGATTTTGAATCCTTTAATATACATTCCATACTAAGAAAGGAGAATGAAGTTGTTAATAGGATGACCACAATTGGATAAAAATTTGATGTTGTGGAGAATATCAAGAGAAACAAGTTGTAACCACACATCAAGGTAATTATGAGGCCTATTATACTATTACAATGAAAAACTGGCAAGTGTTTAAAAGTGATCAACAGATTGTCAGTTTTATCCAAGAAGAAGTTAAGTTTTCATAAATAAATCATGATAGATTGTTGCATTAGTATGGAGACCAATTTTTCCAACGTAGATCAAATAAACTGTCCATATTTCTAGTGACCTTGGAGTCTATCTTCAACTCTAATCATCATATCAGAAAATAAAAGGAAAACATAATAGTTAAGGGTGAATATTCATAACCCATCTTAGTTGGTGAAGTAAAATTTATCAAATTTGGCTAGGTAAGTACCCCACAAGAGAAGCATGATTTTGTAGAACTTTTCCAAGAGTTTTCTTAGGATTATCAAGAAATTAGAGGTTTTGATCATAATTTAGCTCGAACACCATTGAGTTGGATCCAACTACCAGACCTACAATACAAAAATAGAGGCCTCCCAATCCACATATTGAGCCCTTGATGAAGAAGAAATTGAATAATTTAATTGAGGTAAACATCATCTTTCCCATAAAGCATTCATCACGGGTGGCTAATTTAGTCCCAATATGGAAAAGGAATGGAAAAATCAGATTGTGTGTTGATTTTAGGGACTTAAATAAAAACTCCTTGAAGGACTATTTCCCATTTCCTTCAATGGAATAAATCTTACAAATGGTGGTTGGATCAGAGAGGTTTTCTCTTTTAGATGGATATTTAGGGTATAATAAAATATTGGTGAAAGATGAAGATCAATTCAAGACAACTTTTACCACTAAATGGGGAACCTATGCCTACAGGAAAATGCCTTATGGTTTGCCCAATATAGGAGAAAAATTTCAAAGATCCATTGATATGGAATTTAGAGGATTGATCAATAATGTTTTCATGATCTATTTGGATAATATCACAATGTTTTCTAAAGATGCATCGATCATCTTCCCCATCTAATATAGGTATTTGAAAGGTGTAGGTAGTTTGAAATTTCCTCAATCCTAAGAAATGTATACTCTTAGCACTTGAAGGTAATATCCTTGTCCATATTGTTTCTAAATAAGGATTAATCATTGATCTAGAGAGAGTTAGTACCATCATTACATTATCATTGCCTAGTCACAAGAAGGAACTTCATAGCTTCTTAGGGGATTAATTTTTTCTGGTGGTTTGTCCCAAAGTTTACCAATCTTGTCAATCCATTTACGCTGATGTTAAAGAAGAGTAGGGTCTTCAAATGGACCATTGAAGGAAAAATATATTTTAATCCATAAAGAAAGTAATATCACAAGCCCCAAATCTCATTAATCCCAATTTAACAAAAGATTTCATCTTGTGTGCTTTTGGGGGCACAAAGACAATATTTGTTATACTAGTGCGTAAAAATGCGAAGGATTAAAACAACCAATTTCATTCGTCATCAAGAGTTTGGAAGGTTATGAGGTAAGATATTCATTTATTGAAAAACATGCATTGGTTGTTATAAGGAGTCTAAAGAAATTCAGGAATTTGATATCCAATAATAGGATCCACCTAATGGTTTCACATGTTGGTGTGAAAGATTTCATTTTAAACAAGGATCTGAATGAAAATAGATCTGGTTGGATAACCAAAGTGATGGAATATGACATTGACATTAAGGTGACTAAGATGGTCAGAGGTAAGGGATTGTGTGAGAAACTAGTTTCAGAACAACATACTAATGAAGAAGCCATTTTCAAACTTCAATATGATTAAAAAAATCAACCGACACATTTCTTACTCCTTGTTGAACTTGTGATATAGTCAACATTCTCTAAATAAGCTAATAACATAAAGGATTGAGAAAATATAAAAGGAGGTATTTTAAAATCCAATCCATTCCCTTCATGCTTATTGACGGTATTCTATTTAGAAAAGATGTGAATGGTGTCCTCTAGAGATGCATAAAGACATATAAGATTGAGAAGGTTTTGTAGAAGTTTAATGATGGAAAATCGGGAGGACACTTTGCTCCAAGGATAAAACCACTTAGGATCATGAAGGCTGGTTATTAATGGCCCATACTTTTCAATGATTGTTATGCATGGGTCAAAAACACAAGAAATGTGAATTTTTATAGGTAAGCAATGGTTAACATCCCTTCAACTCCACTCCATCTTTGTAAAACAATCATTCATGTAATGGGAGTTTTATTTTATTAGACTAATCAATCCACATTCAAGCCTAAGCCACAAATGGATCCTCACAACCACTGATTAATTTACTAAATAGATAGAAGTAGTTGCATTGAAGGAAGAAAATGAGGATGATATTCTAGATTTTTATGAAGCTATTGAAGCAAGGTATGTCAATCCTTCTATAATAATTTCTAATAACTCCCTACCTTTCCTTGGCACAAAAATATCTGATTGGGATCATAAAATGGCATATATTTGAGTACCTCTTCAAATTATTACCCCAAGGTAATGGACATGATGAGTCGACAAACAAGAATCATTTGAGGATCATAAGGAGGACCTTGGATGAGAATCAAAGGACTTAGCATCCAAATTTGAAATCATCCTTATGGGATAATGGAATCACTCTAAAATATCAACTGGTAACTCTCCTTACAAATTATTCTATGGTAAAGAAGAAAGGTTTCCAATATCTCTTGAATTTCCATTATTAGAGATCATCAATAAATTGAATATGTTTGAATTTGAGGCCATTGAAGCTAGGTGTGTAGATCTCATAGAGATAGAAGAGTTGAGGAACCAAGCAATGAAAATAATGGAAAGGGATCAGGCTTGGATCAAGAAGTGTTTTGAAAAGAAAATAGTATCTAGAAGTTTCCAAAAAGGAGATCTAGTCCTAAAGTGGGATGTAGATAGAGATAAACCTGGAAGACACTCAAATTTTGATACAATTCAAATTTTTCCCTATGTCATTTCAAGTTGCAAGTCAACACAATGCTTTCCAATTATAAAAATTGCATGGGGAAGAGCTAATAATCCCAATTAATGGGGTTTATTTAAATCATTTCTTATGAGAAGGAATTTCACCCTATACATAGTAGTTTAGTTTTCAATTCAGCCAATTGTTTTTTTGGTAGTGTAGTTTCTATTTCCCTAAGTGATTTGCATAATGTTTTGTTGTATTTGGGTGACAATTTATAGTTGCAAAATAGTTCATGGAGGGTTTAGGGGATGAAGTATGTTAATTTTTTTGGAAAATTAAATTGTAAGGAGTAACATGATAGAATTAAGATCAACTTACAAACATTCAAAGTGTTTAGAGAGGTACTGCTAAGTTTGATTCATGGTTTTTTAGGAAAATGGGGTGGAAAATAAATTTCAAGGAAGTTTTCACTATCATTAAAAATTAGTTCAAAACACATCTCATGATAAAGATTACCAGTTCGGGAAGAGAAAATAATGCAAAGTTCAAGGCATTGTTTTACAAAGACTCAAGGGGTACAATTTGCAAGTGTCGATAAGTTTCAAATTTGCGGTTTGAATCCATGCCAAAACAGATATAACAACAAGCCCAATGGTCTTCATATTTAGAAGGAAAATATCCCCAAAAGTTACCAAATTGTTTTCCACATTAATCCTTGGCTATTTTGGTGTTTTGCAATTACATTTCAGACGTTGGCATCATGTTTTAAATCTTAACATACTACAAGTGTTTTCCTCCATGTTCGGAGGAAAATGCATAGTTTCAAATTATATGATGATCTCCAAACCTTGATGGCACCACTTTGAATTAAATGCAAAAATACCGTCCTTGATTCACTTAATAATTTTAACAAAGGGAGTTGTTTTTATTTAACAATTACAGGTGAAAAATTACGTATGACATCGAGCCCCTAAAACCGTTATTATTGGAGTTGGGAGTTATCACACGGTTAGTAATTTTCATAGAGTTCATAAAATTTAAAAATTATTCTAAAAATCCTCCACCCAACACCATGTGGCATCTTCGTGGGGATCCAAAGCTGAAATATAGGGAGGTAGTTAACATTTGTGCATCCCTACAAATTTGCAACATGTAAGCCAAAATCCATACAAAGGGTGTATTTCCCAAAGTTAAAGGCATGGGAAAATATGAAACCTTGCATGATGTAATTGGATCCTCAAGGCCTATTTTCATTAAGGAAGAGACATGTGTTGAGTTCTGGGAGATCAACATCCAAAATACAAAATGTAAGCTTACAATTTGTAATTGTGAAATGCAAATTGCAAAAAAGCTATGATCCCTCAACAAATTAGGAGGTTCTGCATGGTGAAAGACCAAGGTAAAAATAGAATTCAAATAGAATTAGGATAGTTACATTCAATAATGGGATCCTCCCCATACACAAAAAGGAGGGGTGTAACCTCGTGAGCGTTAGGCGGAAACACATAATTTGCCATACAATAAATTATTTCACCAATAACCTGTAAGATAGTTTTAGTTATGAAGATGGGTAATATAGATTATGCTTGGTTTACAATAGCAATGTGTGAATAAACTACCTTGAAATCCTGCTACTCTAGAATGTAGAGAACATAAAATCAAGTAAGAACAAATTTTAAAGGGAAAATTTGCATTCATTGATGCTCAATTCATGCAAATGATACTAGAAAACCTTCAAACACTCAACACAAATTCTTGTGCAAGAATTCCAATGAAGTGTTCATTGATTCCATTTTCATATGCCAAAGAGAAAATCAAAGGCCGACAAAATCAATCTAAACTAAGATTACAACAAGGGTTTTATAATTGAATCACATATTGCAAAGTAAGCACTACAACACAATATTTATTCAGTGACCAAGAAGATGGAACAACCAGAGATTGATCTAGTGTATTAGATATAGATGAAATAAAAAAGAGATTGCAATAAAATTTATAATACATATTCAACATACATATTAAATTCATGATTGAATCAAAATAGATTGTTCTATTCATCTTAGTTTAAACAAGGGGACATAGACTAGATGCCCTCAAGTACCTACTAATGGCTGTATAGTGCAACCACCTTAACATTACAAATGTAGACTCATAACTTCTACACTTCTAATACCAATCCACCGAAAAAACAAAAACCCCTTATAACGAGGACATGCCCTCATACTTACACAAAAATTTCATAGAGGAATATTCCCAAAGTCCCTAAAATGACTAGATAAAGAAAATATGTCTAGCAAGGGATCTTGGGACTGCCAAAATGGAATAGAATCCTTTCTAACTGAAAAATATTCCACCTTTAACCACCCATCTTGGAACATTTATGTCTCATGGTTGAAGATGTGGACGTGCATAGGATATTCCTTGGTGTGAACAAATTATTTTGTCATTTAGTGTCCAACTACCACTTGATGTGTTCCTTATAGGAAAAGTTGTTATCTTTATGTAATCATCCCTTTTGTCTTTTACCATGAATATTTTACTCATGAAATCATTGGGAAGATTATATTTCTTTAAAAGAATACAAAAATGGAACAAAATCAAAGAATATAAGGAGTGAAATATTATGCAGGATCCAAGTTAATTGGCTCCTTCTTCTTTTAAGGAGTGAAAGATTATGCAAGATAATGGCCTTCCTTTTCTTTACCTTCTTGGAAAATTTATTTATACTGTTTCTAAATGAATGAATTTTTGAATTGAAGTATAATTGAAACCTAAAGAAGAAGAGTCCAATTCCCCCTAACATGTTGTTGAATAATTTCTATCATACTCTCTACATCTGTATCTCCTGGGGTGTGTGTATCTTGAATTGGAAGCATCTTTCAAGTTTATAATCTAAATCATCAACATACTTTCGGCCTTATCCTTCATTGCATGGAGTTTGTTGATGTATCCTCCTAAAGTATTTGTCCTTAGTTTGATGGCCTTTACATACATATGTTGTTTTCCTCTAAAATCTAGGGGCACAATGCCCTCATACTTAACCAATTGATCATCTTGATCAATTATTTCCTCAAGTTTAGGTAATAACCTATACCAATACTCCACCTCATCATGGCAGTTTTCAATTTTCTCTTTGGAAACATCCATTTGATCATAAATGTGTTTGTAGCACTCCACATTTCTTCTAATGACTTTGTTTTCCTTCCTCATAACTCCTCATACCACTTTCTGGTTGCATCTATTATGCTAATGGGGGATCACATAGGAATACTTCACCGAACTCATGGCAAAGTGCTCATATGGGTTATAAGGGACTAATTTGCAGCGGTGAGGGGTGAAGGAGATAAATTAGGAAATGAATGTTATTGTTGTGAGTAGATGATTGCAGAGTTCACACCCAATAACTCAAGTAATTCAACAATAAATTAGAAGAAATCAATAATGAAGCATCTAACAGACTAAAAAATGAGAGACGCATAATTCTTTAGGTTCATTTATCAAGGACACCAAGTTCCTTCTTGATCACCATACTTGCAAAGTTATAAAAGAGAGAGAGTAGAGGAAAAACATGAACAAATAACATGGAAGAATGTAGCTTTTATTTCTTGTGTTGGTGATACAAATATCAACACCCAAACCACAATCCACAATTGCTACCAAGAACTAAAATTCAAGATCCTTTGGAATGGGGAATCCATTCCAATTTATAGCTTTGTGAATTGCCTTCTCATCTCCCCCACATGACTCTTCATGTTCCTATTCCACTTGTGACCTTTCATTTTCCCTAAAAAAAAGAAAAAAATTAGTATTTCTCTTATAATTTTGAGATAATCCTTTTACAATTTACAAATTTTGTCACTTAAGTGAATAAGACAAAAAAACCATGATTGTGTATAATGAAGGATTAAAAGAAAGGGAAAGAAGAATAAAATGGAAAGGGGATTAAATGATTGAAAGAGTTTGTGAGAATTGAATTGAAAATGATGCACCATGAAGTAGTTGCACTCAAACGAAATCGTGATAGATCTAGCATAATCGTAAGGATTGATCAACAATGGAAGAACTTGCTCAATAGAAATAAAACTTGCACATAGAGGAAATACATCATATTGTCTTGGCATACTCATAAATTAGAAATGAAAGGGTACATATAGGGTGCTGAGTAACCCTAGTGAATGACACACAAGCAAACCCTAAACCTAACCCATGTGAGATCACCCTCTAAATGTGAGTGGAGGACACATAAGATCCCACACACCAACACCCCCCTTCATCGAAGCTAGGGTAATGGCTATGATGATTCATACAAAACAAGAAGACACTCCTAAAAAACTAAGAAAGATGTGTCAATGGGGCCCAACAACTAAAGGCTTGATAAGGTGCCTATATACAAACAACATCTTCCTAGAAGAAGAAGAAGAAAAAAGGACTATATAGCCCGAAGAAGATGAGCAGCTGCATAAGACATCACCCCAAGAAGTGACCACAAGTGAAGAAAATTCACCTCAGTGGAGGGGTTGGCAAATATATATGCATTCTAATCAGCTGTCTGAATGTATTGAATGTCAATGATACCATCATGAATAAGCTCTCATATGAAGTGCATATGGATCTCAATGTGCTTTATCTGCTGATGCTGAATTGGATTTCTACAAATTGAAATAGTGCTCGTGTTATCATAATAGATAATGGTAGGCCACCGAAAGTGGATTCCAAAGTCTGTTAGAATACCCTATATCCAAACAAATTTTGTGGGCAGTGTTAACTCGCTCCTCTATAGAAGATATCACAATTGCATTTTACTTCTTGCTAGACCAACTAACAAGACCCAAACTAAGAGAGAAACTATAGTCAGAGGTAGATTTCTGATGATCTAAGTCACCAGCCCAATCAAAATCTGTGAACCCAATCAAGTCAATATCCACCCCTCTATAATAGTGAATGCCATCAGTATAGGTGCCATGAACATAATGAAGGATCTGCTTAGCTACTTTCCAATGCAGCTCATGTGGCTCTTGCATGAATCTAGACATGATCCCAACAACATAAGATAAATCCGGTTGAGTGTGAGTCAAGTAAATCAAGCTCCCCACCAATTGTCAATAAAGGGTACCATCAACCAAGGGAGTAGAGCAATCAGAAAAAACCTTAACCCCGAAAAGAAAATGAGTAGGAGAAGACTTGCAATCGGAAATCTAAAAACAAGCAAGCAAGTCAAGAGCATACTTAGGTTATGAAATCAAAATTCCCGAGTCAGATTGTGAAATCTGGATCCCAAGAAAGTAATGAAGTAGACCTAAGTCAGTCATGGAAAACCTGTTGGCCAAGGAAATCTTCACAGAATCAATGATAGAGGAAGAGTTGCATGTGATCAACAAGTCATCAACATAGAGAACAAGGATGAGTATGGAGTCATCTTGCCATATAATATAAACATTTGGATCAAAGTGACACCTAGTAAACCTTGATGTAAGTAAAAAGGAGTCCATCTTGGCATACCAAGCCCGAGGGGCTTGTTTAAGGCCATAAAGAGAATTCTTTAACTTACAAATGAGGGAGGGATCATGGACATAACCCGAAGGTTGTTCCATGTAGATCTCTTCCTCTAGGTCACCATGAAGGAAGGCACTCTTAACGGCCTTTTGATGGAATCACTATCTGCTTTTCTACGGCAATGGCAAGGGTTAGTCGAATAGAAGTCATCTTCGCAACTGAGAGAAAAGGTTTTAGTATAATCAACCCTAGCTATCTGGGAGAAACCCTTAGCTACTAATCACGCTTTAAAATTTTCGACGTCTCCATCTACTCCATACTTTTTTTGAACACCCACTTACACCGAACGATTTTTATTCCTTTCAAGAGGGGTGAGATCCCAAGTATCGTTCTTCATGAGAGAGGAATACTCCTCATCCATGGAAAAATCCCACTCAAGAATACCATAAGCCTCTTGGAAATACTATGGATCAAAAGCAGAGGTGAAGAAAGAGTGGGGTCCAATGAAATATGAGTGAGTACATCTCATATCCGAAGTATCTCCAAAGACTTTGTAAATTTTTCCTAGCCCAAAGAGGACTAGGAGGATCAGGCTCAGAGTCGGAAGATTCATCACTCGAGTGAGAAGGGACATAGTCCTCATCATCACTACTATCAAAATTGGAAGACTCAAAGGTCTGATGGTCGAGAGGATCAGGAAGAGGAGCACACTCAACAACATCATCATCTGATGAGTTGGAATCGAATCAACAAGTCAAGAACCTCAATAGGTAGAGAAGTAGAATTCAAAGAAGACTCATTGAACTTAACACTTCTATCAATATAAAGCTCATGAGAAGTAGAATTCAACAATCGATATCCCTTCACGCTATTAGGATACCCTATAAAGATACAAGGCTTGGATTGTGGTTCCATTCCTTGCATTTCTTCTTGGGAATCTGAGCCATAGCCTTGGATCCGAAGACTCGAAAGTGCTCAACATCAGGATTGCATCCAAACCAGGCTTCAAAGGGTGTCATCCCTCTTATTGCCTTGTGTGGAACATGGTTCGAATGTAATTAGCACAATTCACTGCTTCAACCCAATACTGCAGAGGAAGAGACTTCAAGTGAATCATACAAGTGGCCATCTCCTTAAGAGTACGATTCTTTCTTTCTACTACTCCATTCTGTGAAGGGCTATAAGCAACTGTATGCTACAAGGAGATCCCTTCAAAACTACGAAACCTTGATAGACCGTTCCACATGTTTCTCAACAAGAGACTTAAATTCCTAAAAATGTTCAAAGACTTCAGACTTAAGCTTAAGAAATTATACCCAAGTATATCGCGAATAGTCATCAATGAAGGTGAGCACATAAAGAGCTCTAGTAAACGAAGGAGATGGAAATGGACCGGAAATATTGTTGTGAACAAGATCTAAGGGACGAGTAGCTCTCCAGCCTTTTTCTTTGTCAAATTTCTTTTCAGGATGCTTTCCAAGGCTACAACCCTCACAAAGACCCTTAGAAAACTTGACGTGGGGTAACCTGTTGACCATTTTGTTTTGGATCAATTATTCAAGGTAGCGATAATTTAGATGTCCGAAACACTCATGTCATAGCTTACTAACCTCATTTGCATGAGTGAGCAAGGCAGTGGGCGTAGAATCAAAAGTAAAGTGGGAAAAGGTATAAAACCATGAACGGTGATCCACCTTTCCCTCAGCCACTGTAGTGTCATCGTTAAGCTCACAAATAATCACCGAGTTAGGACCAAATTCCATTCGCATTCCTTCACTAAGGTGAGTAATTTGGTAAACCGATAGAGATTGGTAGAGAGATCGAAACACTCAACACTTGGTTGAATGTTCCCCATCCATCTCTACCGATCCACTACTGTAGAAAAATGACATTGTCATGTCATTACCCATTGTGTCACCACAAGGTGGATGTTGGAGAACTCAACATGCAAAGAAGCCATGTGGTGCGAGGCACTAGAATCTATAATCCACATCGATGAAGGAGAAAATTTGGCTACAAGGGCCTTTCCTTTCTTCTTATCAGATTTAGACCCTTTTGTAGTAGAAGACTCGGCTTTTGGAGGATTTTGTTTGATAGACTCAGGAACACCTATTTGATTTTTCTCAAGTAAATGAGTAAGGTGATAAAAAAATTTCTCATTCACATATGCTCTTTATGACCAGGCTTCTTGCAATAGGAACATAAAAACTTGTCTTTCTGTGCTCCAGGATCAGAAGTCGAAGCGTTCGTGTTAAATTTAGTTTTGGTCTTGGTTTCCTACTTAGGTTGATCCTTTCTTTCTTTCTTTCTCCTTTTCAGTCTTATTTTCTTTACTAGTACTTGCTACAAGGGCATGTGACTTGGACTTGAGAGACCCCATTTGAATGAGTTTGTCCTATTCTCGAATGATTTGGGATGAAAAATAGTCAAAGGAGGACATATTCCAATCTTTGCCCAAGGTAGCTTTTGTAGCATAAAAATTTGACACAAAGACAAAATATTCGGGACCTAACTTAGAGAGAATTGACAAGATCAGTTGAGAATCTTTCTTCTCTACTTGAAATTCCTTTAACAATCATCTAGTGTGGAAAACTTAGAGAAGAAAGCTTGTGGGTTTTCAAAATCACTAGGATTTAACCCTAGTAGTTCATTTTCCAACTCATGTGCTCTCATGTCATCTTGTTGTCCAAACATTTTATCCAACATTGTCCACACAAAATTAGGTGTTTTAGATGACTCAATGTGGAAGAGCAAGTCGGGGAGAAACAAACATGCAAAGAATACCTAAAGCTTCATCACTACGATTTAACCACTTAGATTTTTCAGGATCGTCATCTGGTTCGGTCTCAGTTCCCATGGTGATGCAGAATAACCCTTTACCTCTTGGTTTTATAATTATTTTTGATCTCCAATTGGAAAATTTGAACGGTGTAAGCAAAGGAAGTGAATAAGCATCTATTGTGAAGAGAGAGAGAAGGAATGAAAAAAGAATCGAGAACCACCTGGACAATATAGAAACCCCCGCTTTCGACACTTTATAATTAAGTGCATTGATACAATCGGGTACGAGTGTGCGTCTTGAAATAATTGGTAACTCACCTTGCAATCATTGTAATAACACGTAAGAGAGGATACCACAATCATGTTTCGTGGAGCGCAGCAAAGTGACACCATATACAAGCACAACTTGTAAAAAAATAGGAAGGAGGTGAAATCAAATCTTGGTTGTGAGAAAGAGCGTCTCACGTCGCAAAGGATACCCCTTGCTGCAAACTATGGTGGATGTGCTCACTAGTTACAAGCAATAATAAGGGTAAATACAAGTTTTAGATGAACTCAAGATGAGTCCCGATGATCTTTAGAATGCCGAAAAAGTGCTCGGAAGGCAAATAGGTGCTTAGAGTGTCACTACACACTTGAGCGCATGATTAGTAAAAAATCGACAATAACACCTAAAACAATTATCACTTTGAAACATCCAATTTAACTAATTTAAAGAAATTAGGACTTTTTTTAAACGATAAAAAAATGTTAATTAAAAGACGATTTTAAATTACTACTAATCGTAATGAAGATATAATTAAGGTCGTAATTAATAAAACTAGATTTAATATAATTAAATCTAATTAATTACGAATAATAAGGAAACACTAATTAAGATCTAATTAAAAATAAATCCTAATTAAATATTTAAATTTATTTCCTTTTTAAAAATTCCCACCTAAAAAAAGCACCCTCGAAAAGAATTCCCACCAAAAAGGAAATTTAAAAAAACTTACCAAAAATGAAATTTTAAAAAAGACTTACTAAAAAAACTTACCAACTTACCGTTCGGGTGAATCCCAAGTTGGATGGAGGATCCCACATTGGGGTTGGAGACCTTTCACATGCGGGGAGAATCCTGAGTTGAGTGGAGGCCGTTGAGGAGGCAAAGCAAAGACACAAGGAAGATCTTAGGAGCACGGTTAGGGAGGATGGGCTCGAGGCACACACAGAGGAACCCTAAAGTGGCACGTGGGAGCTAAAGGACTACTCATGAGGTAGAGCAGGAGTGCGGGAGAGCGGGAATGAATCCCGGCGGTGGTCAAGAGACAATGTGGGCGTGACAGACGGGACATGAAAACACACCAATCGTGACTAGAATTTTAGGGAATTTTTTTTTCAAGTGTTTAGTTAATACTAATACATCTTTTATAACTTTTCCTCAGTAACTACTAATTTCATATTATTTTTAATTTACCCAATTAAGTGAAATATTCTCCTAAACCCGATTTTAATTATTTATTTACCTTTTTAAATTGTACACCTTAAATACCCCTTTCCTTTTTAAAATAGAATTTGCCACATGACACAAACTACTCATTACTAAATAGGTTTAATTCCCCTTGACATGTTTACCCACATCCCCTCCTTAGTTTATCTAATTTACCCCCATTCCATCAAATTCTTAATGACTTAAGAGTGTGTAGGATTAAAAGGGCACCCTAAGATCCAACACATCTAAACCCTTGATTTCAAATTTGCCCTAAAGTTTGCCCTAACTTCCTTACTTCTTTCTTTCTTATCATTTGGAGCTTTCCTTCTTATTTTCCTTCTTTTTCTTTTCTTTTTTTCTCCTCTCATTAGTTTTGTTTGATCTTTTGCAAGTGGAAGAGGGTTTATTAGAGGTTGAATTTGTATTATTGTGGATGACTTATCTTTACTTATTCATTTATTTTTGTTTAATACAAACATTTTTATTTTGTTTTGCTTTGAAAGGAAGGATGGAGAGGAGGCTGTGTGTGTGGGTGATTATAGGGGATTTTTATTTTATTTTGTTTTGTTTTATGGGAGGATGGATCTATCGAGGAGGGGGGGAAAGGGGCGCGGGGAGGATTTGGTGGGAGGAGGCGGTGGGGCGTGGGCAGGGGAGCCCGCAGAGGAGGGGGAGGGGGGTGGGGGGGTAGGCGGGGGGGGGGTGGCGGAGGGGCCGAGGTTACGGGGGCACAGGCGGGGGGATGGTGGTGTGGCGGCGGCGGTGGGGGAGGCTTTGGAGGCGGGACGGACGGTGGCGAGGAGGGAGTCGGGTGGGGAGGGGGCCGACCCTCCCCAATGTAATTTTTTTTTTTTTTTATATTATTAAAACTTATATAATATATATATATGATGTTTATTATATTCATATTATAAAAATAAAATATATATATACCGTTATATATATATATATATATATATATATATATATATATATATATATATATATATATATGTTATACTTCTTAGAGAAGAAGATAAAAGAAAATATATACAAAGATGATACACTTAAATCATAGCTTCAACATATAAAATATACATTTATTTTCAAAGATATCCCAAGAGAACTTGATCCATGCAAGTTTAATATATATGATTATTTCTAAAGGAAAATTTAATAAACCAAATAAGGTTGCTTCCTAAGAACACAACATTAAAACTTCTCTATATATTATTCTCAAGAAGATATAGTAAAAGAAACTAAGGACAAGATTTCTTCAAAATATAAAAACCCAACAAACTAACAACTCTTTTATTTGTCACTTTTTTACAATACTTTTCAATAGTAGCATTTGGAAAGATTTTACAACCACTACAACATTCTATAAGGCATGAATGATTTACATAAATCTTGTATACATATACACACTTTTTATGGAATAAGATTTATAAATATTTACAACCAAAAGAGAGTTCAAAAAAAATGAGACAAAGTTTCATCACAATGACAATTCTCTCTCATGGAGAGTAGTAAGATTACTCCCATTACATACAACGTTCCAGCCATACAAAAAAGAAGACATACATTTAGAAGCAAACACTTGCTTGAAATGATATACATACCCCCAAACAGGAAGGCTTACAAGGAGGCTTACTTCAATATTATTACAAAGACCACATGCTAGAAGAAAGGAAAAAACATTTTCCAACAATAGGAGAGAGCCAATATAGGCCATGCCACCAAAGCCACTTCAACAATCTTCAAACTTAAGGCTCCAACTATCATGTCTTCCAAAAACCATGCAAGGAGAAAAGAGCTTGTTTGCCACCCAACCATAGGCATCATCACATGCCTATCCCAAGGTTGGGATGCATGCTAGCCTCCCCCAAGCCCATGGGAAAGAGGATAGCTACCAAAACTTGCACAAGATGAAGGGTACACTAACAATAATACAAGCATACAAGATAGGACACAAACAAACAAGACTCCAAAATCTACAAGGAGGAGAACCCATGTTCATCCTCAAAATGGGGAAGAGAGGAGAAAGTTCTCCAAAGTTATACATCAAAATTTCTTGCACATAAAAACATCTCCATATCCTCCTTATTGCTCCTAATCAAATCAAGCCCTCCTTATTCCTCCCCCTTTCTCCAAATCCTTCTTGGAAGGATTTTCAAACCCCAAAGGGGTTTCCTTACCAAGAATGGGGAAGGAGATTCAAGCCAAATGAATCAACTTCCCCACCTCAACCATTGAGGGGAAAAATAATAAGACTCCTCAAGGCTTGTCCATCAAGCCTTGAGGATTGAGAGGGAAAATTCCCTCTCTCTTCCCCCACACTCCAAAACTCCATCATGCCATATGATGGAGGGAGTAACAACAAGCAAATAACCAAAATCAACATATATAAATAACAATCTCAAGCAACCAATCCAATAACTAAAAGGAAAAGCAACACACAAAAAAACAAGAGAACCTACCTCAAGGAAAGCTCTCCAAAAAGCTTTCCAACTTCAAGTTTCTTCACACCTTGACTCAAGCAAATCCCAAGCTCCAATTCTCCCAAGCATCCAAAAGCAAGAAGTTCCAAAAAAAGTCCCTCTCTTTTCCCATGGATGGGAATTTGAAGAGGAGCAAGCAAGCATCCTCACCAATGAGGGGGTGACATGTGTCACCCCTCTCCCTCCTCATGGTCAAAGATGCCAAAACAAAAGAGAGAAAGGGTAAAATTATCTTTTTGCCCTCTTCTCCCAAATTCCCTTAAATGTTAGCAAGACAAAACTAGTGGCACTTTTGATAAACACACAAATCCACATCCCTTACATGGATGTGACAAAACAAGGGGTAGAAAGGGAGGGAAAACTCCCTCTAGCCTTGAAAACAAGCCCCCCTACCCATTAGGTAGGGTCCAAGGGCTCATTTTTGTGATAGGGGGACTCCCAAGCTACAAAGGGGTCCCCAAAAATGCCCAAAATACCCTAATTTCGGGTTTTGCATTTTTGGCACAAGGGTAGAGGGTGTGGGGACCACCCAAGGGTCTCACATGTGACCCTAAACCCTTGTGATTAAGAGACACATTAAGCATAATCCACAATTCAAATGAAAGAGGAGTTATTAACTCCCAAAACAAGTTTACAACTTAACCAACTACCCTAACCAAAATTAATAAATCAAAACACAATACATTACATACATTGGGGTCACTCATAGTGCCCAAAATTAATAATCATCTATCCTAAGGCTTCACACAGTGAACATGGCTAGGACTCAGCCCGTGGGCTGCTTGTGCAAGATTGAGTAGTTGGCCTGAATCCCACGTTCTCCTGTAAACCTGTCACCTGCACACTCATTGCACACATTAACCGCACCTGTCCGATACAATATAATTAAATGACATAGTAAGATATCAATGCATGCTAAACTAACCTAACATCCTACTGAAATCAAGATGCGACAACGTGCACAATTATATTCCATATTCCAAAAGTTAGACAAGATGATAAAGTGACATATAATCCCACCATGCAACAACTATCCATCAATATAATTAGGTTCCAAGCACATCATATTCATTAGTTTCCATGTCATAACAAGAAAATGCGACAATAAAGAAATTAGGCTAAATTGGCGCTATACGCCTGAATGTCACACATGTCTAATAAAATCAAATATCTAAATATAATGTCCAAGATATCACCAATCCTGTCAAAACATGTCTATGAGCAAATAAACAACAAGCTACTGAGCTATAAAAAGTGTGGGCACTACATCCCCCTCTACTAAAATTAGACTTCCTCCTGGAAGTCACTGAAAGAGGTAGGGATATCTAGCCCTCAAAGGTATCGCATCCTCCCAGGTAGTTGTTGTCTCGTCATACCGGTCCCACTGTACTCTAACCTGGTCCAAGTCTCGACCCCGAAGGGCCAACCTCCGTGCTCCAGTATGCGTACGGGCTCCATCTCCATTGTCCTCCGTCCTCTACCTGTAATGCCGACCAATCCAAGACATGAGAAGCATCAGGTACATATCTACGTAGTACAGAAACATGAAAAACATCGTGGGCCCATGCAAGGCGTGGTGGCAAAGCTAGGCGATAGGCAACTGGACCAATGACCTCTAAAATATCAAAAGGCCCCCAAAAACGAGGCGATAGCTTATAACCCTTTCCATAACGGATAGGACTCTTATGCGGACGAACCTCAAGAAGACTTTGTCACCCCGCGAAGTGACGATCAATCCTCTTAGTGTCTGCATACGCCTTTTGGCGTGCTCGCAGCGCGCTGCTCAAGACGTTGTCTAATCAACACAACCTGTTGCTCTAAATCCTGAAGATAGGCTGGTCCCAGAATAATCCTGTCATCTAGTCTATCCCAACTCAAAGGTGTCCTGCAAGGTCGCCCATACAAGGCCTAGTAAGGAGCCATACCAATGGAACTATGATAGCTGTTGTTGTAGGCAAACTCAACTAGATGCAAATAATCTTCCCATTTCCTCTGCTGATCCATGACATACATTCTCAACATGTCCTCTAACACCTGATTAACCCTCTCTGTCTGCCCATCTGTCTCTGGATGATAAGCTGAACTGAAATTGATCTGAGTACCCAGAGCGGCCTGAAAAGAAGTCCAGAATACTGAAGTGTAGATAGTATCCCTGTCATTGATGATGGTCTTCGGAATCCCATGCAACCTAACAATGTCCTCCATAAATACTTTGGCAATGGCCTATGCATTATAGGTGACCTTGGTTGGTGAAAAATGTGCAACCTTAGTCAACTTATCCACGGTGACCATAATGGCGTCATGACGATAAGATGACATAGGAAGTCCGACTATGAAGTCCATGGAGATCACATCCCATTTCCACTCAAGAATATCATGAGGATGTAAAAGTCTGCGGGGATGAGAATGCTCTGCCTTGACCCTCGGCACTCAAGGCAACGTGCAACAAAATCTGCTATGTCCCGTGAAGCCCACGGCCAATAATATAACTCCTCAAATCGGCATGCATTTTCTTCACTCCTGGATGTGCCGCATATGGGGCTCGATGAGCCTCTGTGAGGATGAAGCTACGCAGATCACCTGACTTAGGCACGTAGATGCGCTGTGGAATTGAAGCAAACCATCTGTCTCTAAAACACACCCAGAATATCTGCCCTCTAAAGAACCCTGAGACTCTAACATTTGTCTAGCTCCCTCATAAAATTGTCCTCTGGAAGGTGCTCGAGAATCCTGCCTCTCAAATCTGACTGAAGTGTCAAAGAAGCAAGCACATGTCGTCGTCTACTAAGAGCATCTGCAACCACATTTTCCTTCCCTTTGATGTACTGAACCTCCATGTCATACTCACATAGAACTCCATCCAACGCGCCGTTGTGAGCGTTGAGGTTCGAATGTGAGAAGATATCTGCAAACTCGGTGGTTTGTCCTCAAAATGAAAGGCCTACCCAAAAGGAAATGTCGCCAACGCACTAGAGCATGTGCAACTGCTGCCGCAAGCTCCAAGTCATGAGTAGGATAATTAAGCTCGTAGTCCTTGAGCTTACGAGACTCAAAAGCAATAACCCGACGCTCTGCGCATAAGAAGCTGCTCCCAAACCCTCTAGTGATGCATCGTATAAACAACAAAATCCTCTCGTCAGTGCAGGCGCTAAGATGGGCGCCGTGGTTAACCTTTCCTTAAGCAACTGAAAGGCTTGCTCACATTTCTCTGACCAATCAAACTTCTTCCCTTTCCTCTGAAGAGAAGTAATAGGGTGAGCAATCCTAGAAAAGTCCTAAAAGTCTTGTACGAACCTGCGGTAATACCCTGCCAAACCCATGAAACTCCTCACCTCAGTAACTGATGTGGGTGTTGGCCAGTCCAAGATAGCTTGTATCTTAGAGGGATCTACGGAGATACCCTCGCCTGAAATGATATGACCCAAGTACTGAATCTCTGTTTGAAAGAAAGTTGCATTTTCCAAGTTCCCATACAACTTCTGCTCTCTCAAAACCTGAAGTACCTGTCTCAAATGCTCCTCATGTTCCTCCTCGGAACGAGAATAAATCAATATGTCATCAAGGAACACTAAGACAAAGCGATCCAGAAATGTCCTGAATACTCCATTCATGAGGCTCATGAAGGCAGTGGGCATTGGTCAAACCAAATGGGACCACTTTGTGAACTCATAATGCCCATAACGTGTGTGAAATGTTGTCTTATGGATGTCTGCATCTGAAATGCGCAATTGATGATATCTTGACTTGAGATCAATTTTGGAGAACACTCTCGCTCCCCGCATCTGATCAAACAAGTCATCAATCCTAGGGAGCGGATAACGGTTCTTTATTGTGACTTTGTTGAATTTGTTTGAAGTCTACACAAAGCCTGAGAGAACCGTCCTTCTTCACAAATATGATACTGGCGCTCCCCAAGGAGATACACTAGGGCGAATGAGACCCTTATCCAACAACTCCTCTAACTGAATCTTGAGCTCATGAAGCTCTGGGGTCGTCATCCGATAAGGTGCCCTAGAAACTGGTGTTGATCCAGGTACTAAATCAATGGTGAAATCCACCTCTCTGCGGGGTGGTAAACCTGGAAGCTCACCTGGAAAAACATCTGCATACTCCCTCAAAACTGCATGATCATCTAAGGGTGAATGCTCTGGAATGCTCTCAGATCGATCACTGATGGTGATAGTAAACAACTGACAACCCTTACGCATGCTCCGCTTGAGTTGCTTAGCGAAATCATGCGCAAGGAGATAGGCCTCTGCATCCCTGATATCACAACTGCACTCCCAAGATCATCCTGACACTCAATGACCTTATTTCTGCAATCCACCTTAGCTCGATGAGACTCGAGCCAATCCATACCCAAAACTACCTGATAGGAACCTAGAGGGATAACTCGGAGGTCAAGAGTAGTGGAGAAGGCTCCTAAATCAAGTATGCAACTCTCCACATACGAGTCCACGGTGAGTTTGGCCCCAGAGGCCAACTCAACCTGCCAACTATCTGGTTGCCTAGCCACCACTAGCCACACATTGGTCCACTATAGAAGGTGATATAAAGGAATCTGAAGCACCTGAATCAAAAAACTGAGATAGAAATACCCCTGATAGTACCTGTTGTCTCAATGACTGTGGCCTGATGCTCGGCGGCGGTTGTCAACCCGCTTTGCATATACACGATGAGCGCGTCCTACATCACCCACCGATCTGCTCGGATCTAGCAACTCTTTGTGCATCCATGGTATTGGGTTTGTGTGGGCACATGCGCACATAGTGATCAGGAGATCCACAAATAAAACAACCTCCTGTACCCCTCTGAGATGGGGTCCCTCCATACTACTGGTGTGTACTGATCCTCACTTGGTCAACCCTAGCAGGATCTGCTTGAGTGCGAGTTGGTTGTGTCTGCTGAGTGCCCTACCTCCTATCTCTGGCTCCACTAAAACCACCTCTAGAAACACCTCTCACGAAATCCCACATATGCCTGCTAGCCCCCTGCTGCGGGTGGCTCTGCTGCTGTGTCTGCGTGCGTGGGTGCGGTGGAGCCCTCGTGGCTGCTGGCGGAGGCCAAAATCCTCCTCTAGGGGGTGGTGCAGTACCTCGTGACCTCTGACTCTGGAAGGCTGTATCCTCTCCTGAAACTTGCTCTTGTTTCTATCACGATGCTCCTGTGCCTTGGTCCTGTTCTCCTCAGCTAAGTAGGCCTTCTCAACGGCCTTCTCAAGTGTGGGAGGAGATAACATCCTAACTGCTCCTGCTATATCTGCATTAAGCCCTCGAATGAACCTGTTAACCTGTAATTTCTCATCTTGCAGGTAATCCACATATTGTAGAAGATCCAGGAACCTGCTCTCATACTGCGCTACTGTGTCCAGATCCCTGTCGTAAGTCGTGAAACTCATCGATCCTCTTCTGCACAAAATGCTCTGACATATAACGAGCCCTGAAACGCTCCTCGAACATCTCCCAAGTCACTGTCTCTCGAGTTAGATGGAGCTTCCGCTCCTCATTCCTCCACCAAACGCCTGCTGCGTCTCGGAGGAGGTGTATGGCGAACCTCGCCTTGACGTTGCTCTCGTAAGAGTGCAAGCCAAAGCAACTATCCAAACTAAGGAGCCATGACTCAGCCCCAAAGCCATCTGTAGAGCCGGTGTAAGTGGGTGGCTGCAAACGAAGAAGATCCCTGATCACATTGCTGTATCTCGATCATGGCGATGTAGTCCAACAGGCGAAGGGGGTCGCCTATCCTCGAATGGTCCCTCGAGACTGTGTGAGCGGCTACGACGGAATGAGGCTACCCTCTCGTGATGAATGGAAGGGCTACGTGACCTCTCCCGCCTCGGTGTATCGTGCTCTGGCGGCTCCGAATGTGCGTCCTCGCCTATCGGCTCCTCATCTCCCAATGGTGCCTCCACTCTCGTCTCCTGTGGTTGTGGTAGGCGCTGCTCCACAACGCCTATCAGCTGGCGCAAGGC
Source organism: Taxus wallichiana var. yunnanensis (assembly GCA_018340775.1). Classification (NCBI taxonomy): domain Eukaryota; kingdom Viridiplantae; phylum Streptophyta; class Pinopsida; order Cupressales; family Taxaceae; genus Taxus; species Taxus wallichiana. The sequence continues at coordinate 442,766,141 of CM031244.1, forward strand.
CTCTAATATCCGAGGCCCAAAATCGGGTGCACCAATGCGGCTCCTGCGTAGATGCACTACGCCCCATACCTCTAGTGATCGTCCTCGCAGGCGCCATCCCGCGCACGAGGTGAGCGAGACATTTATTAATTTAAAATTTAATGGTGGTAGATGATTTATTTTAACTATTTATTTTTATTCATTTAGTTAATTTTGGGTTGTTAAAATTAACATTAACCATTTTAATTAGTTACCCAGTGGTCCGCGAGTGTGAACCCCAAGCTCTGATACCAACTGTGATGCCCCCTCTGGGACATTGAAAAACACACCAATCGTGACTAGAATTTTAGGGTAATTTTTTTTTTTGAAGTGTTTAGTTAATACTAATACATCTTTTATAACTTTTCCTTGTAACTACTAATTTTGTATTATTTTTAATTTACCCAATTAAGTGAAATATTAGCCTAAACCCGATTTTAATTATTTACTTACCTTTTTAAATTGTACACCTTAAATACCCCTTTCCTTTTTAAAATAGAATTTGCCACATGACACAAACTACTCATTACTAAATAGGTTTAATTCCCTTTGATATGTTTACCCACATCCCCTCCTTAATTTATCTAATTTACCCCCATTCCCATCAAATTCTTAATGACTTAAGAGTGTGTAGGATTAAAAGGGCACCCTAAGATCAAACACATCTAAACCCTTGATTTCAAATTTGCCCTAAAGTTTGCCCTAACTTCCTTACTTCTTTCTTTCTTATCATTTGGAGCTTTCCTTCTTATTTTCCTTCTTTTTCTTTTCTTTTCTCCTCTCATTTACTTTGTTTGATCTTTGCAAGTGGAAGAGGGTTGATTTGAGGTTGAATTTGTATTGTTGTGGATGACTTATCTTTACTTATTCATTTATTTTTGTTTAATACAAACATTTTTATTTTATTTTTCTTTGAAAGGAAGGATGAGAGGGGGATGGATGTGTGTGATTATAGATTTTTATTTTATTTTGTTTTGTTTTGGGGGGAGTGAGAGGGAGGAGGGGAGGGGTGGGAGGAGCCACGTGGAGGAGGGGAGGTTGGCGGGAGGTGGGGGCATGGCGAGGGGAGGGAGGGGGAGAGGAGGGCGAAGGGACGAGGGGGCGAAAGGGGGTAGGGTGGTGGAGGGGGGGTTACCTGCAGGGGGCGGGGCGGCATGGTGCGGCACGGTGGGGGAAGTGCGCGGGCGGTGGCGGGAGGCGGGGTAGGCTTTGGAGGCGGCGGGACGGGGTCGGCGAGGGGGAGGAGTCGGGTGGGGGGGGACGACCCTCCCCAATGTAAATTTTTTTTTGTTTTATATATTATTAAAACTTATATATATATATATATATGATGTTTATTGATATTCATATATAATAAATATAAATATAAATATATATATATATATATATATATATATATATATATATATATATATATATTGTATATACTTCTAGAGAAGAAGATAAAAGAAAATATATACAAAGATGATACACTTAAATCATAGCTTCAACATATAAATCTGCCACATTTATTTTCAAAGATATCCCAAGAGAACTTGATCCATGCAAGTTTAATTTATATGATTATTTCTAAAGGAAAATTTAACAAACCAAATAAGGTTGCTTCCTAAGAACACAATATTAAAACTTCTCTATATATTATTTCCAAGAAGCTATAGTAAAAGGAACTAAGGACAAGATCTCTTCAAAATAAAACCCAACAAACTATCAACTCTTTCATTTGTCATTTTTTTACAATACTTTTTCAATAGTAGCATTTGGAACGATTTTACAACCACTACAGTAGGAATACAACATTCTATGAGGCATGAATGATTTACATAAATCTTGTATACATATACACACTTTTTATGGATTATAAATATTTCAACCAAAAGAGAGTTCTCAAAAAAAAAAAAAGACAAAGTTTTCATCACAATGACAAATTCTCTCTCATGGAGAGTAGTAAGATTATTCCCATTACATACAACGTTCAAGCCACACTAAAAGGAAGACATACATTTAGAAACAAACACTTGCTTGAAATGATATACATACTCCCAAACAAAAGAAGGCTTACAAGGAGGCTTACTTCAATATTATTACAAAGACCACATGCTAGAAGAAAGGCAAAAAATTTTCCAACAATGGTGAGAGAGAGCCAATATAAGCCATACCACCAAAGCCACTTCAAAAATCTTCAAACTTAAGGCTCCAACTATCATGTCTTCCAAAACCATGCAAGGAGAAAAGAGCTTGTTTTCCACCCAACCATAGGCATCATCACATGCCTATCCCAAGGTGGGATGCATGCTAGCCTCCCCAAGCCCATGGGAAAGAGGATAGCTACCAAAACTTGCACAAGATGAAGGGTACACTAACAATAATACAAGCATACAAGATAGGACACAAACAAACAAGACTCCAAAATCTACAGAGGAGGAGAACCCATGTTCATCCTCAAAATGGGGAAGAGAGGAGAAAGTTCTCCAAAGTTATACATCAAAATTTCTTTGCACATAAAAACATCTCCATATCCTCCTTATTGCTCCTAATCAAATCAAGCCCTCCTTATTCCTCCCCCTTTCTCCAAATCCTTCTTGGAAGGATTTTCAAACCCCAAAGGGGTTTCCTTACCAAGAATGGGGAAGGAGATTCAAGCCAAATGAATCAACTTCCCCACCTCAACCATTGAGGGAAAAATAATAAGACTCCTCAAGGCTTGTCCATCAAGCCTTGAGGATTGAGAGGGAAAATTCCCTCTCTCTTCCCCACACTCCAAAACTCCATCATGCCATATGATGGAGGGAGTAACAACAAGCAAATAACCAAAATCAACATATATAAATAACAATCTCAAGCAACCAATCCAATAACTAAAAGGAAAAGCAAACAAAAAAAAAAAGAGAACCTACCTCAAGGAAAGCTCTCAAAAAGCTTTCCAACTTCAAGTTTCTTCACACCTTGACTCAAGAAAATCCCAAGCTCAAATTCTCCCAAGCATCCAAAAGCAAGAAGTTCAAAAAAAAGTCCCTCTCTTTTCCCATGGATGGGAATTTGAAGAGGAGCAAGCAAGCATCCTCACCAATGAGGGGGTGACATGTGTCACCCCTCTCCCTCCTCATGGTCAAAGATGCCAAAACAAAAGAGAGAAAGGGTAAAATTATCTTTTGCCCTCTTCTCCCAAATTCCCTTAAATGTTAGCAAGACAAAACTAGTGGCACTTTTGATAAACACACAAATCCACATCCCTTACATGGATGTGATATAAGTTAAGCAATTGTGTCGAGTGATTATGGAGCATTAGATAATGTAATGCCTACACAAGTAGCCCATGCATTAGGCCTTAGCCTAACTCAGAAATTTGGTTCATGTTATTCCATGGAGACTAAAGAGGTGCCTTTAGTGGGAAGAATAAAGGATTCCCAAGTATCCTTTGCAACTTTTCCCAAAAAAAAAGAGTTAAGGCTACTATCTTAGTTGTTGATATACCTCCCTCTTATGGAATGCTCTTAAGAAGAAAATTTTACCGAGATGTAGGAGGATAAATTCAAATGGATTGGTCCCATGCTTTGATCCACGTAAAGGGAGAAATAAATAAATTGTTACACGAAAGAGAAGCTAAATACATAGTTCAAAAAATGGATGATCCACAAACACAATTTTTTTATGAAGACATTGGACATGGTAACTACATGATAATGTTTGGTCCAAAATTGAATATCCCTAAAGTTATTCAAGGTGTTTCAAATGATATTTATACCCTTGAGTTTGATGGAAGTTATTCTACATCCGGTTTTGGAGCATGGGTAGTTCTTATCTCACCCTCAAGAAAAATTCACCCATTCTCATACAAACTATAGTTTGTTAATACCAATAACACTACTGAGTATGAGGCTCTTCTTCTTGGTTTAGTAGTAGAAAATGAGATGGCAATAAAGAATATTTGTTCACAAGGGTTGAGAACATATTGTCAAGAAAGTCGAGGTTCATTCCAAGTCAAGAATGAGAGGTTGAAGCATTATCGAAATAAAGTGTGGGATTCAATTGAACTTTTGAAGCTTTTTCAATTGATGTGGTGACAAGAGAAGATGCCTTGGCACTTTTAGGTTATTTGCTAATTCCTCATCCAAACTTCACTCAAGACAAGTATACGATTGAGATGATTTTAGACCCATTGTTATAGAAAACATAGATACTTGGCATGCGTTCAACAATCACCATCATCTCATTTCCTTTCTTGAGCTAAAGGATAATTTTAATCAGTTGTATTTTGAAGGTAGTGAAGTTGGTTACCGGGAGTCACTTTCATCCACAACTGAGGAAGGTATTGAATTTGAATTTGATTAGGATGGATGTATCAAGTTGAAAGGTAATAAAATACCTAAAGGTCTTATTAGCCTAGAATATTTGTTTGATAATCATGATCGCTATTTCAAGACTAATATGTCACGAGAGAATAGATCAATCATCTAAATATGAAAAGGTAAACTTGGGAAATGATGAAGACCCTAAACTTGTTAATATAGGGAAATGTTTTTATGTTGAAGAAAGGAATAAATTGGTTAAATTGTTAAATAAATACATAGATGTGCTCACATTTTCGTATGAATATTTGAAGATTTTTAAGCCGAGATAAATTCAAAGCACTATATTCCCCGAAGTTAGGAATTCAACCTTTCGAGCCAGGGAAACTTTTAGTGGCGAATATTCATTAATTCAAAAATATTCTAGTTTTTAAAATTTGTAATTAGTGAATTTTTCGGGAAGGGAGAAGGCCTGCGTCGCCAAAATTTTCTAGGTACAAGTTAATTTTAGGGGCTATTCGCCATCCCCATGAAAGAGAAATACCTAATATTTGCCTTAGTATTGTCGATTGGTAGCATAAAATATGCTACCAACCGGTAACATATTTTATGTTACTAACCGACATCATAAATATATGCTACCGTTCGGTAGCATCATAAATATATGCTACCAAATGGTAGCATAAAATATGCTATTTTATACTACCGACTGACAACATAAATATATGATGTCGGTTGGTAGCTTATAAAAAAGCTACCGTCGGGCAAAGAAAAGAGAGACAGGAAAAAAAGAAAAAAGTATGGGATTTTTTTTACTCACGCCATATTTTGGGAGGACCCATTTTTCATTAAGACGATCATTTTAAGTGTCATATTTTGGGAGGATAGGTTTCTCATCGAGCCGGTCATTTTAACTGCTATTGTAAAAAAATATTTTTTTAAAAATTACATATATTTTTGGCCGACAACATAATATATGTTGTCGGATGGTAGCATAAAAATGGTACCGGTGACAACATATTAGTGCAAAAGTCAATTTTCCCAAATTCGCCATTACCGCGAAAGTCAATTTTCCCAGATTCGCTTTATGAATTTCTACGAATTTGTTGGGGGTGTCTTAAAATTTTCCTTGTTTTAGGAAAAATAGAGACAATATAATCATGAGGTTGTAGGAACCATCTACCAAGATATTCATAATGTTTTGAGTGCTAAGATTATTTTTCCCATTAGTCACTCATCTTGGATTTCCAATATTGTTCTAGTATAGAAGAAGAATGGGGAGATAAGGATTTGTGTAGATTTTTGTAATCTAAATCAAGATTTTTTAAAGGATAACTATCCTCTTCTCATGATGGATCAAATTTTGTAGGTTGTGATCAGTGATTCGAAATAATATCAATGTTTGATGGTTTTTCGGTTATAACCAAATTGAAGTAGATGTCCAAGATCAACACAAAACTACCTTTACAACTCCATGGGGAAATTTTTCTTATCGAAGAATGCCTTTTGGTCTCATCAATGTAGGTGCAACTTTCCAAAGAGCTATGGATTTAGCCTTTGGAGATATTAAAAATAAGTGTATTATTGTTTACTTGGATGATCTTACCATTTTTCTAAGAACAAGGAAGATCACTTTCAACACCTTAAGTTTTTCTCCAACGGTGTAGAGATCATGGAATATCTCTCAACCCCAAGAAATCTATTTTTGGAGTTATGGAAGGGAAGTTTCTTGGGCATATTGTCTCAAGGGATGGAATCAAGACGAGATCTAGAAAGAGTACATGTTGTCCATAAGATTTCTCTTCCAAGTAAGAAAGGAGTTCACTCTTTCTTCAAGCAATATCGAGCTTTTTTTGTATTGAATCGAAGTATAGCTAACATGATGAAATAAAAAATATTTCCACTAGAGCTCGAGAGGGAAAGAAATATTTTGATGAGATTAAAAATTTCATTACAAGGACCCCTGCTCGGTTTGCCACGATTTTGACAAATATGTCATCATTCTTGTTATGCCTTTGAACACACCCTTTCTGCCATCCTAGTCCAAAATAATTTCGAAGGATTTGAAATTACAATTTATTTTATGAGTTATGTTCTTAAGTCCCATAATTTTAAATATTCTCAACTCGAAACTTAGTATGCTTTCGCAATAGTCAAGCATGTGAAACAATTTAGATTTTATATCCTTAATTCCCATTCCACTATTTTTGTCCTAGATACAACTGTGAAGTCTATCCTAACTCAAAAAGAGTTTGGGTCTAGGAGGGATAATTGGATTTCAAAGGTTCAAGAGTATGACCTAGTTATCAAGCCTACTAAACTGGTCTAAGGACATGGTCTATGTTAACTAATTGTAGAAATTCCAAAGGAAAATTCAAATGACAATGAACATGATGAAATGCCCACTATTTTTTTCCTAAGTTTTACAAATGAATAATATTTCAACATTGTTCATTTCCTCACATACAGGGAATGTCGTCATCTGCACATCTTGATGTCAAAGAAAAGAGATCTATTAAACTTTGAGTTGTAAGGTATGTTCTTTGGGACAACTCTCTTTTAGAAAAGGGATTGATGGTCATTTCTTAAGATGTGTAGATAAGGAAAAACATAAGAGGTTGTTGAGGGCCTACCATGATCAAGCTTGCGGAGGACATTTCTCTTCTTCGTGATAGCTCACAAGATTCTTTGAGGAGTTTATTATTTTTGAACTTGTTTAGGGATGTAGTTAAATGTTTTTTTAAGTCTGAATCTTATCGAATTTTGTTGGAAGACCTAAGTTGGAAACTCTTCCATTGAATCCTATAATAATTAAGGAACATTTCCAGCAATGGGGATTAGACTTCATTGGAACTCTCAATCCAAACTCAAGTACAATACACACTCATGTTCGACTATGACATATTATTTCACAAAGTGGGTGGAGGTTATCCTTGTCAAGAAAACAACTTCCGAGGTTGTTTGTAACTTCATCAAGGAAAATATTTTGGTTTGATTTAGAGTTCCCAACAAGATTGTAATAAATAATGCTCCTAAATTTTCCTCCTATGAACTCATAGATTTATGTTATGGATATGGAATTTCCCTTTCTCATTCTATTTATTATCACCCACAGGAAACAAACAAGTTGAATCAACCAACAAAAATTTGGTAACTATAGTCAGAAAATTGGTTGATGAATCACAACAAAACTGGCATAAGAAGTTGTATGATGCTCTTTGGGATGATTGTATAACACCTAAAAGAGCTATTGGAATGTCTCCATTTCATCTGGTTTATGGGATGGATGCTCAGTTTCTAGTTACTCTTGAGTTACCAACCTTGCACTTGGCTAAAGCCATTAAGGATGGACAATTCAAGGATGCTCTTGAAAAGAGGATTATGTACTTGTAGAAGTTATAGGAAGAAAGGATTCAAGTGGTTGATCACATCTCAGCTCATCAACAAAAGGTTAAACAAATTTTTGACAAGAAATTCAAGTCTCGTGACTTCTAAGTTGGAGATATTGTTCTACTCTAGGACAAAAGGAGAGAACCTCATGGGATCCATGGTAAGTTTGACTCACTTTGGCTTGGTCCATTCCAAATTTGACACTTTTTTGGTGAAAATTCTTATTACTTAGCCTATATGGATGGGACTTCTCTCCCATTTCCATATAATGGGAAATATCTCAAGTTGTACAAGTTTTGAGTGGGTTTTGGTCCCTTGAGAGGGAGGGAGGGAGGGAGGGAGGGAGGGAGGGAGAGGGAGGGGGAGAGAGAGAGAGAGAGAGAGAGAGAGAGAGAGAGTTTAAAAGCACTTAATAACAAATAGCCTCAAAACTAAAACATGGGTGCCATATGAAATGCTACTAGCAACAAGGTACTTTCCCTCTACGAGGCATCCACTATGATCCGATTGTTAAGTTACATTAAAATGACAAAAACATGCAAACTCACCATTGGCCCCATAAGGGTTGTGGAGGAAGAATTATGGAGGAAGAAACAAAACAAGTGGATAAGAAAATGAGGCATTAGCATGCAAAAGTGTCCAATCACCAATGAGAAAATAAAAAAGTATGCAAGAGAAAAAATCAAGGTAACAACATGGGCAAAGAAGCTCGGGGAAAAAAAAGAATACTATGTCAATGAATTTAATCCCACTTGCAATCATGACTAAAAAAGCCTATATTAAGAGTGGAAATCAAGTGGAAGGCGAAAATGGTGATGACTCAACAAAGGACTAACTCTCATCAACTTAGATATGAGACCAACAGGTGGACAATGCCTAAAGAAGAGGCAGAAAATATAACATACATATATTGTGCTATGGAGTTGGTAAATGGCGTTACATCATGGAATGCTCTGCTCCGCTCCGCATACAATGACATTCAAATCAAATACACCAACAACTTGAAAGTTGACACTCTTACCAACTTGTTGGAAGACACTACAATAAAATAGCAAACTTTTAATCAAAATGCATAAAAGAAGATCCAACATTGAAATGGTAACTAATATCTTGCATGGAGCATCCTTGTTATGGCGTTTGGTCCCATAGACTCTTTGGTCTCATAGACATTGTTAAAATCTTTTATTCATTCATTCAGTCCAACCTCTTTGAAAAGAGTTTTTGAGATTTTTTTACTTAAGCTAACCCCTCGAGAAAATAACCAATTAATCTAGATATCACCATTGTAGGAAAGAGAGAAAACAGATCCTTGCATATGTAATGTTCCTCTTTGCAAATAAAAACAAAAGCTCCAAACAAGCATAGGAAGCAAAGAGACGATATCCACCACATTCTGCAAACAAGATGAACTTATACACAAGTGCAATTAATATGGACATCGTGTAAGGTATAAGAGATAAAAAGAGCAAGTTAACAAGAGTATTCACTGGCTCACTCCAGGCTTGGATATGATCAAATTGAACCTTGAAGGAGCTTCTTGAGACACCCAGAGCCCCGATGTTTTTGGAGGCATTTTCAGAAACTCCCATGAAACTGTAATCATGCCTTCTCACAAAGCTTTGAAGTTGACAACTTGACAAGGTTGAGGCCATGGCACTAATACAAGGCCTCAATGTAGCAGCTCTCTCAGCATTAAAAATAGAGGGAGGGTTTGCAGGCAGTTATTGGTGTCGTGTGATAAGATTCTTGCTCACACTGGCATCTTAGTAGGGTCTCAAAGGAGGGCAGTACCATAGCTTCTCATTTTGAAGTACCAGCATTTTTTAAATGTTAATTGGATAGTCCTGATATATGACAAAAGTTTAATTCTTGTAGTGTCATCAACAAAAAGTACTTACTAGGAGATTTCGTTAGAGTGGGTGTTTCAAAATAATTATCCCAAAGTAGATCACTAAAATATCATGTAACAAATATGTCAATAAGAACAAATGAACTCGGTAAAGTATACCACGTCTATTGTTTCACTTGCGAGATCATACAATTTTGAGCAGTAAATTTGGACAGCTGTAATATATCTTTTTCATCCGATGTAATGCTCCAACTATCTCTGAAGAGGAATCTATAAATTAGACCCAAAACATTGGAAGAAAAAAGTATACAACAAAGCCACATCCAAATATAGTACTCAAAATGATTCACTGCTGAAATCTCATATAATAAAAGCCGATATGATGTTTTAAGAACTTACACCTGTGGATTATAGTCGGAACATTATTATCTTTTTAATGCAAAGTACCAATCTCTTCAAAGATGACCAACACTTCTCATCCCAATTGTTGTGGCCAGATCATGCATACATCAATTTTAACCTGGTATTTCAGGGCATCTATTCATACCTCCTCTCCCTCTCTCCCTCTTACAGAAAGAAAGAAACCACATTTGGGAAATTTTGTTAATATACACGAGGAATAATGTGGCAAGTGCGTAGCATCAGCAAAGACTGCAAAAGAAATTCCTATAATTGTGCAGAAATTAATCAAATTGTCATTTGTGTTAACAAAAACTTGACGCTAGCTAATGTTGAAATATCAACCGCCCTTAAAAGACATCCTAAGCGTAAAGCTATATTTATTATTCCATAATATGAACATTCCAAATAAATTGTTAATAATGTCAATATAAAAGCTCACAAAGCTGCAAAGCTTGAATATATCAAAACTATCTAAACATGTTCACACTAAAAGTAAGAAAAAAAGCATGCCGCCTAATAAATGCAAAAGACAATATGATCGTTTCTCATTACTACTTTAGCAACAGGCTTGGCAATAGCCTGGACATGCAACACGGATGTTTTCAAAGTGGCTGCTTTACACCCCATTCAAACCCCCTGTCAAATTGCATGTAATCTTTCGCGACATTGGATTTGTAAGTGCACAAATCCACGAGGATATTCCACCATACAATGTGAAGCATTAAGAGCCGTGGTCCTCACGATAAACTAAATATCCTCCAACAAATAAGAAACGGAATAACTGGCTTCCCATTACTCAGAATATCTGTACTGAAAAGTTACACATACATATTCCCCAACAGCCAATGCCAACAAAGGCAATCTTTGTTCATATAATTTATAGCTTAAACTTTCTAGTTGAATAATATGATAAAACCACAAATCATGTCTGAGTACATGCTTTAGTATCTAACCTACTGAGCCAGGTTGTTGTTTACTGTCACCCTCGTATACAGTTTCCTGAACCGATGTTAGTTGATTTCCTGTAAATTGTTCCAAGGAGAGAAACCATCAATAGATAAGCACATTACCGTACCAGAAACTTAACAGACCAACAAAAATACTACTAACATAGAATCCATCAACAAACAATAGACAACAATGAGGCAAAGGATTCTACTGTACCTTGATTTTCTGGCAAAGGAAGATTTTGTCTAGCATACATCCCTCCTTGGCTTCCTGTGGTATCAGAAGCCACCTCTTGGGTCGAATGCGAAGCTGGAAAGCCCGACACTACATAATGTCTTGAATCATGTGGAACAGTGGATGGTGAGTGCATAGGTAATGTTTGCTGCAAAAACGCATACCAAATGTTCACAATTGTCATGCTAAATGACGAATACTAAAATAGAAATATCCATGTAAAATGAAAAAAGCAACTAGCACTAAATAACAAGAGACGTGAATACAAAATAATTCAGATGAAATGACTAAATTAGCATTATCACCAAACCTAGCCAAAATTTACAAGTAGCATGAAAGCAAACACAATACAGGAAACAACAAGAAGATATTGATTACCCAAAGAACATTTTTATATAGCATGAAAGCAAACACAATACAGGAAACAACAAGAAGATATTGATTGCCCAAAGAACATTTTTATTTTTTGATTTGATATAATGAGGGAATTCGAATTGGATCCCTCTCCCTTTAAAAAAGAGTGACATACTCAAGTTCCAAGTAAAAACAGAAACTTTGCTAGAAATACATAAGTTTTCAACCATTGTACTATACGGCAATAATCCAGCTATAAACAAAAGGATAAGCTGTTGGCAAGCTTGCCACTCACTACCATCATATCACCTACATCTATACCTGCAAATAACTAAGATAAAAAATTTCTGTTAACATGCATGGGCCTGCTTGCCCAATTAGACAAAAATTGCTGACCAGATGCAGCAGCAAAACAGGACAACTTCACACATTAAAGTTGGACCCTTAGAGTGGCCCCCTTGGTGGAATCCAGCAGAAGCAGAAGACAGCCCAGCAACCATCCTTCCAACAGCTCCCCTCCAATCCTCTGTCCACCGCCAACATTACTTGCTACTGCGCCTCAGTATGTAGTATGTACTATCTTACATATGTAGAAAACTTCCCAGAATTTTTCCCTCTGCATCAGAGAGGACATAAGAATTTTTCAGCACCTCTCTAGTCATAAAGGGGTCATCAAAAATAGAGGTGAGATGCCTATCCAGATTAGTACTCTTCATAAATCCAGCTTCAAATTTGACATCTTCTTCCCAATCCACATTCTCTTCATCACTTTCTTCAATTACTGCCTATTTGTTCTGAATTGGGGATTTTTAGGAATCTATTTGAGTACCGATAAAGCAAGGTTCTCCATAACATGAGTACCCCCATTAGCATTGACAACGTGCTGGTCCCAAATGATGTTTCTCATTCCCTATTGGTCATGCCTCATTCCTTCCACCCTAGCTAAGAGGGCCTTGATCTTGCAATTCAATTAGGACAATTCTAAATCCACATTCTGGGCCTACATCCCATCATAGAAAACATGGAGCTCAGCTTAGTCAAGGATAAAGGGCAGCTTTGAAATTTTGCTGGCAAACAAGTCATACACCACCTCAACATTTACCATGCCAACCAAATTCTCCAAGAATATCTTCCCCAAGGATCCCCTTCTCTTTTTTTCACCTGAGTTGGGTAACCACATCAAGCCCAAAACACTGATTTGACCAGCCTTTTTTTTTTTTTTTTGAAAAAGTCACCCATTATATTGAAATAAATATTGAATTACATACTCTACCATGCCAAGCATGGAAGCTATTAGCCATATCCCTAGCATTATAAACAAAAATAACAATATGAATATTCATTGAGAAGAGTCAAGGTTTGTGATTTTCCTGATTTCTTCTTGAATCTTTGTTGACCACCATAGAGGAGGTGACCCGTAGCAGAAGATATCCTTGTTGTCAAGAGCCCAATTTGCCAGTCCATCAGCAACTTTGTTATTATGTCTAGGGATGTAGGTGAACTGAATTTCTTGAACCTTTTGCTGAAGATTTCTTATTTCACAAACTTCCTTAGCAATTCTCCCATTGCGGAGGATGACCATTCCTAGAATCACTCAATAAGTTCATCATGATTCTGGAGTCCGATTGGATTTTGATCTTTCGCCATCCTATTTTAATAGCCTCTTGTATTCCTCTACGAATAGCTTTAATTTCAGCCATGTTATTGGTAGAGGTTCCCAAGTTTTCAGCAAATAGGAAATGAATTTCTCCATCTCTATTACGTCCAATCCCTCCCATGGCCGCTTTGGCAGGATTACCCCTAGAAGCTCCATCTGTATTTATCACCCCATCATAAGTTGTTCCCTCTTGCACTAGAGTAGCTTGAACAGCTATCTTTTTCTTATTCATTTGGAAGCGTGGCTTGGTGGCTTCCTTGGGATCCAAAGATAGCTGCCGGAAGATATGCTCCCATACTTGAGAGGGTTGATCAAGTAAAGAGATCTTATGTTTGAGGCTCTCTGTCAAGTTGCTTTTTATTTTTTCCCAAACATATATTCCTTCTCTGCTATTTTGGCGAAATATTCTATAATTCCTCTCTTTCCACGTGTTCCAAAGGAGTAAAGAAATTCCACTCCACACAGCTGGGATCAAATTTTGTCCTGTGGGAATTGCTTTCTTCCAAGTATCATTAATCTGTGCAAGGGATCCCAAACTATTCCATTGAAGTTTAAACAACCGTGTCAATTGTGTCCATAATTCAGAAACCCATGGGCATTGAAAGAAAAGATGATCCAAAGTTTCCTCATCTTGAGTACAAAGTGCACATCTAAAAGGTCCTCTGAAACCTCTTTTTGGAGCCTATCTCCAGTTAAAAGCCTTTTGTGAATGATAAGCCAAAGGAAGAAACTTACCTTAGGCCATATCTCTGGCTGCCATATACACTGAAACAAGGCTTTTTGAGGATGAGTGCAACTTGTAATGAGGGATTCATATCCAGAAGCTACATCATATTTCCCTAAAGAGCTGCCTCCCCATCCAAGTTCATCAGGATCATCTGAAAGTAGAAGAGGTCTTTCCGCGAGTTTTGTTCAACAAGGTCTGATCTTCTGCTCTATCCTCATAGGCCAATCCTTAAGAGGTCTCCATTGTGTCTCAATACCCCAAGGCTGAATATTTGTCTGTATGTAATGATTTATCTTGATCCATCCCTTCGCTTGCATTTGTTCCTTAATAGGGTGAAGTTGAGGGAAGATAGTTAAAATGGGGGATGACCTTCCCATGAATCCATCCAAAAATTGGCTGACTGACCATTGTGAACTATCCAGAACAACTTGTTTTTAATCAGTTTTTCTCCACATTTAATGAACTTTAAAGCAGAGATCCATTATTAGGAAGAGTTGTCCTGATAATTCTCTCTGGTCGGCTACTTTCCGCATATTTGCCTCTGAAATTAACAGCCCACAAATCATCAGGACAAGTTATAAGCCTCCAAAGTATAATTTCCCGCCAAAGTGATATTTTGTTGAGTGGATGACCGAAATCCCAACCCTCCTTGTTTTGGTTTGCAAAGAGATGTCCATTTCACCAATGCCCACTTTTTCTTTTCTTGAGCTCCACTCCAAAGAAATTTTTGACATATGGAATCCATCTTTTTAAAAGTACGGAATATTCAAAATAGACGCCACATAAATCGGCATTGCTTGGAGAACCGCCTTAATAAGAGTCATCCTTCCTCCTGTAGACAACCATTTGTTTGTCCATTTTTGAATTTTCTGTTCAAATCTGTCAATTAACCATTTCCAATCTTTGGGTTTATTGGGAGCTAAAGGAATGCCCAAATATTTCACAGAAGAACTCCTTTTGGAATTGAAGAATTTGCAAAATTTGTTCTTCTTGTCTTTGAGAACAATGGAAGAAGTAAATATTGGATTTTCCATTATTTATACTCTGACCAGTGGCAGATGAAAAGGATTGAAGAGTCTTTTGAATATGCTTAGCTTCAACCGTCGTAGCACGACTCATCATCGAAGAATCATCCACAAACTGAAGAAGTGATAAAGGTTGAACATTTTTGGCCAATTTTACACCATTGATGTTCTTTTCCTGACACTCCTTTCGACACAATCTGCCCAAACATTTATCCAATCAGGTGAGAAGCCAAAATGCTGCAGGACTTTACTAAGGAAAGTCCAATCCACCCTGTCATAAGCTTTAATCCAACCTGATTTGACCAGCACGACGTTGTAGCATTATCTTCAATTTTGAAGGCATTTCTAAGCCTTCAATCAGTTATATTGTCATACATTGGAGTGTCTCAGTCCATTTTGCATGCCATTGCTCCAAGGAAACACCTGCGCAAAGAAACAAAGACAACACCACACACTGCAGAGTGGAGGCTATTTTCGAAAAACAAAGTAATGCTATGCCACATAAAACCGACTCTGCTGCTATTATAAAGGTCTGTAGAGAAGGACAAGCAGATACTGCAGATCTAACTTTTACTGCCCTGGTTTGCACTGATGGCTTTGCCTCTGGGCATACTGTCATTTGTTTATCAATGAATATAACACTCGGTAGGAACTTTGCAATGACTCAAAAGTAAGGTAGTCTCCTCCTATTGAGCAATCAATATCATACCAAGATTTTGAAATGGCCAAAAAGATCCACGATTCAAAAAGACTGTTTATTTCATCAGTTATCCTAGACCAAAATCTGGCCTAAGGGAACCAAGCATTGAACATTTCCTCAGTGAGGAATAGTTGAAGGCCTTCCCAGACCTCTGAGAGTGCTAGAAATAGAAGAGAGGGTACTGTGAGAGACACTGCATTTGCTAGCAGGTCAGCCAGCCTGTTGCATTCTCTAAAACAACGTTTGAAGCAAATGTGATCAAATCTGGCAATCAAAACTCTTCCTTCAGCCAAGATTCCTTCTAGTTTCCAACTATGAATAGAAACTTTGATCATCGCATTAATGATGATTTGGAAATCTACTTCCATAAAAATAGAGCAGAATCACGAGAAGAGAGCAAGCTTCCAGCCCTCCACCAGACCAATAACTTTTGTTTTTTTATACATTCCTTTGGGAATGAAAAAACAAGGCACCACCCTTAAAGATGCCACTCCTAGGTTGCCCTTGGAGGCACCATCAAAATTGAGTTTCATCATGCCCATCGGAGGAACCCACCATTTAGCCAATTTTCTAGCTAGCTTTTATCTCCTCTCCCTTTAACAGGGAATACCCAAAGACCATATTACAACTACATCAAATGGAGATAATTTGAAATAGAAATTGAACTTCCAATCTCAACAAGTGTTTTATCTACAAGAACAACATTTATTGGGGAAATCAAAAATTGAAAATGGGCCATACCAGAATGTAAGGACAATATGTTATGAACAATACCAGAAAGTAAGGACACTATGAACAACAGATAATCTATAAATGCTGCAGCTCTAGTCCATTATTCTAGGGAAACAGATTCACAAAACATGTGTGAGTTAATAGTAGCACACAGCAATCGCAAAACATATTGCATTGATAAGAGTAGATAAGTGGAAGAAGAATTTAAACCCCCATGCAATCAGAATACACCCTTCTATACTTGCCTTGTATAGTTTTAAAAGTTTTGTTGAGTTCACATGAGGCTATCAATATCAACCTAGGTGTGCAATGATCAAGCAAATGCCATGATGATGATCTAGGCTCAAACCTTGTCAAGCAGGCTCCTTGTGTTAAACAGCCAGGATGATATGGACAAAAATGGATGAGGCTGGCTGCAAATTCTGGTGAATATTGGCAGAAAGACTCCCCGGACAGATTCTGAGCCATATCTAAATCTGATAGTGTGGTGCTCCCTACGCATTAAAAGATGTAAAGGAAAAGAAAAAAATATAACATGGCTAAATGAATAATTAGGACACAAGTTGCCTCTAATTGTACTCAAAATCTCACCCCACTAAATTCATCTTGTTTTGAGATGATATAAACCAGACCCCAATTGCAAAACAAACAAAAAAATCTTCCAACTTTATTCAAGAATTTTGTATCCAATAACAAAAAACAAGATGTGGTGAGGGCAACGATTTGTACTCGTATTCACAGCCTCTTCTTGCTCACTTGTTTGACAATATGGTTGTGTCAGCTTCTACTTTCATGATAGAAATTTCACCTTTTAGGTCTTACCACATCTGTAGCTTTGTTTATATGTATCAGACAGTTCATCTCAGAAAAGCCAACATTGTTTGTTGAATCAAATCCTAGGTTGCCAGGAAATGGAAACAGGTACGGATCTGAAATGCATGAAATGCTAATTTTTCAAAATACACTTGGCTACAAAACGGCACAGAAACGCCCGTACAACATATTATAAATATATGTGTATCAAAAATAAATGGTACTCATTTTTATTTGATAGAAGATAAAGCGCTTAACATATTTTGTATTCATGAAAGTTCAAAACATTCAACGTGATTAAAATTTCACATGCACATGATGATAATCTAGAACCTAGAACAAATCATCAAGATGTTTCTCAAAATCAGCTCCATGAATACCAATCCCACTAGCTCCAATCTCCACCCTTGTGTAGAACTCCCTTGATTGACGTCATCAATACCATGGAGTGAAAGTTGGGTGAGAGCAGTTGCGGAAGCATCCAAGTCAGTAGTCTCTAGATGAATATCCCAAAGTTTGTTAGGCCCTTTAGTATAGTCCTCAGTCTTGTGCGACAAGAGACGCAAATTGGAATGCACAAATACCAAATCATCAACCTTCTTGTATGTCAACTTGTTTCGTTTAGCTGAGTGGATGAAGGCATATGTACTCCAATTCCACTTTGCTAAAGAATTACTGACTACCTATTACTTAAAAAAAGTTGTTGGAAATTTCAAATTAGTAACAATATACAAAAATATATGTTAATAACATAAAGTTAAATTGACAAACAATATTTCAACTTAATTCTATACCTATGAGAGAATTTTAATGGAAGTGGATCGTAGGTACTTGGCATCATGGCCATATACATACCACCACTTGACTAGTCATGTTGTACTTGTCAAAAAGAGCCTCAATTTCTTCCATGCTACCTTTTGAAGCTACAAACATTCTCATTTCATTGTGGGACACACTAGGTAAAGCTGAATCAACCAAAAGTTTTCTAAGTGTTGCCCTAACTCCATTTGCAAATTTTTGGTCATCATATGGTGGTTCCCTATCCAATAGCCCAAGTATTACATTGTTATAATACTTTAGATTTAAGGCTTAGAAAAGGAGATGCAATGGGGTAATCGTTTTATTCCACCTCTTCGTGACCACACTCTTAACTTCATTGTAGAGGTTTTCTTCAAGATTTTGCTCCCTTTTTAAAATGATTTCTCTCATTTTTCAATTATGGAAACAATTCCATTATAAATTTCTCATATGCAAGCATTATCTATATCAGCAGATTTGATCATGGATAGAATAGAATCTAAAATATGCAGCACAAGTACTCAACCTTGGCCCACCCATCATTATCAAGGATCAATGATTTTATCTTATGGGTTTTTTTGGTACTTCCTCGCCTCCACACAGTCCGAATGTTTTTATTATTTAATCACCATACTTCTTAAGGTCTCTTTTATCTTCACAAGTTGTCTCGAGACGAGCATGTCGAGCCAAATCTCGTCTCAACAACTTATAAAAAGAAATTAAAATAATTTAATGAAGTACAAATTTAAAAAAATCAAATTATAGAAACTATTAATTTGTTCCTTTCAACAACTCCAATCTCAAGTACTTCCTAAAGATGGCCTAGGATGTGATGATTTGTAAGAAATATTTGAATGTCATTTTTCTTTGTATAAATTTGCTCTATCCATGGGATTTTTTTCAATTTTTTTGGACATCAAATTAAGGGAATGTACTACACAAGGCATCCAAAATATGTGCTCATATCTCCCTTTAAAATCAATCATGCTACTCTACAATTTTGCCTTTTCTCGTGATAACTTGGACAACATTTTGGAGGCCAACCGACTCAATATCTTCAATTAACATATCAGCAATAAACTGAGCATTTTTCACTTGGCCCCCATAAGCAATGACCTTTCATAACATTGTATTTTTAAGGCATACTGCAACAATGTTAATTAGGGATCTATTTTGAGCATCATTTCATCCATCTAAAATAATAAACACCCCCTGAATGATTCCAGAAATTCTTAATTGATTGCAAAGAAGTTTGTATATGCTCCACTTCTTTCACCAAGAAGAATGTGTGACCCCTCATATTCAAAGGCTTTCTGTTCTTATGGTGCATCATTAATGCCTTTTACCATTTTTGTCAATATGGAGACCTCAACACATTGAAGGGAAGCCCACATGCATTAATGCATCAAGCAACCAACTTATCAGCAATATCCCTCTTCTCAATATTGAATGCTTGTCCCAATGGTCTTTTTGGTCTTTTTCGTGAGGTTTCCTTTTCATCCAAGGGACTTTTAAATCATTGAGTTTGAGGTTGAATGAAGGTGTGGGTGGTTTTCCTAAGGCCTTCCTTTGCAAAGGAACTATTCTAGACCGGGCTCTTGCAACTTGCATGTCAGCTTCCTCTTGTTCTTTCAAGTACGTGAAGATTTGTGACTTTTCAACCTTGATATTCTATCCAATCCATGTTTCTCCAAACCCAGTTAAATGAACTTTGAGCCAGATATATGAGGACTTAAAATTCACATTGCAATCCTTGCATACCCAAGCTCGAGAGCCACCACCAACAATGCTCTTCAACACATGTACATGTCTCCAAAGAGAAGTGAGAACATGTTTTATGGGAACTAGAATGTTTTCATGTGGGTCTTCTTCCCAGCTTTGTTTCCCCTAGCCCTCCACCTAAAATTGAATGTGATGTCATTTTTAATTTTGTATCGCAAACTTACAATCAAAAAAGAAACTTTAAAAATAGTGAAGAAAACTAAACCCTAGCTATCCTTTTTTTTGCTTCCGATTACCAAGGTTGCCATAAAGGTGTGAGATGGGAGTATACACAAAGTTTGGATTTTGTTTTTTTAAATAGAAAAATAAACTTCAAAACCTGCAAAAAATCTTGAAGTTAGAATAAAACTTACATTAAAAAAATTAAACAATATGTATCCTTTTTTGTTTCTGCTCACCAAGATCACCATAAACGATTGGGGTAAGAGCATAAACAAAGTTAGGATGTTTAAAAACAACAACAAAAAAACTACATACAAAGAGAAATGAAACATTTTCTTTACATAGAATTTAAAAATAAATATCATGATCAATGATCATGAATGTTGTGTGATCTACTCCTTGCTTCTAAATTCCTTTCTGAACTTCCTCCTAGATTCCTCATTGCTCTTTGTAACTGTTGTTGAATTCCCCCAACGTCTAACTCCTTACTCTTGTTGCAACATTTTTTTAATACCATTTAAAAATTTTGAAAACTGAAAAATCAGGAATCGAATGAGAGTGTGTTTTGTAATAAGCCAAAGGTGTATTTATATAGCTTTTAGGAAGTGTGTTTAGAAAGTTTGGGGTATGCAACTTAGGGTTTGAATTTTTTTTTTACTTTTATTTTATTTTTTGGGGTTTTCATGCAACATGTGTAGCTAGATCAGGACAGAACCATCCCAGGCTCATACTAGAAACAATACAGAAACTGCAGAACAAACCAGAGACAAGACTGCATTTCAGGGCATACCAAGATCTGTTTCAGAAATGTCCCTATTTGAACACACAGGGTCTATGGCATTTCAATGCATCATAGATCACATCATTTTCCGTCAACATCCTTTTCCATGCTCTCTGTATCTTCCTGCCCACTTTCTGTATTTTATATTATAGTTGACAATTTGGTAAGCAATTCCATCCCAGTAGTTTTTGACAATAGTACTAATTGTTTTGTAGATAATACTCTGCCCATATGATCATTTTATGTTCTTGCTAGGTCACCTCTTCTAGAAAATTTATTATTTAACCCCATGTAATTCTTGATCATCATGTTTTCCGGCCATGTTCCTGAACTCTCCCTACCGAACCTCCACTCTTTAATATGGTTTCCTTTTCAATGTTCATCAATGCACTTTTGAGTAATTGCTCATATGAGTACAGATTTTTGGACTACTACTCTTCTTCGATTCATTCTATGTTATGTACTTAAGAATCTCAAGTACAGCTACCACCTTTCAGTCTTCAATGCGGCAATTTCAGCCCAGGAGATCTAAATTTCGAAGACCAGAAGGCATATCTAATCTCTCTTTGAGAGAATCATGGAATTGAACACACAATACACATGATCATTTACAATGAATTCCAGTTTAGAATGTGATCTGATCCCCTCTTTTTGTAGTGCAGGCTTACCTGCTTTTGAATTCAATTGATCATAATTCTTTTTTAGTGTATTAAGCCTTTGGTCACGAGAGGATTAACAATTTGCCAACCCTTTCTTTGGGTCTGGGGTCCCTAACTGTAGTACTAGTTATCTTGATTCTTTAGGGAAAAAAATGGCTGACCGTTTTTAAGACAGGCATGGCTCCTAATCCACTATAGTGAGACTCTTTTGAATTTATCTATATATAATGAAGAACTTATCCTAAAACCAGTTATCTTGACCATTGACTGCTATGTGGCCCACAATACTGACTAGCAACCTCATTGGCTCATTGGATCTCAACTACCCTACATCTAACCCATAAGTAATGCATTGATAGGATAACATTCGTATGTGGCACATAACATGGTATCTTAAGTTGACACCTAGCTTTGGATGCGCTTGTCTCAATTGCTTCATTATACTGATTCTTTTCACATGTTGACCTTCAACTGAGTGTGTGCATAGGCCCTTGCTTCTTACCAGAACCAATTTGGGGATACTGAATCTGAATCCCTGCCAAGAGAACTTTTCTTTCACATGCCAAATAGGGTTGACTTCTATTATTGTGCTCATCACATCTATCCAATGATAGCATGGGTTTAATGCAAGATGAATTGACCCAAATTGGTTCAATGGAACTTGGACTGTGTTCCTCAAAAATGTAACTGTGGAATACTTTCGATGAGATGAGAAAAAATATGGGAATGCTGAATCATACACACACGGTATACATGTTTCCAGTCCAGTTCTTGATTTATGTAACTAATCTCATCGCATCTATCCTGTGTACTGTGATAAAAGATATTGCAGATGCACATATGTGTTGTGCATGTGAATGCAAGTGAGCTTGAATGTGAGAAAGGTTCTCCCAGTGTCGAGATAAGTGATACTATGGATGAATGATGGAAGAATGACCCCATGTATCACTGATTAGCTGTCATGTATGCTGATGTACCTGATGTAACCAAGTGACCAACGTGCTTTTATGCAAACCAAGTATATGAAACAAAAATGTCTGATAGAGAAAGTGCAGGCACAAAACTGTGCTCAAATGTGAGGACAGTGATGGAAATGACAGGTTTTCTAACTTAATTCCAATCACTTATTTCTTACTATATTTAAGATCTTTCCAGCCAAATTGATGAATTTAAAAATCATGATAACATGCACAGGATAAGATATATCTTTATCAGATCGTCTCCCCATTACTTAAAGGAATCAGTATGGGATATTGCCCTCCAGTCATAGGAAAACCAATGCAAATGGATGAATTGCTTACCAATGGAGGAGAAATCCAATACCTTACTGAAGAAATAAAAAAGCAGTTTAAAATTATCTATATCATATGATCATAAGCCTATGAATTTTTCCATCTTCCCATACATCAGAAATCTGCATCCAAGTCAATCCAGCCCCGTGCCCGCATACAATGGGATGTGGTGTTACCATGTTAGTATGCATAGGATTGTCAAAAATTTAGTTTCAGAATGAAGGGAAATTCCTTTGGGTAATTACATGCCCATAACAGATCTGGAGATCCAAACTACCTTATTATTCCTGCACCTTTATTGGCTGCTAGATGTACTGTCCCCTCTTTCCGAATGATTCATATTGGAGACCTTTGGCCCCTTTTGTCTACCTGACGGCCAAAGGATGAATTAAAGGGTGACTAAGTCTTATTTATTTTATTATTATGTGCAAATGATAAAATATTAAATTATAAAATGCACATGTAATAAAGTAATAAGGCTTAACATTAAAATAAAAGTAAAAAGTGCCAATGTAAAAATACAATTAATTTTAATTGTATTTAGGAGAAAATGCGACTTGCTTGTGGGGAAAAAAATAGAAAAGTGTGACAATTGGCCCATAAGAAAAATGCGACCAGCTTGGGGAGAATCAAGCAATGTCATTGGATGTTTTTGGAGGCTGATTTGGGTTACTTCTCTTTTATATGGGGAAGTCGACTTGCTAGAGGGATATCCAAATTTTTATTATCATATTTTCATTGCAAAGAGCTTCCAGCTTTTGTAAAAATTCCAAGGACGAAAACCCTTGAGAATTTATCTCTTGCAGACAAAAACGAGAAACCCAGACAAAAACCCCAAGGGATTGGGAGGAGATTTCACTCAGGAATTTCCAGCGAGCTAATTCAGATTTTCAGTCAAGTTTCCAGCAGTATTTGGTGTTCCTTTGGTAATCAATTTGCAGCAGTTGGATCGACCCAGTCTAGGGGCTGTTTGGGCATATTCCAGAGGTATTTTCCTTTGAAAATTGTTGTCAAACATCTCTATATTTTTATAAATAAAGGAGCTGCAATTTTATAATTTTCTGAGCATTTTTAGAGGGTTTTCCAACCAGTTTACAATCAGATTTCAGATCTGCAATTCTGAGTTGTTTGTATGCAAATAAATCTGATTTCTATCATATTTTGGCCTCTAAAATTATTAGAAATTGATTGGGAAAGAAAACATAAATTTTTGGTGTTGTTTGCATTGAGTTTCATCCAAAACCCTAGTCGCTTTGGCTGTAGAAAAATCAGCTTTGCCCTAGATTGATCTCCGAGGGTTTCAACAGCCCTAATTTGTCATTTGCAATCCATTAAAAATCTGATTTGGGAAGAAGAAAATTATTGGGGATCTTTCAGTGGTATCAGAGCAATGTTCCTCCCACCTGGAGGATTTTGATTTGATGCAGCCTAGAGAAGTTGGGCCACACAGGTATTATACAAGGAGACAAGCACATCTTCTAGCAAGTTTGGATACAGGGAGTAGTGTTGAAACCATGGACAGGAGAGATGGATCACGTAGCCCTCCCGGCATGAGCCAATTGACCCAGATCGTGAGCTTTTCAAGGGTATGATTGATTCTCATCATGAGATGATACAGACCATGCGGCAGATGATGCAGAGGATGGACATGGGTAGGCCAAGAGACAAACATGACAAGAGGGATAGGTCTATATCAGTAGCCAACAGTCACATGAGACACAACAGATCACCTACGAGAGGTTGGTAGTGTGAGGGATTCCCCTCACCATGAGAGGAGACATACACATACAGAGGAGAGGAGATCTACTAGGACTACGGATAGACCTATGCAACCTAGCTTCCTACCTAGAGATGAGCCACCAGTGGCTGAGGATCCACTTGAGGGTACAGTTTTTCAAGATAATGTGATGGCAGCCCATGATGAGTGGAGAGCTTTACCACAGAGGTACGGGATGCCTTTCCCCTTCATCAGTATTGTGTTCAGAGGAGAGACAACTTGAGAGCTAGATAGGTACAGAGGCCTAGAGCACAGCACAATAAAACAGGGAATTGAAAGGCCACCAACAAGGTGACCCTTTCCACATTTGATGGTAGTGGAAAGATTAGTGCCAGAGCATGGATTCACAAGCTCGACACATACCTCACTCTTAAGCCTATGCAGGAACAAGAGGCTATCCAGTTTGCCACATTGCACCTTGAGGGAGTAGCGTATGATTGGTGGCACCATGGACTAGTCACGCAGAATCATGATCTTTTGTGATCATACAGGGAGTTTAGTGAGAGGTTGATTGCAAGATTTGATCGCAAGGATGTGGAGCTTTATTACAGGGACTTGGCACAACTTCGTGTGACAGACTAGGCATGTTGATACATACATCAACGAATTTCAGCGTATAGCAATGATGGTGCAGAGATGCCTGAGAGGCGTGTGGTGATGCTATTTATTGAGGGACTTCATGACAGGTTGAGGGGATTGGTCAAGGCCCTTAGGCCTAGGACATTACATGATGCCATTCTAGACGACATTGGACTTGGAGACATCCCCCGCTTCTTACCAGCCTAGTAAGAAGCCTTCTACGAGTTCCAAACCTTTTCAGCATTCACTAGTCAGCGGAAGAGTATTCCCCCTCCTAAGATGGATCAAGAGACTCGTAATGAGTTGAGGAAGAAGCTTTTTTCATTGTAAGGATCATTGGGAGCCTGGACATAATTGCCTTGGGAAAGGCAAGGTGCACCTCATTGAGGTAATTTCAGATGTGGAGGAGTCTTCACCAGATGCAATACAGAGGACAACGATAGCGATCATGGTGCACATGAGGAGCAGCCCAGATAGAGCTTGGAGAGGAGAGACACCAGGTTCAGGTACTATTGCATCACTTTCTGGAGTCCCTAGGTACCATCCCTTTCGATTGAAAGGAGTACTTAAGGGTCAGCGGGTTGTTTGTTTGATAGATAGTGGCGCTACACACAACTTCCTTGATGAGGGTTTGTGATGAAGCGTGGATTACAGGTTGAGGATTTTGAGGGGTTCAGCGTACGAGTGGCAGATGGCTTTGCTTTGAGTTGCACTAGGAGGATTTCGTGAACTTAGCATCCAACTAGGAGACTATACATTGACAGATGATTTTTATGTAGTTGGCCTTGGAGAGATTGATGCAGTTTTGGGTATCCAGTGGTTATAGTCCCTTGGGAGATATGTGCAGGATTTCAGACGGATGGAGTTAGAGTTTATGGCAGACGGGAAGAAGATTGTGCTTAGGGCTCTTTCAGATGGTGGGCCTAGAGTTGTTTCAAAGCACATAGGATGGAGTCTTTCATCAGGCATAGAGAGGTTGCATGGGCAGCCCAATGTTTCATTTCATCCAAATCTTCTTTAGATAGTGGACAACATCTGCATGTAGATATTCAAGCAGTAGTGGATAAGCATGGGCCATTTTTGGTGACATTCCTCCAGGTAGACCACCAGACAGGGGATTTGAGCATGTCATAGAGTTAGAGGAGGGTGCCAAGCCAGTGATCACTACACCTTATCGTCATCCTAAGAAATTTAAGGATGAGATAGAGAGGACCATCAGAGAGCTTCTCGGACATGGGCATATCCATCCGGGAGTTCTAGCCCATTTGCTTCTTGAGTGAGTAGGAAGTGAAGGACGGGACTGATGAGGATGTACTCCATTACGACTAGGAGATGCTCGAAAAAGACAATAAAAAATAAGTATCCCATTCGAAGTTCATACAATTTTGGATGAGGAGGGAAGTTTACTTTTCGAAGATTGATCTTCGATCGGGATACCATGAGGTTCGTGTTCGTGGAGGAGGACATCACAGAGGCAGCTTCAGCGATGTCACTATGGGCATTGAGTTTTGGTGATGCCATTTGGTCTCACTAATGAACCTACCACAGGGGAAATCAAGAATGAACCATCTCTTCAACGGGCGAGGAAGTTCGTGCACAGTATTCTTTGATGATATCTTGATTTACAGCAGACATGGGAGGATCACTTGGGGCATCTTGAGTATTCCAAGAAGCATCATGCGAGATTATCTCTATTTGGCTAAGATGTCCAAATGTGAGTTTGATACTAGGTAAAATTTTGATTTGATTTACTATAAGGGAGAATTTATTCAAGGTTCCAGGGAGAAGATACAAGCTATGTAAGATTGGCCACCACATGACCTCCATGAGCACCGGGGATTCCTAGGACATCGGATATTAGGGGAGATTTGTGAGGGGCTATCCGATATTGCAACACCAGACGGATCTCTCATGGAAGGGAGCATTCAAATGGAGGAGTTACCTATGGCATGTTCGTGAGTGTGTGACTTGTCAACAAAACAAGTCCGAGCATACTTTCCCTGCAGGTTTATTGCAGCCCTTGCCCATTCCAGAGCAAAAATGGGAGAGCATATCGATGGATTTCATTACAGGACTTCCAGTTATACAGGCATGATCGCATTTATGCGGTAGTTGACAAGTTGACCAAGTATGGGCACTTCTTTGTTGTTCCTACCAACTTTAAGGCACCACATGTGGCTGATTTATTCTTTCGAGAGGTTTTCAGATTGCACGGGCTTCCGAAGAACATTGTTAGTGATCGGGATAGTAGATTTTTGAGTACATTCTGGCAGGAGCTTTTCAGGTTGGCAGGTACGAGTTGACTCCGAGCACGAGTTATCACCCTCAGACATAGATGGCGACGGAGATTGTGAATAAGTGGATAGAGGGGTACCTTCGCAACTATGTTTCAAGGCAGCAAAAGGCTTGGGTGACACGGCTATATTTGTGCGAGTATTGTTATAATACTACGTACCATATGTCCATTGGTATGACCCCCTTCCGAGCTCTATATGGTTATGATGCGACATCTTTTGTGGATTTGGCGTTTGGAGATAGTAGAGCCCCAAAGGCTCGGGAGAGTTTACAAGATAACCAAGACATCCTTAGAGCACTCAAGGATAATATGCAGCATGCCCAGGATCAACAGAAGATGTATGCGGATCGACACAGGACAAAGCGGTCATTTGAGGTAGGGGACATGGTATTTCTACGACTTCAGCCATATAGACAGAGCACTCTCAAGAAGAGTGGAGCAGAAAAGCTTAAGCCCCAATTCTATGGTCCATACAGGGTGGTGAGGAGAGTTGGTGAGGTAGCCTATGAGTTAGAGTTACCTTCTGAAAGTAAGATACACAATGTTTTTCATGTGTCTTGCTTGAAGAAGGCCTTGGGACAGCACGTGGTTCCTTCTGCAGAGTTACCACCATTGGATGATGAGGGGAGGTTGGATTTGGTCCCTGAGGAGCTTCTGGATTGGAGGGAGAGGAGGTTGCGGAGTAAGGTGATTCGAGAGTACCTGGTTCGTTGGAAAGACTTACCATTGGAGGATGCCACATGGGAGGGTGAGTCTATACTTCAGCAAAGATCTAGCAGTTGCTTGTGGGCAAGCAACTCCGGGGAGGGAGGACTATAATGTCCCCTCTTTCCGAATGATTCATATTGGAGAC
Organism: Taxus wallichiana var. yunnanensis; assembly: GCA_018340775.1. Lineage (NCBI taxonomy): Eukaryota > Viridiplantae > Streptophyta > Pinopsida > Cupressales > Taxaceae > Taxus > Taxus wallichiana. The sequence continues at coordinate 442,794,255 of CM031244.1, forward strand.
CTTTGGCCCCTTTTGTCTACCCAACGGCCAAAGGGTGAATTAAAGGGTGACTAAGTCTTATTTATTTTATTATTATGTGCAAATGATAAAATATAAAATTATAAAATGCACATGTAATAAAGTAATAAGGCTTAACATTAAAATAAAAGTAAAAGTGCCAATGTAAAAATACAATTAATTTTAATTGTATTTAGGGAGAAAATGTGACTTGCTTGTGGGGCAAAAAAATAGAAAAGTGTGACAATTGGCCCATAAGAAAATGTCATTGGATGTTTTTGGAGGCTAATTTGGGTCACTTCTCTTTTATATGGGGAAGTCGACTTACTAGAGGGATATCTAGATTTTTATTATCATATTTTCATTGCAAAGAGCTTCCAGCTTTTGTAAAAATTCCAAGGACAAAAACCCTTGAGAATTTATCTCTTGCGGACGAAAACCCCAAGGGATTGGGAGGAGATTTCACTCAGGAATTTCCAGCGAGCTAATTCAGTTTTTCAGTCAAGTTTCCAGCAGTATTTGGTGTTCCTTTGGTAATCAATTTGCAGCAGTTGGATCGACCCAGTCTAAGGGCTGTTTGGGCATATTCCAGAGGTATTTTCCTTTGAAATTTGTTGTCAAACATCTCTATATTTTTATAAATAAAGGAGCTGTAATTTTATAATTTTCTGAGCATTTTTAGAGGGTTTTCAGCCAGTTTACAATCAGATTTCAGATCTGCTATTCTGAGTTGTTTGTATACAAATAAATCTGATTTCTATCATATTTTGGCCTCTAAAATTATTAGAAATTGATTGGGAAAGAAAACATAAATTTCTGGTGTTGTTTGCATTGAGTTTCATCCAAAACCCTAGTCGCTTTGGCTGTAGAAAAATCAGCTTTGCCCTAGATTGATCTCCGAGGGTTTCAACAGCCCTAATTTGTCATTCGCAATCCACTAAAAATCTGATTTGTGTAGAAGAAAATTATTGGTGATCTTTCACTAGATGTGTGACGTTATTGCCAGCCGTCTTATTCTAGAAGTGAATTGAGTTAAATTTTCCTTGAAGCCATCGAGCCTCCTCTACTAGGGCTTCTAATCTCCAAGCCTTATTTGAACTGTGATGATTACTTCTATTTTGATCTTAGAATCTCCTCTGACTATTAAGTTCCACCATCCTTCTGGCACGGAAACTTTCAATCAAAATTAAACTTGATCATATCTGTCGGGGCTGGGGGTGACAAGGAGGGAAGAGGCCATTCCAGTCTATCCTTCTTCCTGTTATCCCGGGAAAATGTCAGCCATTTTGATATCAAAAAAATATTTTATCACCACTGCTGTCCGGTGTTGGGTTTTGCTCATGTTCACAAATATTGCAAAGAACCACAACAAGGGGGTGCCTTCAATGAAGGCTTTCACTTAAGAATCTTTGTTGTAAGCCAAACATAATGGCATTTCCCAAACCATAGTAGTTAAAAAACTTCAAAATGAAAAAAAGAGGAGCATTTTTTCACTTTTTCAGATGTATAAACAAAAACCTTTCCTTTTGAGAGAGCGGGTTGGCAGCTCTCTCTAAGCTTATTAACCCAATTCAATTTTCAAATTTTCTTTCCCTAAATCAAAATCTGGATGTCATTCTACATGCTTTGGAAATATTTCTTGAAAAAGAAATTGTCACTTTTTAGTATTTTACTCAATTTTCCCCTTCACATTTATGTTTTGGTTATAGAGTATCCAATGATTTTTAACCTCTCAAAAGGTGAAACAAGAGCTTAAATTAAGAAATAGACATGAGCTATCAAACCATGTATTCTAAATTGTGAAAACTTTAAAAAAGTAACATGATTTTCGGACCATCAAGAATGAACAAAATTAAACTTGATCGTATATGTCGGGGCTGGGGGTGACAGGGAGGAGCGAAGAGGCCATTCCTATTTGGTTATAGACTTCAATAGTCTATCCTTCTTCCTGTTATCGGAGGAAAATGTCAGCCATTTTGATATCAAAAAGAATATTTTATCACCACTGCTGTCCTGTGTTGGGTTTTGCTCATGTTCACAAATATTGCAAAGGACCACAACAAGTGGGATGCCTTCAATGAAGACCTTCACTTAGGAATCTTTGTTGTAAGCCAAACATAATGGTATTGCCCAAACCATAGTAGTTAAAAACCTCCAAAATGAAAAAAGGAGCATTTTATTTTCACCTTTTCAGATGTATGAACAAAAACCTTTCTTTTGAGAAAGCGGGTTGGCAGCTCCCTCTAAGCTTTAACCCAATTCAATTTTCAAATTTTTTTGCCCTAAATCAAAAATCTGGATGCTGTTCTACATGCTTTGGAAATATTTCTTGAAAAAGAAATTGTCATTTTCTACTCAATTTTCCCCTTAACGTTTACGTTTTGGTTATAGTGTATTCAATGATTTTTTAACCTCTCAAAAGGTGAGACGAGAGCTTAAATTAAGAAATAGACATGAACTATCAAGCCATGTATTCTAAATTATGGAAACTTTAAGAAAGTAATTTTCAGACCATCAAGAATGAGCAAATATAGGCAAAGCATGCCTACCATGTATTGCTGGTACATATCTGATGAAGCCACAGGTTGATTTGACGGTGAGACAAGTGGCTCTGCAGCAGTCCCTTGTGCCGTAGATTCTACATCTGTAACTGTGTGTGCTTGTCCATCTTCTGCTCTCCTCACACACTGCTTGACAGCACGGGCAACCTTTAATTTTGGCTTTCGTGTTTCCCTTGATTTCACAGCACTAGCTTCTGAGGCCAGTTGTTTTCTGAATATGATAATTAAGTTAGAACTTCTTACACAATGCATGCACATGAGAAAATATGAAGCATAATTTTCCTAAAATGCCATTAGCAGTATCAATGACCTGTTATTTATGTTTACAAGAATAATCTGAGCTAGTGAATGTATATAACACCAAAAGCATCAGGCAGCATTTGCAGATTCACCTGGTGAGATAAGCATGAACAGCATGAGCAAAGCCTGGCTTATAGGAGAACAATAGTCCTCGTAGTGGCTTCCCTTCAATATTGGATTCAATAGTATAACCGTAATGAAAAACATCAGTTATTCTTGCTTCAAAGATCTTCTCCTCAGAAGGCTTGAACTGAAATAAGGAAAATTTTTCTGGACCTGCATTTCCAACTTCAAAATTAGTCATACAATATTGTCCTCCATTCATCGGATTGATCCAAACTATATGGAATTTTTAAATGCCAAAAACAAAATTGGAATGAAAAATCTATGAAAAACAGTAATCTGGCAGATTTAATCCCGAATCACATATTCAAAATGCTCCAAATTAAAGTATGCCTGAGCTTGCAGCATTCTTGGCCAAGAAACTTAAAACCTCTGTAGGGAGGCTTTGGTTTTTCATTCAGGAATCAACGCATTTTGTGGAGTTTATTAAAGGAAGTAAAGTAGAGGAGGACATTCTTGTGAACTTTGACATTGCATCTCTTTTCACAAAAGTGTCAATTCGGGAAGCAATCAATGTCGTCAGAACATGCACTAATGAGGAGGCAGCTCTTCTTTTGAAACTGTCTGAGATCTACCATCTTCATATTCAGGGGTACCGTGTACGAGCAGTTAGAAGGTATGCTATAAGCTCCGCACTTTCACCTGTGGATGCCAATTTCTTAATGGAACAATTTGAAGAGATATGCAAATGATACAAATCTGAGTTGGCGGCATCACTTGGACAAATTAGAGTTTCACACTTATGTTAACAACATTTTGATAGCAAAGCGTTCACCAAGGAGCTAGAGAACGATGGAAATTTACACTTTGTGTATGTACTCTTCACAAAGATAGACAATGGTTCTCTTGCGTGTCAAGCTTAGAAAGAAAGTGCTCACACTGATCTTGCAAGTGACTTCACACCACCACCCGACACTGAAAGTAGGGTTTTATGGGACCCTTGCTACTAGATCTTGCAGGATTTCCAATGAGGAGCAATTAGAGCAGGATATATAGCATATAGTTTTCAAGAGAAAAGGCTACTCAAGTAAGTAAATAAACCAAGCTTTCCGACAAGAGAAGGCATGACATGAATAACGGAAAAGAGTGCAGGAGTCAACCGATGTGTCAAAAATTTCCATCTGCATATTGAGGGTATCTCCAACAAATTTCAAAATTCCGAGGTACCAAAATATCACATCTATGTTCATACCCCACAACAAGCTAATGGTTTAGGATTGTCTAAAGATCAGTTGGAACTGAGACAAAAAAGTAGTGCATATACTATTGAATGCTCATATAGTTTCTACCCCCAATCAATCTTCCATGCTTCTCCTTTAAGAAAGGCAATACAATTTTCTTAATTGCATTCATAAATTTTAGCGACGACCAATACCATCTCGATTTTCAAGTTGTATGGTTTGAAGATGAAAACTTGTTCATCCTTTCACTCGGTGGTAATATGTTTCCTTCTCATGAAGATTGCATCTCTTATGTACATATATGGTATGTCAAATATGACGACAGATAGCAACGGGCACTAAATTTGCATCTGCCACATCAATATAGTTTGAATCAACAGCAAATCTCATTTTACATTGGTCTTTCACGTGTATCTGTACATCACCATGCATCCATTCCAATGGGTATGGCAGCGGATGACCATGACTCTCTACTATAAATTTCTTCACCTATTCTTCCAAAATCAGATTTGTTTGAGAACTAGAATAAAAGAGCGCATAGTTTATAAAATCACGACTAACTGCAAGTAATCACGGAACACCTACAGCCAAGTAATTGCCAAAAACTCATGAGCCGAGTTTTAGCACAGACTCACAAGTCCGAGCTGAAAACTTGGCTGGCGTTACAAAATAATAGCCGCAAACAATTAAACGCTATTTTCACTTTTGCACTTGCAATTTTTGTTGTTTTTTCTCTTCTAACACAAATTTTATCATTTTCCAATAGCTATGAAGGATTTTGACGTGGTGTCCACAGCTTCAAAGGACTTTGACAAGGATTTAAGATCTAAGTCTTTATTTGTGGTTTTTGTTTTTTTTTTCCATTTTAGTAGATGATTTCTTTTCTTTTCCCATTTTCTTCTTTCTTTCAAGGCTGCATGGATTTGAAATTAATAAAAAAATCTTTATTCTATCAGTATTAGGGTTTGCAGTTTGCATTTGCCAATTCGCAACGAATACAAGAACGACATCTAGTTCAAGTAGCTACGGGAAGTCTGATGACCCTAGTTGGAAGCATTGTGTAGAGGGTCTAGAGTACAATATTATGATATGCAATTATTCTGGTTTTCTGATGAGAGGAGGTGTTAATCGCCTCAACAAACACCTTGGACAAGTCTCAAGCGGAGATGTTTGTTTGTGCACCTAGAAGCCCCCTAAAGTTACAAGAGAGATGTTTGCTTACTTTGTTAAACTATGAAAAAATGAGAAAGTCAGCACAACTGCTTATGTTGCATCTGTAATGAATAGGGGGCAATGGGAGCTGATTTTGATGACTTGGCTGGCTCTTCTCTTGGCCCGAGGATTCTAGGAAGGGGCTCATCCATCGAAGCAAGTGCAAGCCAAATGCCTTCGGGTCCACAGGACTTTTTATTCCTCACAATACCCTTGGTGCACAATCTTTGCTTCAATGTACTACTTGGAACCGAGGAAAGCATAATGAAGCAAGGAACAGCTGCAATTTTTCGGTATTACAACATACCATTCAATGTGGCAAGAAGCTTTCTTTGGAAGAATTTAGTAACTAAATTGACAATTGTAGAGAAAGGGCTAAAGGCACCTACTCCTCACAAATTGAATGGCCCATCGTTGAACAAAAAAACAACACGAGTGATAATAGATGAGAAAAAAAGAAAATGGCATAAAAAGAGCTGCAATATTTTGCTTGATGGTTGTATAGATGGAAGAAATAACACTTTGGGTGGCATCAACTAGGTAGTTGGTGTTCTTGAAGTCAATTGATGCCTCCCACCAAGTAAAAAAATGCAGAGACTGTGTGTGATATGTCGATGAGGTGGCCATGAAAGTGGGTGTCAAGAATGTCATACAAGTTGTGGTCGACAATGGAATAACATATGTAGCAATGGGTAGGCTTCTTAAAAAGAGGCACCCTACATTTTTTTTGAGTCTTTTTGCAGCCCATTGCATTGATCTCCTACTTGAGGACATAGGAAAAATTGTGTGGATTAAAAGGGTGGTTGAAGAAGCAAAAATATCACAAAACTCATTTCCAATCCGCCTTGATTGCTAAGCTTGATAAGAGAGCACCGAAAAGAAAAGAAGCTTGTGTGATCGAGAGTCACATGATTCACTACGAACTTTGTCACATTAAAAGCATTGTAACCTTGTTAACATCTCTTACGTTGAGATTTGTGAGAAATTGTAAGGTCAATGGAGAAAGGGTTGTGAAGTTGGTTTTTAATGATGTCATGAACAGAGCCGTCCGGTTTACCCTAGCGGTGGGGAATGTGGGCTATATGTGGGAGGTCTCGGGGTCCATTCCCCGGGTTGGCCACCTCTATAGCTCGTCGTTACTCGGCTAGGCAGTTCCAGGTGGGTCAGCTGCTTCGGTGGCGGAGGTGGTCTCTCGATGTGGTGTCAAGCCGACTCGGTGTTCAATGCGACGGGGGTCGGGGTCAGGCATGAATCCTGTGTTCAATGTGACGAGGCATGTCTGGCATTGCGGCATGAGAGTTATCCCAAAAACCACTTTTAGCCCGTCCGGTTTACCCTAGCGGTGGGGAATGTGGGCTATATGTGGGAGGCATAGTTACGGGACGGGGGGGGGGGGTTTCCGGACGGCAAAAATTTCTAAATTTTGGGGACGGTGGGGAGGCGGCTGATTAAAAATATATAAATATTTAAAATAAAAAGATATAGTGACTAAATTATATAAATAAGCTGAAATAAAACCATTTGAGATTTAAATAAGGTGAAATTTGAACTCATAAACATCAAATACATTCCTTAATACTATAATATCAATATGTTAATGTCATAAATTGAAAATTCATAATACATATTTGAATTTTGAATATGAGACAAGCTAAAATTTGAAATTTCAAATATATTAATATTACAAAATATAAAAGTAAAACCATTCTAAATTACAATTGATCAAGTGACAATAGCTAATATTCATATCATTAATCTCATAACCAAATACACCAACAATTGTCTATTGTCAATATTACAAAAAAAAGAGGACAACTACAAGTATTAGCCTAAAAATCAGAATCTGCATCTGAAGCAATATCCATGAACTCCTCGCTGGTACTAGCATCCTCGTCCTCAAAGGTAAGCCCAATCAATCCTCGTTGCACAGTATTGTCCTCTTCAACCTGCCTCGGCTCCTCGGGATCTACATCCCACCGTAATGCTGGAGTCTGTTTGTACTCAGGTGTCTTGCGATCTATAAGACGCAAAGCACTGTGTACAGCTACAAGCTTCTCCGCTCTCGCAGAGGTAAGCCTATTCCTCTTAACAGAGTGTATCCAACCATACGTAGACCAGTTCCTCTCAGAGGCAGAGGAGCTAGAAACCTAGGAAAGGAGGCGAATGGCAAGTGGTCGCAGCAATCCTGGAAGCCCATACAGTCGCCACCAACTCACTGGCTTCTCCTGTGCTAATGTTACCTATCTGCCTTTGCTGATGTTTTGTACCCATCAAGTTCAGTGAAGTCGAGCCACTCCATTCTGATCTGTGAAGCCTCTTGTGGAGTGTACATTTTTTTAAAGGCCTTCATAAGGCCCCTCTTCACCTCATTATCATCCAATGGGATAACTCTGCCTGGCCTCTCCACATACCATTTGGGATTCAGTGCATACGCAGCCATATGAAGAGGAGTGTTCAACTTCTCCCATCTCCATTGAATAATGGGTTGTATATGTTCATTATAGAACTCCAAAGTGGGGTCCCTCACCCGAATAGTTGCCTTCATTTGCCCAAGCATGTTGTCAATGCACTCGTAGATCTCACCAAGATTGGGGCTGTTAGAATCCCCATATTTGATGACACTAAAAACTGGAGCTATAATTGATATGATGTATTTCATATCAACCCAAAATGTTTCCCGCAACACCACTTCCTTCACTCTTTTCCCTTGATCTGTCTTGGACTCACGCCACCTAGTCCAATCCTGTGTCATAATCATAATTTGCAGGGGCTCCTACAACTCAGACATCCTCTCCAACAAAATAAAATAGGATGCAAAGCGGGTGTCAATTGGTTTCAAAAATTCCTTCTTCGAAAATTTTTGAAAAAGTGCCAATGATGTGTGGTGATTGCATATGAACTTCTGCACATCTCTGGCATCAGTCACTATCTGGTTAACCCACTGAATCTTCCCTATGTCTTTCAGTGCATTGTTCATGGCATGCACACAACATGGAGTCCAATAAATATGCCTATATTCCCGCTCCACTAGCTTGCTTGCTGCTCTGCACACATAAGCTGCATCTGTGACAACCTGTACAACATTTGAAGGTCCAACCTCCTCAATGGCATCCTTCAAAATCTGATACTGAAACTCAGCATCTTTCCGCTTCCCAGAACAATCAATTGCTCTCAAGAAGTACGGTCCATCTTTGCAAGAGACAATGATATTGATGAGAGGACGGTGTCTAATATCCGTCCACCCATCCATGATAATGTTGCATCCATGTGACACCCATGTCACCTTCATCTCCTCCATCAATAGATTAACCTTGGAATAGTTTCTATCCAAGATTGTTGTCCTGAGTTTTGTGTCTCCAGGAGGCACATAACTTGTACCTGCTTTTGCAACCTTAGCCATAGCCTCCTTGTAATAAGGAGAGCGAGCGACATTAAATGGAATCCCAAAGCAGCATAGAAAAATTTCCCAATAGCATCATCTGCCTCTTCCCTTGCCTTTGAATCAAACATGTCAATAACTGAATTTGGGGCTGCCCCCATGGCCTTTCTCTTCCCTCTGCTTTCCACTTCCGACACTCCAAAACTAGAACCAGCCAGAGTATTAGTATGTTTGCCAGTCCTATGAGCGCTCAATGGAGTATTAGCCGTAGAACCACGAACTTCTGGCACTTTGTCCGTGGTATTTCCATTGAAGATTCTCACCATCTCAGCTCTCTGCTCTAGTGAAAGGCCCTTACAAGTGCCAACCCCCCTTCCTGTAAGATGCAACAAGTGTGCATTGGTCCTAGTGATACTACCATGCCAAGTCAGTGCACATATGTTGCACTTCCATACTTTGCTCCCCCCTCCAGACTTGGGGTTATCAATTATTTGGGCAAATTGTTGCAATGGCTTCTTCTTATCAAATGGTCCAATGGCAAATTTGGACAACATTTGAGAGGGGCAATTGGTAGCACTACCAACTGAACTACCAGTTGCCACTGCCACTACATTTTGTGTCCCTTCTTCACTCTCCCCCATTGTGGCATCACCAACTCTTCCATGGCCACCTATCTCAACTTCCCGTTCAACCCTCTCCTGCTCTGATTCATGCTCTGATTCATACTCATACTCAGAAGAAGAACTCATGGTGATGATTGCTGCAATGAATTAAAAACAACCATAACTATATGATTGATTGATTATGTAATGAATTAATTTAAAAAAACGTAGCCAATATGCATTTTTTAAATCGTACAAACTATATGCGTGATTATATTGTGAATGTAGATGCAAATGCTAAAAAACAACCCCTAAAAATGCAAAATATAATATAAATTTTAAACTAGAAATAAAATGTAATTAAAAAAAACGTAACCATTTAAATTTTAAATTTTACAACCAAACCCTATGCAAGATGCATTTTTTTAAATCCCACAAACTATATGCATGATTGCATTATGAATGTAGATGCAAATGCTAAAAAACAACCCCTAAAAAATGCAAATATAATATAAATTTTAAACTAGAAATAAAAATGTAATTAAAAAAAAACGTAACCATTTACATTGTAGTTTGTATAACCAAACCCTATGCAATATGCATTTTTTTAAATCCTACAAACTATATGCATGATTACATTGTGAATGTAGATGCAAATGCTAAAAAACAGCCCCTAACAAATGCAAATATAATCTAAATTAAAAAAAAAAAAAACTTTAACATGTATTGTAAGCAAATAAAATTATAAATACCTCTTGCTCCCTCTTGTTCTTGCTCTTGCTCTTGCTCTTCCTCTTGCTCTTCCTCTTGCTCTCACTCTTGCTCTTCCTCTTGCTCTTCCTCTTGCTCTCACTCTTGCTCTTACTCTTGCTCTTGCTCTTGCTTGGTGTGAATATGAAATGAGCCCATATTGTAAATTTATAACATAAAATAGCACTTTTAGGGTTAGGGTTGGATTAGGAATGTTACTTTTATGCTATTAGTCATTTACAATTAAAAAAAAAGTGTGTATTAAAAATTTGTTTTTTAATTTTAAAATGTGTGCAATCGTAGGGGACGGCGGGGACGTCCCGAGAAGTTCCCGGGACGCCCGAGACATCCCCGCCGTCCCCCAAGTCCCCAACGTCCCCGGGACGTTTCCTCCACCCTCCAGCTCGTCCCCAAGGCGTTTCACGCCACGTGTGCAAAGTAGGAAACGTGGGGGAAACGTTTCCCCCACGTCCCCGCGTCGTCCCAAGACGTCCGGGACGTCCCGGACATGTTAAAAATGGGGGAAATCCCCGCGTAACACTGGTGGGAGGTCTCGAGGTCCATTCCCGGGTTGGCCACCTCTATAGCTCGTCGTTACTCGGCCAATTTCCAGCGGTTCAGGCGGGGCTTGCTTCGGTGGCGGAGGTGGTCTCTCGACGTGGTGCCAAGCCGACTTAGTGTTCAATGCGACGGGGGTCGAGGTCAGGCATGAATCTTGTGTTCAATGTGACGAGGCATGTCTGGCATTGCGGCACGAGAGTTATCCCAAAACCACTTTTGTCGATGGGGTGGGAGTGGTGCGGTCAAGTCACATGGTTGTGTCTCGCCCACCCAGATTTCAAATCCCCGAGGCACGATCCTCCTCGGAGGTGGTTTCGCCGCTAGAGGCGGCATCTCTGTTAAATCGTCGGCCGACAACGGTGGTTACTCCTCACTACTGACGTTGGTGGTTGCTCCTCTCGTTGCCGACACCGATGGCTCCTTCTCCTTTCGTTCGCCGACGTTGGTGGCTACTCCGCTCCTCGCCGCCGCTCCTCTCGCATCGCCGTGGTTGCTCCTCTCGCTACTGTCGTGGTTGCTCCTCTCATTGTTGACACTGGTGGCTGCTCCGCAGCTTCTTTCGCTGATCGGTGGTCGCTCCTCTCACTGCCAACGTTGGTGGCTGTTCTAATAGTTGTCCCACTCGCCTGTGGTCGTTGTCGATGGTCGCTGCATCTTCACTATGGTTTCATGGTTGCTTCAATTGGGTTCCTAATAGTGGTCCCCTTCATTGTAACCAGGTTGTGGATCCTCTCAAAAAATCCTCAAGTGTACAAGGATGTGGGTCCTTTCAAACACCCTCAATTTATCCTCAATCCAAAAAAATGATGTCTATGAATAGCACAAAAGAGACCCTTACGGTAACTTTAAACTTGACTTTTATTTTTATTTTTCATTTAGTTTGTATAATTATTTTGGTTCAAGTTTTATTTTATAATTTTAATATATTGCGTGTTATTTTGTTTAGGTGTTGGAGCCTGTGATCGAGTTATAAGCTTGGTGGATGGGGGAAAAACCCAATGGGTTATTTGTATGAGGACATGGGCAAGGCCAAGGAGACCATAGCAAATAATAATTGAAAAACAAAAAAAATATAAATCCATTTAGCGCATAATTGATAGAAAATGGACCAAGCAGCTCCACCAACACATTCATGCAAAGCGACCTACCACTTGAACCCCAAATATTTCTTCTCATAGTCATTTAAGGTCTATGAAGAAGTTATGGATGGCCTCAACATGTGTAGAGAGGATGACCCCTAACAAATCCACAATTCTTGATGAGTTGCAAATTTACAAGAGTGTAGAGGGAGGTTCTTTTTTTCTGCTCTATGCATTCAAAGGAAAATAACTTAACAGCCAAGTAAAACAAATTGAGTCATTCATTTTAGTTTCATTATGCACTATACTAGGCTTTATTCATTAATGAAAGCCTAGTTCATTTACAAAGCTATAAATGTTTTATTTGCAGATGTGTGGAGGAAAGATTAAAATGCAAAAACACCAAATCTTCAAAGGCTAGTCATCCGTATTTTGTGCCAACCATGTAGCTTTTATGGGTGTAAATGTAATTGGAGCATGTTTGAGGCCATTCACATAAAGAAGCACATGTTGACAACACAATACCTCAATGACCATAATTTTTGTGCATTCGTAATATTTGTCTTCTTGTGAAACAAGTGTAGAGGCAAAAGAGTCATGATGTGATTGACTTGGTGGTATCGATCCATTCTCGACTGGATTTCTTAGGATGTGGATCCCATGTTTACCAAGACGGAGATCGCGGATTTTGAGAGTGACAAAGCAAAATGGGCAACAACAAAGGAAGAAGCATCAAGAGGGGTTGGTGAGGATGATTTGTTTCAGAGGAGGAATTTTTACCTTCCACTTCCCCTGGAGCAGCAAATGAGTACAAGGAGTTAGAAATGATATTATCTTCCACTAATGAGCATTGTACTCCTATTTAATCTAAAAGTGAGCATTGTACTCTTTTTTGGTCTAAAACTAATAAAAATATATACTTCGCATTCTCTACATTCATTTCTCATGCTTTTTAACAGTGTTTTACATGTTATTTAAGTTTATTTTATGAATTTATATATTTTTTTACTAGCAAAAAAATTGTCAAGTTTTTAAGTTCCTCAAGTTAAATTCTTGGGCTGCAAGTAATTGCCAAGTACGTTGTTTTTGAACTACGAAAGAGTGCATCTACTTTGGTATTCTTAACTTGGATTTTGATATGGGAAAGCTTTGAGTCTCTTCTTCACTTACTTCCTTGCTCATGCCCACTAATCCGTGTAGAATAGTGCATGCCGCCACCTCATTGTAATATTATTGTATATAATCCTAGGTGTAGCATTTATTTTGCTAGGTGTAGATTTGTTTTATCCTCGTGTGGAATGTTTGCTAGGTGTAGATTTGTTTTATCCTCCTGTGGAATGAGAACACTCATCGTGAAGATGAACTGAAAAGCCGCATTCATGGTTAAATATTTGTAGAATGTACATCTCTTTTTTTTTGATTGAATACAACTTTGGCATGCACCAAATTTCATTGTTAATTCCTTCTCATCGATATCAAAATTTCTTCCAACTATTTTCCCATCCACCACATTTGTCATAGTTTTCTCAGACTGCTCCTTTTTGTGAATCTTCAGCTTTAATTTCTTATATCTATCTTTGGTATGCCCACTTAATTTGTGAGAGGTAGCATTCTTCTTGCGTCTATTACATTTTCCTTTTCCTTTCTTCAAGGCATCTTTTTGACTCAAATTAGAATTGCCTTGCTAAATTTTCTTCTTATCCATCTCTCGTGGATTGGGATTGCACTTCTTCATCCCCTATACTCTTCTTGAAAATTATGTAGTCCTCGGTGTTTGATCACCATATCTTGAACCCTCAAAGAAATCCCCAAATTGATGACTTGTGTTGTATTCTTGCACACTTTGGTCTTGCTATTCCACTCTTCTTAGTAAACAACTAAGTAGAAACGTGACGTGATCGACCTCTTTAATTCTTCCCATTTCGTGAATGGAGGTTCATTTCTTGATCTAAATCCATATTTATAACTCTCCCACCATGTAACTCTTGGAATGATTGGATATGAACCCAGAAATACTAGGTGTAACAAGACACATTGGCAAGTGCATGAACAAATAACTTTATTTGGGAAAAAGCAAATTGTTGCTCGCCATTGAGATGATGGACACTAAAGTAGACATCAAGTTAGAAAAGCCAATGATCAAGTTTTTGAGCATCTACTTGGCCTTTATATACTTCAATCCCAGCTTCCACCTTGATTAGTGATTGTGATGGTGCACCACCCGAGATTTCTCATTTTCCTATGTGCTTTCCTTTGGACTCCTCTCTCTCCTTATACCGAGCACTCTAAATCAAAGAAATTCAAAACTTATCAAAGATAATGTCATTAAGATTGTTCAAATTGAGAGATATATTTGGACAACTAGTTTCCAATTTCTGAAACCTTGCTTCATGTGCATTTTCTTTATAATCCAAGCTGAGGCTCTAACTTGTATGTTCTACTTCCTAGTGTCAATACAAAGTCAACGATTCTCCAAGACCTCTCTCTTTCCCAACGGGATTAAGGGCATAGACCTGCGATTTCCACTCAAACCAATAAAAAGTGGGGCTTTCATATCCATATTGTAATGTGGCTTTTCCCCAAATTTTGGGATCAACATTTTGGATCAATAATAAGCATTGTGTGGTCTTTAGAAATGTATGAGCTTCAAAACATTAATGGAATGAGTTAACATTGGAGAATAGGTCGAATTTGCATTTCGAAGAGTAAGTGAGCTTGGCGGTGGTTAGAGTTTAAAACCGTTCACGGGTTTTTAGTCCCACATCGACAGGATTTGGGCACAATTAGTCTTTATATATAGAGAGAGAGAGATGTTTTCATATACAACATGGACAAAGAGGTAGAGAAGGTGGTCGCGGTCTATATATAATTTAAAAGTAAATTGCCTAGTTGACAAGGAGGCAAATGGTACGATTTTTGGGCCATTTGATAAGAATTGATTTCGTGGCTTAGAATGTGGCGAAATTGCATAAAATTTGGAAACGTGGCATAATCCCGTGCATTTATCGAGTTGTTTGGCTATAGAGTATGAGGTGCAAACATGTGACCCATTGTCGTGTGCTCGAGCTTCCGAGATCATGTAATACCTTGAACTCGGATTAGCCAAAATGTGGACATTTGTGATCCGTGTAACACATTGTTGACAATTGAGAGACATGTGTCACATTTCCATGTGATCATGTTGTCGGAAGTGAAGATGAGTTCGGTCATGGAGACAACTTCAAGAACAAGATAGCCTGCATAAGGTTGACACTTATCAACATTTTGAGAACTCTAGTTGTAAAGGCGAGGAACTAAATAGTGACAGAGATAGCAGTAGTTATGTGCACTCGGTTGTCGGGAAGACTGGATATTGGTCCCCACACATGAGAACTCGGGATTTCACCACACAACGTAATCCCCGTGACTCGATTATTTAAAATCTCTCTCGAACGAGAAATGTTGCGAAACATCATCCAATTAGCTAACAAGTGTACCAATAAGAATTAACTATGTATTTTATCCTTAGAAATGCACATTGTGCTTATATGTATGGGTCTAGACACGTGGATCAATGAAAATCAGCTACACATTCTCATTTCTAGCAACAGAGCACACAAGGTACCTAACACTTTCAATAGTTTGTCAATAGATCAAATCATGAGTTCAAGATAGCAATTTAACAAAGCCTATAATCGAATCGAGTGTTTTCTATTATCTTATTATTATTATTATTATTATTATTATTATTATTATTATATATCGAGTCATGATTTAAAGTTTAAACACGAGATAATAGTGAGATCTAATAAATTAAATATGTATATGCATTAACACTAAAATCATTCAAATTATAGAGATCAATTTATTGTTTACAAAAGAGCAGAGTCCATATCTTTTTCTTTGGATTAATCAAGTTTTGTCTATCTCTCATGTGTACGAGATTAGGCGTCTTAGGCTATGTCTGCTATCTATGGAGAAATAAGTAATAAATTCCTACCATGCCCTAGCCAAGAACCATTTGAGGTTATACGCACTACCCCCAACTGAGGCACACTATATATACCCCCTTCTCAAAAAGCATAACACCCACTTTCACCTTCAATGCAAAAAATGTAGTTTAATGTATTCCAAGCAAGTTTTCAAAGTTTTTCTTAATGTTCTTCCACAAATCATTATTCAACCTTATATAGGTCTCTCACGGGTAGTTGACAACTAACACACCCATTCATAATTACATAGTTATTACACTCCCATTTAATTGGGTCTATTAAATATTTCACTCCCTTTCAACAAGGGTCATTACATTGTGTTCCCTTAATAAAGGTCATAACATAATACTTCCTTCAATAGGTGTCAACTTTATCTTACTCCCTTTTAACAAGGATCTTTAATTATATATCTTCTCCCAAAATATTACAAGGGGATTTTGTCACATGACATTTCTCCCTCTTGAATCAATTGTTGTCCTTAGTAACACAAGGTTCATCTGAAATACAATTCACAAGCAACAATGCAGAGTACAATAAATATAGATAATGAATATGAGTATATCGGTTATGTAACTATATATCACTATCACAAAAAAATCATGGACACAGTTTTTTATCACATTGGTTCATTTATCCATTAATTCTATTTCAAAATTTTAAAACATGGTTGAAAAACACCATACATTCAAGAGGCAGTAACTAGTTAGCATACTGAAAATCCTAAGAATAAAATACCATACACGTTAGAGATCATATAACATTCTAAAGATAATTTTAATACCTATTAATTCCTTAGGTGAATTTCTCGACAATTCTTCACACCACTTAGTAACCCATTATTTGATATGCGGAACACTCATTCCTTTAATTGTGGGTTTATTGAATTGAGGACAATTATCATGCTTTCTATTTAATAAATAGGAGCACCGAGATAGTACTATAACTCCAAATGAATATCTAATCCATCAAAATGTTTTTAAAGAATAATGTCCACACAACCCTTAATATGTAGTTGGTAAGAAAGTGGTCCATTGAATTATCAACTAAAACAGAGTTTTTCGGGTTCCTAATACTAATAATTAATATTGTCTTGGTAGATTCTTATTTTTAATATAATATCAACAAGAGGTGGCAAGTTTTCTCATGCTACAAATCCATCACGTTGGATGCACAAGCATCAATGGATATGAATTTTTCTAATCTCACTATATACATAAAAAAACGTAGAGTAAGGTACTTCACTTTATCAAATGTCTTATAGTATTTTCATACAATACTTTAGGAGAATATTATCCGTTAGTTATTCTCATTCTCTCTATGCAAGTATAAATGTTATTTAATCTTAGGATCCTAAATATACTTCTTACTTTGATTACTAATATAGATAATATTTAATTTAGATATAAGATCAATTTGATGTTGAGTCATGGACCCTCCTTAAGAACTATAGTATATTAGATAGTGACACACAAGAGGAATGGAATGTGGTTCACAATTGGATGTTTCAATATTGACAAGATGGACGTCCCCATCTATCACACAATTTCAATATTCCCTTCTAAGTTATTTAAACATCACAAGAGATCCGTAGAGTAACATACTTGGTCGAAATTTGTTTTATATAACCAATTGTGTAACATAATAATTATCAAGTCTACATATTCAAGAATCTATAAATATAAGGATTTCTAGAATTGGATTTTATTACAAAAATGATAACCCAAATGTTTTATCTCTTCTCCGAAATCATGTAAAGATTTACTAGAATTACGAATATAGATTTTGAATTCTTTGATTATATATGGTTAAACTTTCCAATGTAACATTGTCCATTTTTCAAGCAAGACAAGAAATTGTAGACTACCCCACAAGGTTTCATACATGTTATCTTTGATCAAAACCATAGAATATTCTTGAAAACCAAATTTTTCTTAGATATATTGAGAACATCTAAGACAACAAGAATATTATCACAACATCATTTCTGCTAGTGAATGGTTGAAAAACTCTCTAGTTAAATATTTTTAACCTAAGTTAGAAATTACCAATTACTTTCATTGAAGTTATCTCAAGACGATCATTCATGAGTAATCATTAACCTATTGACACTTTAAATAATACTTATCATGTAAGGGAATCTGAAATTCTTGTTGTACCTAATTTATTATTACTACATGTTATTCTCATAATCAAGGGACTATCCTAATAGGTTATTTCTTTATGAATTGGGCCTTGTTAATCGCTTATTTAAATTTGTTACCTTTTCATGTATTATAATTCTTTAATAATTTGTTCCTATAGTTCCTAAATTGTCTCCTATAGGTTATTGACTATGTTTCTATCGTATTACTTTAAATTGAAAATTTACTTTTAAGTTGTGATTCCAGTATCATTACGTTTTTACTGCAATCAATATATGATTACTCTCTGAAATATAAGAATTCTAAGATGGTACCTCTTTAATCATATATTTTGGGTCCCACTCTAGGTGTCCATAAAAACTCATAATCAAAAGCAAACACAAAGGTAAGATTAAATACAAAATTTTGATCATAGTATAGTGCAAGGATGGTAACAAGGCTCATAAATGTCCCATAACACTTATAAGGAGTGTCAACAATAGGCACTAATATAGGATCCAATTTACATTGAGATGAGGACATAGAATGTTCACCAAGGATTTAGAGATACTCCAATATTTGAATTTCATTCATCAACATTTTATCTTTTAGGTCAGCCATAGCTTTTAATCCTATGTTTTATTCTTAATACTACCACGGACTGTAATGTCCCCAAATGGGACCAACTCTGCCCTGGATGGAGTTTAGGCACTTCCCTTGATAAAAAGAAACTTAGAAAAGATATCACAAAATATTATCACTGCAGATCTGTTTTTTTAGAGAGGAAAAGTGACTAGGGTTATTACGGAAACCCACACAAAACAGTAATAAAATGGTTGTCTTTCCACTCTAGTATAATATGCAGATTTTATAGATTCCAAATCAGACCTTAGGCTGGTATAAGAGACTTGCAAAATCAATTTTGACTGCTGAAGTGAGTGCCCAGAAATGGCGACAAAAATTATTAAAGAAACCATGCAAATCAGCAACCAATGTTATCTAATATTATCCCAAACTGATTCTGAATTTTTAGCAATCCTTTCCTTTCATGAGTTAGAATTAAAATAATGATTTTGTAGATGCCAAATAGGCTGGAAACTCCTTCAGAAATATGCAGATAAATATGTCTGAAAACAGCACTATAAAACCTTCCAAAAATTCTGAAAATAGTTTATTTTGATCCCCAAAAATCAGTACAATAGATGGCAATACCATTCAGACCTGGAATGTCTCCAAAACAACTCAGAATGGCCAAAAGATGGGTCGCTCAACCTTAGAAAAATTAACAAACAGCTGCTGTAACCTTCCTTACAAAGCTCTGCTGCAAATCTTCAAAAACACTGCTGGAAATAGTAAAAATCTGTGAAGACACAATGGATAACCCTAGATAGGAAATCCCCAAATACTCTAAGAGGGTTTTCGTCCTCTAGAGATAAATCCTAAGGGTTTTTGTCCTTGGAATACTTCAGACAAAAGCTCAAGGCTTTAGCTTCAATTCAGAAATTATCAAATGAACATAGAATGCCTCTGAAGTAAATCGACTTCTCCTTTTAGGAGAAGAAGAGACCCAAAGGAAACCTTCTAAGCATACAATGATTATTTCTAAGCATATTCCACCCACTTCCCTATCTAGACCAAGTCGCATTTTTCCATAGGGAAGATACAAGGATAATATGGCCTTTTTCTTTCTAAGTTCCCTTTATCCCTCCTTAAGGCAAGTCACCATTTCTCTTAGGAAGAATAAAAATATAGTTACCCTTTTAACACTAATATTTGCCCCTCAAGGCAAGTCGCACTTTTCTATAGGGATTACATTTTTTTATAAGTGTTTTTCTCTCTTTTCTATTTCCACTTTATAATTAAGTCAAATAAATTAATATAAGTGCTCTATTATTTTCTTTTTAGCACTTTATAATAATTTATTGTGACTTAAGTCAACCTTGTATTCACCCTTTAACGTCGGGTAGACAAAATAAGTGAAGGTCTTCGATAATGTTATTCTAGAAAGATGGACATTTCACAAGGATTTAGAAATACTCCAATATTTGAATTTCATACACCAACATTTTATCTTTTAGGTCAACCGTAGCTTTTAATCCTACGTTTTATTCTTAATACTACCACGAACCATTCACAAGATATAGTGCCGGGTTGAACAACAGCTCAAATCTTTATTTTTGGTAGAGGTTCAATATCATATTGTTTGAATTGTCAATCCTAAGTTTTGCGATACCATCTGCGGCATAATGATTCACTCCAAAATGCCAACATTTTGTTTATGAGTTTAATTTGTTTTGGAAAGGGAGAGTGTTTATATTTCCCTTCTTTTGAGACTCGCTTATTTTGGTATTTATGTATTGGACTCGTGCTTGAAGAGCCCTCTTCTTTTCTTTCCATTTATTGTAAGTTAAAAACATTGATTTGTTTCTGTAATCTTCCTTCTCGGTTATAAGGTGGTTACATATTTTCAAAGATTGTGCAATTTGAAAAGCTTCATCAATTGTTTTAGGTTCACCATACCATACAATTTCTTTAATCTCATCATGTGAACCACTTATAAATTGTACTACTTGGTCCTATACCGATATAAAGGGCACAAAATGGCTCAATAGTTCAAAGGATTGTTTATGCTCTGCATTGTTCTCCATTTTTGTTTTAACTCAAAGAACTCCTTTTGTATTCCTTTGAAGAAATTGTTCAAAAAGATAGTTTTGTTGAATAGTGTTTTAAATTCTTCCCATTTAACTTTGTTGGATTTCGATTTCTAAACTTTTTCATATCTTGCCACCAAGTTAGTCAAGCATTCTTTAATCAATGTGTGGCAATTTGTGTCCTACCCTTACCATTAATTCCATGTGGTGCAACATATTTCACTAAAGTAGATAGCCATTGTTCAGCGTCTTACTTGGTTCCTAACTCACAAGATATATTCAAGTAATTTTCTTTTCCTAGCTATTTCTTTTTATTTATAGTATTAGAGTTAATGTAAAAATCAATAAATTGCTCCGCAAAGAAAGTGTCAATATTGTAAGGGTTTTTTCTTTCTTACCATTCTCCTAACCAAATCTTTCTTCACCCTTATTTTTATTCTTAAGTGTATCTACTAATTGTTTTTTAATCTTTTCAATTTCATGAGAAGGGTTTAAAACTTTCCTTTCAAGATTTTGGTACCTCCTCACAAATTGGTTGTAGTCCATATCATTCTCGAGACTCCATTTCCACACTATGTTGAAGTAGGTTGTCTGTTCACACCAAGAGAGTACTATAAGAGAATTGAATTAAGCTTATTACCCTCATAGCTTTTTACATGGCTTTATTACTTCAAGTATTGTTAAATATATGAATGTTTGATAATTATTTAATAGATTCCAGCATACTCATTATCAATGAACGCAATCACATGTTTAGGAAATAAGTTTTGATACCAAATTGTTACATCACTTTTCCCTCAAATTCTAGGATCAACATTTTGGGTCAATAATAATCGTTATTGGGACTTTAGTATGATATGAGCTTCAAAACATTAATGGAATGAGTTAACATTAGAGAATAAGTCAAATATGAAATTCGAAGTGTAAGTGCTTGACAACCGTTAAAGTTTAAAACCATTCATAGGTTTTTAGTCCCAATAGTTGCGCATAATTAGTCTTTATATATTTATTTAGGAAGGTTTTCATATAAAGCGTGGACGAGAGGTAGAGAGAGTGGTCGCGGTCTATATATATAAGTTTTTAAGGTAAATTGCTCAATTGACAAGGAGGCGCATTGTATGTAATGAAATTACTTAGATAGATCTGAATATCAACAACAATAGAACACCAAGAACCCAAAATATAGAGAAATGATCATAATATGCAAGTAGAATGACTTAGCCACTTCGAGGGGGAAACCTCCAAACCATACAATAAGACTCAAGTGCTCAATATGATGATAATATCCTACTCTCTAACTCCTATATATACCCTATTATACTATCCAAAGCCCTAAGGCTGACCCACTAAGCATATGAAAGCATAAATAATTATGATATGACATGATAAGAGATTATGTTAGCCACAGTCGGCTATCCATATCCTAATATATGAACTAGGGTTAAAGGCATAGCATGCCCCTCCCCTTCAAAGCAACATTGTCCCCAATGTTGGTGAGCTCTGGATGCTTCTCTCGAAATGCTTCATCCTCCCATGTTGCATCTTCAATGTCCAAATTCTTCCATTTGATTAGATACTTAGGTGATGACCCTTGTCCTCAACTTCTTGGTGTGTCTGTAGGATTCCTTCAAGTTCCAAGATGATACACCCCTCTTCATCAAGCTCGATAATATTGATTGAGAAGAAACCTTCTGCCCAATGACCTTCTTCAAGCAAGAAACATGGAAAATTGGATGTATTTTACTTGACTGAGGAAGCTCCAGTTTATATGCCACACTACCAATTTTTGTAACACTTGATAAGGCCCATAGTATTTGGGTGAAAGTTTGTTATCTTTTTCTATTGTTTCAAAGATAGTTGTTTTATGACTACGATCGCACAAAACCAAGTCTCCAACTTTGAGCTTCATTCACTACGGTGTTGATCAGCTTGTTGTTTCATGCGGTTTTGTGCCATGACCAAGTTCTCTTTTAGGCTAGAGAGAACCTCTTGTTGGTGTTGAATGTGATCTTCAATTGCTCTTACTTTAGGTTGGACCCTTAAATTGGAAGTGAGGGATGGTGGATGGTAACCGTATAATGCCAGGAATGGGGACATTTTGGATGAAGTGTGAAATGAAGTGTTATACCACCATTCTACAAGTGGTAGCCACTTAACCCATCTCTCCTACTTATCTGAAGTAAAGCATTGTAGATACCCCTCCAAACATTTGTTTACTACCTCAATTTGTCCATCAGTTTGGGGATGATATGATGAACTACGAGCCAATTGAGTACCCAAACATGAGAATAAATCAGTCCAAAAATTGTTAGTAAATATAGGATCACAATCACTGACTATAATCTTGGGTGTTCCATGTAGCTTTTGAATTGTATCCATAAAAGATATGGCAATTGTACTCACTGTAAATGGATGTGGCAAAGCACAAAATGAGCATACTTGGTGAGTCTATCCACAACCACCATAATTACACTTTTCCCTTTAGATTTTAGCAATCTTGTGATGAAATCCATGGAAACCTCTTCCCACCACTCACTAGGAATAGACAAAGGCTGCAAAAGTCCTGGAGACTTAATAGTTTCACCCTTGTTTTATCTTGACACAAAAATTCGCCACAAATTTTTGTACATCTGCTTTTAACCCTTCCTAGAAGAAATCTTGCTTAACTCTATGATAAGTTTTTAGGAATCCAGAATGGCCACCCACTAGAGAAGCATGGAGCTCTAAGAGAACCTGATTTTTAAGGGTAGAGTTTTTGCATAAGTACAACCGATCCTTATACCACAATGCATCCCCTTCCACACAAATTTTTCTTAAGTGCTTGGATCCTGTTGGAGATTTTGAATGAGATTTTGGGTCTCTGTGTCATTTTGCCATTCGGATCTTGTCTTGATCTACCCAATCTACCTGTAGTATGGACATGGCATTTAATAATGCCTCAGACTCATCTCTCTTGGATAGTGCATTGACTACCACATTTTCTTTTCCTTTTTTGTAAATGATCTCAAAGTCATATCCCAACATCTTAGTGACCCATTTTTGTTGTTCTTCAGATGAGAGTCTTTGCTCTAAGAAGTATTTCAAGCTGTCATGATTTGTCTTTACCTTGAAGTGATGACCCATGAGATACGGTCTCCACTGTTTGATTGCATGAAGAATAGCCATCATTTCCTTCTCATAAGTTGGTTTTGAGAGGTTCTTACCTTTGAGTTAACGACTCTCAAATGTAATGGGATGACCCTCTTGCATAAGTATTGCGCATATGCCACACCTGAAGCATCACATTCAACAATGAAGGTTTTGGAGAAGTTTGGGGTAACCAAAACTAGAGTGGTACACATGGCCTTTTCAAGTGATTCAAATGCTTAGGTTGTTACCTCATTCCAATGAAAAGAGTCTTTCTTAATAAGGATGTGAGTGGTGTTGCAATTCTACCATAATTCTTCACAAACTTGCGATAATAACCCATAAGCCCTAAGAATCCCCGAGGTTTTTGAGGGTTTTAGGAACCGGCCAATCCACCATAGCTTGGATCTTATGAGGATCCACTTTTACACCTTCATAAGACACGATATGACCCAAGTATTCTACCTCTCTTACCCCAAAAGCACATTTGGAGGGCTTGGCATAAAGGTGGTGTTGTTCAAGAGTGTCCAATACTTTATTGACATGTTGTAAATGTTCCTCCCAAGTCTTGTAGATTAATATATCATCAAAGAATACCAAGACAAACTTTCACAAAAATGGCCAAAAGATTGAATTCATCAAACTCGGAAAGTAGATGGCGCATTTGTAAGGCCAAATGGCATTACAAGAAATTCATAGTGGCCCTCATGTGTCCTAAATGTTTTTTTATGAATATCTTCATCACGAATTCTTATTTGATGGTATCTTGATCGAAGATATAATTTTGTAAAATAAACATTACCATGTAATTCATCTAACAAATCTTCAATGACAAGAATAGGTACTTATCTTTCATTGTGTATTTGTTGAGCTCCCTGTAGTCTGGACACATGCGCCAACCTTCATCCTTCTTTCTTACCATCACCACTAGAGAAGAGTAAACACTTTGACTATGGCGAATAATACCTGCTTCCAAAGCATCTCTTGTACCATCTTCTCAATCTCACTCTTTTGGAGATAAGGATACCTATAAGGTCGAATGTTGGGTGGTTGGCTTCTTGGTACTAGTTGAATAACATGATCATGATCTCTTTTAGGTGGCAACCCTTTGGCATATCCCCAAACACAATTGAATGCTCATTAATAATGGCTTGTAGATCTAATGGTATAGGGTCTTTTGATGGTTGAGCTTCCATTGAGAATAATTGTGCCATGAACCCATCTGCACCCTTCCTAAGCATTTTCTGCATTTGATGAGAACTTACCAACTGTGGAGCTTTAGCCTTCATTCCACGTAGCTCATAAGTCCTTCCTTCATAATGGAACTGCATGAACAAATCCTAGAAGTTCATCTCAACCGTTCCCAAAGTAGTAAGCCATTGGACCCCCAACATAATGTCTGCTCCTCCCATTGAAATGGCATACATGGGGCCCTCTAGCAAGTAATCTCCCATAAATAGCTTAATCTTATGGCATTTTTCTAAACACTAACTTTACCTCCATTTGCAACCATGACCTGAAATTTTGGTGCTAGATAAACAAAACAATTTAAGCGTATGGCCAACTTATGATTGATGAAGTTATGAGTACTTCCGAATCAATTAATAATGTCACCCTTTTCTTCTTCACGAACCAAACAACATTAAGTGTTTGTGGGGTGCTAATTCCTAAAATGGCATGGCAAGAGATAGATGGTTGAGATTCTTCAACCTCAATCTTGGGAACCTCTTCCTCTGCATCATTGCTTCCTCCTCATCTTGTTCCTCATTAGGACCCTCAATGTAGAATAACTTCTCAAGACATTTATGTCCTTTGCTCCACTTGTTATCACAATTGTAACATAGGCCTTTTACTTGTTTCTCTTTGATTTTTTGAGGAGTCAATTGTTTCGATTGGGGAAAAGATGGTGCTAGATTTGTGTGTTTCTTGTTCCTTCGCTTTACCATCTCTTTCCTCCACACACCGAGCAATGATCATGGATTCTGATATTGACCCGGATTAAGAAGGCGAACATCATGTTGGATGTTATCCTTGAGTCCACCCAAGAAGAGATCATTTAGATGATCTTCTCGAGATGTCATTCACTCGTAAGGATAGATTTTGGAACTGTTGGATATAATCCTTGACTAAACTTGTCTATCGTAGCTTGGCTATCTGGCTAAAATAGTTCTCTATAACACTATTACTATAGTGTGTTTGGAGCTCATCAGTGAACATAGACCAGAGTAACAAAGAGACCCTTCTTTTTCTTTTGCTCACACATCCATCTATACCAAATGAATTGTTTTGGTTCCAAGTACAAGGATGCCATTACCACCTTCTGTCCATTTGGGACTTGATGTAAATCAAATAAATTCTCCATTTGGTTGAGCCAAGTGATCGGATCATTCCCATTGAACTTGCGCATCTCCACTTTTGGAATAATGCTACACATTGGTTAGAAGATCCACCAATTTGTGCAGAGAATCCTCCTTGGTTGGTGTGATTTGGATCAATGTGTGTGCATTGCTTTAGAGGAACCCATATGATTGGAATGGGAATTCATGTTAGTATTCATACTTGAAAGAGCAAGCATCATCTCTTCCTCATTTATTCAAACCCCATCTTCATTTCACCCTTAAGGCTACCCTCCAAGTAGAAGAATCTCGTTGTTGAGGTCAACCTTACCATATTATTAACTCTTTCCTGAAGTTTATTGACTACCTCTAATACTCCATAACTTAAAGATTCCAAATCCATATCTTCCTTATTTGGAGTCATTCCTAGAGTTGTTTGACCCTTCCCTTGGCCTCGAGTTGATCTTTCGGTCATGATGTAGGGTTTGGGTCTCGGGATACAAGGATTAGGGTAGAAATTTAGGGTTTGGGATTTTGTAACTTTATTGGCTGAATAGAGGGAAACATAGAGAACAAACCCTTAATTTTTGGCAAGTTTTCCAAAATATAAGAAACTTGGAAAAATCCCAAAATTGCAGCCTAGGTAGCGAATTTATGAAAAAACCTAAAATTGATGTAACTTTTGCAAAATAAGTCAAAAATCTTGAAATTTGGAGAGGATCTTGACTGATTTCGCGACACCAGAAAAAAGTGCAAAAAAATCACTACAATTTTGAGATATAGTTGAATCTTTAAATTTATTCCAAGTGAGTTTTCAACGTTTTCTTGATGGCCTTCCACAAATCATTATTCAACATTTAATAGGTCTCTCTTGGGTAATTGACAACCAACACACCCATTCATAACTACATAGTTATTAAACTCTCATTTCATTAGGTCTACTAAATATTTCACTCCCTTTCAACAAGGATCATTAAATTGTACTCCTTAATAAGGGTCATAACATAATACTCCCTTTAATAAGGGTCAACTTTATCACACTCCCTTTTAACAACGATCTTTGATTATTTATCTTCTCCCAAATTATTTCATGGGGATCTATAATTGCTCAAGCTATTCCTAGGAAAAAAATCACCAACACAAACCTTAATCAATATTCTATGCTTGCTTAATATTTCGCGTTCATAACTATACTTATATGTGCAATGAAAATTATGGAAATCATGTTAAAATTGATACATACTCCAGCTACTGAGAAAAAAAAGGAAGTTGAAAAGAACGTGCAAGGAGTACAACATCAAATATGCAAGAATTGTGCCATGTTTACCCTAAAAACCCCACAAAGAAAATGATAAAATTGTTTACCTAGGAAAGCTTTCTCAAAGCCATAGAAAGCATTCCCTGAAAGTGGAAAACATGGATTTCCTCACAAAAGACTTCAAATCCTTTTGGTTACCTAATGTAGATCTCTTCCTCAATTTTTCCATTGAGGAATGCAAATTTTAACATCCATCTGATGCAAAGTCTCTTTATAGAGAAACTACACCATCAAGTACATCAATCACAGATTACAGCATATAAAAATATGATAGTAGTCAATACTTCATTCATAGGTAGTGCTCAATACAAGATGCTCAATGCAGGGCGCCCCGGTAATTAGCTCCTTACCTTGGCATACATCATTCTATTTATGAGACAAATGACTTAATGGTTGTCAATTGACACAACTGTCAGCCACCAAACGTAGCAATGAGTCATTATCACTACCTAACGTCGACAATACAACCATTTACCACATAACAATGTCAGCTACAAAAATATGTAATTACATCGATAACCATGACAATACTAAAATGAAGGTCCACACTACCTCCCCTTCAACCAAGTTAGGTCCTCTCTAAGACAATTCATAGATAACATTATAAAAATTTAGAATGAAAAGGGAAGACAGGACACATTCCGAAAGCAGAATTGTTGCTTTAATGTAGAGATTGTTGAAGCTTGAATTATTGAATGTGTTGAAAACTACATGATTTACACTCTTCGTGATTTACATTCATCTAAACTTTTCCTAGTTTTCCTGAACTGGAAGAGCTCCTTGTTCAGGATAGACAGGGGCAAGTTCAATCTTCGGGAATCACCCCTCGACTTCAATTTCAAGTCTGATAGTACAATCACCTTTGGGACTTGGTCTCTGAAGCTCCTCCCAATACCGAGCAACGTAAACTAGTTGATGATTGTATCTAGCGATACCGAACTTGTCATTTAAGGTTAGAGTCTCCAGGGAATACTCCAGTGAAAGTCGTTGTTCTCCACTTAGCCATATAGAAGCCTCACAATAGGTTCCCTGCTCCAGAACGGGCCAAGTGGAGGAGAAACTCTTCCAACACCGAGCTCGACAAGAACGTTGCCTACACAATCGGTGTGCCTCGACAAGAAGGCATTGCCCTACACAACTGTGCATTTTATTGGCCATAAGGCATTTGGGGTGGCCGTATAAAGCAACAATGTATGACGATAACAATGATGGTGGTTGGTCATACAAGTGTCGGGTGAAAAGAAGAACACTAAGAACATAGGATTGTACTCCAAGTCGAGGCTCTAACTTGTGTGTTCTACTTCCTAGTGCCAATAAATTTATCCAATGTCAACAATTCTTCAAGATCTCTTCATTTTACCAACTAGGTTAAAGACATATACCTGCAATTTTCCACTCAAACCAAAGGCTTTTATCTCAATATAATCTATAATTGCCATAGTTATCTAAGTCTCGGGGCCAACGGAACAGGATTTCCAAGACAGCAATAGAAATCTGAAATTTTGGGGACGTCCGAGAACAGCTACTAAAATAATATATTTACAAATTCATATTTATTTATTTATTTACTTTATTTAATGAAAATCAGGGATTTAAATTGTATTTAATGTATTTTAGGTACTTTCAAGATTAGAATTCAATGTTTTTGGTAAAAATAATACCTTTTCAAAATTAAAACATCATAAAACTTTTTTTATTTAATTTTAAAAAATAAATGTCCACTAAGTCCCCAAGTCCTCAAAACATTTAGGACATCCTGGACATCACCAAAATCTAGAGGATGCGTCCTCATATAACACTAATAATTGCTCACGATATTCTGAGAAAAATCACCAACACAAACCTTTCACAATATGCCAACCTATGCTTATTGTTGCATGTCCAAAACTATGCTTATATGTGGAATGGAAACTGCTGAAATCATTTTACAATTGATGCATGCTCTAGCTACATAAAAACGGAAGTTGAAAAGATCATGCAAGAAATAGAAGTACAACATCCAAGAATGGTGACATGCTAACCCTAGAAAAACCCATGAAGGAAACATTTAAATTGTTAACTTGAGGAGCTTGCTTAATGCCATTGACAACATTTCTGAGTTGGAAAACGTAGACTTCCTCACCAAAGACTCCAAATCCTTGTGGTTGTTTAATGAAGATGTCTTCCTCAAATTTTCCATCGAGGAATGCAATCATAACATCCATCTCATGTAGACTCTCTTTATTGAGAAACTACACTACCAAGGACATCAATCGCGGAAGAATATGCATAGAAGAATATGATAGTAGTCAATGCTTCATTCATAGGTACTGCTCAAGACTACCTATTTGGTACAAGGAGTCCCCGGTAATCGGCTCCCTTACCATGACATACATCATTATATTGATGAGAAGAATGCCTTGATGGTTGTCGGTTGACACAGCCATCAACAATCGAATGTAGACAAAAAGAGTCATTACCACTACCTAACGTTGCCAATACAACCACTAACCATATAACATACTAGCTACTAAAACATGTAAGTTGATAACCATGACAATACTAAAATGATGGTCTACATTATCTCCTTCTTTAAACAAGTTGGAATACATCGAAAGAGAACATGATAAAAATAGAATGACAAGGAAAGACAACAAACATTATGGGTGGGTGGAGTTGTTGCTGATGTATAGATATTGTTTAAGCTTGAACTGTTGGATTTGTTCAACAATACATAATTTAAACTTTTCATATTTTAAATCCGTTTACATGCTGCATTTTTATCATACAGTGTTTGGGGTGGTTGTATGTTGACAATGGACCATACAATAACATGGGGATTGGCAATTGGTGACAAAGTGTCAAAGTTGTTGTAAGAGTGGTGGGTTGACAAATGCAAGTTGTATGATGCCAGCAACAAGTGGTCGTATAAAAGTAATCACAAGGCATACACGTACGGTCATACGAAAGAAGCAATAGGTAGTACACCAACATGAGCAATAGGTCTCACAATAGGCGTAACATGGTTGATACACTCTTTTGTGCAGGTCGCGTGTTTCTAATGGTCGAGCTTGGTCATTTGATTCAGGTTTAATGGCTTTCCTTTGTGTTGGCAGTAACATTTCCTCACTTATAGTTGCGTCTTTTTCTTTAACCCACTCCTATTTCTTTGTTAGTGAGTTATGCTTCATCTATACATAGAAATCCAACGTTAATCATATGACATTTTAAGTCCTTGCTCGATATAATTTTAATTTAGAGCCATTCATTGTGTCTTTTGACCGGCGTTCCATCCCAGGCCTCTAATTTGACTGCCACATTTTTGAAAATATCTAAAATTTTGAATGGTCCAAGCAGCAAAACTTTGAACTTACCCAGTGTAATTTCTCATCTTTTGTTATATCTTAAGGTTAGTTGTTACTTTGAAGTTCATCCATTGGGTGCTTATCATGCCATTACATTCATATATGCCATCACCAGACGTTCATCCAGTTTGAGCAGATCAGTCATATCCAACCATACTTCAAAATAGGTTTGTACTTCACAATGTCATACCTCACCTTCTATTAAAATCTTATCCTTAGACCCCACATTCACACTCATTGGTGTCATCTCTTTAGACTTCATGTCAGCCACACATTGCAATTGGCAAGCCAACTTTTCATCTAACTTTGCACCCTTGAAATTGTATTCTTAGAACTCTAATGGGTAAATTGTCTATGAATTTGACATTACGGAAAGACTTGACATTACAGAAAGACTTGGCATTACCGACATGCTTCTAGTCATCTCACCACAAGCCTTTGCCTTCTTTAATCTCCAAAATCTCTATGTTGCGGGATACGAATATGGGTACGGGTTTGATACGCAGATACGTCGATTTTAAAAACCCTTGGGTACGATACGTCTTGGATACGTCCGTACATATATATTAAAAAATTAAATATATATATACTCATTTTACTCGTTTTTTAATCCGTAAGAAATACAAAACTTGAAAAATATAGTACGATCAATGTTTAAAACATTCCATATGCTTAAGATTTTACATTTTCTATGATATACAAATATTGTATTCCTTTGTGTTTCATCCATTTCCTTAAAGATTTATTTTTGTGTCATGATGGTGGTCATCAAAGATGTATATAGTGAGCTCCTAAAGGACCTATTTAATGAGATTGACTCTAACCTACCAATGATAACTAAAGAGGTCAATCCAATGGTTGGTTCTTACATTCATATTATCCAAAATCACCTTCTAATCCTCCTTAAGGATGCGGGAAGGAGTCAATGTTGTGCCTTGGTAGTTTCTGGGAAAGGATGCTCTTTGAAACTTTAAGCTATGCAATTTGTGGTTCCAAATTTTTCTATTAGTATGGAAAATCACTTGAGATTTGATCTCATAAATAACTCAGATGAGGCTCGATACATGTCCAAATTTCTATGAATAGCTTCTTTCCTTCGCCAATCGCGATGATCTCAAATAATTACCTCAAACATTCTTGATATCCTTTGAATATTTTCTCTTCAATAAACTAGGAGATTTTAAACAATCTCCATGTTTCCTTGTGGTTGCCATGCCCTCCTAGTCTAGTCCTGAATAAAATTGAAGTTTGTTTGAGTTATAATAAATTAAAAAAAAACTTTTTTAGAGCCCCCATCGCCGATTTACATCGATACATCCTGCACGCCCGGGTATGTCAAATGTACAGGACACACCGCACGCACGTGCCGGACGTATCTAAGACGACGTTACCATACCCGAGACGTATCCATACGTGCACGTATCGGTGCAGGGTATGGGAGGTGGGGGACGAATCCTCGTAACATAACATAATCTCGATGCTACTGCAATCAAACTAGAACACTTTATATTCTTCCATTTTCCAATGGAATGACCTTAGAGGGAGTTTGTCTCAACTATGGAGCACAACTATGATTCCAAGATCCCTTCATTGTTCAACTCCATTTTACGCCGCTTCCCATCCGTAAAGCATTCTTCAAAGTCTAAATTTGATGAGTCCGATTAGGTTACTTCTTCATTGATTGCCTAGTTCTTCAAATCTATGACATACTTTCAACCTTTGTTTTCAATGGAGAGTAGATGTTTTTTCAAAGTTATGGTCAACTTTGGCTACTATCAACCAACCCCAACCAAATAGTGCATCATAGGCCTTTTTTTCAATAGACTACAAAATTCAACAAAAATTGTAGGATTCTAATAAATACCTTTTGTCCCATCAATGCACCCAATAAATTTATGCCCCTGTTGATTTGCTCCTACCGATGGAATCTTTGGAGGCCACATAGTTGACTTTTGAAGACTATTCCAAGTCTCCTCCAAAATAACATTCACGCCAAAACCACCCATCTATAATATTTTTGTCGAAATGTTGAACTAGAATTTCCATATGCATTTGAGTATCAATTGTCGGGATAGACATTTTCAAGAGCTTAGGATCAATCACTTGGTCACTGACAATGAGGGCTCAACCATAGGCTCATTATTATGCTTTTTGCTCTCTCCATCATGACACTATAACATTTGTCATTAGATGTGTTGTTGTATGCTCAATGCTCGAGCAAATGTCTTGTATCAGTAGAATTATAGCATTCTTTCGTCCGGAATGCTTGCAATAAATCAAGATATCTTCACAAGTACAATGTCTACAAGATTTGGCTTGCAATAGCTTTGTCAAACTCAAGTTTGTTCTTCACTATACCAGTATGTTCATGTGGCTGACATCACTCTTGACCCCATTTCCCTCTCGACTTCCACATTTGCTTTGTCCATCCTTTACTTTTCCATATGTGGGTCCAGATAATTGGCTTTCTTCACTTATGCTCTAGTAATTGCCAAAACCTACTTTCCCTTGGTTGTGTCAATCATATTGGCATTGCCTTGCTTTTGACAAACAAATAAATTCACCCGTAAGAATTAATTCTATTCAATCAACGAAGAGGTTCTTATCCATGTTGGTACTCCCGATAATGAGTCAACCCTCATCTCTCCAACTAACATTCACATACACTCGTAAACGCTCACCTATTTCTAATCTCTAGGTGAGTTTGTTACTCTGAGATCACATACATGACACTCTAATATGACAAAGATACTAGGACTAATATAACCAAGATCAATACATGACACTATGAAGTACTAACCTAGATATTTCCGACATTCCCCCATAGTACAAACATAGATCAAATGGAAAAAGAAACAAGAACGCACAAGAACAGGACATGCTCTTCTTCGAGACGAACAATAGATAAGAGCATATCACCAATTCAATAGGGGTAGTATGAACTAGCATCTACATTGACTTTAACAAATTACAAATGTAGTGGGAAAGGCCTCACTACTTTGATCAAGGATAAGAACACACATGTTATATAAGAACTTAAAGACAAATGTGGCTAGGGACAAACACACTATCCAATCTCTAGAATCTGTGAAAGACATACAAATGTTCACAACACGATCGGTCTCATTGGGCCTAAATGGCCTATACAACATTAAATGAATAGGGACATACTCTTTGTTCAAGACAAGTGTGACATGGGCCTCCACTCTCTTATGCTTTACTCCTCAGTTGGTTGAGCCTCACCGAGCATGTACCTATCAACTAATGCAATCATGGTTAGGGGTCTCAATGAAGAGATGTCTTATACCATGCAACCTACCAAAACATACTCATGCAACGTAATTAATAGGACGGAAAACTATTTACTTCACCAAAAGAGAGATTAAACACACAAACTCCCATACTCTACCAAGTTTGGCTTTCAATAATCAACACCCACACACATACACATTCTACAAGCTTAGAACACCTTACACTACAATGTAACCCCTGTGTCTTCTCAAGGAAGTGATTCAACCCTATAGTCCCACCCCAAACCTATGCACCTTTGATTTGTACTTGCCACACTCTACACATTTTCCTCTCAAGATTTATAAAAATGCCCTATCATAAATGTAGGGGTGTATTTATATAACCACATGTTCCAGCCTACTTACTTCGTTGATGTCAACTACATCTTACTCATACAAATAATAAATGCATTACAAATATCAAATGAAGAATAACGCCCAAAAGACCCATAACACGTAAAATTTCGATGAAACACAAGTCGGCCTAACAACCACAATATCAAATTAGGCAAGTCGTTAACAACTTCCGTTTATTATCTCTATGTGCCAATAATTGATCCCGTCATTTGCGCTCCCTTAATAACATGTGTGCTCTTGTGCAAGAAACCCACGCACAACATTTTCAAGTCATTCTCCTATGCAAAAGTTCTAACGACCACGCAGCCTTCATGTATATGTGTGCACCACCAAGAAAACTCTTTCCTCCTAATGCAGGCCTCGAAAGTGAAAGGTCTCATTACCATGCATACATTTGAAGACTTTTGGCTAGCACTAAATTTCAAGTTGCATGTGCAATGTTTTGACCTTGCACAAGTATACAAGTGTGGTGCCATGAGTTACAAGCCTTGCACCATCTCCGAAGACCATCACTATAGATAAATAATGCAAGAGTGGCATGATGATTATTTGTCCTTACAAGCTGCGAAAATTCCAGCAACTATCATATTACACTTCTTGCTTTGGGCCATGAAATACATGTTTACACCAACTTTTGAGAACTAATTTGTGGTCAAGAAAGGACTAAGGACCTCTCTAGAGAAATTTGCCAATGACGTGCTAACAACAAATGCAAAACTCAAAATCTGCTCTATCTATTTTTGTTTGATGCAAGATTGCACATGAAGCTAGGTGCTCACACACATAGGCTAAGTGGTAGAACCACCCTTTTCTTCTAGCGCGGCTTTGGCATCCCTATGCGCCAATGGGCACTTCCCGTCTTCCAATTGTTGGTCTCAATTAGGTATGAAATTGACCTCCACCTATACTACCTCTACTCATCCGCACTCCATGTCCTTCCTCTCCTCAAGTTGAACTCCTCTATTCGCATGGGATGTCTCTTTCTTTCTCCCTCTTGTGCAACATCTTTGTGCATCGTTTTCTCACTAGAAGGTCCACTACTCGCCGCCTTATGCACTCTCTTCTACGCTACATTCTCTCACACCATTGTTTCTTTTGCTCTCCGCTACACGGCAAACTCATTTACCTTTGTGCATCTTGTCTTCGCTCATTGCAAGAACCGCTCTCTTCTGCACATGACAAGATGGTTTTGGTGCACACCCTCATCATCTTCCCTTAGTGACTTTGAGAATATAACTTTGTCCACCCTTTCGCGCACAACACTATATTGGCTTTCCCATCGATAGCATATCCCAATATAATCGCCACTGCCTCCCCAACAAAACGTGGAATGCACCCATGGGTACGATGTCGCACGTAACTCTATCTATGATGACAACCTTCATCTCTACCTCACATTGCTTAGCATAATTCCACCATGTCCTTCTATCACCCAAGTCACTTAGTAAGGATCTAGATGCAATTTACATACCAATCCCAACTTCCTCACCATCTTTGTAGATGCCAAATTGTTTTTGCTTCCACTATCAACCACCACTACCACATTTGATTTTACACCTTGTCAGATTATGTGTCACCTTTGTCATAAATGTGACCTTCAAGACTATTCTCATTGTAAGTAATATCTTTCCTTGCTCAAGTTCCTCTACATGCTCAATGACTTCTACGAGTTTGATCTCGCTTGCACAAACTTTTATGTGATTGTTGTCACCAAGTTGCACCCTGTTGGAACTAGGTTCAGCACCTTAGTGAAACATGGGATGATCTCTCAATGTGGAACTAGATTGTATAAGATCACCCTCCAAAGAAGGTCGGCCTCCTCTACCTATCTAACCTAGAGCTAACACTACCTAAGAAGAAATCACAACTAACTAAACCTAATCTAAGCATCCAAGGGACTAGGGTTAGAGAGAATGCAAGAAATGGAACCTAAGCTAAGGAAGGAGGTGATAACACTGAAAGAAGGGGATCGCTCTCCATGAGGGGAAGAACAAAAGGAAACACAGAGAGGAGAGGGCAGACACGTGCCACAGACCAACCCTGCATCGACCCTTCCATTCCACACATTATAGACACAAAGAAATGGAAACCTATGAATATAATCCACACACAACATACCAAAAACGAATGAGAGAGGCAAGAACACAATAAACACGAGCATAGGGCAGAAACAAGCCACAACGACAAGATTTTATTACTTAAAGGATGCACAGTCCATTACATCAATGGTGGAAGGCACTAGACATTACAGTTCAAATCCAAGGTCTACAACTCGTGAAAGTTTGGTCACCATTTTGACATGGTGACTTTGATCGAGGAGAGGATGTTTACAATGAGTTTTCAAGTTGAGTTTTTAGAAAGTGGGAGAGAAGTGAGAGGGCAAAGATCAGATCGCGCCAATAATGAAGGGAACCAACCACTCACCACCACCAAGGACCAATTGCCATATATTTTCGCAGGTCAGGTATGGGCACCTGACATTGCTTCAATCGCACGCCATCGATTGCCGGTGTAGGAGGACAAAGTGCCGCTTAGAATTAAATTCGGGTTAGTGGAGTGGTTGAGTGCCTAGTTTCAAATTAGGCGCCACTTTGTTATGTTTCTGCTATGATCTATGGCTTCTCCTTTGTTTTATGGCCATTGTGGCCTTTCTCGATTTTCCTTGTTCACATGACTTTGTTTTCGACCTCCGCCAAGATCCGCGAGCAACACTCAAACTTCGCAATGCATTATACCACCTACGGACCCTTGTTCTTTGTCCCACGGCATTCACCATGCTTTGCGGCTACATCGCGGATTTGAACTTGTGCGGCCTTTACTCCACACTTTACATTCCTTCTCCACACGCCATGGTGTTCCATGTCTTCGCTTCACGACTTCTAGCCATGCAACAATGTTCTTTGTTCCTTGAGAACCCGCAGAACACATAATTCTTGTTTCGTGGCTTCTAACCTTAGTCGCATTCAAACTTGCTTGCATCTTGCCTTGCGGTATCCCGCAACACTTTTCCTTGCATCGCGACTTTTCCCTGGGCAAACTACATGCTTTGTTGCGCGGAATTAACCAACACCACGGAATTCCATATTTTCCAAGTTTGGGTAACATTGTATCTCTAAGCCGCAAAGCACTAACATTTCTCGCATGTCGCGAACGACTAACCTTCTAACTTCTTTATTCCCCAGGTCTTCAACCTTGTAAATTTCAAGCGGAACATTGTCTTCAATTTCTTCATTTTGTGGGTCTTGACTGGAGCCACTTAAATCTAAAACTTGAATGAGTTGTTCAAAATAGCATGAGAGTGCTATTTTTGGACAACGATGACCTTCAAGACTCTCCTCATTGCGATTAATATCTCTCCTTACTCAAAGTTCCTCTGCATGCTCAATGACTTCTATAGACTTTGAATTTACTTGAACAGACTTGTGTACTCCCTCTCTTCTCGCTATCACCCAACACATGAGCACACTCAAATGCGTGATGTCCAAATTAACCACAACAAAAGCATGTGCCTCTAAATCATCCACCTCTACCTCTACCTCTCGCACAAGTGGTTCCTCCTTTCGCTTGTTGCATTTGCAAACTTTTACCCAAATGCTTGCACCTTCATCACTCTCCTTCTCATGTGTCGCTAGTTCTCTACCCCGTTGAACTTTCTTTTCTCTCTTCTGCAACAATCTACCTCCACGCTAACTTCTCCTATGGTCTTAAGGCATACTAGTGTGCTCCCTCCACTATCTGCAACATAATTATGTTGATCTCATCTTGGATCAGCCACCATAGTCCATTGATATATCGTGTCACTTTATTTTCATCCATCTCACTATGACCAGCACTGGATTGTGATATTGTAAAACTCCTCCAAGTATTCCTTCAAACTCAACTTGTTTTGTCATAGATTTTACCACCTCTTCAACAAATCCAATTCATAATCACGGCAAAAACTTCACCTCCAACTTTGCAACCATCCTCTCCCGATAGGTAATCTTTCCTTACCCTTCCTATTAAACTCAGTTAAACTTCCACTAGAAGGTATCATGACCTTTCAACTTTGTATGCACTATCTTCACCTTACACTCGTTTCATTACTTCATACTCAAAATATTCCCCCATCTCGTATGAGCCAATCAATTAGCTCTTCTCGCATTCAACGTCCCTAAAAAACATGGAACCTCGATTTGCACTCCTCTCCACTCTTGGATATGGCCTTGATAAGTCTCTCTTCACCTTCATCCAAACGCTTAAGCATTAGACTTGCTTCTTCCTCATGTTATTATTAGGCTTCACCCTTTGCATACTTGACATCATCTCTAGGGAAGAATCTTCTTCTTCTATCTCCCTCCACTATGCAAATAATATGATCTTCTATCTTCCTCTTTCAAGTGTGGTCGCGAAGCACCGCAACCACAATTTGCTCATCTCAGTGTGCCCATTTGCCATTCAAATTTTAATATATATCCTAGAATGCCTTATGGGATCCTTCAATCCGTCACCAATGAACTTTGGCAGCTTTTTCTTTGGCAATAGAGTTGATGGGGTAAACATGGCTTTGGTTACGATTTTCTTCTTGTGTGGCTCTTTGGATAAGATTTTCTTCCTTAAAAAGGTCTACATTGGGTGATCTTATGATTTCTCAGACAGAGATGTCCCTATGCTCAACCCTTCCTTCAGTGGGGATCTGTAAAATATTTTAGTCACCATTAAATAACCTTTATGTGCTACTCGTCCCAACTTGTTTAGATTGCCTCCGATTCTTCACTTGATACTCTTACACCACCCTCCAACCCAACTTGGTCCTCTTCTTCTCTAACTCCTCGTAACGCCGTAATTTTTGTCGCCATGTTTCATAAGTACGCTCAACACGAAGATTTGATAGAATAATGAAGTGCCTCTTCAACAATAAGTATTGTCAATCGACGTTCACTTTGAATTGACTATAAACTTGACCCAACGCTCTTTAAGGGCAATTGCACCATAATGCTTTTTAAAAACTACATTACCAAGAACATCAATCACAAAAGTTAGTAAATACACACCACATTGCAGCAAAGAAGAATATGATAGTCAATGCTTCATTCATAGGTAGTGCTCAATACAAGTTTAATACAAAGAGGACTAGGTACTCTCACTGCCATTACCTTGAAGTACATCACTTATTTATGAGACCAATGACTTAATGGTTGTTGGTTGACAAAACCATCAACAACCGAATGTAACCAACAAGACTCATTAGCACTACCTAGCCAATAATACAACCATTAACATCATAACAATGCTAGTGACTAAAATATGTAATTACATTGATAACCATGACAATACTAATATGAGCAGTCTACCAAGTCTAGTCGAATGAAGCTGCAAGTGACAAAACAATCTGAATAAAAGTGCATCTAGCAATTGGAGTTAATGACTCTTACTAATATTAAATATATAATGTTCCTTTGTGAAAAATCCCTTTGCAACAAACCACGTTTTTGCCTATTTTTTCTCATTCTATTTGTTTTGCTAATCGTTGTGAAAAATCCCTTTGCAACAAACCACATTTTTGCCTATTTTTTCTCGTTCTATTTGTTTTGCTAATCATTGGTCCTAGGTTCCTTTTACCCTAGCACTACTATTTTAATTGGATATAATCTCAAGTCCCATTGATCTACTTTTGGTCATTTGTGGACATTAAATATAATTTCATTCTTTCTTTCAATGTTGCCTTGAGCTATGTACTCTTTGTTGTAAATATATTGGCTGCTGATTATCTTTGTGCCTTTGGGCTTCGAACTACACCCAAATGACATTTTGCATGAAACTCTTATACCCCTCCTAAATAGAATTATTCCAACCCTATTATTTTGTCGCTTCATCGAGCATGAAGGTTCTTTAACAAGAACATTAACTAAAAAAATAGCATAACTGGAAAATTAACAAGGATGAGTTTACAAGCCAAGATGAGGTCATCAACATAGAGTACAATCAGTAATATATCTCCAAAATCCCAATAAAGTTAGGATTACTGGCTGTCCTAAAAAGTCCAGTTGGGCAAACTACTAGTCAATGCATGCATACCAAGCACGAGGAGCTTGCTTAGTGCCATAGAGAGCATGCTTGAGTTAAAAATTATGGATTTCCTCACCAAATACTTTGAATCCCTGTATCTGCTTGATGTAGATATCTTCCTCGATTTCTCCATTGAGGAATGCAGTCTTAACATCCATCTGTTGTAGACTTCAGATAAATGAAGCTGCAAATAACAAAACAATCCTAATAGAAGTGCATCTAGCAACTTGAGCAAATGTCTCATAGTAATATATACCTTATCTTTGTGAAAATTCCTTTGCAACAAACCCTGCTTTGAACTTCTCAATGCTGCCACCAGCTATGTACTCTCTCTTGTAAAGATCAGCTGCTGATTACCTTCTTGCTTTCAGACGTGCAAGCTACATCCCAAATGTCATTTTGCATGATACTCTTATACCCCTTCTACATGGCATCTTGCCAAACTCATTCTTTTGTTACTTCATCCAGACATGGAGGTTATTTATCAAGAATGTTATATAAAAGAGCAGCATAACTAGAAAATTTACAAGGATTACTAACTCTCATAAGTTTCGAGGTGCACCTACCCTTTGAGCATCTGGTAGAATAAAAATAAACCACTTAGGCTCCTTAGCTAGCTTTGGCTGAGTTGACTCCTCAACTAGAGGATCTGTACTAAACACCGTCATCAGCCGAAAGTATGTTAGATTCAGGTACATCAAGAATAATGGGATCAGCAGCCTTCCAAAACCATTTTCCTCTTATGAAGGTAAACTCTATACACTATGCAGGACGGCCAAATACACGGAAATGTGAAACACGTGGTTCTCACCAGAATTCACCTTTGCATCAAAGAGGGGACTTGTCTTTTAAGGCTCAATGTGGACACCTATTGAGAGCACCAATATTGTAAGCTTCATCCCAAAATTTCATCAAAAGCTACATATCATGGATCGTGGGTTTTGTTCTCTCTATGATGAAGCAATTCTTCCATTCAGCCATCCTATTTTGCCGTAGATCATAAGGAATTGTCCATTCCCTCTTAATACCTGCAGATCTGCAAAAGGTGTATTCAGCTCCATTATCAAATCTCAATACATTGACTCTCTTTCCCATTTGGTTCTCA
The DNA here is from genome assembly GCA_018340775.1 of Taxus wallichiana var. yunnanensis. Taxonomy (NCBI): domain Eukaryota; kingdom Viridiplantae; phylum Streptophyta; class Pinopsida; order Cupressales; family Taxaceae; genus Taxus; species Taxus wallichiana. Next base: position 442,835,666 of record CM031244.1, read on the forward strand.
ACTGAAGCCTTGAACTCGCAAAACTTGGTGAATACCTCAAACCCAGTTTTAAAAAAGAAATCAAAATCCTCGAGTAGATTAACAAAAGTAAGTAAATAAAGACTACCCCTCCTAGAAGAAATGGACATGGGTCCACATACATCCGAATGAACTAGGTCAAAGATGCCTTTAGACCAATTTTCACTAGAAGAAAAAGGTCATTTGGCATGCTTATCCCAGGACATCCTTTGCAAACTCCATACTTATGTAGATTTGAGGTAGGGTATACCTTCTACCATATTCGATATGGCCCATTCTTTTGTGCCATAACTCTGTCAGCAGCAAATCTAAAAGGATAAGAAGGTAGTTTGTAACAATACCTACCACGAGCATATACAACCCACCACCTCTCAGACAAACCATAAACTTTTGCTCATATATGAACATTAATATTATTTCTGTCTTTCTTTCTCAGCCCTTTTACCAATGTCCTCAGTGGTTGGAGATTGTGGTCCGCAACAATGCAATGCTGAGCAATGAACTCCACTGTGAAATTCTTGTCAGTGATGGCTGAAACTAGATATAGATTTTTAGTAAAATCAGAAACATACATCATTTTACTAGGTAGAATCACTTGAGCAATGGTACATGAAGACGAAAAATGACAGGTGACATTATGCCTTACCGAATCAAAATGACGCATTAATCTCTAGCTGCTCTTGGCTCATAATCTACAAGCTTAGTTACCTCACTGGACCTTTCCTCTGTATCCAAGGTGATTCCCCATGAATTTTACTCCTCCATGAGATTTTGTAGACTAACCAACACAAAACATAATTGGATATGCCCTACAGAAATAAAACATTCCTGTAACCCAAAAACCATGGAAACTGCCATCTAAATCTGAAGTAGAAACCCTGTGCCAATAGTAGAAACAGCGCACAATAAATTCAGCAGGACATATTATCACCTGAATGGATTACCAAGCCCTAACCAAGTATAGTGGTCTTCCCAAAACAAGGGTAAGATCAACAACCGTGATCATTCTAGAACCACTCAACCATGAAAAACATTCCTCAGCAGATTGTTCCATTAGGCTCCTCAAATAATTACTTTTAGTCAATTGATCCATTAGGCAACTCATATAATCACTTTTAGTGGATTGTTCAAATAGGCTTCTCATATAACCACTTTACTTCTGTAGACCATAACAATTGTATTGTCATTTTTATCAACATAATTACATATTCCTATAGCCGAAACATTATGTGGTTGTGTTGTTGGAATGAAGTAATCTTGGAATGACTTGTATTGTTTATGTTCACATGTTGTGAATTGTGTCAACCGACGGCCATAAGACACTTGTCTTATAAATAGAAGAATGTGTGTCGAGGAAAGGGTGCTTGTGTATCGAGACTAATCTTTTACGAATACAAGTTGTTATTATCCGGATGCATTACTCTACCATGGTATGTTATGCATTTAATATTTCGTGTACATTGTTATTGACAATCTAGCATCTCAATAGACATTAATGATTCAACATTTTGGCGTCATTGCCTTAAAGAACGGTGGATTTAAAGTCAGTTCAAAGATAAGCGTGATGAGGCACCCATTATCTCCTATTATTTGTGCTGAACATAACCAAGGAACACGAAGAAGAGATATTACAAAGATACAAAGAGTTCACAGAGAAGATCGATGTGTACAAGCAATAATTCATGCTATTGACTCTAAAGAAAGGCGGAAGAGAGATACAATGGGGAGGCCAAGAAGTTAAATATTCTACTTGATTGGTGGAGCAACACGATAAAAGATAAAGGGTGCGACCAACAATCAATTCTAATAAACCGTTAAGCAAGGCCAAAGTGTAATAAGTCATAGCCAAAACCGAAGCCGAAACCAAGAAAGGCTTTAGCCGGAACTAGAGGACCCTATGCCACTCGCAGAAAGAGAAGAGATAGAGATTGCCATAGCTCTTGCTTTGGAGTAAGGAGGTGTGGACCTTTTCAGCTAGGTTGAGTTGGAGGGAGATGCACGAGAATCACCCCTTACGGAGGAATAAAATTTAAACCTTGTTGATTAGGTAGGGTCGGGGGTGCTATAAGAGAATCACAGTAAAGTTGGCAAGTACCCTCTACATATCCTTTTTCCCTCCCTTTACTTGAGATCTACACGGTAGGGGTAGGGTCTATCTAAAATAGCTCCCTCAAATTCCTTTCCTCGATCCTCCATATAGATAGAGGGGTGGGGGACGGGAAGGGAGGCAGGGGTGAGCAAGGCGAGGAGATAGGGGGAAGTCACAGTCAACTATATCTATCCGAGGGCAAGGCCCTATATATCTCTCAAGGTGCCTATTGATGGCTATGAGCTCACTCGTCTGGGTAGGGTTTACTAATCATAGTACAACACTAGATGGAAAAGGGCACTCAGGAGAGACACTCGCACCCATCCATCTTTTGGATATGGTGACCGAACCAACCTACTCTATGGAACACTCATGTATTTAACGGGTACCATATATACCTGTATGGCACTAGCTACACCCTACGCACAACCGAACAAGTTGGAGGGAGTTTGCACAAAAAAGGGCCCTAACCAGTGCAAGATCCATGGACACTTCTTTGAAGGAAGGGTCATGTCTCATCGTGTTAAGAGTGTAGATGAACATCCGACACAAACCTTCTTAAGGCAGATACTTGTATTCAAAAAATCATGCCAAAGCCATGATTACCCCATCAACGTGATCTCTAGAAAAGCGAAAGCTGCCAAAGTTCATTAGTGACAAATCGAGGATCCCATGCGATATTGCAGAACATGCATCACCATCTAGATTGCCAATTGGCATACAAATGAATGTATGTGGTAATAATGTTTCTCAACTACCCTTCAAGGAATGGCTATTGACCATAGTTACCAAGTCCGAAAATCCATATCCGTTCGGGAGGGCAAAATAATCTGAAACTCGGAATTCGTGAATAAAATTCAGAAAAATCCAATCCGAAATATATACGTTTACGTTTAATTCCATATATATGCAAAATTGACAAATATAATGAAAAACTTTAAAATGTAATATAAATTGTTATGTTATTTAATGTATAAGATTTTGGGTGACCGTTTTTACCAAACAAACTACAAAAGTATTAAGAACTAATTTTTTTATTTCTAAATTAGGGCTGACACAAACCAAATTTATCTCGGGTAGGCTGAAAATCCGGATCTAGCCAGATTTTGTGCAGATTCGACTAGATTTGGTAATGTTATTGACTAGTAAGCAAACACATCAAGCTCAATGAAAGCAACATTGAAAACACTCAGGAAAGCCTTCAAGAAAGAATTTGAACTCCTAAGAGATGACAAGGAGATCATCACAAAATCAATTATACCCGACAAGGTAAACATTAGACTGTTCACACCTATAATAGAAGACTCAAAGAACTATTGAGCAAACTTGAAAAAGAACATGTCGATGGTGTGAAGAAGTGATAATTTATTCAAGGGTTGGTACCTTCATTGTGGAGGACAGTGAAGGTGGTTCCACCCTCATCGCACAAAGATACATACAAATGAGTCAAGACATTAAAAGCGAGAAAAAGACGTCCTCATGCTTGCAATGATGCCAAGATCACCCTAACTCTAGTGATGAAAGTGAACTTGGATCGGCAAGCCTTGAAAAAATACACTCACTAGATGATGAACTAAAGGGAGACGGTAAGAACAAAGGTAAGGAACTTTTTACAAGATTAGTTAGGTTACATGGAATTCATTCAAGGAGTACCCACACAATTTGCAAAATAAGAGTGGCCAAGTAGTATTCACACAAGGAGTGTCATCAACACCACCAACTATGCAACCAAGGAATTACCAGAGACAAAATAATGGAGGTGGCAAGAATTGGATTTAGTACAACTCTGAAGAACAAACAGCTTATAAAGTGTTGGGAGTGCACTAAGTGGGGCCATTCCACAAGAGATTCCTTAACCAAAACGACACTAGACTACTCTATTGATGGTGTGGGTCCAAGAACCATGACAATGGCAATTGTCTAAAGCAAGCCATCATCAATATGAATGGCATAGCCAAGGGCAAGTTATGGCAATTACTAAAGCATGGGGGAAGAAAGCCAATTGCCTTGAACCATGTATGGAAAAGAAAAGATTGGCCAAAGCAAGGGTGGAAGTTGAGAGGGCCATGGTCGAAGATCGACATCATTCAAATGAACACGCAAGCACACTAACGAGCAACCGGAGTCCGACAAAGCTATTGCACAAAAAGTCTTGCAAACCACTATACCTATGACGATAGGTGACTTATTGCAAAGTATTCCAGAGCTCAAGATTGCTACCATACAAGACATTAGCTCGAACATGGAGCATACAATGGCACACCTAGCTTACGGTGATGGAGAGAAAAACGTAGATGAATGAATTCATAGTTTGCACCCCTTATTAGGTGACCAAGTGATTGATCCTATGCTCCTAACAATGAACCTAGCCCAACAAGTAGTAGTTGTGCATATGGAAGTTATGGGCAGGAATTTGACAAACATTGTTGTAAACAATGGTTCTAGTGTGAATGTTCTTCCAAAGGAGACTTAGAAGAGTCCCTGATAAGCCAACTATGTGGCTACTGGCATTGCAATAAGGAGAGGATCAATACGGCATGAAAGTATTGGGTGTACTCATGGGTCTAGAGGTGAAGATTGGAGCCCAATCCTTTTTGTTGAATTTTGTAGTAATCACGTTGAAGAAAAAATCCTATGATGCGCTTGGTCGAGGTTGGTTTATAGCAGCCAAAGTTGATCATTACTAGAAATAGAATTTGATCTCCATTGAAAATAAGTTAACAAAAGTATATAGATTTGAAGAATTGGGTATTGAGGAAGCAACCTCATCGACTCATCGGATCCACAATCTAAAGTAGAATCCTTAGTTGATGAGAACCGAGGTATGATGGAGCCAAAGGATGAAGGGCAATTGGAGTTATAGTCATTTTCCAAAGATGATACGAGCTCCCTCAACAGTTATTCCATTGGCAGATGGAAGACCATGAAGAGTTCCAACGAGATTGCAATGTCATCGAGATAACAAAGAGTAAAAACAACCAAAGCGTTCAGCAAGATGGGTAAAAGCAAATGTCGATGATGCAAGTCCTTTGAACCATCAACATCACATTCACTTACATGTTGTCGTTCAACAAACAACATCATGGATGCAAGGTTCAATGGAAAGTGGGCCCGCCAATGGAACAAATAGTCAACATGAAGTCTTAAAAGTCGACTTTAATGATCGTGTACAAGGAATCCAAGGAAAAATATCCACTAGACATAGAGGTAAGATCTCCTGAAATATGCTCTATTTTTGAAGCACAATGGAATACGATGGATATGTTCGACGAGTGATGACATACGGGGAAATCAAAATTCACGCAATGAGATGGAAGCATTGGGCTGATAAATGTCTCGACATATGAACTACAAGGTTAGAGCTCTAGCTTTGAAGTATAAAAGTATGCGTAAAATGAAGCCAAGTAAATTCTAAGTGTTGTGGCTCGAACTATTTTTAATTTTTGAGAAGAGCACAACCAAATTGGAATACCTATATGGGAAGTCGGTTAAAGACACGGTTAATGGCTCCAAACTAAAGCTTTAGTGAGAAAAGACCTGAAAGCATCTGCATGATACACGTGGACATCCCATCTAAATAAAATATTAATGCAACTATACAAGGGGACCACATACAATTAATTATTCCAAATTGCATACTTCAAAAAAATTCAAATCAAAGAGCAAGAGTTGGCATTATAATTTATGGACAACCTTGGGGCGGGGCAACCATACCCGTTTGATCTCCTCCTGGTTTATTCATTCGACCTCCTTGCTATTACTAAACCGTCAACCTTTTATTTGGATGACAACCCCAATCCGTCGTGCATACCCATACAACCTCTCGCCGACCCCCACCTGGGGGTTAAATTTGTGATCGTTTAGACTTTTTGTAAAATACTTGCAGATTTTTGAAATAACCGTCACATGCGACTTGCATATTTAAAATCTGACCGTCATTTTTAATATATATGTATATGTAAGTTATATTAATATATAATAAATATAGTTAAATAAATATAAAATAATCTTTTGTATATTTTATTAGTATAGTATAAATAACCTATTTTTGAATTTTGAAGGGCAGTATTGGAAAATTACCGTCACAGAAAAATTGTTTGCCAGGCATAGGTGGCCGTCAAATTTAACCCCGCCCCCACCCCATTCAATCTCTACCTAATCCTACCCGTATGACCTCCCCGACTCCCTACGCATACCACCTAGTCGATCAAACTTGATGTTTGATCTCCAAATACCATCGTTCAACCTCCCTATCTTCTTGTTTGGTCTCCTATCACGGTGTCATATGATCTCATCATGCTCTTGTGATCTACTTGAAGCCTATGTCTATACGACCTGCTCTAGCATCTCTATTTGTACAACCTACAACACTGATCGTACGACCTCTGAATGCCCCTCCACCATCATACAGCATGCTCAAAGCCTGCAAATTGCCATATGAGTTGTACATGAACCGCTGCCCAAATCAATCACCGCAACCACCGAATACGTTCGATCTACCAAACAAGTCACCTAAATATGCATGGTTACAGCTCATTGTACATCCACAACATTTTCAAGTGCTTTCAAAAGCAACGTTTTCAAAGAAATTGGGTTTCCATAAATTTTCAAGAGTGGCAGAAGGGTCAAATTATGCTTGGAATCGGGGGGTGTTGCCCCTCAACCCTAACTGTATCGTGATAGGTAGTGCGCCTGGCGTGCTGCTTCTCAACCCTATTGGTAGCTGCCACCCCCAAACATATGCTTTGATCAAGGATTGTGCTGGGTGAAACATGTATTTTCTTAACTCCGTGGCGCAATGGATGCCAGAAATTTATCCAACAATTCCAGCTATGACAATCTCTACATCAGCTCCAACTGGACCGTCTTCCATCTTTCCTCTTCATTCTAATTTTTATCATGTTCTCTATGAATTATGTTAGAAAGGAATCCGACTTGTTAAATGGGGGATGATGTAGACCGTAACATTCTATCTGCCAAACAAGTCACCAACATATGCACAGTTACAGCTCATTGTACATCTGCAACATTTTCAAGTGCTTTCAAAAGCAACGTTTTTTGAAGAAATTGGGTTGTCATGACTTTTCAAGGGTGGTAGAAGGGTCAAATTGTGCTTAGAATCAGGCGGTGCTGCCCCTCAACCCCGCCCTGTATCATGATAGGTACTGCACCTGGGGTGCTGCCCCTCAACCCTATTGGTGGCTGCCACCCCCAAAGATATGATTTGATCAAGGATTGTGCTAGGTGAAACGTGTTTTTCTCGACTCCATGGCCCAATGGATGCCGGAAATTTATCCAACAATTCAAGCTATGACAACCTCTACATCAGCTCCAACTGGACTGTCTTCCATCTTTCCTCTTCATTCTAATTTTTATCATGTTCTCTATGAATTATGTTGGAAGGGAATCCAACTTGTTAAATGGGGGATAATGTAGACCGTAACATTCTATCTGCCAAACAAGTCACCTACATATGCACAGTTACAGCTCATTGTACATCCGCAACATTTTCAAGTGCTTTCAAAAGCAACGTTTTTCGAAGAAATTGGGTTGTCATGACTTTTCAAGGTTGGCAGAAGGGTCAAATTGTGCTTGGAATCGGGGGGTGCTGCCCTCAACCCTATTGGTGGCTGTCACCCCCAAACATATGCTTTGACCAAGGATTGTGCTGGGTGAAAAATGTTTTTTCTCAACGCCATGGCCCAATGGATGCTGGAAATTTATCCAACAATTCCAGCTATGACAATCTCTACATCAGCTCCAACTGGACTGTCTTCCATCTTTCCTCTTCATTCTAATTTTTATCATGGTCTCTATGAATTATGTTAGAAGGGAATCCAACTTGTTAAATGGGGTGGATAATGTAGACCGTAACATTTGTATTCTTATGGTTATCAACATAATTAGGGGGGATAATGTAGACCATAACATTCGCATTGTCATGGTTATCAACATAATTACATATTTTAAAAGTGAAAAAGTTATGATGTTGATTTGTCGGTCTCGTGTAGTTTTGGAATGAATCTTGATGGTTATGTTTGGATGTTGATAGTTGTGTCAACCAACAACCACAACTCATGTGTCTTATAAACAGAAGAATACAAGTAGGGGAAAGGAGCTTATATCAGGTTCTATTGTACTTTTGAAGTTGTATTGAGGCTTATCTTTTATGAATACAAGCTGCTATCATTCGGATACTTTGCCCTATCATTGTGTGTTATGAATTTACTATTGTGTATGCTATTATTGATAGTCTAGCAACTCAGTAGACATTAATCATACAGCACTGCCGTGTTAAAATTGCTGCACAAAAAGCACTTTTAACAAAGCTGAAATATGCAGATCATAAACAAAAATATTGCTATAAATAAAAACAGCAAGAAGCAACAGCTACGGCTAAGAGAAAAGAAAGTGATCACCTTGAGCCTTTTCTCTTGTAGTTTGCAACTTTGCATAGACCAGCTCCAACAACATATCATTCACCAAAGCGCGAGATTATATGACTGTTTCTCTATATTTTTGTTGTTGTTTACCTAAGAGAACTATATATATATATGGCTAAAGATCTTACAACAAAAATAAATGTTCCTAGCTATTTAATTTTAATTTATTCCTAACTTTACAACTCTTCCAGCTATCTACCATTAGCCTACTTTTTAATTCATTGCCATCTAGCCTTTACAGTTGTCCCAGCTGTCCACCTACTTTTAAAGTCTACCTTTACAGTTGTTCCAACTTTCACCAACTTTATTATTTATGTCCATCAAACGACAGTGTAAGAAATATTTAGTGAATATAAACACCAAGGACAAACAACATTTTTAGCAGGAAAAAGGTCTTAATAAAAATAAGGCTATAACTCTGTTTCATTCAATTTCCAAGCAATTATAGACAATAACAAGGTTAGTTCTCAAATGGAGCAATTACGCCTTTTCCCTGCTACTGGGTATGATACAACCTCTCAAACATGTTAAACTCTCCTTGAGACTGTCAAAAGTAATCCCTTCTAGTTCAAGAAACTGTGATTCATGCACAAAACATGACAAAGCAGGTATCAGAATGGATCTCAAATGCCAAACAATCAGTGGAAACAGAAGGTCTATAACAAATGCATCCATCTGACCGAATCTGGAAGATGTACTTACTCATCTTGACGGAAATTACAATCAGTGAATCCATTTTGCTAAATTTCCAGGTCATGTCCCTACTAGAAATGATACATTTGGTGAGTTGTTACCTAAGTTGCCACATTTGAATTCGTGCTCGAATTCGCTAAGGATTAAATTCGTGAAAAATTCAGTGCTGAGAAAATCAGAGATAAAATTTGTGATTAAATTCGACTTTAAGAAATCTAAATGTATAAAAACGGAAAATAATTTAACGATATAATTTTTATTTTTTTAATATATATATATATATATATATATATATATATAATTTTAAATATATATATACATTTTTATAATAATTTTTAAAATATATAAATACATTCAATTTATTATTATAAAATTGAATATATTAATGAGTTTATAAAACTTTAAAATATTAAAGCTTAATAAAACTTAAAACTTAACAAGATTATTTTTTTAATATAATTATAAAACGTGAAAATTTTAATAACTAATTAAAAATTTAATAAATAAATAAGTTACAGAACAAAAATTGTAAACCTATGGCAGAGGTGACCCTAGCAAGTGGCAAGTGGCAAGGCACAGTGAGGCAGCGAATCTCCAAACCAGTCGACTAGTTCACACTTCACATTGGCCTCCCAATGTCACAACCTTGCAAATGCTGACATCAAGTTTGACCTTGCAAACAGTGACACCAATGGCGGCAAACACTAACAGTTGCAGCAAGCTGAAGATGGAAACCCTAAAATCCAAAAAGTGAAAACCCTAAAACGAATTTCAAGTTTTTAGGAACGAATTTCAAATACAATTTTACAACGAACTCCATAAAAAATTCATGTCTGATTTCCATATGAATTAATTCGCAATTTTGAACAAATTTTTTTCTGCCTTGTTAAATCGGGCAAATTTCAATTTTTCCCCTTCTGATTTGGCAGGTTTGCAGGCTGCCAAACCTGTCTTGCTGACATCATTTTCAAAGTTTGTAGACTCCAACACAATCCTCAAGTTCCCTTGATGCCCCAGGTATATTTTGTTTAAATACATCAGGTTACTTTTATTTTTTATTGGAAATGCATCATCATATAGTATATCTATTAAACAAAAACAGAGAATTAAAAGTAAGTAGACAATTTACAATAAAAAGGCGGCCAGTAGGTATTCATGGCCCAAAATATCAAAAGCCAGCAAGAAACACAGCTAGAAGTGTGAGATACAAATAGCAACTAGGAAACACCAGAAACAAATTGAACTAAGCACATGCAGCAGCACCGAAGGAGGAGGTTACAGGTCATCCTTGGGTGGAAGAGACACCCAGGCAGACAGCTCTTTTAACGGCAGATCAGGTGTCACCCACCCATCATTTTGGGGGCTTTGCACAACTAAAGGTACTAACACCCTAACCTAGGTGGCAGACAAGCAAGAATTTTGGCATCCTGCATACGCGAACACCAGCAAGAAGAACCAACACCAGTTTTTTCCCACAACAACAGATGACTCTATGATCCCTGAGGAGGAGGAGAAGTGTAGAAGCGGTTGTTGCGGGAGTGGCTGCATCGTTGTTGAGGAGGTGACATAGGAGGACCTTGTGGCGATGGATTGTTAGGTGGCACTCTACTCATCATGCACAGGTAGAAGTCCAAGATACAAATAGCAACTAAGAAACACCAGAAACAAAGAGAACTAAGTTCAGGCAGCAGCACCTGAAAGAGGTTGTGGCGGGTCATCCTTGGGCAGAAGAGACACCCAAGCAGACAGCTCCACCAACAGCAGAACAGGCACCACCAACCCATTGTTTCGGAGACTCTGCACAGCCAAAGGCAATAACACCCCCACCTAAGCAATGAAGGAGCAAGAAATCCACCATCCTGCACAGAAAACAACATCGAAAGGAACCAACACTAGTTTTTTCCTATGGCAGCAATGGATTCCATGTCCCCCTTCGAAGTGGGGTGGAGGAAGCAGTTGTTGCTGTGGGAATGGCTGTCTTGTTAAGGAGGTTGCATAGGACCTTGCGGTGACAGGTTGTTAGGTGGCACTCTACCCATTGCACATGAGGCACTACCCTAATGATTGAGAAGCTCCACTATATGCTGAAACTCCAGCGCAACGTTTTCTGCATGCCTTAAATCTAACAAAAAGCAAAGGTGAGCACATGAATCTTGTTATTAATAGAAAACTGCTAAGAAATATCCTCATGATTAAATATTGCAGCATTCCTATCTTTCCAAAGCTGAAAAAGAATGGTTTCTCTGAAAAAAATCCAGATAAACGCAATGAATAAAGCCATTGCGCATAATCTCCAAACAGAGCCACTTTCCAGTTGATGGTTACTAGGTGGAAGGGTGCAAAAATATTGTGGATCCATTGCTAAGCTTCATGGGTATGGGAGTGAGTCCAAAAATAAGCTTGAAAGAATCGGATTTATGACAGGCAGAGAAAGTGGGATGCAAAACACCAAGATGTGTGAGTCTTTGCCCTAGCAGAAAACCGTGATAAACCAAACACCAAAGAAAATGCAAGCTTTGGGTCAAGCTTGGAATTCCATGTTTGGTTAAGACGGGAAATATTAAGACCCCACTCACAACTGAGTTTACTAAGTTTACTGAAAGCCAAAGAAAAGGGGCTCATAAGCTAGTATAACAACCCAGGAAAGTATCTTTTAAAATGAGTATCACAGTTCCATTTCCAATTTACATCCCGAGGTTGTGAAGTATAATGTTTGGCATAAGCTCTTGAATCCGAATGATTACGGGCATATCAGAACCAATGAGCTTGTATTTCTTTTTCAAAACAGGCCAAGGAGTCAAGTCACGAGAAGAAACAAGATCTCAGACTACATATTCCTTTTCTGAAAAGCCGCAGAGCTTTTATGCCAGGAGTTACATCCAAAGGCAAGCTACTGGTGAAGGCTATAGGAGGGCACCAAAAATTATGGCTGTTGAATGGAACACCTGAACGAAATCCATCGCCAATCCACTTAAGAAAAGGCTTGACATTTTTGCCTTCTTTTAACAACAAAAGATCCCTCAATTTTGATAAGGATGGAGGTTCAAGCAAGCTCTGAAACCCAATATTTGTCCAACAAAATTTTCCAAAATACTTCAGGTTTGATGTTGCAGGATTTGGGATTCTTGGCACAATAATTGTCTTTTGCCATGTTTTTAGCATGTCATGGGTGTCTTGAGCAAATGCTCAATGTCTTTGGAGGTCTGAGGTATGTTATACAAATATCGTTCAAATAATCTGATCCATCTCAGATCACTATAATTTGTAAATATAAGAGATGAATTTAAGCTCTTGGTAACTTTGTGACTAGAGAGAATATGTATTAAAAAAATGTCCAAAGAGATTGGGTTCTCCAATGATTTGAAGTAAGGTTTAAATTAGATATTCAGGCTATGGCAAGGCTTAAATAAAATATTCAAATGACTTACTATTGCATCATTGAGGCCATTCCCCAGGTAGAAAAAAATCAAGCTCTAGTGTTTATAAAGAAACACTCTGACTAAATTCTAACATCTATTATTGAACTGATTTACCTAATCCCTCACTTTAGCAAATGAAGATTAGCATGCACCCTGTACTAATAAACAAACTAGTAAGTCCATCCTCTACTGGCCCAGAAACTTTGAACTGAAAAGCATAATGATGGATCGTATTACCATGCACAAAATATAGACAAATATCTGAATGAACCAGGCTTAAAGAAACCAGTTACCATCTAAATGTTCTCTCAGGATGAAAAAACATTCCCATAATTGTAGCACGGATTAAGAAAGAATGCTAGAGATACCAGTATGGTTCTTGTCATGATAAATGGTAAACATGTATACAAATGCTAAACATCATCCATTTCAATATGTAAAAGCGAAAGGTAGTTATATCAGAAATAAAATAAAGATTTATACCGCTGGGAACATAATTGGGGGATGGTGCCGGCAAGATTAGCCTAGGCTTCAATTCAGGCTTAGGTGTATCCCTCTCCTTTTCAGGATCATTTGCTGAGTTTTGGTGCTCTTGTCGTTTTCTTTTCAACTCCTTCCTCAAAGAAAATTTCTCTGGCCTCTGCTCCTCTTGTCCATTTTCTGTTGTCATTTCTGAATTGCAGGAATGTCAGCAAGCAAAGTTCAACATAAATGAGGCACAATAAGTGACTGCACACAGATTAATACCTATAGAATAAAAACAACCTGAAACATATAATTGCAATTTGGAAATGGATGAACACGCTACATGGCATTATCATTCCATGAAAAAAAACGAAAAAAGCATAACAGTGCACAAAAAGTACCAGAGAGACACACTATCTAGGGCTATAAATAGCCATGTGGTAAAAAAGCATTAACACCAACAATGAAAAAATGTACTGCAAGCTACAAACAAACTCAAAATTCCAAAAATGACACTACAGTTTCCATAAAAGTAAGAATAACACAAGCAAATAATGAATTACCTGTGTCCAAATAGTACATGTCATCAAGAGCCTCTAAGTTTTCATTGCACCCTCCTATAAAGGCAAGAATACCTCTTTTAAAGTCTAAACAGTCTCCTGCCATAGAGAATCTAGCAGATGGCCCCTGACCAATGGCTGTCACCTTTGTCCACACCCCGGTTTCTGCATCAAAGTGAATATGGAAGAAAGTAACATCTCAGTGTAAGACATTTGATAAAGCAACCAATATGACCAAATATCATGAGTCCGCTCCCATGATAGCAAAACAAAACAGCAAGAGGGCTAGTCCTCTCCAACAATTCTGAATCAAAATTTGTGATGAGGGCTTTAATTTCAATAAAATTGATCAAAATAGGTCATTAATTGATCTATAAATACCAATAGAAGAAAGTCAACAATGTTAATGTCATGCTTCTTCTGACATCAACAAGCTTAATTATTTGGTAAAATATTTTCAGATATTTGTATTTCTCTCCCCCTCTAAATTGCTTCATGCATCCATGGAAATATATCCAAATTGTGACACAGTAAATTGAAGCATTTTTGGGATGCCATTGAGTTATGTTTTGAATCTGCAAGTTTTGGAAGAGAAATGAATATAATAAATATAATTAAACAACAGAAATTTAAAATAGTAATGACAATAAGCATTATCTAAATGATAGCAATAAAAATAAATATAAAAAATGCACAAAAGGGCATTAATTTTTCAAATATTGTTCACATTATTAATGATGAGGAGGAAACACCTAGTTCAAATTTGGAAATTCTTTCAATTGTGACTTATGAGGATGATGAGGCTATTTCAGTTATTTCTATATCAATTGAGGTTCCAATAGAGAGAGATGTGAATGTCATTCCAATCATGTCAAATGATGTTGACCCCACACATGAGGCTCCTTCTAGGGGGATGTTAGACTTCTCAAGCGGGCTTCAACTACTCTTGATGAAGCTAGAGGATATGTGAATACTACATAGAGGACCTATAGTCAAAAATATCCAGCCAATTGTGCTCTCATGTCCAACGTGGTGGATATTCCTGCAGAAGCAAAGAACAAGTCCACGGAAGAAGAGTTCAATTCTTTGAAAGCAAGTCAAAAGAAAATATTGGATTTCAGATTTTCGAGCGCTAATGATCAGTTTACTAGGCTGCAAGAGTCGCTAAGGTCTTCAGATGTTGTCGTGGGGGGGAGTGGGGTGTGTTAAGACCTCCACTTCCAATGTCACCATCTTTTGACCCTCCAAGTTGTGTTTTAGAGTGGATGTTTGAGTGTAAAACTGATCTCGTTAGGTCCCTTTGAACTACAAAATACCTGCAGTGTACCATTCAGTTATGTATAGATTACTGGGTTACTCACAATTTATATGTATTGAGGATAGAGCCATATTATGGGTTGGAGTGCCCTTATTTCATTGGTTGATAGGTGTATATATAGAGACTATCTCCTGCCTTTTCATCTCATACATATTGTATTTGATCCATCATATTTGAGTGACTATTATTCTTTGGGTGTCTTTTGACACCGCCACATATCCATGCTCAATTCTTTTCAGTGTTGTGATGTAACTCTCATCAACTCTGGCCCAAAACCAAACACCTCAAGGATCTGATCTATTAACTCTAAAGTCTAAACTGCACCTATCAAAGGCTTTCACATGTCCAATTTGATTAAGACTTCCAAGTATATTCTAGGATATCAAAAAGAGAAAAATTTCCTGCACAGCCACCATTTTGTTTGTGATTTTCCTTTGTGATACAATTGCTTATTTTGATTGAGAGATAAGTTTTGGAAGTAGCAGTGTGACTTTTGAAATTATTTATAGACCATGTTGCAGAGGGTGATGGGCCCATACCGATCCATTGCCTTTGCATGTTCATCTTTCAGGATTAGAACAAGGGGCATGGCATTTATCCCTTTTAACATTGTTTTGTTTATCCTGAATTCCTCGACCACTTCTGGCATATTCTACTTGATTATTTCCCAATAAGATTGGTACAATTGTGTAAGAAATCTATCTGGATGTAGGACCTTGTCGGGACAAAAGAAAAATTACTTCCTTGAGTTTCTCCAATGAGATTGGTTGCGATAATAGAGGTGTTATTAGCATCTATTAGCTGCCTAGGAATATTGGGGATTGGTTTGGCCTGCTTTTGTCCTTTTCGTATGTCCAATGGATCAATCTGTAATAGCTTCCTTAGTATATATGTTGCATGCTTAGGAATTGTTGGTCATTTAATGAGGCCACCATCTTCTTTCCTGATTTTACGCATTGAGTTCATGTGATGTCTATTCAGGACTGATTTGTGGGAAAAACAAATAGCATTAGAACCTCCTTGCTTGATCCACAATTATTTTGATGTTCGGTGCCAATAGCCTTCTGCCTTGCTTTGCATTTCATCCAGAACATATATCAGTTGTAGTTTCTGTTTATGCATGTTTTCACTGAATCCGTTATCTCTTATTTGTTGCAGAACTGGGATTTCCTAGATTCACTATATAAGTTAATTCATATGTGGCTCCCTTGGGATTGTATGACATCATCCTACGAATGAATTGGCTATGCCAGCATAAGGCCAAGGTGGACTGCTATGCTAAAAAGGTGGAGTGTCTAGATAATTTCGGACACCCAATTAATATGCAAGGTGTTAAGAGGGAAATCAACCTCAAGCAGATATCCGCTGTGTAGTTTAAAAGGGCACAACAGAAAGGTTGCATGTTATATGCAGTACAAATAGATGAACTTAATGAAACCGAAGAACCAACCTTAGAAGACTATCCTTTACTACAAGAATTCCAATATGTAATTCCTAAGGAGCTACTTGGGCTTCCCCAAAGCAGGAGTTTGAATATTTGATTAACATAGTGCCTAGATCGGAACCAATTTCAAAGGCACCTTACAAAATGAGTACAATGTAATTGGTCAAGTTAAAGGCTCAACTTTAGGAATTGTTGTCCAAGGGATTGATACGCCCTAGTGTTTCACAGTGGGGAGCTCCGGTGATCTTTGTGAAAAATAAAGACAGTACCCTGCAGTTATGTGTGGACTAAAGGATGATGAATAAGGCCACCATTATAAATAGGAGTCCATTGCCACACATCAATGATCTATTTGAACAAATGCAGGGGGCAATAGTCTTTACAGAATAGATCCAAGAGTAAGAGCACAATATCATCAGTTAAGAATTAAGGAAGAGGACATACATAAGACAACCTTTCGGACTAGATATTGATGTTATGAATTCGTTGTGTTACCGTTTGGGAGGACCAACACACCAGCAACTTTCATGAATTTGATGAATAGTGTTATAAAAATATTTCGACAAATTTGTACTTTTTTCCTCAAAGATATTCTGATTTATTCTAAGAATGAAGAAGAACATTATAATCATTTGAGACTGGACTTGGAATGTTTGTGGCAGCAAAATTGTATGCTAAGTTGTTCAAATGTGCATTTTTCCAAAAGAGAGTGCAGTATCTTGGACATATCATCTCCGAAGATGGAATTGAAGTAGACCCGGCTAAGATTAAAGCCATAATGCAGTGGCCAACTCCTAAGAATAGCCACGAGGTATGCAATTTCATGGGTTTCGTAGGGTATTACAGGAAGTTTGTGTTAGGGTTTTTAATATTGCAAACCCTATCACCTTATCGGGAAAAACAAGAAATTTGAATGGACCAAGAAGTGTGAACAAGATTTTAATCTCCTTAAGGAGAAGCTTATAACAGCACCAGTACTCTGAGATCTTGACCGAATGGCAGTTTCACCATAGTAATGGATGCTTCTAGGGACGGATTTGGTGGAATATTCATGTAGGATGGGTAAGTTGTCATCTATGAATCAAGAAAACTTAAGCCGCACGAGTAAAATCATGCTCCACGTGACCTATAGATGGCTGCAATTGTTCATGCATTACATAATTGGTGGAATTTTCCTCTTAGGAAAGCCATTTGAACTAAAAATTGATCACACAGGGTTAAAATATATATTTACACAACCGAATTTGAATGCGAGACAACGGCGATGATTAGAGTTCCTTTCTCAATATGATTTTGACATCAGATATATCAAGGGAAAGGAGATGCTCTAAGCCGCCGAAAGTATATTTCAGAAAAGTTAATAACAAGGTCCAAGTTCGAGAGAGGACGTTCAAACAGCTTGCCTAAGGATCAATTCTACCAACAGGTAAAGGTGGCACTTGAGGCAAATCCCCAAGATCACATATATGATGGGTATAAATTCAAAGGGGTGGATCACTTTGGTATAATGGCAAGATTTATATACCTATAGAAGAAAATTTGAGAACAATTCGAAGGAATTCCACAAAGTGCACCTTACTTCGGACATCCAGAGTGACCAAATTGCTCACGGATATGACGCAGTTGTATTTTTGGAATGGGCAAAAAAAGGATGCAATAGAATTTGTGTCTCGATACATGAGGGTAAAGGCCGAGCATGTTCATCCGTTGGACTATTTTATCTCGCACGAAGTACCCGATGGAAGTGGCAAGTGATAAGCATGGATTTCACCCAAGGGTTGCTTAAATCAAAAAATAAGTGTGATATGATATTAGTCGTGGTGGATAAGCTAACAAAGGTGGCCCACTTTATACCATGGAACCTTAAGGATGATTCACCGATACTTCTAAGAAGGTTTGTTCATGAAATCTTCATATTACATGGGATACTAGAGTGGATAATCTCGGATAGAAACACCAGCAGATGACATCCCGATTTTGGCAAACACTTTACACGGTCTTGGGGGGGAAGTTAAACTTCAATTACACTTTCCACCAAGTAGACTATTGGGCGTGCAAAGCGAGTTAATTAGGTGCGTGTGAGGACATGTTGATAATGTATTGCACGGAACAACAATATAAATGGGAGGAGTACCTTCCACTAGTGGAGTTTTCTTATAATAGCACATACCATTATACGCTAAAAATGGCACCATTTGAGGCACTCTACGTTAGAAAAGGTAAAACACCTATCGGTTGGGATGCATTGAGGAAAGAGAGACAAGTCGACCCGAACATGTTGATTGAAATGGAAGAAGAAGAAGAAGATCTTTTAACGTCCACGAGGCTACCAAAAGACAACCTATGGGACAACAAATCTTGCTAAAGATCTTTCTGGCATTCAGATCTCTGTTGGTGAGTTTGATGATCAACTCCCCTGTTTTTTCAACCATATTCTCATTGAAAATATCTTGAAAGGAGGCAGTAGCCACCGTGCTAGCAAACTGGGCCCTAATGTCGTTATAAGCATTACATTCCAACATGAAATGTTTCTCTGATTCCACTACACCAGATGTGCAAAAGACATAGATTCTCTCTTCCCATGCCTCTTTAGGTCTTTTCCATCTTCTTGTTTCACACCAAAGACGATGTGAATTAGTTCTCAATTGAGCTATGAAGATCTTTGCTTTCCACGGGATATTAGCCCCTATAAAAGCCTTTTGTTGATGATCACATGTAGAGTTAAATTCCTCCAAATAGTACCTCTTCTTTCTCCCTAACGGCTTTCCCCACATAACTTGGCAGAATTTATCTATAACAAAAGTTTTTATCTCTTGACTATTATTAGGACATGCATTCAAGTAAATGTTCCATTTTTAAGCCATTTGTTGTTTTGATTCATCCATGACTTCTTTCTTTTCTCCAAAAACTCATTGAGGACAACCTTAGGCCATCTACTACCTTCCATTTGCTCAATCTTTTTTAAATATGTTATGAGACGAACCATAACAATAGCTTCTAGAGGTACAGCCCCCGTTTCAACTAGAAGAATCTCATATGGGACTCGAGATCTTTAATTTGAACTTGCTAGTAATCATGCTTTTTTAATCCTCTCAAATTGTTTCCACCTTGAGTTTGAAATGTTGCTAGCCCAAACCTCACATCCGTAAAGCACCACTGGAGTTACTAAAAGCCCAAACAAAGTCTGCATAGTTTTCCAATCCCATAATTCCGCCTCTCTGCATTTGTTTTGGAAAGCATAAAAAGCTCTCCACCCCCCTAAAGTTCTCTTTTTGCTACAAATCTCCCATTGAGCTTGTTATTAAAGTCTAACCCAAGATATTTATACTCTATTACTTCCTCTAAAATGTTTCCATCAAAATAGAAATCATACTTGAGTTCTTTTCTTTCTATTGGAGAAGATCATAATCTTGGTCTTATTGGTGTTGACTTGCATCCCCACTTCTTTGCAAAAGTGCTCAAGCGCACATAAATGCTTTTGAAGGCCTTGAGCAGACCTAGCAATCAAGATAAGATCATCAGCATAAAGGAGAAGTCTTACAACATACTCTCTGGCGAACACCATCTTCACTCTGCATATTTAACCATTCCTCAAGTTTGTCGATATATAGGCCAAATAAAGTAGGTGATAATGGGCATCCTTGTTTAACCCCAATATCACTCTTGAAACTTTCTGAGATACCAGTTTGAGTTCTAATTTTGACTCGTACCTTTTCATAAAGTCTATGAACAATTGCTCTGTGATGCATTGGAATACCAAGCTCCTTCATTCTATCCCATAGCTTGTTCCTAGGAATTGTGTCAAAAGCCTTCTTGAAGTCAACAAAACAGCAATAAGCTTCCTCTTTATCATTCCAAACTTTTTCAATAATGTGCCTTAAAGTGATACCATGATCTATTGTTGAATACTTAGGTCTGAACCCTGCTTGCCCTTTTGCTCTCTTACCTTTTTCTTCTGCCCACTTGCTGATTCGCATTCCACCATGCTACCAAACAACTTTGCAAACAAAGGGTTGATCATGATGGTTCTATAATTAGAAGGATTGTTAACATCTCCACTCTTAAAAAGAGGTATCGCAAGACTAGTAGTCCAATCTCCAAGAAAACCTTACTGAATGATGTTGTTGAATATGTCGACAATGTGAGGAGCGAGAAATTATTTCCCCCATTTTAAATATTCTGCCTGAAATTCATCCAAGTCTTTGGCTTTCCAACCCCCAATTTCATAATACCCTCTTCAACTCTCTTGACCTGAAGCTAATGAGATAGGAGCTCAAGAAAGCCCGCAGACGGGAAGAAGAGTTACACCAATAAAAAGAGGATGGATAGGAAGTTCTTTGTAGGTGACAAAGTATTTGTACGTGTCAAACCAAAGAAGACCTTGATTAAATTTCGGAAATCAGCTAAATTGGCACCCCGACATGTGCGACCTTTGATGTATTAGAAGTCATCAATCCAATCACTGTAAGTTTGCTTTGCCTCCAGCATTATCACGGTTACACAACGTATTTCATATATCATGGCTTAAGAAATATACAGTTGAAGCATCTCATATTATTGACTAAAAATCCTTGCAGGTACAGTACCCAGGCATGTTAACGGTAAAACCAATTAGAGTGTTGGATATGCACAAAGCGTAATAGAGAGGTGGTTCAATGTAATGTCTAGTGGGACTAATACCCCGAGGAGAGTGCCAACTAGGAGAATTATGTGGACATGTTTTCAGTTTTTCCTTATCTTTTTGAGTGGCAGTATTAGTTTTAGACCATTTAGCTATTCATATTTGACTTTTATATGCAATAATTACTTACACTGATGTGGGAAAACTATTGATGACTGAAACTTTGTTTTAATAATACTATGTGATGCCAATAAGTTTGTGATACTTTGTAGATGGACTAATTCAGACACTTAATATTTTCTTTCATTTGCTGCCATTATTGAACAAAGAGATTTATTGGCGATGATTGTTTTAATGATAAACATTTACTGTTTTTACTCACAAATGACGCTGATTTTTCACTGAAAATGTTGCAGAAAAGTAGTACTTTGGAGTGGTTTTGATGGACATTTGTTGATGATTAGACCTGTTAGTTATGAAAACTTACAACTGCTAGCATTTATTGTTATATTCCAGAACAATGAGAAATATATATTGTTGTTGCTACGCAAAGAAACTGGTTATTGCATGATGTATTTCAGATGTTACTGATTTTTATTGAAAAACTTTGCTGTTATATACTTGGAGAACATGCCAAAATTATCAATGATGATATTGCTGGTTATGAAGCATTTAAACATTGCAAAATTGTTGTTTTATCTTAACAATCATCAGGACAATGACTCTTTCTGGCTGGAAAAGATGTCACGTCTCATTTTATTCAGTTGCAGAATATTGTTGTGAGATTGTTTACTTACGCCACAGTAGATGGACATTATGTGATATTGCTTCATGATGAGCTGATCTTCATAAGAATCTCGATTATTTTTAATATGCTTCAGCTATGTATTCTTAGTGCCTGACAGACTAACTACCTATTCGGTGAATGAGGTGGATGTAGGACATGACAACCCCTCGCTGACACACTGGACACATAGAGGGAAGACATCGTCGAGGAGAGGGTTGCAAATCGTGTGTGGACAACCTAAAATAGGAAAGGTTAGGAGAACCTCATACACGCATGGGTTGGGGAAATAATGTTGGTCAGTTTTTTCTTGTTATCATACTTGTTCATGATGCAATTTGTATGAAGTGTCTAATCCTATGGAGTGTATTTATTAATTGTCCCAGGCTCACGACAGAGCACAGATAATGACACTCACTACTCGGATTACATGTGTATATGTAATGTCTCCAACATAATCCAACACGCACGTTCCACCACCCGTAGTGAGCATGGTTTACAGCCGAGTATGAGCGATGCCTTATATGTTTTGTTTGACCTTGTCTTTTTGCTTGTTTAGCCTTATTATCCGATTGAAAGTCAAAAATAATATCCTATGTGTGAGTCGGGGGTCTTAACTTGCACCCACCATATTTAATGAGACTACAAAAGGCATAGGTTTTTTTATATATACACAAATCAATTTGTTAAGGGTCTTGATATTGGAAAGTTGTTATTAAAATGTTTCACCACCAGGATTATTGTTATCTATAGTTTTTGGGTGGCATTAGTTATGAGAAATAATACTTGGTATAAGTCTGAGCCCTTGCGAGCAGACAACATTCAGTTGACATTAGTTATTAACATAAACTATTGTTAGCTTCCTTGGGTGAGGTGATGACCTCAATTCTTGAATCCCAGATACTAAGCAATGACTTATTTTTATCATTACTATTTTTGCTTGCCACTAGATAAAAGTTTGAATATCCATCATTAGATTCGTTATTATTATGATCATTACCTTGTGAAAGCCATGAGGGAAAACGGCAAAACTCTTCTCCTTTTCATGCAAAGACAAAAGCCCTAATTTGGGGAGCTAAGTTTGACCTATCGCTACTCCAACTAGGAGTTACTCCCAATTTCAGCTGTTGCGTGAATTGCAAGACTGTTTTTGGGCAGCCACTAATTTTAATAAAGAAAAGGGTGATATGTCCAGCAAAACACAGAAGCTGAGCCATTTGGAAATGCTAGATAGATTACTTGAAGTGTGGATTGCGGAAGAGTATTGAAGGGGTTTGGAGCTAGAATTCTTCCACCAGAAAGCGTAATTACCAGGTACGGAGGCGTCCAGAAGGAGCAGCAGGCAGCTAGCATCAAGAGTTGAGGAAAAAGCTTTTGTTTTGATGGAGTAAAAACCATTCCAGGAAATTAGAGGATTTGGGGAAAGAATATGTGGATCAAGAGGTTTCAATCACATCTTATTTGCCAGACATATTTCCTTACTTTTGTTCTAACCATACTCCTTGGGGTTTGAAAGGAATCGATATGGTTTGCTGGTTTTTGCTTGTTATTAATATGTTATCAATGATCAAATCTCTTGAGTTTTTTTTTAAGTTAGGTAGTGACAAACCACTCTTTGACGGGGTTGTCCGTGACTCTTTTCAAACATAATAAAGAGGAATGCCTCACACCCTGCTGATGTTTAATGTTTATCAAAACCTGGCAAGGCTTGTTTGGTTCGCAATACAGAATGCACGTTAACTGTTTTGACATAATGTATACATTAGGGAATGAATGTAAAGTGTTTGACAAAATGTTTACCCTTGGATAGAATGCATGTTAACCATTTGACAAAATGTCTACCATGCTTGAATGCATGCAAAGTATTTGACAAATTGTTTACCATACTTGAATGCATGTAAACTGTTTGACAAAATGTCTATGTTATTGAATGCTTGCAAAGAACGCTTACAGGGTTAGAATGCATCTGAAAATAGTCATTTTCTGCCATAGATAGTACAAGGAAATTTCAACCAATAAATGTTTGTAAACATTCTTCTTGCTGTCCTGAATTACAGCCTTAGTAAATATTTGTGCATATTCTTCATGTTGTCCTAAATTACAGCCTCGGGAAATATTTGTACATATTCTTCTTGCTGTCTTGATTACAGAATCAGTAAATATTAGTACATATTGTTGTTGTCTTGATAACAGTTAATATTTGTGAAAATTCATCTTGCTGATCAGCTCACAGTGTGATTAACATATGTACAATTCTCCTTGCTATTCTTATAGGGACATAGGATTATACTCTTGCTGTCATAATAAGAACCTCGGTTAACTGAGGAAGCTTACTTGTTTGTTGGATGGAAGCATCAGATGTGATCATGTTAACCGACCTTGCTCGCACCAACCTTGAGCAAGCTCATAACCTAAGACACACACGTGTTCCACTTAGAGGCTTATACAACTGAACCTAGCAATTGAATGAGCAAATTGTGGAAGAGTGTGATGTCTGCTGGCTTTGCATAAAGATTGGACTGCATCAGTACCTACACATGGTTGCATAACAGAAACAAAGATGATTTGATGTTAATTGCATGAGATATTATCAATTCTGATTTCGGAATTAAGATTGTTTTCGGATTGATGCTTTATATAATAACACAAGACACGGAGAATGGATCATGAAGGGAGCTCCGCCCTTCATGAAGTCTCTTCCATGTCCTCGATTTCTTGCTTGCTTTCTTTTGGTCATGAAGTCGTGTACAGAGATAGTTGTGTTTGTGACCAGAGGACCTAATCCATTGTGTTTTGTGCAAACCACAAGGTATTAAGCTTTTTAGTAGCTTAGAATGTTTTGGCCAAAGTAATGTATTGTTTGTATACATTGTGCAGTCACCTTCCCCTAGAACTTGTGTAGTCAGAAAACATAAGAAAGTGGTTTACGCTGGATTCTTATGTTTGATGGCATATAGTTCGGGTAGGCACACGTGGTTCTCCTTTCCTTTCTCTATTGAAGGATGGATGTCTTTATCTATTCCTTCATTCAAGGGAAGGGCCACCACCCGGTAAGGGAGATGAAGGGAGACTCTCAAGGTCTGTGGTTGGAGGAAAGGACAAAGCACTTTGATGATACTCTCCCTCTCTTACAGCTGCACTTTATTGAGACTTCGGATGTGACCAAGATTTCTTGTTATTCATTGCTAAGGGGCAGGCATTGCCCTCATTTATATATGATCGATTTAGAGTTTTTGCTTTCGTGAGAACTAGTAACTTTTGTACTTCTATTGTATTTACGCATGTTATAATTTATGGCAGTGACTGCTGTAGACTGAATTGTATATTGCTGCCTTATTGAAAAGGAAATAAATTGCATTTCATGCTTGCTCATCTTCTAAACTATAAATTGAAAAAAAAATGTAAATTGAAAGCATTGAATTTGTGTGAAATAACCTGCGGGCAGTAAGCAGTAAAAATTACTTACAGTGTCTTTTACAAAGAAATTGAATGCATGTTGTTGGATGAATATTTATTGTTATTAACTTTATTTTAAAAATAAATCTAGCTATTTTGTCTTCTATTATGTGAGATTGTTACATTTGGGAAAATTCTTGCCAAATGGCCAAGGTCATGGTCCGATTTGCATCAAAACAGAATATTATCATAATAAACGGGATGTTCCCATTCTATTACTCCCATTTCCACACTCAAGGAGGGGTTTTTCTAGAATCATATCAGGGAGAGGTTTTGCTAGAATCGCACTCATACAAGTCCAAGCATAGTTAAGTACTCCTAGTAAATCATCTCAAGATGACCTCCATGAGTAATTATTATCCTAATGACACTTTTCTTGTGTATTTTAGGTAATAATCACAATGCGAGGAACCCACTTAACACACAAGCACCATACTTTCTCGGAAGGGGCGAGGAAGAAACTGTGAATGTAATTTCTCACACTCTAGCCTCTTTAATCCTGGTTTTCTGGTGAATTCAAAGGTTGTCTGCATTCATGAATACATTATGTATCCTCTAAACAAACGATTCCTGCCAATATTGACAGGGTAACAATGGTATTCCGACCCATACTAGCATCGTGTTGGGTCCTATATGGTCAAAACCAAGTGACCATGGCCTCATGAATAGGGTTGATTTTTTCATTAACCATGGTCTTTCTCATATAGGTAGAGAATATTACCATTAATTAACCTATTGACAAAATCAAGTAGAGAATATTAGGTAGAAAATATTGCCATTAACTTTTCTTGTACCCATGTACCCTGAATTTTAGTACCAGGAAAAACTCCAATGAATCTTCAAATCAAGGTTACTTACTTGAGCAACCACAATTTTTAACATTTCATTGTAATGGGTGGGCTTTCCTTTCTCAAGAAAAAATTGTTCTCCTCATTTATGGGAAAATTTAACCTGATAATAGTTCTCTATGCACTCTAGTGCATAAAATTTACAGATCCTCTCTGGAGATCTGATTGAATTCTTGTGACACTGTAGATCTAAAACTAGGAAATTGGGGATGGGACGAGAAGACCATGGTCTCCTCCAGGGCCCCTAGATTCCTACCATCACCAACTGAACTTGCAATAATATTGGGATTCGGGGGCGGCGGACGAGCATGGGTTCCGAGGGCATCAATGTTTAATGATTAATCTCTTTTAAGCTCCATCCTCCACTGTTCTCTATACTATATTTTAATTGAATCATATTATACGCTTTTGAAGTTTGGTCTAGGCACATTGGCAACATCAACTTTGGCATACTTTGACACGCATGGACAAAACACATATATTTGACTCTTGAGCACACTTTCCCCTGTCAGACTGCCCACCTGTTGTCTTGGCCGCCACCATCTGCTAGTTATATCTATTCAGGATCAGCTCAGTTTATACAAGAACATACAAAATCCTAGATAGATATTCATCATACCTCAGATCCACCTCTTGCACTCCCAGGACACACCAGTAAAGTTGGATGGTTTCAGTCTACCGCAGGGGTTGCTGAAAGATCCCTAGATGGATCCTCCTTACACTCAAATGATTTGTTATCAAACAAAAACAGCAAATACAGATTTCTGTGTATTTTATGTCAAGTCCCTAGTGCAGATCTGGAAAGTGCGACTAGGGTTTAAGAGAGATAACAATGTAAATCACACCAAATAAAAATACTTCTGATTTCTAATGACTGCCCAGATATTTGGGGACTGATTTACATAAAAAACTGAACTTATTACAGTCCAAAAATGGCCCAGAAAATCAGATCTGAAGTCTGTTATTATTCAGATTGAAAATCTTCAAAAATACACTTCAGAAATGATAAAAAGTACAGCGATCAGTTTACAGTATGATGACAAACATTTGACAAATATCTTTGGATGAAAAATACCTCTGAATTCGCTGCCAAACTGCTTACAATGGGCCGACCCAACTGCTGGTTGCAAATCACTGAAAAACACCTTCAAATCTCCTCACAAACACGGCTGAACTGAACCTGGTAATCTGATGAATAACGCTGGGAATCTCTGAGTGAAATCCCCTCACAATCCCCTGGGGTTTTCGTCCGCAAGAGATAAATTCACAAGGGTTTTCGTCCTTGGAATTTCTGATAAAAGCTCAGAGCTCTTAACAATGCATAAGATGATAATAAAAATCTGGATACTCTCATACAAGTCGACTTGTTTATTTAAAGGGAGATCAGCCAACTACCACCCTCAAATCGGCCAATCAAATTGTTTCATTCCCCTATGCTGGTCGCATTTTCCTTTTTGGGCCAATTGGCACGTTTTCCCAAAAAAAGACTCCCTAAGGCAGGTCGCACTTTCCCTCTTCTAATACAATTAATGGCATTTTTGACATTTTAATTTATTATTAAACTTTATCATTTATTATATGTGCTTTTCATAATATTATTATTTTTTAGAAACAATAGCACAATATAATAAAATAATAAAGTTATGTCACCCTTAAAAACTCCCCCTTGGCCGTCGGGTAGACATAAAGGGCCAAAGGTCTTCGCCCAGGCTTATGCGGACAGAGGGGACATTACAGTTGCCTTCTGCCAATAGTATCCAGGAGCCTTTGACGGGTAATTTTCAAATTTGGGCAATCTCTTTTAGGTCGGCCTAGACACATTTCATGGGTCGGTGTGGGGAGAAATTAACGAAAAGTCGCCTATATATACAAAACATCTATGAGATTATTACTAACCTCTTAGACACCTACATGCCTTAGACAACACACACTCTTTTGGAGCACTCTCACTAAATTGAGGATCATTACCAAAACTGATGCGAATTTGTAAATCTCTCAAGGAGGATCTCTGGAGCAGTCCATAGAGCTAAATCTAAAATCAAAGAGGTCAAAGTTGTATGATGCCAAATGTCAAAGTCTAAAGTAGGTCAATTGTTTGAGCAAGTAATTGAACACACACTCACCTAGGAGGGAGAACAACATGCAGCTTGATCTCTTTTCATAGTAATAGTTTGTAGGCAAAGATTGCCACATCATTAAGGGTGTGACTGAGGCTGCCCAGCCAAAAATGCTAACCACTTGTAAAGGGTCCCTTGTGGTCTTGCAAGAACAACCAACCCTCTGTCAGCAACCTGAGCATCTAATAAAGTACTTCTAGATCATTGCCAGCCACTGAGACACCTTTTGCAAGTGAGACATCAAGAATCAGCTTGAGTAGCTTATCTTTCTATTGTCTTGTCAATTCTAAATCGACTAATTGCAACATTTGCTTGCTTAAACAAATTCAGATTAATGTACTTTGCTGCCCTGATTGTAAAGTCTGAATTTAATCTCTATTTTGGTTACATTTAGGTTTAAAATAAGTAAAACACATATATAAATTTCACATAAAAGACCTTTTATATATTTCACTTGCAATGTTCAAACCAAGTTCTAGATTGGCTATTATGCCTCTATGGTTCTGCTACCATCAATAGAGGATGTCTCACGCATTAACACAACATACAATTCCATATGCATGCCCCAAATGAGTCTTCAGAGGAATTATTTCTAAGAACCTAATCACCCTAAGGACCCTTAATTAATCTTGGCTTTTTAGGAACGGGAGCTAAAACAGGGTAGTGCCAGTGCATATGGAAGATCAAATCTGACTTTGAACAGAATGTTTTGGATTGCTTACTTCCTCAATATAGCTTATAGCAGTCAAGCCAAGATTTAAGAGATTCGGATTCATTGACAATGCTGGCCTTACAAGCCATTGAGAAGAATGGTGTTACATGTATCAAGCGTTCTTGTGCAAATTGCATTCTGATTACTGCTCTCTACGTTCTTTGAGACTTGCAACTCAATGCTTACCTGTAGTAATATTTTAACTTCTAGCAGCATTGCGAGTCAAGAAAGGAGATAGGGATTTCCTGTTCTTTTGATTGATCACAAGCCATGAACAATAAATATAAAGTGAATGCCAGAATCCATGAAAGCTGCTCCATCTAACCAAGTGGGAACCCATGAGGTTGAACCTGCAACATGCTTAGGCCTGAACTGTTCGTCCATAAAGCCAAAGCCAAAGCCAAAAGGAGCATAGACATGAAAATTGAAATGTAAAGCCACCAAATGGAAGCAACAAATGTATATTGAAGTGGTGATATCATAGAGTATGGTGGCTTCAGAAGTTCATCCCAACAGTATCCCTAAATGAGAACAGTAAAAAATGCAGCTAAAGCAAAATTTGTTGTATCTGTATTTTCTACACTGCCCGGAAACGCCAAGTACCCCCTGTACCAGGCTTGATACGTACCAGGTACGGGTATGGATACAGGTACACTGTGGGTACATACCCACAGCCTGTGGGTACATACCCACAGCATACCCACATGGTTTTTTTTTTTAAGTGCAAAAAAATAAATAAAACTTGAGGGCTTTGACTGGAATTGAACCTTGGAAAGTTCGTGTGAGATTCAATATTGCCAATAGGCTCCAAAGGGTCAAGAGAGATGAAAAGGACTTCATTTGGTTGACTTACTATTTGGGGTTTTCTTGTTGCTCCTCGTGGGTCCTTTATTCTTCAGTCAATTTGGAAGGCATGGGAACAAGTGAAGCACTTGGTGGTTGGGCAGCCTATCTTCTCTTCCTTTGCCAAGCCTACAAATCGATTTTGTCGAATCTGAAATATAATGACAAGATCCTTGCCTTGACAAGAGGCTGCTCTGCCCCCTTTGGTTTGAGAAAGGAATTAAAATATTTCATGACTTGTACAGATTTGGGAAGTGGATGGAATGGACAGACCTTAAATCTTTCTATAAGCTTCCTCAATCTCAGTTCAGAATGTATACAATGCTCAGAAATGCTTTCACAGCTCCCTCTACTGGACTAATTATGGAGGATGAGAATGACTTTTGGGATATTATGAGGTGGCTCAAAGGGCCCCTTCTCCAAGAGGCTACCTCCAAACAACTCTATGAAAAGATTGCCTTCTCCCCAAACCTTTCCTTGGGCCTTAACAATAAGTGGAATGTTTGTGAGCCCATTAATAGATGGACTCATAGATTTAATGTTTTGTGGTCTTCTTGTATTCAGTCAAAGAAATATTTCTTTAGATGGCTTCTGATTCATAATAAGCTTGTTGTTGGCTTCTAATATTTTATAGGTTGCTGAGACTATAAGCTTGTTGTTTTCTTTAAATTTTTATATATATTTATATTTTTACTTTTTAAAAATATATTGTACAAACGTACCCACAGCGTACCATAACCATATCCGTATCTGTACCCGTACCGTGCATCGAAACACTCTAGCGTATTTTAATAAATCCAAAATGCACTTAAGTATAGTTGTGGCAATCAAACTAGAAACAAAATGTACCTTTAGGAAAATAAAAGAAAAAGAATTACAAATTCCAAAAGGACTTAACAGAGATACCAGATGAACAGACTTCAAAAAATGGGATGATTAGTAAGATCCCTAGAAAAAACAGAGTGACGTGTTTGATAAAGCTCCTAAACTAGCTATATTCATTACCTGAAGAAGCAGTGAGTGTAGGAGATGGCGGGAGAGGGAAAACAGGGAAACAACAGAGTGAAGGGCATTGCAGGAGAGATCAGATTGCATGTGATCGAGGGAGTAGTGCTCACTGATAGAAAGTGGTTGGGCTATTTTTATCAGGTTTAGATAAAAACTTATTTCAGACAGTCCATGCTTCGGCAATGGTGGCAATGTGGTCTTGACAGTAAAAACAAATCGACAGTATTAGGCTATAATACTGTGAGCATAAATTTTAGACATACATTTGAAATTAGGGCATCAATTTGAAAGTTAAACATACATTCGAAAATAAAGCAGAAATTTGAAATAATGGAAATTTTTGGGTTTTGAAACCCTTTATCATGTGGAGGACAAAAATCCAATTTATGCTCCTGTGATGCACAACACAGAAAAATTGATAGTTACAACTGGTCAACTTAGAGCAACAAATTCCACGATGAATGGAATATTAAACTGACAGGAAAACTATAGGATGGGCGTTTAAGCAACCAAAGACCACTCAATTTAAGTAGTACAGGATCCATGGACCAAAAAGGTCATTGATCTGGTGAATTTGAATTCAGAAAAGCTAAAGAACAACATTATAATTTCTAATTCACGAAAATCAAATGCACATTCTGAACCAACTACATAGGTTGTCTATTTATTGAGAGAAGTAAGTCCAATCAGGATATATTTGAATGACAAAAATACTAAGGATATATGAGATCGTTGTAAGATACATCAAATTCAAAACTATGAATGACAAAATAGAGCTTTCAGCAAACAAATCTCTCGAAATTATACCTATGTTTAGCATGTGGAGATCATCAAACAAATTACGATCATCGGTGAATCCACCAAACACAAACAGATGTTTTCCAAGAGACACGGTAGCATGTCCTGCTCGAGGTGCTAATGCTTGTCCAGTTGTGTTAAGTTCCTTCCACACTAATGTTTCTGCAAAATAGAAAAGTCAGATTGTGTTGGTTCTGTTAGAGCATGTACACTAAATACACAATTTTCTACTCCTCAAAATTAATTCCTTTGCATACCTATCTACATATGGCCTACGTGCAGATAAAGCACTAATAAGCATACAACAACAATTTAAAAAATCAACAGTAGAAGATGCATCACGTATTAACTATTAAGAAATCCTGCCAAATCATAGCTTTATTTAGAAAACATGCTAAAAGAAAATAGAAGTCATGCTAGTGCTAGTACGTAAAATTAAATAAAAAAATAGTTCAATCCTTATGAACAAAGAAAACCAACTCCTAAGCTTGAAAAAAATATTAATCTTAATCCCTTGATATCTGCTGGATCCACAGCACAATTTAGTATTTGACATACCCACAAATGGTGAAAGACTAAACAAACATTTAAGATATAGAATACCCATCATTATGAGTTAGATGGACAAAATGAAGGAACCCAGACCAAGAAACCATGAACATGCAAAATTGAGAACATATGGAATAACCAATTGAGTTTGCACAAATAAACTCAAAACAGGAATTTATGTTTTAAATGGCTTTGCTACTGGCTGGTAAAAGAAAGTTGAGGTACAACGGCCTTCATGTAGACAAGTACACACGATAGCAAATTTTACTAGATATGCGATAGACCATCTCCATATACATGCATACACACACGGAAACCTGAGACTTCTTTCTAAATTGTTACCATATAATGTAATCTACTACAAGCATTACACTGGTAAATATACATATCTTTTCCTTACAACATCAATGTTGGCCACTTTTATACGACCACTGGTGCACTTACCCAAACAGCCATGTGTTTAGCAGATACTCAGGAGCATTGGCATGTCACCTTTTTAGGAAGACACCATCCTTTCCAGGATGTCTCACCCAAAACACTTCAGAAAACCATGTATGTCTCGTTGCTTGGTGGTAGAGGATCCACTCGTGAAAGCCATTCTAAAATCATAACTCACACCTACACCATTCAGCCCATATAATAACAAGTAAAAGAGAAACTCGTAAACAAATACTCATACATAGAACAACCCAAATCATGTGTTAACCCAAAAGAACTCATTATAATGTCCATTACCAGCCTAGAACAAGACACTAACACAGTAAGATAATACAATCTGCCCAACGGCATACAGTCTAGCTCCAATGCAGCAAAACCCTCCCTTACAATCTAACTCTAATCTGCATCCTGTACGGTGTACCCAATCTAATCTTGTACCTAAGCAAAATGGAAGCATTTTCCCATCCATCATAACTTCTGCAACTACTAACAGCAAAACAATCCTTATGACGCTTGAATACATCCCTTTATAGGAGACCATATCAGATAGACCGACACATGTATCATGAAAATCACCAAGTGTCTTCATGCAGCTCGACACCTGTCTCACACAACTCCCAAGTGGCAGTCTTACCTTCTCACCCTTGCATTGTCAGTGGTCAGCTATCTAGCTTGTCTCCCCTCTGTGGTAGCACTTTGACACCTTGTCCCTTGGCACTCACTTCCATATATCCAGTTCCTCCTTTGGCACTCAGCTCATCCCATGACCACCTGCATGTCAGCTCTCTCTTCCTTCTCCCTTCGTTGTCACCCTGTGCCTCCTTTGGCACTCTTAATCTCTTCCACCGTCCCTGCTGATGCTAACTTCAGAGAGTGCCCCAACATTCTTCCTTCCACACTCTATACATGGCATAAATCTCAAAATTTTGGGCCCAACAGTCAACAAAATTGTGACAGGGGAATATCAAATATTCTTGAAGAAAAATAGAAAATATGATCACACCAACGGGATAAAGTTTCTTAAACTTCAGCTAGAAACAAGAAAATTAAAATACAAAAATGTTAAAACCGCTGATCAGATCAATAGTATAGCTCATGAAGAGAGTGACAGAGAAAAGAAAGTGAACAAAAGCACTGCAAGTGCCTCCAAAAGGTGATAAGTTAACTCCGGAAAGAAGAACAAACAAGTGAAAAAACTAGGTAAATAGATCATTACCTGGGAAACATTGGATGCCCAACCAAAGTGGCAGATATATTTATACAACCCCAGTTCAATCATGTGATCCATTTAAATCATGTCTAAAAATAGAGGAGAAATTTTTTAAAACAGTTTGGTTAGCAGACATAACTCAAGCAAGCCAAGTGCAAATGAGCATAAGGTCTAAAACCAAGTTCATCATTCCATTTTCAGCCAGGTGACAATTATTTGAGCCAACAAGCCAAAAGTAATTGAAACAACAGTCAGGACATCCCATAAGGACTTTGTTATCACCCATTTTTGCATTAGTAATGATGCCCATTCATTCCCCCAACTCCGAGCACAAACATGACTGCATATGCGGAGTCACCATTTAAACCAGGCGCACACATAGGTGTTTTTAGGGACAGACTCCAGACAGTTCAAATCTATGATGCCAGGGTTCGTCCCCCAGCCCCCATACCCTGCCTGATACGTATCTGGTACAGATACGTCAGGGTCTGGTACGGATACGTACAGGGTACATCCGGGTTCTTTCCAGGTACATCCAGGCGTACCCGTGGCGTGCTGGGAAGAACCCGGACATACCCACGGCAAACCCAAGGAGAAATACGCCTTTTAAGGCATTAAAACACTTTTTTGACTTTGTCAATGCAAAATAATGAACCCTAACATTTAAATGAATAAAATATTGAGTAAAATAACCTGTGGAATTATAGTGTTCCTCTGGAATTTATGTTCCTTTACATGTCAAATAAAGACACAGTCGTGGTGTCAAGCAAGGTGGCAACTTTCAATCAGAACATTCAATACGGTGACCTCAAATACAGAATAAAAACAGTTCACCCAAAAAATATTGTAGGTATGGAGAAATAGAGGTTAAATTATATATTTAAAAAATATGTTAATAACTTAATATAAATTATATTTTTTTAAAATAATTTAAATTACAACTAATAAAACAATACCAAATAAATTTTAATCATATTGACGACTTCATATCCTTTTACCCTCTTACCTGAACTGTGATAACTCAATATTTTAATCATATTGACGACTTCATATCCTTTTAATCATATTGACTAAAAAATGAGTATATGTATATAAATATATGTGTGTGTGTATGGACGTATCCAAGACATATCGTACCCAAGGGTTTTTAAAATTGACGTATCCGTGTTTCGAACCCATACCCGTACCCGTATCCATATCACGGCAACATAGGTTCAAATCATCACATTTCTTATGTGGACCTCTTGGTCAACCAATTGCTTAAAGAAGAATTTTCAAATATGTGTCCACGTTTGTTCAAGAAATGTCAAAAAAGGTCAGAAATGCAACCTTTGTAGGACATATTTGAAAAACCCTGAAAACCAAAAAGCAAACATTTGTAAAAAGACGTGTTGTATGTAAACAATATGTTGTTTTTCACAAAATGCCTAAGGGTGAGTCACTATCAGATCACATGTTTAGGATGACAGACCTACGAGACCAATTGGCAGTTGTAAATAAGGTAGATGAGGACAACATGGTCGTCCTGGTGATGAATAGTTTGCCACCTTTTGATTTCTTTGTGGTAACCAAAACACTCACATTTGATAAGGCTGGTTCACAACTTCTTCAGAAGGAACAAAGGCAGGCACAGTTAGTTGACTCTAGTGCTAGACACTATAAGTGCAATTGTTGCTCAATACAAAGGCAACGGAAAAATAAAGTCTGAATCCTCACGGGAACACAAGTTACGATACCACTATTGTCATAAGGTCAAGCATATTAAGAAGGATTGCCGAAAAACACACTATCATCTCTCTCATCCTAAAAAGCCACAGACTCAGGTAAATGTGGCAGAAGTTTGTGCAGAACATGATTTCGAGGAATAATATGCCTGCATGGCTTCCTAGGACAAAAATTGTGACACTACCAATTACTGGTTCTTTAATTCTAGTGCATTGCATGACTTTGCCTGCTGCAAGGACTGGTATGTAAAATTCATTGTTTTTATTCTAGTTATACAGATTCCATTTCACTAGGAGATGGCAGGTCATGAGTAGTGGAAGGCATAAGTGACATACCCATTGTTTTGAATGATGCTCCAAATTTCATAGTTCAGGATGTCAGGTATATTCCAAGAATGAACACGAATTTGTTATCAATCGGCTAACTTACATAGAATACTAACATTGATGTGAATTTCCGTGGTAAGAAAAGTATTGTCGTGGATCTCAAGCAAAGCATGATGGTTGCCCTTGGAATCAGGCAAGGAGGGTTGTACAAGCAACTTGATCCTGCCAAAGTTAGTTTGCATGCATTGGTTGTGGAGGGCAACAATAGCATTCTTTGGAACAGAAGGCAATGGCCATTTGAATTTCAATTTACAGTACTTATCCACACTTGCCCAAACTAATATGGTGCAAGGACTGCCTTCCATAAAAGACATATGTGTAGGACACTTGGCTGAAAAACAGAAGAGAAAGCCATTTTCTACTGAAGGTGTGTGACATGCCAAAGGAAAATCTATGCAAACTCGCCTGGAAATCACCAATTATTTTAGGAGCAAGATATTTTCTTCTTTCAGTTGATTTCTCATGGAAACTGTGGGTCTACTTTCTGAAAAAGAGATACAAATGCTTTAGTATCTTTGTCAAATTCTAATCATTGGTAAAAAAATAGACTAGTAGATGTATAGAAACTCTCAGGTCAGAAAATGGATAAGAGTTTACTTCGAAGTTGTCCAAGGATTACTGTGAGAAGTAAGGGATTCAAAGGAAATTGCAGCTCTGCACACCCCTCAACAAAATGGGGTTGTCAAAAAAATAAATAGAACTAACATGGAGATGAGCCCAAGGTATTTTCTTCTTTCAGTTGATTTCTCATCTCTACATTCCAAAAGTAACATATATTTCTTTTCTGGCTATAGTGAGCAGGATAAGGCTTATACACTTTTTTATTTTTTTACTAATAAGGTGATCATTAGTGGAGATGTTGACATAAAAGAAAAAGAATCTTTCTTTTTGTGTGGTACCAACCAGCAGGCAGTCACTAACATAACAAGTAACGAGTGTTGTGATTCCATGGGAGGACGACGAATCAAGATCCAATAGGGGTACAAGGAATAGTGTTCCTTCCCTTGACCCAGCTCCTTTCCTAGACTAGAGTGTATGATTTGGTTCTCTCCATAGCTGTCCAATTTGGTTGGAAGGTATATCAGATGGATGTGAAGAGCCCCTTCTTGAGCGGGGATTTGGAAAAGGAAGTTTACATAGTACATCCAAAAGGATACAATACTGGATAACAGGCAAAGATCATCAGGTTTGTAAGTTCATTAATTTCTTGTAAGGACGTGAGCAGGCTCCACAACCCAATATTTACTGCATAAAGTGACTTTAAGGTTTAAACTAGGACCAGTGGAGCCTTTTTGTTAAGCATCTCCTATAGTTAAATCATTATTAAATATGATAGGAATATATTTAGTCAGATTTGTTGTCTCTAAACAAAGTGAGCTGTCTACTAAAAGCTGAATCATATGTATTAATTTATATTTAAAATAATTGTTATCTAGATTCACGTCACTGCAGTTTCTTTAGGATTAACCATGTACAAGCTATCAAGCTTTTGCTTTAAGATGTTGACATAAAAAGAGGCACTAGTAAAAACTTGATGCCCGTTGTCAAGAACTATTTCAAATGTTGTTATATAGCATCAAAATGCTAACCCGAAAACCGAAGGTTCTGAGTCCTGACAATGCATAAGAACAATAGCATCCCTCCACTTGTAGGCCCTAAAGCTCACCAATGAAATATGATAGCACCTCTTGACTAGTATATTCTGAGGATGTTCAAATACAATAGGTTCCCTTGACCCATAAATAACCGATAAAATATGAGAGGACCCTCCATTGACCCATAACCTATACTGATGTCCATATACAAGATCCACTTCACTCTAGGGCCTAACAAAGAATGATAGGTTTGAATGATTTGAAGCCTCTAGAGATGACTGATGAAATATACTAGGTCCGAACAACCCAAGGCCCTAGGGCTGATTGCAAATGAGTGTCTTGAGTAGCATAAAAGGGTAGGAATATTGCAAATCAAGAGTGGAAAATCCAACGAGTTATTTTACTTTGAATGCATGTCTACTAGCATGTCTCAAACATCATCCAAACATGAATATACACTTTTAGGGACAGAAAGCCTTGATAATGATCGTGCCCTTGTTCCTAAGAAAATAAGTACTTCAATGGTTCTTTACACACACTCAGTTTTCAAATTTGCCAACACTGAGGCAGTACTTTAAGCTATGTTTGTGGGGAGAGCATAGTCAGCCTCCACTCATTATGGAAATGAATTTAGAAAGAAAAGACATGCCAAGGCCCAAAAGCAACTATGGTGCACTGACTTCCCACGAAAATACTAGGAAAAACTATGACAGCCACATGGAGAAAGTCAGAGTAAAATTCTAATTATATATTCCTTTTCTAGTGCAAAATATCTTATTTTTTAATCTAGATTTGTTTTCTAGTATTCTTCTTTCCCACTACGCTTTTATTTCCATCCTTAGCAAGGTTCAGAATTTTGTAAAATCCCTACATTTCTCAAGCTTATCCAATGCTGTAAATGCCATCAAATTTTCCATATTATGTAAATAATATAAGCTTCATCGCTAACTCATGGTTCACATAGCATCATAATGAGCCTCTGAAATCATGAAATGTAAGGTAATGTTTTAAACACCACACAAAGTATAACCAAGAAAAAGCATATAGAACAAAGAACATTGACCAGATTGTAAATGGATCTTGGTTTGTAAAGAGATTGCTTGGATATATCATCTGATATAGTGATATGTGGATCTACCCTGTTCAGCGCCTGAATAAGCATGACCTTTACTAAAAGAAAGAACCATTCTGTGGTATAATAGAAATGTAATTTAGGCTAAATAACAGTACCTGCATCAAGGATATAGACGTCAGATAAATAATAATCCGATGCATCCTCCCCACCTAATACTATAACTTTGTTCATCCATGATGAACAAGTGTGGCTATCTCGTGGAGAAGGTGGTGTACCAGATGTTGCAGCCCTTGTCCAACATAAGTTACCTGTATTTATAAGCATTCAAAATCAGACAGCTTTTAAACAAACAATATCATACCATCGAAAGAATTTTCAGTAAGATTATAATTTAAATTCATGTTTTTAAAATAATGAAAGAGAGAGTGAGCAAGAAAATATTCCCACTTACATAGCATGCTGCATGTGGAGAAAACAAAGTTAAATTGCTACAAGAAAAGTACTACTATTTTGCCTCATCAAAAAAATACATCACATGGAAGGTAAAGCTCCTAGAGCTGAAACAATGGCAGATTAGCAAAAATGAGCACTGGATAAACAATATGTTTCAAAACTAAGTTACCAGAATCAGGGGTACATGTATGCATGCAACAAATTTCTATAATAAAGGATTTAAGGAATCTCTTAGGCTCACAAGGCTGAATTTTTCAGTTACTGTTCTTTCCAAAATGACCTAAATTAGTGATTTGGAACCGTTCAAATATTTAACTAGGGACTTTGGCTAGTGGTTTCTCTTCCTTTTATCCATTTAGGTGATTGTTTTTATGTTTGCTTGGGCTTGTTTTAGCATTGAAATCATTGAAGTGCAGGTAAAAGCTCGGCCTAAAGGCCTCAAGGTAGTTTTGAAGGATGTAATTTACAACTATATCACACATGATAATTATGGTAACTATATGCTACAAATAAGATTTCATCTCTTAAAACTAGCATAGGTGAGTATCCTGTACAAATAATAGCCCTCTCTTTACATTATAAAAGTACAGCTCAGTGTGAGAATGGACAAGATGACATCTCTGATGAAGACAGTTTTAAGCTCATTCCAAATTTATGATTAAATCTGTTCTACGATCATGAAAATATTCCCACTTAAATAGCATGCTGCATGTGGAGAAAACAAAGTTAAATTTCTATAAGAAAAGTATTACTATTTTGCCTCATCAAAAATACATCACATGGAAGGTAAAGCTCCTAGAGCTGAAACAATGGCAGATTAGCAAAAATGAGCACTGGATAAATAGTTTAGCATACAATATGTTTCAAAATTAAGTTACCAGAATCAGGGGTACATGTATGCATGCAACGAATTTCTATAATAAAGGATTTAAGGAATCTCTTAGGCTCACAAGGCTGAATTTTTCAGTTACCGTTCTTTCCAAAATGACCTAAATTAGTGATTTGAAACTGTTCAAATATTTAACTAGGGACTTTGGCTAGTGGTTTCTCTTCCTTTTATCCATTTAGGTGATTGTTTTTATGTTTGCTTGGGCTTGTTTTAGCATTGAAATCATTGAAGTGCAGGTAAAGCTCGGCCTAAAGGCCTCAAGGTAGTTTTGAAGGATGTGATTTACAACTATATTACACAGGATAATTATGGTAACTATATGCTACAAATATGATTCCATCTCTTAAAACTAGCATAAAGGTGAGTATCCTGTACAAATAATAACCCTCTCTTTACATTATAAAAAATTAAAGCTCAGTGTGAGAATGGACAAGATGACATCTCTGATGAAGACAGTTTTAAGCTCATTCCAAATTTATGATTAAATCTGTTCTACGATCATGAATCAATTTGGACTAAGCAAATATTTGAAAATGTTTTCTTGCTGTACTTAGTTCCATTCATCACTACGATGTTCACTCCCTAACATCAATTTCAGCTAAAGCCATTGAGTTAATACATTCAATTAGACATGAACTAACTTTGAGTCCCTCGCAGGCTTGTGGATTATGCATGAGACCCCATACGGCATACAGGCATGTGATTTTTCTCATAAATTAGAATTTGGGTGCCAAAGCTTTAAGGCATATTTGATATTAAGTTAGGATATCACCATGAACATTTGCATCACCGCTTTCAACACAAACATGCACAGGATCGCTAACTAAAGAAATGCACAAAAAGAGAATAGTACCAAACAGACATTGACTTTCAATAAGCTCATAGAAACAAAGAATAATATGGTTCACATCATCCTCTCAAGTATCTCGCATTCGTAACACTGTCAAGAGATAAAGACTTTTAAATACACCAAATGAGAGTGGAAAAACCCCTAAGTGAGTAAGAGCAAGCCAAGAAATATTCTCAACAGAATGAAGAATAATATGACCACCTTTGACCAGAAGTAAACAGCCAAAGGTGTCACAAAAGAAAATCCAACCATGTAAGTATTGAACAACAACATCCCCGTTAATATTTACACAGGAAAGAAATAATCACTACATGAACCCCTTCCATCACCCTCCACACCGTCCCTCCAATTCCCCCAGCCTTGATGCTTATTCAGCAAAGAGATAACGAAAACAATGTAAACATCCACCAGGATAAAGAATGCTGGAATTGACCTAACTTTAAAACCTGCTCCCCCTCCACCTTGATGGCTATTTGGGGAAAGAGGAGTCACAAAATGTCAAGGGCAACAAGAATAACGAACACAAGAAGGGGCCTAACTATAGAATGATTTTAGGGAAGTACAGCCCAATATCGAAAAAGTGCTGCAAATGACTTGACTTGATAGCTTTTAAAGTAAGATTGAGTGAGGCTCACTCAAGATATCTAGAGAGACCCTTCTTCAAGCATTCAAACCCCCACAATTTTTTTCCACCCACATATGTTTCCGCTACTATACTTCATGTAAGAGAAGTAATTCAAAGAAATAACTACCATTAACAAACAGCCAACACAAGACTTCTACCACATCCCAACAATGCTCATACAGAATTATCTGACATGCAAACCAAACTGATGTGCTATCAAGGGAACCATGAAGAAAGAGGCCCTAAACAATTTCTCAAATGTTTCCCTGACAAGTCACAAATCCATCCACAATCTTACAAGAGTTTTAGCATGCCAAACATTCTGTCTAAAAGATGGTTGATACCTGTTCTGAGGTCAAGGTTCTCCTCTAGTCCCATAATTTTCTTCACTAGCATTACAGTAGTCATTCTGAGTATGGTTTTGTGATAGACAAGGCATACTCTCTCTGATCTCATCTTGGGCTCAATAAAAGTAACAATACTCTATCCATGCTTAACAAGTCCACAACCTAAATGACATTAGAATGTTGCCCAAGACTAGCAAGAGGAACTGTATATCAAATAGACATATTATTATCAGATGTATCAGACTTCTATTGCAGGCATAAAATTCTTCTTGCAATTTAGCAAGAAATGTATCTTCCAAAAGTTCCTGCTTGGATTTAACTGGTCCACATCATATTATCCTCCATTTTCTTGATATTCACCGTCCAATAATGTCTGCATCATTTCTCTTTATCGCAGAATTAATTGCTGTACCACCCTTGAAAAACTAACTGCAGTCAAGCTCAAACTTGGACATCCTGATAAGCGTGGGTTATCATTTCAGCCCTGAGCCTCAGCAACTCAAAATCAAAAACCCAAAACCCAATTGTAGATTAAACTTCTATATTCTAATATGGTTCTCTACGCAAAGTTATGTACCTCTTAATTTATTGGCTCCTTTGAAAATTATTTGATTAAGGCTGTGTAATTTCCAGAGGCACTCCTCCCTTTTGACCAACTGTTTGAGCATGTATCATTATCACACTCAAAATTTGGTTTTCCTCATTAACCTTGACATCAGAATCTGGTAATGAAGTAGCCTCTTCACAAAGTTTCTGATGGCCCTCCTATACTTGACAAAGATTCTTCAGGAATCTTTGTTTCATTCATATTCTCAATGTTTTGAAGAAAAAGCTCTCAAAAAAATTGGGTGAGATCCATAAAGCCCACAAAGTCCTTAAAAAAAACGTTTTCCCGTGATAGAGTTATACCAACTTCAAAAATGCAATGCCAGTCTTTAGAACCTTGAAAAGGAAATCCATCCTCGAGACAATAATTTTTTGACACTACAAGACAGCCCAAGAAGTTTGACAATATTCAACTCATTCAAATTCAACCTCAAGACCACCTAAGCCAACCGTCCACAGCCCTAAAACCTTGTTTATAGCCTGACGATTAGAGCTTGCAAGCAACAACCTAGTAACTCGTTGCCTAGTGCCAACCAACAAATTGTTGCTTAGCGTTAATGTGCTTCCCAACAAAAGAAAGGCATTTGTCAAGCATATAACACCCACTGTAGCACCATAGGAATCAGATAAGCCAATGTGTGTGCACAAAATGGAGTTAATGGGCTAGCCAACTATCTCAGAAGGTGGGTCCCTCTTTTATATTTCATAAACAATCTGGCCAGTATCCAAACCAAGTAAGGGGCGGAGTTGAAAAGAAATGAAAAAGTAACAAAGTATATATAGCCTTTAGAGTTTTCAAAGTTAACTCATGTTGTTCAATTCTCCTATAAATTTCCAAACCTTCATAGTTATGCTTAGACTTGGCTTGCCCACAGCTAGCACTGCCTCTTTTATTCAGTTGCTCTTGTGACTACTCAATATAACCCTGTAGCGATTTCAGCTGTTCCTGCTACTGCTTGACCTAAATCTCTGACAGCTCAAATTACTAATGAGAAATATATTCTACTGAAGGAACATTATCAGCATCCATATCGTAGAACCAATTGGAGGTGGCAATGAAGTTTGATGAGATCTGGCTATAACATTATCATCATCAAGAAAAATGCTCAAAGGCGTGTTCTGTATCCAAGCTAAAAGTTATTATCCATTCTACAACTGCAGTTGGACACAATATAACATTATCATCATCAAGAAAAATGCTCAAAGGCGTGTTCTGTATCCAAGCTAAAAGTTATTATCCATTCTACAACTG
Organism: Taxus wallichiana var. yunnanensis; assembly: GCA_018340775.1. Lineage (NCBI taxonomy): Eukaryota > Viridiplantae > Streptophyta > Pinopsida > Cupressales > Taxaceae > Taxus > Taxus wallichiana. The sequence goes on from CM031244.1 coordinate 442,879,302, forward strand.
CAGTTGGACACAACACTTTTCTTCAGTGTAGTATTGTCATTGACAGAGTAAAAATAGTAATAAAAGTTCTAGGCATGGAGAGTGCAGGGAGAGATTGAATAGCATTTCACATATAAGATTAGAATATACTCCCTAGGCCCCCAATTTACTGATCATTGACATCATCATTTTTAAGTAGCTCCAAGTCCTTTTATACAAAACCGTAGATAAGTCTGAGAACAAGAATTTCAAATCTACAACAAAGCCAAATCCCAAGCATCAAGGGAAATGTCAACTACATCAAATGCAAAAGAAGACCACAACACCTGAGGAACATGTTGGTGCCCATTTTGATCCTTTGTATCCTTGGCACCATCTTTGCAGAGTTCCCCTTTGTTGCTTGGTGTTAGCCTTTCATTCCCCGTGTTGCTCTTCATTATGCCTCTGTTTTGCCTGTCTTGCAAGATTGTTCATTGGTATGTTGATATAAACCTTGTCATAACCTTCATTTTGTTCCCTGGTTCCCTAAAGTACTTGTCACTCTGTTTCAAGAAGGCTTGAAGGGCTCCTAAGGTTCATTTGCAGGTTAGAGGACTCCAAGAAATGATCTTGCATTTTCATGGTGTTCCTTGCTGGTTTCTTGCCTTATTCTTGATTGAAGAACTTTCAAGAGGTTAATTTGCAGGGTGGGGATGGTCCCAGTTGATTTGTTGTATTGATTCAAAGAGCGGGAAGAGTTTTGAGGGTAAAACTTGCAGGTTTGCTGATCATCCTAAGTGTTCAATGGCATACTCATGAGAGAAGGAAAGACATCAAGACTTGATTGCAAGTTTCATGGCGTTTGCCACTCCTTGGCCATCTGCAAAACTTCTAAAGCGTCTCAATCACCTCCCTCCTCTATTAAGACTCCATTTGAGCCAAACAATTAGTCAAATTTTGCAATTTTTGGGGCAATCGGGCAGAATTGGCCTTTTGAGGAACAAGTGGAATTCTTCCTCTGTTCCACCTATTCCCCACATCTCCGCCTCATCCGCATTGGATTGGGAAATCGGTGAAGTCAATTGGAGGACAGAGGGCGAGGCAGTTTTTCCTATTTTCCCTCGGTTCCCCTACAAGCCCGCAATCACCGCCAAAAGCAAAGGAAGGGGAGCAGAGTGGACATGTCAACATTCTAAGGAAAAGCGTGGGAACAGTTCTGCATTCCCGTGTTCTTCGATAACCCACATTCATCGATCAAACAGGGTAGAGTCGGACATGTCGGCATTCTAAGGAATTGTGGGAACAATCCTCGTGTTCCTCGATAACCCCTCGGCATTAACCGATCAAACACCATGTCTTCCGCGATCGGACATGTCGGAATTCTAAGGAACTATGGGAATAGTTCTTGCGTTCCTCGTATTGCCCGATAACCCGCCATCACCGATTATCGGTTAAATTGGACCCGACATGGTACCTCAAGGAACCGTTTCGTTGTTCCATGTGTTTCCCAACTACCCACCATATTTGACTATAAAGCTATTAAATGGACTTGAGCAACACTCGAGGAACTATTCTCTCGTTCCTCCATTTCTTCGACTTGCCAATTTACCCAACCATCCAATCAGAGCCTGCCACATGTCCAAGGAGACCACCAACATTTAACATTTAAGCAAATTTACAATTTTGCCCATAACTTTCGTTCTAGGCATTCGTTTTTCACAAAAATTGTTATGTTGGGACCGTCATGGCGAGGGCTTTCCACAGAGATCAAATTTGGAGCAAATGGTGCAATATTTTTGGATATTTTAGTTGCAGAATTTTTGGTGGGGAAAAACATCATTTTCATGAATGCAATGGCAAATTTAGCAACTGGAATGCTCTCTTGATCCTATTTTGACCCCAAATGCTTCTAGAAATGGAATATGCCCCTCCTAACCCCACCAGATGAAGAATGGATGATCTATGCATTGTGAAGTGGACATTTGGCATTGTTTCCCTCTTTCATCTCCCTAATTGCATGCTCCTTCATTGATTTGCCCTCAATTCACATGGATCACCATCTTGACCATTGATTGGGCATCTACAAAGCATATTATTCAGGGTTTTGGCTATTATTGTATAAATATGAGGCTTGTCCTCATAAAATGGGCTGAAAATTTCATTTCTGCATAGAACAAATTGAAAATTGGAGGGTTTAAGCTCTTATGAAGTTTTTTATTGTGTAGCATCTCTGCAAAGATCTGGATACTTGTAATTGTCATCTGCAGGTTCATGCTAAGGTGGTTGCTCATGTACAACCATTAGTAGGCTTTGAGATTCATCTTCTATATGTTTCCCTTGTCTTCTCTACAAATGGACATGCAAGATCAATTCTGCCATGAATAATTCTGGTCTTTCTCATTGTAAACAGATTTTGAAATCAATAAATGGTGACTCTCCTTGTAATCATGTGTTTATTGTGCCAAATAACTTCAGAAAATCATTCTACATTTGATTGTGTGATTGGGAATTGAAGGATTGTTGCATTGTAGTGTTACTTTGCACCATTTGTTTCAGTTATAAATCTCCTTTCTGCAATTTCTGTGAATGCATATATGTCTGTTCCTTAGGGTGTCCTTTGGCATTAGAAATTTGGTGTGGTGAGTGCATGAGGCTTCATTCTCAGGTGTCTGTGCTGAGGTCTCAAGGGTTAATCTGCATTGTTTGCCTTGTTTGGGTGTCCATGAGGGCAAGTAACCTTTGGAGTGACTTTCCTTTGATTTCAGGTGTGAATGCATGAAGAATTATCAAGACAACATGGTTAATGCATCTACTTCCTCTCACTAGCCCTTTCCCCCTCCCCCATTTCCATCCACCTTCACTTTCATTTACACTATCCTTTTGCCCTACCCCTGCAGATTTCATCTCCCTTTGCATATCCAACATGATATTTGCCTGCAAATCACATTTACCTTGCATATTTTGAGTGTATTTGCCATGAATTGTGAAGATTAGCATCTCAAGTATCATTTCATTCCAAGTTGTCAACAAATTCCTTCAAAATGATGCTTGTGATCACATCCAATCTATCTTCAGTGGCTTGTGTCTGATGTATCAAGTGTTTGCAATGCTTGTGTGACCATTCTTTTGAATGAGCATTGCATTATGTGGTTGCATTTGATCTCAGATTGAGGTTCCAACAAGTTTGAGGCTTGAAACATAATATCTCCCTCTCTCTTTCAAGCCACCCTATAGGTTATCTCACCTTGGCTCAGGCAAAGCCATAAAGTAGCAGGTGAACAACCAAACCCTCAGTAAAGTGCCTCCTTGTCATCCCTACAAGGCTTGATCATGAGGAAGAGATAGACCCATCCTCGACTACAAACGACAAACTAATAGGTCTATCATTTTCCCTTGTTCTCTCTTCATGCAAATCTGCATTCCAACCTTGTTTCAGGGGTGTTCAATTGGGAACCAAATGCATGGAGAGTGCAGGGAGAGATTGGATAGAGTTTCACACATAAGATTAGAATATACTCCCTAGGCCCCCAATTTACTGATCATTGACATCATCATCTTTAACTAGCTCCAAGTCCTTATACAAAATTGCAGATAAGTCTGAGAACAAGAACTTCAAATCTACAACAAAGCCAAATCCCCAGCATCAAGGGAAATGTCAACTGCATCAAATCCAAAAGAAGACCACAACACCTGAGGAACAAAAGAAGCAATACAAAACCAGCATGTGGTGTTGCATACAGAACTCCTACAGTCATTTTGATGAAGAAGGCAGCACACGGAAGCCTTTGTAGTAGTAATGTAGGAAATTACGATGATGAAATTATTAAGCTCCAATAACAGAGTCAAGATTATGATTAAGTCACTATGTTTAAGAATATACTAACCTTTTTAATACCCTAATAGTTAAGCTGAGGATCCAAGATACCGAGAAGAATCAATTCTTGAATTACTCATCGGACATGAGATCTTATATACAAACCCAAATGGATTTCCTTCAGACCACTTCCTTAGGAGATGTTACATGTACGTACATAAACATGAAGGAAAAATCAAATAAAGTCCAAGGATGATAACTCCAATTCCTTTGACAAATTACTAGAAGAATCAATCTTGAAGCACAAGTCGGGCTTGACAACCTATATCCAAACCAAGATGGCTTTCCTTCAAACCACTTCTTTAGAGAATGCCTGCAGGTATACATGTAAACTTGAAAGAAAGCTCATTAATAAGTCCAACAATGAAATCTACAACTCCTTTGACACACTGTTGATAGTGCTCAGAACAAGAACTTCAAATCTGGAAGTTGGACAAATCCCAAGAATCAAAGAAGGTCAATAGCACCAATTCCAAAGAAGACCGCAACGCTTGAGGAACAAGAGAAGCAATCCATGACACACAAGTGTTGCCACAAACACAACTCAAGGAAACATTTTGATGAAGAATGTTGCACTCGGAAGACTTTGCTTGCTCAAGAACAACCATCATGTTCCAATGTTTCAATATTAGATAAAGGTAAAGAAATCATAAGGATCTAAACCAAGCACCATGGTAGACCAATGAGAGAGTATCACCAATTTTGATCTAGAAGTGAAAAGACTTCCATTCACATATGTGTGTTAAATGACGTGCACTTCATTGTGGACAATGGGAGTCAAAAGAACCGATTTCACGGAAGAAGATCCGATATTGAAAACTAAGTCCCAAGGTTCGAGTTCGATTTCAAGTTCGATGAGGATAAAATTCAGTTTATGTTCGCCCAATAGATAAAGTTCGAAAAAAAAATCACCATTAAATTCGACCAAGAAATAAAATAAAAATTAATAATTATATATTTATATATAAATAAATAAATATATATAAAATAATTATATATATTTAAATAAATAATATAATATAAATATAAATAAAATAAAGATTATAAACAAATAAATTTAAAAAAAAAAAAGATAAAATATTAAATACGTATTTAGGAAAGATGTATCGAAAAAAAAAAAAAAAACTAAACTTAAAAAGATCTAACTATTATCTAAAATTAAATTAAAATAATCAAAGAATAAAAACAAAACAAAAAACAAATTACTACAAACTATTTCGTGGAGCTCCTTTTCTGTGGAGTATCGATGAACTTGTTTTTGGGTCATTTTTTCGCAGAGATGATGATGGTCGCAGCATGAGCTCCTCCCACACTGCATGTGACCGTCATGCCATGCCATGCTCGAATCTCCTGTGGTGAACTGTTTTGCGTCGTTTTTTCTATATAGTCTGTGACGGGACGTATAGGAAAAAGAAACCCTTCCACGAACGTGAGACATGACTACCTCCTTGTTATGCAACCCACACATCAGCAGAAACCCTAACCGAACTCCAACAAACTTGGCCGAATTTTTGATTGTCGGATTTTAATCGCCGAATTTTGAATTTTTGGGTAAAAATTCGGCGAACCTTGTGACATAGATTGAAAATAAGAGTCCCGAAAAACTTGTCACTCGTCAATGCCATTTGTTGTACAAAATCAAGCCTTCTCAAGATATAGAACTTTGTGATGTCACATCATTGGATATGTGTGATGTTGTATTTGGACAACCTTATCTCTATCAACATTATGCACGATCTATGAAGCAAATCCTATAAATGTTGTCATAGAGGTTGATGGACATTGATATCGTATACCAAAAGTAGCTCCTACGCTTAAACTTATTAGTGCCACAATGCAAGAAATTAGTTTAGCAACAAAAAAAATCTAATCTTGGTGGATAGACCTAAAATGTAAAAGAAAATTATCTTTATGGTACAAGCTAGTGCAGTAACTAGTTCTTCAAACATAAGAAGCATAGAAGAATCAAGTATTGGAGGAATGCAAGAAAGCGTTTTTGTTTTCCAACCGAAGTCCGATTCATTGCTTGGCGGCACATACTATTGATTTGATTCCAAGACTATCTTCACCTAACGCTTCACTTTGCAAACATTCACCCCTAAAGAAATCAAATGACAAATTCAGTATTTGGTGAATAAACAACACATAAGGACACCCAATTCACCGCCCTACAAAGCAACCCAATTGTAGTGGCACCAAAGAAGTATGGCACATGGAGGTTGCACATTGAGTACAAATCATTGCATAAACTGATATACACTTCTAAGGATAGAATACCTTTTGGATCACCTTGGTGATGGGGGCCAATATCAAAATATAGTACTATAGTTGGGATTGGGGTTGGGGTTTTGTTTGGTAGGTCCCTATCTACCCCCGAAGGAACCAAACTTTGAACATGCTTTTGTGTTGCTCGACACCAGCCCAGCTATGTAGAATAGAGAGTAGGCTATTAGGGAAGGGGGGGCGGCGAGGGGGCGCACTTTCTATATCTGAGCTCAGAGCTCCAGTTATATTGATTTCACTCAACTAAGGAACTTTTCTCTCTGCCAACGATAAAGGTGGCTTGTTCAAATGGTTGATAATTCCCTTTGGCTTAACACTCGAGAATCATTCGTGACAATGACGAATGAAATCATAAGCCTCTTTACTAACTCATTTGTTGTCGACTTGGATGACATACTCGTCTACAGTGAGGCATGGGAAGAACAGCGTAACCATCTTCAATAATTGCACTATGTGGCAACACAAGAAGTATGCCGATTTTAGCAAGTGTTTTTTTGCTGTGAACAAACGCAGAGTGCATTTTAATTTAATCAAGATTCATGTCATCCCAGAATAGCCTACACCCAAGAACCTCACAGAACTTTGCAGTTTCTTGGGGTTAGCAAATTTTGTAGTAGACTATATTGGGTTTCTCTCACATTTCTTGGCCTTTGAGTTGGATAACAAAAGGTGGTGCCAATGCAACATTCAGTTGGACAGCCACAACAAATAACATTTGAGGAGTGGAAATGCAAAATTTGTTCTGTGCTTATGCTTGCCTTGCTAGATTCACAACAATCATTTGAAATAGAGACTAGTACATCAAAGTTATTCTTTCAAAATGTATGGGCTGCTTTTGGAATACCATCACCAATTGAAAGTCCATATTTCTGAGTAAGATTTGGAAAACACTTTGGTCAATGATGATGACAAAGCTGACAAAGACTTAGCTTATTCCACCCAAAGATTAATGGGCAAACTGACCTGGAAAATAGGATGAGTATGTTTCTTCTCAAAATGTACAATTCCAAGCATCGTCACAATTAGGATAAAAATTTGAATTTCATAGAGCTTAGCCTACAGCAGAGCTGTTCAGAACTTTACAAAACATAGTCCTTCTAAAGTTTGTCTGGATTTCCAAACATTGGCACTCATCAGTGTAACTTATCCTATGTTATTAACAACAAAAAATTCTTCGACCCAAAAAGAAGTTGACAAACTAACCAAGTTCAAAGAACATATTTAGCTGAATCAACTGTCACAAACAATAAATAAATAAATAATAAATCTTTATTATTCATTTTTTAATATCCATTTTCTGTTATGAATTAATGATTTTGTCAAATGCAATTTAAAGTTGTTGAAATTGACATGCATAGATTGATCATGTTAATTGATGTAATTTTGATTATGCTTTATTTACTTTGATATCGGACTGACTATAGTGTGGTTACGTGCAATTGTATGGTATCACCCTCATGAAGGTCATGTCTTGAGGGAGAGTATCATAGGGAAGAGGGCAGCATATCCAGAAGAAGCAGTAAAGGAGAGAGAACAGTTCGTACAAATATAGATGTGATTTGTGGGTGTTTTCTTATTGCCTTGCATATGTGAATATTGTGTCACATTAGCTAATTTGAAAAAATTTCGTACTTTTAAAATAGTGGGTCATTTGTTGTTTTTATTGCCTGAAAGTTCCTGTATTGCGTCAAGATAATCCTGAAGAGCCATATTAGCCCTTTTCGCCAAATACCCAGATGCCCAAAATTGTTTTATTATGTCGTCGGGATTTGTCTGCGGGAAATTTGTATTTAATTATTTTGAGCCCCGTATGAGGCTGTTTGCGCTCTGTTTTAACTCTATTATGAGCGAATATGTTATTATTCCTATATACCAGAAGGATTTTAACTTATTTTAAGTTTTGGGCTTTATTTGTAACTTTTGGCAATTTTTCGTGTTTTTGTGGTGTCCGTTCTATTTTCTGTGAAATTTCTCTGGAGCAACTCCTTCGCCGGGTAAGCCCGATTTTGGCACAGGCGGTGGAAAACATACACGCACATTTTGCCGGAGGAAGTCATCATCGAGTGCGGATCACTTTGGGAAAAAGCGAAGTCGTGCACAGGAAAGCCCCTGCGGGGATGGGCGCATTTTTGGAAAACAAAGGATTTGAGCTGCGATGGGAAAAATATAAGCCGCAGGTAGGATGGGAATTGTATACCTACCTTGCAGGGTACTTTTTCCCGTGTTATAAAAGTCACTTAAGGCTGCGAGTGGGAAAAATAGAAAGGTGGCGGGTGGGAATTTATTGCCTACCTTGCGGGGTGAAAATTCCCATGATATAATAAAAGGAAGTGACTTAAGTGAAATCATGGGATTTTAGTGCCTACCTTGCGAGGGTAAAGAATCCCATTGCAAAAGTCAAATCACTTAAGTGGATCATGGGATTGTGGTGCCTACCTTGCAGGGTAAAGAATCCCATTATGGTGAAAATTCTTAAAAATAGAATTACATGTGCAAAAAAGTGCGCCCCCTTTGGTGATGGATAAAAATAATTAAATTGATTATTTTTATTAAATTCTATCCTTGGAAAAAGTGCGCCCAAGCTTGAGGAGGTTGAAAAGTCAAAGGAAGAATAAAAGAAAGGGATTAAATTAATTAAATTTAATTTATTTAGTGGCTGCCCCTCTCCTTGGAAAAAGTGCGCCCCATTTAGGAGTTATTTAATGATTTTAAATGCATTAAATCATTAAATTAATTTCTATTTTCAGTGGCTATGGTCAAAGCACACTGTGAGGCTAAAGTTAAGTGCTGTGTGAAGGATTAAATTGGATTAATTTAATTTATTGGATGGCTGTCCTTAAACATGCTATTTTTAAAAGAGGAAAGCATAATTTTTAATTAATTAATTGCCTTTAATTGTTAGGGCAATTATTAATTATAGAATTATGAAGGTTATATAAGCATGGGCAGCCATATGGATTTATTATTCAACACACAGGTAAAGAATTGCAGCAAGGAGAAAAAGTGCGCCCCCATTAGAGGAAGGATTTTGCACAGACAAAGTGCTAACAAAGGCTAAAAGCTTCCAGATTTGGCGCATGCTTTGGAAAAGGTTCATCTTCGTCTGCACAATTGTTTTCACAGGTGTTAAAGGAGCTCAGGTGTTGATTAAAAGGATTCATGATCTCTTTATGTGCAAATTAAACACCATTTTTTGGGGCAGCAGGCTTGAAAAGTGCAGATTTTTATAATTTAAATTCACTATTCATGCTCGGTGGCCATTTTTGTCTGCGAATAAATTGCGGGAACTCATTACAGTGCTTTATAAAAGAAAAGGAGTATTTATCAATGTCGATACATTGCAAATATCCTCGAATCGAAGAATTGTCAGATCTGCACCGGTATTGAAGAAAGCGAGGCCAAATTAGAAGAAAAAGAATTATTGGACAAAGATTGATAAAGCTATGGCGAAAGGAGATGAAAAAGAGAGCCACGATGGATTCATGCATTGCCTCTAAACTTTCGAGACATAGGAGACACGGATCTAGGCCCGAGAACCTCTTTACGATTTGATTGTGAGATCCAGTGGAAAGACTTCACTCATGCGTGCGGTCAAAAGTAGTGGAATTATTCGAGGCTGCGGCTTTCCGTATCTGACCCAATTGCGAGTTTGTGATGGAGTGTGCTAGATCTTACCATCCTTCATCCAGATCGGTGCGTGATGTAGCGGGAAAGACAATAATTCGTTTGGATGCGAGAATTCTTGATTATTGTTTGAAGATTCGGTCACGAAAGGTGGTGACTTCTATTAGCATTCGGGATCTTTGACGGTAGGTGGGAAAAGCATAGAGCTGATTGTGTGAGCATCATGAATAGCGGTTCATGAAGAAGCCTAGATCCCCTTCCAGGTTCGAGAACTCTTCCACGATCGATTTGGTGCGGGAGGCGGATGATATTGTCAAATTGCTATGCGGGTTGAATGGTGAAGCGAATGCCTACACTTTTAGGACATGGATGTATGCTTTCATCGGGACCATTGAAATCAACAAGGTTGATTCTATAATCGATTAGTCGAAATTATTAGCGGCTGACATCGGTGAGCAAGCTGCGGGCGTAAAGCGTACCTTGACTTGAAGATGACTTCATACTTGGTATATCTTTGCGGCTTCACGGGTGTCTTTTCCAATTTGGATAGATGTGGTATTCTTTCGGGGATCCCATTTTGAGTGCTACCCACGACTTACTGCACTGCGTGCGAGAAGGACTTCAAAGTGATCAAGCGATGGTTTCTTCTACGATTTCATCTGCGAGTTAGACAAAGACTTGAAGACTCACGAGTAAGCGAGGAAGCATGGGAAGCGGTGTCAAGATTGGCGATATATTCATCCGGTTTGCGAGATTTCACATACCTCGGGGTTACGAGCTTTTCGGGTGAACAGCAAAGATGCGAGGTACCCGAGTGCCAGATTGATTGCATGGAGCTAAGCGGGCAACTTGTGGAGTTACACGACCTTGATCGAAGCGGCACAAGTCTACGGGCTACTTCCCACTCAGCTTTGTGGGATATTACGGTTGCATCGGCATTCACGAGCTCGAAGAATGGAAGCACAAATGTTGTCGAGTATGAGCAAGAGTTCTTCCTGCGGCTTAATTTTGATCCATTTGGAATAGCCGGGAAGACAATCTCCCGGGAGTACGCACATGTACCTTATTTAGAAGATTTACGGATGAAGTGCGAAGTGAGTACGAGTCGAGAAAGAAAGATTTCAGCAGGCTGTCGGCAAAGCAAGTATTTGACTTTGGACTAGCGCGGATACCTGCGGATCTTAAAGATGATGGGAACGTGGTACTTGACACTTACCATCAAATGGGAGGAGATAAAGCTCTACTACAGGATAGCAATGGCAGCTGCAGCACAATAGAAGAAAGATCCGGAGCTGTGTTGGTGAGTACTTCGAGCTGGTTGCTAACGAAGGGATACTGCCTTGATGAAGTATTGATGAATCAAATCACGGGCAACTTGGCGCGGGAGATTCCCCTGGCGAAAGCATGAAGGAGAGAAGCAGAGAAGGTCGAGAAGTTGAAATCGAGAAGATCTCAAGAGAAAGAGGAGACCACTTCTACGACCATAGCTTTGACTCCGACTTCTCCAGTACCTAGTGGATCACCAACTATTGCACCACAGCAGCAGGATGTTTCCATGCCTTCATTGAAACCAGCAACGTTCATCTTCTCTCATGACCGCCGTTCGGCACCCGTTCGAGAGGAGATGTTGAAGGCTGCGAGATGACGGAGTTCGAAAGAGCTTTGTCTTGGATGTTTGAGAGGATGGCAGCCATGATCTTGTGGCACTTTACGATGGAGAGGATGCGGAGCGGGAAATAGTAGCGCACTCAATGACTTCTCATTCTCAGAAGTAATTTCTCGGAATGGTTAGCTTTGCTGGTTGGTTCCGGAAGCAAGAATAGAGATGAACTTAGAGGAACATGACTTGCGGCTACTTGAGGATACGGCGCGAAGAGGCAGAAGGCCTAAAGTTGCTAAAGCAACTTCTAGGTTGATCATCGAGGATTCGGGAGAGAAGTTTCTTGAGATATTAATCCCGGCGGAAGGAAAGGTAGAAGAGGAACTCACGGCGAGAAGATGTGCGGTGACCAAAATACCACTCGGTCAAGCTACCTTGAAGGATTGAAGCGGGACACGCGAGGCGTTCTTTGGATGCTTTGTTCCTTAGGCAGCGGTGAAAAGGCGGAGAAAGAAGAGCTGCGAAGCAAATAACTCAATTATGTGAGATCATAGCCAAGGTTGCTAAACCTTCCGTTCAGCCCATTTGGTAGCGGTGAGTGATCATCTTATGCGGGAAATGGAAGATGCAGCAATCAAGTAAAGGCTATTGACGAATGGAAGGATCAGATTATTCGTCGAAGCTTACACTGACTTGGGAAGTGCCGACCGCTTTAAAGGTTATGAGCGATGCGAGAAAATCAACTAAAGCGGCGATAGAAAGCATAAAAGGAATAAATACGATTGCGAGAGAGTAACTTTGAGTGTTTTGGCGAGATCAACAAGGCTGTAGGGAGATGTATTGGTTGCAGAGCAAATTGTGCCGGATGGATCAGTCGAGAAGGGGAAGCAGCTAGAGTTTGCAGTATCTTTCCGTTTGGAGATCTGCAGAGTTTTGCTGAAGAGGATGCAGGCACTTGAGAGCAGAACATCAGATTTGCCGGATAGTGTTATTTCTTTCACTGAGGAAAGAGTGGATGGAGGTATTACTTCATACGTGCGGATTGTTTCTAACGAGGTGCATGATTCTCTGGAGGGTTCTCTTCTGATGGTGCAAAAGAGGATTGATAAAGCCACCAAGCCTTTCACGATGAACTCTATCAGTAGGCTGGTGACACTGCAGGCAGACATTGCGAGATTTGGGCCAAGTTTGGAAGAAGTGGAAGCATGCGACAAAGTGTTGAATGAAGGATTGCTGCGGTCGGGACGAGAAAAGAAGCGATAGCTAAAGCAGATGGAAAGATCTTTGAACTATATGTTCGACAAGTATATCGGATATCGAGAAAAGAAGAAGATGTAGATGTTACGGTGGCATGACTTCTTCTATTTCTTTCTTCTTATTTTCTATGTTCCTAGGATGAAATTGTAAACTTCTAAGTTATTGGTTTTGCTGACCATTACTCGAAGTCATGTGGAACCTTTCTATTAGTTAAGTGATACATGTGTCACTTAAGAAGAAGTTAGTTGAGGATGATTGCCAAATGTCATCTTTACTTGTTGTTCATACTTTAGTTCAGTTTGAGTCTTCTATTTGTACTTTCCCTCCTACATTCTATAAGTAGGAGAAGAACCTACGGGTTAATCATCGATCAGAATTTGTAAGAAGCAATCTTGTGTTCTAGACTTTGTCTTTGAACCCACGAGAGCCACTTGTTGCGAGAGGAATACAAAGAAGCGAGGTTTAGGAGAACTTTGTGTCACGGCGTCTTGTGTTTCTTGCTTTAAATCTTAGATCTTTAAGTAAACTTTGTGTTATTTTAGATCTAGATCTAGAGCTGCCTTTGTTTCATAATTGTGTGTTCAAATCTATTTGAGTTTCTTCTATGTGCATGTGATTAGCTCTGCGATCTACTAATTAGGATGCACATCTTCCTTACTTCCTCTCTGTAATACCTTGAATTTCCTTCTTCTTTCATTCTTCCTTTCTTAAGCATTTGCTTACTTGCTTGCTGCAAAACTTCTTAGTTATGGTTCATGAACTAAGTTGTTAAAGTAAAACCACGATAGATAGAAACACATTTTTATTGACAAATCGACACGGGAGCCTCACCGGTTAAATGAGGAGATTTATCTCATGATTTGCCTAGGTTTGATCTTTATGCGAGAAAATCTAATACTTGATTTTAGCGACTCATTTGAGGAACAACTAGCTTTGCGGATCAAAGCTTTTCTATTGAAGATCAGAGTGTTTTCCATACAAATCTCAACCTGGCTGAACGTCCGTTCACCAGATCCGTAAAGGCGCAAGGAAGGACGGATCATTTCTTCCGACTGCAGGAGCAATTCAATTTCAATCATCCTCCTCAAGTTAGAAGCCGCAGATCTAGTCTTTCACCAGGTAGGAGAGTACACACCCATCCAGATCCGGATCGTATTCAGCATAATCCGTGCTGGAATTATCCAACAAGTCTATCAAGTCTACACAAGGAGGAGACGTGCTCAAGCTAACATGGCGCACCAAATTGTACCTGTTCCATGGGGGGCGGCTTTTGGACCTCTCAACTTGGCTCCACCTATGCACGATCTGCCAAAGGGATCCAGAAAGAATTTTCCGAAATTCTTTGGAGATGGAAAGCAAAACCCGGATGATCATTTGGCGGCCTTCTTCATATCTTGTGGTGTGCTTGCAGTAGAGCATGAAGATGTCTCAGTCAGGCTATTCATTGAGACCTTACATGACTTGGCTGGAGAATGGTTCTATCGGCTGGCTCCTGGCACCATAACCAGTTGGGCGACTATGCGTGAACAATTTATCAAAAGATTCAAGCCTGCAGAGGACACGAGCACGATGATCACCCAACTGACGCAGTTGAAGAAAGAGCCAAACGAGAACATGCGGGACTTTATTGCGAAGTTCCAAAGGATTTTGTATAAAATCCCCACTTCTAATTGCATTGAGCGATGAAAATCAAAAAGCGTTTTTATAAACGCTCTATTGCCTGAAGTTGGATATCAGCTAAGAAGGGCAAGACCTGCAAATTTGTTGGATGCACAAAATGCTGCCGTGGAAGTTGAGGACGACTTGATCATGGCTGGAAAACTCAAACAACTATCTCATAAAGGTGATGGTGCTTCTTTAGTACTTGATCCTTTGTTGCGAGAGATTGGCTAATGACATCTTGCGAGATCAAGAAGCGAGATCTCTCAAGCGGGAATGCACCCCCCTCAAGAATAGCTCCTATCCGGACCTTCGATGGTCAAAATCAAAATCAAAATCGAAACAGACTTGCTGCTGCACCACAGCGTTTGGCAATAGAAGCTGCTCCAAGGAATAACTTGGAAACTAATGAAGAGGATCTCGACATTGATGAATCATTTGATGATGAAGACTTTATAGATCCCGCTGGCGACTCCAATATTGGTTACCTGGACTACGAATCTGATGAGGGCTATTATGAATCTTTTGAAGATTCTGATGGTCACACTTTTGCGGTGTTTACAAGGTCTCAGACACGCCAAAATGCCGAAGCATCCACAAGCGGCCGGAAAGAGAGAGAAGATCCTTGCCCGGATGTTACTATCTTGAAAAGAGGTAGCATTCTTCCTTCTTCATTAGCACCCGAGGAGAAATATTCTTTGATCCGCGTGTGAAAGAACCAACGCACATCCTGCTGAAGCAAGTCAAGCTTTTGACATAATTGATCACATCAAGAGAAATAAGGTCCAAATGTCAGAAGCTGAGTATTTGAGGGCATTTCCTGATCAGTTGAATAGATTGGTCAAATATGTGCAAAGCAATGGTCCTAGCCCAACGAACAATAATCCACGGGGTATCTTGTCAAGTCCAAAGATTACTCCACCTTCAAATAATGCTGCTGCAAGTTCTTCTTCTTCCACCCCTTCTCCTGCTACATCGGAAAGGATTGAGCCATTCTATGTGTCTTTGCTCATCAACGGACATAAGCTAAGCAATTGCATCCTGGATTCTGGAGCTTCTGACAACGTCATGCCTGCCAAAGTTGCTGATGCCTTGGGTCTTACATTGACAAAAACCATTGGAAGATGTTATTCCATGGAAAGGCAAGTCCCTCTTGTGGGGCAAATCAAAGATGCGCAGGCAGTACTTGCTTCCTTCCCAGACAAAAGGCTGAAAATGACTATCCTTGTAGCAGACATTCCAGTCTCCTATGGCATGCTATTGAGTAGAAATTTTTGCAAGGAGCTGGGTGGAGAAGTGAAGATGGATTGGTCTTGTGCGCACATACCAATCAGAGGAATAAATCAGAAGCTGGAACCTGAGAAGAAATCTAAGTACACAGTATCAAAATCTGAAGATCCTAGATCTCAGATCTTGTTTCAAGAATCGGATCACGGAGTCTATTACCTAGAAATGGATAAAGAAGAAATTCAACCGGTGATTCGAGAATCACATCAAATTGATAACAAGATTTGGACTCTGGAATTTGATGGTAGCTGCTGTTCATTTGGATCCGGTGCAGGTGTTGTTCTTATCTCTCCTGAAAGGAAGGTGCATGCGCACTCCTTCAAATTGATGTTCGAAAATACTAACAATACGGCTGAGTATGAAGCATTGTTGTTAGGCATGGAGCAGGCAAGAACAATGGGAATCAAATTATTACACGCAAGAGAGACGGCTGATTGTAAAGCAGATAAGAGGCCTCTACCAAGTCAAAAAAGACAAACTGCGGCACTATAGAGATCGGGTCTACTCTGCTATCCTGGATTTTTCAGCTTTCTCGGTATCTTACATTCCGAGAGAACAAAATTCAAGAGCTGATTCGCTTGCAGTTACTGCAGCCTTGTTGAATCCGGATCAGCCCCCTGCATTCTTTAGACAGGGAGATTACAAGGTGGAAATGGTTTTTCGCCCAAAGGTTCCTGACAACGTCCAGCAATGGCAGGTTTTCAACGATGATACACAGATTGCTGCATTTCTCCAACAGAAAGACAACTTTGAAGAAATCTACTATGAGGGAAGCAATTCACCTCCTAGGCAGACCATCGGAGAAATGGATGCTGACGTCTCAGGAGGTCAGGAGATTATCCAACTAAAGGGAAATAAAATTCCCAAAGGCTTGGTATCTCTTGAGGAAATGTTTGATAAGCATGATCAGATGCTTAAGAAAAATGAAGAAAATGAGGAAGGCTCTTCCTCCGACACACAATTACTAAATTTGGGAGCCAGCAATGATCCCAAATTAGTAAATCTGGGTAAGTGTTGTTCGGAAGCTGAAAAGGAAGCTTTTACTAAGCTTCTTAAGAAATACATGGATATTTTTGCCTGGTCCTATCAGGATCTAAAAACATATCAGCCTGCGGAAGTTCAACATTACATCCCACTTAAATCAGAACAGAAGCCTTTCAAGCAGAAGCTGCGGCGGCACAATCCAACCATTTCAGGAACCATCTTTGCAGAAATCCAGAAGTTGTTAGATGCGAAGATTATCTATCCCATACACCATTCGGAGTGGTTGGCCAACATAGTCCCTGTAAGAAAGAAAAGTGGTGAGATTAGGTTGTGCGTGGATTTCCGCAACCTTAATCAAGCTTCATTGAAGGATAACTACCCTATCCCCATCATGGATCACACTCTGCAGGTGGTCACTGGATCTGAGATGCTTTCCATGCTTGACGGCTTCTCAGGATACAATCAAGTCAAGGTGGCTGAGGAAGATCAATACAAAACGGCGTTCATCACACCTTGGGGAACCTTCGCATACCAGAAGATGCCGTTCGGCCTGATCAATGCTGGTGCTACATTTCAAAGAGCTATGGATCTAGCCTTTGCTCATCTCAAAGATATAAGCATAGTTGTGTACCTGGATGATTTGACAGTCTTTTCTAAAGATAGAAGCACACACATTTCAAACTTGGAAGAGGTTTTCATACTGATGCCGCAAGCATGGTATTTCTTTGAATCCTAAGAAATCTATCTTTGCTTGAAGGAAAGCTGCTTGGGCACATTGTTTCCAAAGAAGGAACAAAGATAGATCCAGAGCGTGTCAAATCTATTCAGACATTGCCTTTGCCCACATCCAAAAAGGGAGTTCACTCTTTCTTTGGAAAAGTGAATTTTCTCAGGAGATTCATTCCTGACTTTGCTGAGCTAACCCGTCATATTTCAAATATGATGAAGAAGACACAAGATTTTAAATGGAGCAGCGAAGGGAAGGAAGCTTTCGAGAAAATCAAAGAGGCCCTGTCGAAAGCCCCAGTCTTGGTCTCACCTGACTTCAATAAAGAATTTATTCTTTATTGTTATTCTTCTGAACATACTATGTCAGCAATATTGATGCAGAAAAATCAAGAGGACGCAGAAACTCCTATTGCTTTCATGAGCACGCCACTCAAAGCCTATGAGTTGAAATACACTCCAATGGAAAAGCACGCATATGCGGTGGTGAAGGCGTGCAAAGCATTCAGGTACTATATTCTTTCCTCACATACTGTGGTTTTGGTTCCAGATACTGCAGTTAAATCTATCCTTACTCAGCAAGAGTTAGGATTGTTGAGAGGCACATGGGTGACGAAAGTTCAAGAATATGATTTGGATATTAAACCAACAAAGCTGGTTCGAGGAAGAGGTCTGTGTGAACTAATGACGGAGATGAAATCATCAGTACCTGAAGCAGATCAGGATGGGATAGATGAAGATTTACCTGCAGTACTTTTTATAGATCTGGTAGAGGAATGGTACAGTAACATTGCTTACTTTCTAACGTATGGAGAATGCCCAGATCAACTTTCCAGAAAAGAGAAACGAACTATTAAATTGAAGTCAAAAGATTTTGTGCTTTGGGATAATGGTTTGTACAAAAGGGGAATTGATGGTGTATTTCTCAGATGCGTGGATAAAGCTCAACAGGATCAACTACTACAACAGTTTCATGACATGGCTTGTGGTGGTCATTTCTCAGCCCGAGTCACTGCACACAAGATCCTTAGAGCAAGGTATTACTGGCCCACCCTTTTTCAAGATACTGCAGAATGGGTAGCTAAGTGTCAAGCATGCCAACATTTTGTTGGGCGTGTGAAATTGCCTGCATTACCCCTAAAACCCATTGTGATTGAAGAACCTTTCCAACAGTGGGGTATGGATTTTATTGGAATGCTTAACCCGGCTTCCAGCGCCGGTCATCATTACATTCTAACAGCTACTGATTATTTCAGTAAGTGGGTAGAAGCTATTCCTGTGAAGAATGCCACTTCCGCCGAGGTGTGCAATTTTATAAAAGAAAATATTATTGTCAGGTTTGGCGTACCCAGCAAAATTGTAGCAGATAATGCTCCGAATCTTTCTTCTGAGGAGTTGGTGGAATTTTGCTACACTTATGGGATTCAACTTGTTCATTCCTCAAACTACTATCCACAAGGGAATGGTCAAGCTGAATCTAGTAATAAGAACTTGGTAACTATCGTGCGCAAGCTTGTAACAGAAAATCAAAGGACTTGGCATAAAAAGTTGTTTGATGCATTATGGGCCGATAGGATCACACCAAAGAGGGCGATAGGCATGTCCCCATTTCAGCTGCTATATGGAAGAGACACAGAGCTGCCTCTCACCTTGGAATTGCCTGCCCTACGACTTTCTAAAGCCCTGGAAGATTCCACGTTCACGGATGCTATAGATAAAAGAATCATGTACTGTTGAACTTGAGGAAGTACAAACTCAAGTTGCGAGATAGGTTGTGAGCATCGAGAGGAAGGTGAAAGTCATCTTCGACAAAAATGCCGGGAAAGAAAGTTTGAAGTTAATGGTGGGTCCTCTTATGGGACAAAAAGAAGAGAAACAAAAGGCATGCATGGAAAGTTCGATTCACTATGGAAAGGGCCTTTTGTAATCAAAAAGATCGCGGAGCGAGATAGCTTCATTCTTGCTCATCGGGACGGAGTTGAATTGCCGTTGCCTTTGATGGGCAACACTTGAAGTATTCGAACATGAGAAGCGAGGTAAAACACGTATGTACATAAATAAAACCTTTGTTTGTTTTTCCTTGTTTTGTCTTGTTTTGGTGTTGTGTTGTGTTTATGCTGACCCCGTGCCCAAAAGACAAGATACGAAACCGAGAGATCTTTGGGATCTCATTTTTCCCTTTTCCATTCTGTCAGGAGAAAAAGATGTCCACAGACGGAGCCAACTGGTGTCACTCAGATTTCACCCCGAAATCTGTGACTACCCAATTTGAAAAAATTTCGTACTTTTAAAATAGTGGGTCATTTGTTGTTTTTATTGCCTGAAAGTTCCTGTATTGCGTCAAGATAATCCTGAAGAGCCATATTAGCCCTTTTCGCCAAATACCCAGATGCCCAAAATTGTTTTATTATGTCGTCGGGATTTGTCTGCGGGAAATTTGTATTTAATTATTTTGAGCCCCGTATGAGGCTGTTTGCGCTCTGTTTTAACTCTATTATGAGCGAATATGTTATTATTCCTATATACCAGAAGGATTTTAACTTATTTTAAGTTTTGGGCTTTATTTGTAACTTTTGGCAATTTTTCGTGTTTTTGTGGTGTCCCGTTCTGTTTTCTGTGAAATTTCTCTGGAACAACTCCTTCGCCGGGTAAGCCCGATTTTTGGCCTGGAGCAGCTGGAAAACATACACGCACATTTTGCCCGGAGGAAGTCATCATCGGAGGTCTGGATCACTGGGAAAAAGCGAAGTCGTGCACAGGAAAGCCCCTGCGGGGATGGGCGCATTTTTGGAAAACAAAGGATTTGAGCTGCGATGGGAAAAATATAAGCCGCAGGTAGGATGGGAATTGTATACCTACCTTGCAGGGTACTTTTTCCCGTGTTATAAAAGTCACTTAAGCTGCAGTGGGAAAAATAGAGGCTGTAGGCAGGTGGGAATTTATTGCCTACCTTGCAGGGTGAAAATTCCCATGATATAATAAA
Organism: Taxus wallichiana var. yunnanensis; assembly: GCA_018340775.1. NCBI lineage: Eukaryota > Viridiplantae > Streptophyta > Pinopsida > Cupressales > Taxaceae > Taxus > Taxus wallichiana. The sequence goes on from CM031244.1 coordinate 442,899,537, forward strand.
AGGAAAGTGACTTAAGTGAAATCATGGGATTTTAGTGCCTACCTTGCAGGGTAAAGAATCCCATTGCAAAAGTCAAATCACTTAAGTGGATCATGGGATTGTGGTGCCTACCTTGCAGGGTAAAGAATCCCATTATGGTGAAAATTCTTAAAAATAGAATTACATGTGCAAAAAAGTGCGCCCCCTTTGGTGATGGATAAAAATAATTAAATTGATTATTTTTATTAAATTCTATCCTTGGAAAAAGTGCGCCCAAGCTTGAGGAGGTTGAAAAGTCAAAGGAAGAATAAAAGAAAGGGATTAAATTAATTAAATTTAATTTATTTAGTGGCTGCCCCTCTCCTTGGAAAAAGTGCGCCCCATTTAGGAGTTATTTAATGATTTTAAATGCATTAAATCATTAAATTAATTTCTATTTTCAGTGGCTATGGTCAAAGCACACTGTGAGGCTAAAGTTAAGTGCTGTGTGAAGGATTAAATTGGATTAATTTAATTTATTGGATGGCTGTCCTTAAACATGCTATTTTTAAAAGAGGAAAGCATAATTTTTAATTAATTAATTGCCTTTAATTGTTAGGGCAATTATTAATTATAGAATTATGAAGGTTATATAAGCATGGGCAGCCATATGGATTTATTATTCAACACACAGGTAAAGAATTGCAGCAAGGAGAAAAAGTGCGCCCCCATTAGAGGAAGGATTTTGCACAGACAAAGTGCTAACAAAGGCTAAAAGCTTCCAGATTTGGCGCATGCTTTGGAAAAGGTTCATCTTCGTCTGCACAATTGTTTTCACAGGTGTTAAAGGAGCTCAGGTGTTGATTAAAAGGATTCATGATCTCTTTATGTGCAAATTAAACACCATTTTTTGGGGCAGCAGGCTTGAAAAGTGCAGATTTTTATAATTTAAATTCACTATTCATGCTCCGGTGGCCATTTTTGTCTGAATAAATTGCAGGAACTCATTACAGGTGCTTTATAAAAGAAAAGGAGTATTTATCAATGTCCAATACATTGCAAATATCCTCCGAATCTGAAGAATTGTCCAGATCTGCACCAGTATTGAAGAAAGCAGGCCAAATTAGAAGAAAAAGAATTATTCAGACAAAGATTGATAAAGCTATGGCGAAAGGAGATGAAAAAGAGAGCACGATGGATTCATGCATTGCCTCTAAACTTTCAGACATAGGAGACACGGATCTAGGCCCAGAACCTCTTTCTGATTTGATTGACAGATCCAGAGCTGGAAAGACTTCACTCATGCGTGCGGTCAAAAGTAGTGGAATTATTCGAGCTGCAGCTTTCCCGTGTACAGCCCAATTGCCAGAGTTTGTGATGGAGTGTGCTAGATCTTACCATCCTTCATCCAGATCAGTGCGTGATGTAGCGGGAAAGACAATAATTCGTTTGGATGCAGAATTCTTCGATTATTGTTTGAAGATTCCAGTACGAAAGGTGGTGACTTCTATTAGCATTCAGGATGCTGACAGTAGGTGGGAAAAGCATAGAGCTGATTGTGTGAGCATCATGAATAGCCGGTTCATGAAGAAGCCTAGATCCCCTTCCAGGTTCCCGAGAACTCTTCCACGATCCAATTTGGTGCAGGAGGCGGATGATATTGTCAAATTGCTATGCAGGTTGAATGGTGAAGCGAATGCCTACACTTTCCGGACATGGATGTATGCTTTCATCAGGACCATTGAAATCAACAAGGTTGATTCTATAATCAGTTGGTCAGAAATTATTAGCAGCAACATCGGTGAGCAACTGCGGAACGTAAAGCGTACCTTCAGCTTCAAGATGACTTCATACTTGGTATATGCTGCAGCTTCACAGGGTGTCTTTTCCAAGCTGGATAGATGTGGTATTCTTTCCAAGGATCCCATTTTCGAGTGCTACCCTGACTTCATCGCACTGCGTGCGAGAAGGACTTCAAAGTGATCAACGATGGTTTCTTCTACGATTTCATCTGCAGGTTAGACAAAGACTTGAAGACTCACAGAGTAAGCAAGGAAGCATGGGAAGCAGTGTCCAAGATTGGCAGTATATTCATCCAGTTTGCAGATTTCACATACCTCAGGGTTACGAGCTTTTCAGGTGAACCAACAAAGATGCCAAGGTACCCGAGTGACAGATTGATTGCCATGGAGCTAAGCAGGCAACTTGTGGAGTTACACGACCTTCAGTCGAAGCGGCACAAGTCTACGGGCTACTTCCCACTCACTGTGGGATATTACAGTTGCATCAGCATTCACAGAGCTCGAAGAATGGAAGCACAAATGTTGTCGAGTATGAGCAAGAGTTCTTCCCTGCACGGCTTAATTTTGATCCATTTGGAATAGCCAGGAAGACAATCTCCCAGGAGTACGCACATGTACCTTCGCTAGAAGATTTCTGGATGAAGTGCAGAAGTGAGTACGAGGTCAGAAAGAAAGATTTCAGCAGGCTGTCGGCAAAGCAAGTATTTGACTTTGGACTAGCGCGGATACCTGCGGATCTTAAAGATGATGGGAACGTGGTACTTGACACTTACCATCAAATGGGAGGAGATAAAGCTCTACTACAGGATAGCAATGGCAGCTGCAGCACAATAGAAGAAAGATCCGGAGCTGTGTTGGTGAGTACTTGAGCTGGTTCTTGCTAATGAAGGGATACTGCCTTGATGAAGTATTGATGAATCAAATCACGGGCAACTTCGGCGCAGGAGATTCCCTCAAGCGAAAGCATGAAGGAGAGAGCAGCGAGAAGGTCGAGAAGTTGAAAATGCGAGAAGATCTCAAGAGAAAGAGGAGACCACTTCTACGACCATAGCTTTGACTCCGACTTCTCCAGTACCTAGTGGATCACCAACTATTGCACCACAGCAGCAGGATGTTTCCATGCCTTCATTGAAACCAGCAACGTTCATCTTCTCTCGCAGACCACCGTTCGGCACCCGTTCGGAGGAGATGTTGAAGGCTGTAGATGACGGAGTTCGAAAGAGCTTTGTCCTTGGATGTTTCAGAGGATGGCAGCCATGATCTTGTGGCACTTTCGATGGAGAGGATGCGGAGCGGAAATAGTAGCGCACTCAATGAACTTCTCATTCTCCAGAAGTAATTTCTCGGAATGGTTAGCTTTGCGAGTTGGTTCGGAAGCAAGAATAGAGATGAACTTAGAGGAACATGACTTGCAGCCTACTTGAGGATCGAGCGAGAAGAGAGAAGGCCTAAAGTTGCTAAAGCAACTTCTAGGTTGATCATCGAGGATTCGGGAGAGAAGTTTCTTGAGATATTAATCCCGGCGGAAGGAAAGGTAGAAGAGGAACTCACGGCGGAAGATGTGTGACGGTGACCAAAATACCACTCGGTCAAGCTACCACTGAGGATTGAAGCAGGACACGCAGACGTTCTTTGGATGCTTTGTTCCTTAGGCTTGATGGTGAAAAGGCGGAGAAAGAAAGAGCTGCGAGAAGCAAATAACTCAATTATGTGAGATCATAGCCAAGGTTGCTAAACCTTCGTTCGACCCATTTGGTAGCGGTGAGTGATCATCTTATGCAGGAAATGGAAGATGCAAGCAATCAAGTAAAGGCTATTGACGAATGGAAGGATCAGATTATTCGTCAAGCTTCTGTGCAACTTGGGGAAGTGCCAGCCCGCCTAAAGGTTATGAACGATGCAGAAAATCAACTAAAGCAACTGATAGAAAGCATAAAAGGAATAAATACAGTTGCAGAGAGTAACCTGAGTGTTTTGGCCGAGATCAACAAGCTGCCGGGAGATGTATTGGTTGCAGAGCAAATTGTGCCGGATGGATCAGTCGAGAAGGGGAAGCAGCTAGAGTTTGCAGTATCTTTCCGTTTGGAGATCTGCAGAGTTTTGCTGAAGAGGATGCAGGCACTTGAGAGCAGAACATCAGATTTGCCGGATAGTGTTATTTCTTTCACTGAGGAAAGAGTGGATGGAGGTATTACTTCATACGTGCGGATTGTTTCTAACGAGGTGCATGATTCTCTGGAGGGTTCTCTTCTGATGGTGCAAAAGAGGATTGATAAAGCCACCAAGCCTTTCACGATGAACTCTATCAGTAGGCTGGTGACACTGCAGGCAGACATTGCGAGATTTGGGCCAAGTTTGGAAGAAGTGGAAGCATGCAGCAAAGTGTTGAATGAAGGATTGCTGCGGTCGGGGACGAGAAAAGGAAGCGAGCTAAAGCAGATGGAAAGATCTTTGAACTATATGTTCGACAAGTATATCGAGATATCGAACAAGAAGAAGATGTAGATGTTACAAAGTGGCATGACTTCTTCTATTTCTTTCTTCTTCTATTTTCTATGTTCCCGGATGAAATTGTAAACTTCTAAGTTATTGGTTTTGCAACCATTACTCGAAGTCATGTGGAACCTTTCTATTAGTTAAGTGATACATGTGTCACTTAAGAAGAAGTTAGTTGAGGATGATTGCCAAATGTCATCTTTACTTGTTGTTCATACTTTAGTTCAGTTTGAGTCTTCTATTTGTACTTTCCCTCCTACATTCTATAAGTAGGAGAAGAACCTACGGGTTAATCATCGATCAGAATTTGTAAGAAGCAATCTTGTGTTCTAGACTTTGTGCTGAACCCCTGAGAGCCACTTGTTGCAGAGGAATACAAAGAAGCAGGTTTCCGGAGAACTTTGTGTCACGGCGTACTGTGTTTCTTGCTTTAAATCTTAGATCTTTAAGTAAACTTTGTGTTATTTTAGATCTAGATCTAGAGCTGCCTTTGTTTCATAATTCTGTGTGTTCAAATCTATTTGAGTTTCTTCTATGTGCATGTGATTAGCTCTGCAATCTACTAATTAGGATGCACATCTTCCTTACTTCCTCTCTGTAATACCTTGAATTTCCTCTTCTTTCATTCTTCCTTTCTTAAACAGCTGCTTACTTGCTGCAAAACTTCTTAGTTATGGTTCATGAACTAAGTTGTTAAAGTAAAACCCCTGATAGATAGAAACACATTTTTATTGACAAATCTGACACGGGAGCCTCACCGGTTAAATGAGGGAGATTTATCTCATGACTGCCTAGGTTTGATGCTATGCAGAAAATCTAGCCAACAATATGTAAAATATCAGTTGATGTTAGTGGAGTCGTATACTTGCTGCTCACGAGTATTATGATAGTGACCTGATTAGTCCATTAGAATGACACATTTGATGTCGTCTTAAAATATTACAAATACTTTAAAGGTACATCTTAGTTTATAAAAGTCTCTCTACGAGGCTGCGCAGTTAGGCATGGCAATCAGCTACTTCTTTGGTTTATGTGCATGATACTTGGAACCTAAGTGAAGAAAGCACCTTATCAAGCATATCTTATCTTAAATCTTTGCACAACCCATGACAGCTCAGTTATGAATATGTTAAACCATGATTGAGAGTGCTTTTGTAAGGATTGAAACCGAATTTATTTTATTCTATTACCCAAGAAGGGTTAGTTTTACCACTCATGTAAGTTTAGTTGACTTAGGGTAAGAAACACTAAACCATAAGATGGTGATTTTTCCCCCTACTTCTACTCCTATTCTAATATAATAAGCTCGAACAACCCCATAGATGACACCGATATCTCACTCATATGCATACCAAACCATAACTTAGGGCGGTGGAGCTACTCTTACGTGGATACAACAGATTTAAACATGGGTAGAGAGTAGAGAGCTTTAAATACTCTAGTTACAAGTTGGACTACCAACTCACCCAGGCCCCTTCCAATTGAGACGGTGATTTGCCTATGGGCTTGGAACATCTTTTTTTTGTTGCTTAGGATACCTAGTGACATCAATGGGCAGCACCAACCCGAGCGCCAGAATTTCAAGCACATTAATATGCTTACGAATTTTAAAAGCCTTAGGGTGGCACCCCTTTAACAGAGAAACCATCGAGAAGATGGGTCATCTTAACATGTAAGTGGATTTGAAATTGGGTCTCTCATATACGAAAGCACCCATTTACCATTGCAGCACCACCTGATAGATCAGGCTTGGAAAATCATTTCAATCTTTTGAACTTTCCAATGATTGTGTATGGAGTGGAATTTGAAATTGAGTCTCTCATATATGAAGCCACCCATTTACCATTGCAGCACCACCCAATGGATTGAGCTTGGAAGTTCATTTTTATCTTTTGAACTTTCGAGATGATTGTGTATGGAGTTTAAGCTAGGGTCGTAATTGTTATCCATTATATTGATTCTTGTTCGGATATGCATGGCAATGATTGTGAAAGAGAGGGTTTTTGAATTTTTCATTTTGTAATGTCCCCAATGGGACTATTTTTGCCCCCAGTTGGATTTTAGGCAAATCCCAAACTCAAAATTGCAGATTAGAGAAAATATGGAAATTTATTTAATGCAGATCTGAATTTAACCTGAAAAGTGCGACTAGGGTAAAGTGGGAAACCCAAACAAATCAGCCAATAAAATATAACTTCTCCACTCCAATCTGATCTACCAATTTTATAAAGCCAAAATATGAAAGAACATACATATTTTGATGCACAAGAAGGCTGAAATTAATTTATAAAATCTGCAGACTGGCTGCCCATAAAAATAATATCTCTGAATCCCCAAAAATTCTGAAAACAAGCTGATTTGATTTATAAAAATCAGAATAAAATGTTGCACTCAAATCAGATCTGAAATACCTTGAAATACATCAGATATGCCATAAAAGTGGGTCGCTCCACATGGATGAAGGGCATAGAAAATAATAACTCTCTCCCAAACCCTTGCCAAAAATCTGCAACTTCCCCTTTATTCAACTGCTGGAAATAAACTGAAAACACTGCTAATCCACTGAAGCACAATGGAAACCCTTGTGTAGAGAATCCTCACAAACTAGAGGAAGGGTTTTCGTCCTTCAACTAGGGCTCTTAGAGGGTTTTCATCCTCAAGAGTGAAAATGCAAGCAAACAATGCTTAACATGTAAATCTGAAATTTTTAGAATAAAACAAGTGATCCTCTCCTAAGCAAGTCGACTTGCTTATATAGAGAAAATGGCCCAACTAACCTCCCTCAACATCCAATCAGCTCACTTGCCTCATTTAATGTTTTCCACTTACTTTATTTAATATTTTCCCTTGCTTTCATTTAATATTTTCTCATATTAAATGCTTTTCCCCAACAACTTTTCCCTCCTAATGCAAGTCACATTTTTCTAGAGTGAATAACTTGGCCCATATGCTCTTACATTATTTTCCCATTTCTTTTTGCTCCTTAGTGCAAGTCGCACTTTCCTAGAATAAAACAATTTGGCCCAAATGCTTTTCACTATATGTTGCATTTTTCTATTTTTAAGTCACTAATAAATTATTATAAGTGCATCTAATGTTTTATTTTATTTTATTTTATTTTTATTGTGCACTTTATAATAAAATATTAGAACTTAAGTCACCCTTATTTTCATTCCTTAGCCGTTGGGTAGACAAAATAGGCTAAGGGTCTTCGATTGGGAAAGGGATATTACACATTCCTTCTAGTTGTCTCGAAGAGATGTGGATATATGCAAATAATGAAATAGCATGGAAGTTTGACAGTGCTATATTTGAAGCTTTTGGTTTTGTATAAAGGAGATAGCCGGATTAGGGGGATGGTGACGTAGCTTGAAGGAAAAGGAATGTTTTTCATTTGCTTAAAAGAGTGTTCAACAAGATCTAGGGCTCGAATCTCGGCTAGATCAATTTCTATTTCAAATCTTTCTATTACAAATCTTTCTTTGTTGTATAAAAATCAAATGAGAAAAGAATGTATGCATTTGATTTATCAAGGTGTTGAGGGCTTAACCGTACATGTATGAAACACCGTGTATGGGATTTTATACTATTTTCTTACTAGTTAACTAGTGTGGTTAAAAAACATGTTCACATTCATTAGAGGTATCAGCCGATTTTGATGAAAAAACATATTGTGAGAAAAAAATTGTGTATATTGTATTAGAGCTTACCCCATCTAATTGTGAATCTTGTTTGGCAAAAGTTCTTGGTGACAATGAGTAAGGCTTAGTCCTCATCGTCCGCGCCTTATTTAGGGATAGAACCCAGTTGTGTTTGCCATGTGATTATGACCTGGATATGACTGAAACTTCTATCACGTTCATGGATTTAATAAGGGTTTAGAGGGACGTATCAAATTGTAGAATGCGGACATTTTTATTTTTATCCGATCTAGATATCTAGACTAATAACACATGACAAATTGGATTCATGATGTCTTTACTCCTTATACTACTATAGTGCGTTGGAAGAAACATCTTGAGGTTTCTTATCTCTAGATATGTAGGGATATTCTTTATGGGATGGCTATGTATGCTTCCGATTTTTACCTTTCATCAAGTGATCGGAAGTTCCTGTGTTTGTTAGAACCAGATTGCTTTGTCTTTGATTTATTACTTACTGGTTTGACCTGAGAGTACCTCTTAGGAGGAGTTGGTAAATACGAGTTGTACTTATAGGCCTTTTTATCTTAATCACTCTGTTTTTTAAACACTAAAATAGTCTTATTTTTTTATATGGGCAGCTATGTCCATAATTGTGTGTGGCCTTAAGAAATCAGATGGATTTTATTGACCTGTCAACATGTGTTGAGGATTTCTTGACTACTTGCATCCTTTGTTAGCAAGCCCACCAATCTTCCTAAAGAGTGAATGATTAAATCTGGCCTTAAGCATACCTATGAGATTACAGAGATAAGGTGAGATATTTAGTTAAAACCAGCACAACTCTCAAAAAGTATTGTGACGTTATTGTGGACCATTACATGGATAAATTTGTGGTTCAATATAAATAGTATAAATGACCCAGTGGTAAAGGACAGTAATGATAAACTCTTGGCAGTAATTTGGCTTAAGTTATTACTTTGACGTGATAAAAATTGTTTACCCTTCAGAGTCCATAAGGACTGGTTGACCAAGGATACGAGATTGTATCTTATATTCCATTCTTCTTTGAGTTTGGGGTATTACTGAGGTTCATATTTTTATAGTGTTTTGCTCCCTACAAACACTCTTGTTTAACCCTATTTGAGGCAATGAATCTTGAATCATTTCCATGTTTGTAAAAAGAAAGTTACACTCATTTTAAGTTATATTTGGATTGGAATTAGGGTTTTATTCTTTTGTGATTGCATGGTGTATCAAATTATAATACCAAGCATGATCGTTTGAAGCTATGCCTCGTTATCAAGTTGGTACTTATTCTCTTTAAGTTATGTGTGTGTAGATCTTTTGAGGTTGAAGAATGCAAATTAATTACCCATCAATGTTTTTAGCTGAATCTTTAAATAGAGAAGGGTTTAAAGTTTTGTCTTGTTGGGCCCCTAAAATATTGAATAAGTCCAAAAAGGCGCATGGGCGCGCAAGACTGAAGTTAAGAAATGGGCGCGCAAGGAGAAGGCGCGCAAAGCAAGGTTCTAGGAGGGTCTTAGTAGAACCTGTGATGCGTGCCCGCAGTACAAGGTCTCGAGACTTAGCCGTATTTGACGTATCGGGTAGGACACAAGAAAAGCGTGACCCGACTATGCATGCGGAGTGGATAAGGTGCCAACCTGGCGACAGGTTGGCCTAGGAAGGAATATGCCATGCAATGGAAGCTCCTAGAAGACCATCATGACAAGGAGTGGAGAGCTCAGGCCTGGAGGAGCATGCGCCCATGGAGGACCACATTCAGACACTTGGCGCCGGATCTGAAGCCTCAAAAAGGTGAGTTGGCAGTTCAAGTGGCCTATAAATACAAGCACCCACAGAAGAAAAGAGATATAGAGAGGAAGAGAGAGCGGAGCTCTGCAGAAATGCTGCAAAGGAATTCTGTTTGGGTTGGGTAGATAAAACATAGGAGATGGATGTACCAAGGGCTTGGATGTTTAAATTTTCGTTTTGAGAGTTAAAGGATAGGAATCCAGTTATGATGCATGACTTCGGTCTACCTTTCTGCGATGCTCTGTAATGAATCTAATGAATGTAATGAGGTTACCAGTTTATATGAATATGATCAGTAATGATTCTGGTGCATTTACATATCTTCATGGTTTTGTTTTATGCATGTTTATGGAATGAGTCTGAATCCTTGCGCATTTCCCTTTTGTTTTGATTCAATTCTTAATCTGTTAAGTACTTTTCTGTCTGGAATGCCTGCACTAATCTAGAAGCCGTTCTGAGCTCTATGATGCTTGCATGTCTCATTTCCACTCACTTCCTTTAAGTTTGGATCATAGATGATGTTTTCCCACTCAACTCACATAAAAGAGAGACTCGGCGCTTGCGCGTGCCTCGGGTGAGCACCCAACGCCCATTGGGTGATAGGCCGCGCACATGGGGTTCCCTTGTTCTTGGTGGGTATAAAAATGACTACATGTCTCTTGACTTACCCTTGAAATTCAATGTACTTGTTAGAGGGAGATAGAGGCGAGAAAACTTCAATGTGTTCTTGAAAACAAGTTATGGGGGTAGCTCTCTGCAACTTTGGTTACATAAAGCAATGCCCAATACGGGATTCTCTGCGCAGACATGCTTCGAGACAATCCCCATCCAAACCGTTCACTAATTAAGTTAACCAGTTTGCTCTATTCTTTCATGGGTTGACCATTGACCCCTATCCCTCTAGGCCAGGCTGCCCCATCGTCTACATATACAGCAATCAATCAATCAATCATATCTTCCCCATCATCTACATATAGAGATATGGGGCGCCTATGCCTATATAGATAGGGGGAGGGGCGGTCGAGGGCCCTAGAATTTTGTACTCCGGCCCTATCTACATGGGGAAGATAGCTCCGATAGCTCGGTTCGCAGCCCACACCACCCCCAACCTATTGATTGAGGGATTGAAACCTGGATCGGGATTGACCAGGAGATAGAAACGGACCTAGAGACCTCTAGATTGGGATGGGATTAGTATGCGATGATTTTAATCGATCGCACGAGATTCCATTCCTTTCCTATTGATTGGGAGAGGGCTCCGCTCTACTCGCACCCTATCTAATCTAAACTATATTGCGCTCATCTCATGATCCATGGTGGCGAATTTCATATCAATTGCCATAGAATTTTATATCCTGGTCGGTCGACGCATCCACATGGGGATAGGCATTCCATATGGTTTGGACTATACTCCACTCGACCCCCCCCCAGTGAGTTGAACTATAGAAGGGGCTCTCTCTATCTATCTGTCTATCCGATCTCTATCTATCTATCTCTTTATATGGGGAGGGACCTCGATCTATATGAGGGAGGGCCCTCCTCTATATGGATATAAATCTAAAGAATATATGAGTCGGATATTTGGGGGAGGGCCCTATATGGAGCAGGCCTCCTATATATGGATATAATTATAGAATGAATAAAGAGCCAGCCAGCTAGCCAGCCAAACCCCTATCCAAGATCGGTTCGAAGGGTGCCCCTTCCCGAAGGGGATTAGAAGGGTGCCCCTGGTACCCCAGGAGGGCATACCAACTAACCATTCAGCCCAACCTCTATATAGCGCGGGGGGGCCAGCCTACTAGCCAGCCCAACCCCTATCCAGCTATACTATGGGGTTGGGCCGGATCCAACCCTAAATAAAGGTGAGGCGGGGGCCGAGACCCACACCGATATAGAAGTCTACCATACCAGAAAGGGGAGGGAGTATTCTATTGTAGGCACCGAACCTACTAACTCAATAGTCTTTGTCTGTTGTTATACCCCGAGGGGGTCTAGCCCGAGAGGGCTAGGGGGAATACGTTAATCCAGCCGTAACCGATGAAGGACGGTTGCCCTTTGTCCCTTCGGGACTAGGGAACAAGACTACAAGGAAGACAAAAGTTGTTTTTGTTTTCTTGTCCTTTGAACCTTATGGACTTAGGACAATACAAAGGTTTTGTTTTTGTCCCAAGTACCTTAGGTCCTTAGACAAAGGAGGTTCCTTTTGTTTTGACCTTCGGACATAAGGTCGTGTGTCATTCGGACTTCGTACCTTCTACCCCGAGGACAAGACAAATAGGGTCTTTGTTGTTATACCCCCGAGGGGGTCTACCCCAAAGTATGAGGGGTAGGGGGGATACGGTAATATGGGGTCCCTGGGGTTATACCCCCTTTGGGGTCTACCCTTTAGGGGTAGGATGGGAATCCTTTATAGAGAGGAACAGGTCTCTACTATCTACACTATATCGACTCAGTCTCTATAGACTATAGAGGTTTATAAAGTCTCTATAGGTCTATAGACTCTCTACCCCCTCTATATACCTATATAGTCTCTATAGACCTCTATTGGTTTATAGAGGGGTAGATCCTTCATTAAATATGTAATACAATATAACTATATTGTATTCATCTGTATACCTCTCTATAGCTCTCCCCTCCCCTTCCTCTCCCCCGCTCCGGCTGTCTTTGTACTCCTACATCCTTCATCACTGAGCGGTCATTTAGGGGCCTTTGCTGGTGATCTGGGTTGTTTCCCTCTCGATGATGAAGCTTATCCCCAATATCTAGGTTCTCAAAAAATCTATATTGGATCTTTATGAGGATGAAACCTTTACATAATCATTCTTTTATCAATGAATATGAGTTGTGCAGTTACCTTCCTGATATGACGAGGTAGATGGTTGAGATAGTTGTAAACTAAATGAACAAAAGGGTAATTGAATTTGACAGGTGTGCCAATGATTCTTATAATTCAAATTATGATGAGTTGAGTCTACAGAGTTGTGTGGCTGTATGCCTCAATATGTCTTTGGCCAAAGCATCTGATTTTTACTGATCATTTTGTCTCATTCATTTTGTATGTTATCTGTTTTCTTCATGTTTTTGTGATTGCATACTCATGAGAGTGATGGCATAGTATACACATAATTCTCTCTTGCTTTGCTGCCTCTCCACGTTTGTTACCTTCATGGAAGGGAGGGCCATCACGAGGATGGGAGGTGTGCGGAGGAGCCTACAAGCTCTATGGTCGGAGGTAAAGCACTCCAATGATGCTCTCCCTCTCCTTACCCAAACTGGCAATAACTACACTTGGCTACAACATTCACAATACTTCAACGGCTATTCCTGGTTGATGATATAGTTGTATTTCTCTTGGCTGTCGCATTCTTATGACTGCTGGGTTTAGCAGAAGATGCATGTTCATTGTTACCTATGCATGGTTGCATCTGTATGACCCTCACATGTGAGGTTATTGCAGTTGGGTATTATGATATTTACTACTTATTAGTCTTTTAAAAAGATGTAATATGATTTTATACATTCAACACCTTATGTACTCATGCACCTTTCATAAAATACTGGATTTTATCTTCAATTGTACCATGCTATGATGCCGCTGTAATTTTCAGACGGCAGCGATGACAGCATACTATCCCCTTCTTTTGTATTTATGATGCAAGGAATTTGTAGTTAGTGGGCAGGACTTTGGTGCTTTATAGCCTTCCATTAAGCTTTAAATGTAATAATTCAGTAACATTTCTAATTAATGCTATCTTTAGAAATGGTTAAATGGAAACTAGTTAAAGCTCAATTTAAGATGTGAACAAAGATATAAAGAGCAGAAGCAGATTGCACACTTGGTAGTTTGTGTGCCCATCATTTTACTATGCAAAAGATAGTTACAAAATGGTTGAGGTGGTTATAGTCAACCATTAGTTAATACATAACTAATGGTGACTTAATAATAAACTATAAGCCTTATATTCTTATACCCCCTCTTAAAGCTTACACTACAAAAAGCAAAAACAAACATACCGATAGAAGATTAAAATAACAGAGCTAAACAGAGACATGCATTCTTCAGAAGCTTCCTCTTTGAAAATAGTTCTTTGACCGGGTGTAATTCTTCGTAAACCCCGTAAGATGTGTTTCCTAAGTTGAATTCTTGAGTTTCCAAATTCCACCTCCCAAACTCCTGTACAAACCTCTCGAATTATTGGGCAAACATCCATATTGAGCAACATACACAGTGTTCCATCAAGTTGTCTCATGACCCTCATAAGGGTATAGGGTAGATGTAGGATAATGGCGGTTAAAAGGGGGGCATAAGTGGCCACTTTTTTCCTCTAAAAAAATAGCAATACATGAACTTAGAAAGACTTTTAGAGGCGCCTAGTCAAATAATTTTGTGATAGTGTAAGAAGATAAATCACAGATACGCTATCTCTTCTCTTTTATTTGTACTTGGAAATCTAAAGATATCTCATCCAGTATGAGTATAATTGCTTGGCATTGTAATTTGTACTTTATAATTTGATCGATATAAGTATGGTGTTTTTTTTTTTAACATTTTGAATCTAGTTTCTAAGTATGTAATTGTTTGCAATACCCAGATGAGATAAGTATGTGAAATTTACGCATTTCTAACAATGACATCCCGGATGAGATAAGTATGTGAAATTTACACATTTCTAACAGTGACATACCCAGATGAGATAAGTATGTGAAATTTACTTATCTCACATACTTATCGTGTAAGTATATGAAATTTATGCATTTCTAATAATGACATAGTAAGTTTTTATGAAAACATAACAAAAGTGCATGTGTACAAACACACATTTTTGGAGCAAATGAATGAATTTTTAAATAAAATTTCATACAAGGATTCACAAAATGTTGAAGATTGTTGAGAATATTTTTTCATATTTTTTCAATTAATATAATAATTTTAAATAATTTTACAAGTCAAGAAAGTAGGAAAAATGAAAATGCAAGTGTATGGACACAACTTTTTTAACTTAACTTCGTATATTTGAAAAAAAAATTGAAATAGTAGCCAACAATGAGTAGATTGTTGAGATATAAGTTTTGTAATATGTTGGTTAACCGTCAAAAAAATATTAAACTATTAGTAATACTAATGAATCAATCATAATGAGTTATGTTATGTAGAAATTAAGTAATAATTAAAAATAATAATTTAATCTTAAAAAAATTATATTTTCGAAAACTAGATTCTCCCCTCTACAAACCCATATAATTTTTTTAAAATAATACAATAGCTGACAAATATTTTGTTCCTATGAAGGTGAATAAATGTTCAAAATCTTTCAAAAGCCTTCTTGGTTGATTTAATGCAGGTCCAAAGCTGAGGTTCAACTCCCTAGCCAAAATCCAAGGTTGTTTAAGAGGGAAGAACACTCAAAAAATGAAAATAAACAAAAGGCGTACGCCCTTTGACATGCTTTTTTTTAAATTTATAGCACTACAAAGAGCATACACCTTTTGCATTACAAAGGAAATAGGCCCTATTTGAATCCTTTTTTTTTTTTTTTTTTTTTTTTCAAACCTATTTCGAGAAAGAATTTACAAAGGGTGTACACCCTTTGCGAATAATGACCAAAATGGCCACAAAATTGACCCCGACTTTATGCATCTACTCTATAATTCCCAAGATCCACAAACTCTCGAACTAACTGGGCAACCATCCATGTTGAGCTTCATCTACACTAGACTCCTTCATGTCTTCAAAGTGTGGACTTCTTTAAAATACGTATTCTTCATCAGCGAATTCTTCACCCATTTGGTTTGTCTTTGAGCTTTCCCTTGAGAACATCATTTGCATATTTTACTAGTGTCAGCAACTGCAAAGTACCCTCCTATCTATGCAAGCAATCATAAAGACTCCCTCCGGTCATATATTATGTAATTATACATATATGAGGTGGTTTTGTACAAGCACCAATGAATCAAACAACATTATTATATCTATTGTTCCATAATATCATGATTTCTTGCTCGTATGCCTGCTTTAAAGCTTCATTATAACGTTCAGGCTTAAGGACTTTAATTGCAACATCCTGACCAAGATATGTCCCACAATACAGATCTCCACAATAACCGGATGCCACATTTTTGTCCAATTTTAGTAATTTTCTATCAGCTGCATAGTTGTTAAATGGAATTATGTCAGTTGTTAGCAAAAACTAATTGTATTTCTCCTTTGAATTGGATATTAACTTTACCTAGTATTTCTCATTATCCCACCGTTATATCCCAATTCTTGATCTTGTGTTCTTTTGTGCATCAAAGGTGACTTGTTGAAACAACCTCACAAGTAGTAATCAGTTCACGATTTTCATAATGCTTTATGTGACCTAAATCGACCTCTTGATTAACAATTCATCATTTTT
Organism: Taxus wallichiana var. yunnanensis; assembly: GCA_018340775.1. Lineage (NCBI taxonomy): Eukaryota > Viridiplantae > Streptophyta > Pinopsida > Cupressales > Taxaceae > Taxus > Taxus wallichiana. Next base: position 442,915,647 of record CM031244.1, read on the forward strand.
CCTTTTTGTTACTGTCTTGATTTTGCCCTAATGGTTGGTGGATCTGCGATTTCCTTTTCCTTGACTATATTGACCCTTGATTTTTGCACTCATGGCTGTTAATCCTTTGTAATTCTCTGATTCTGCCCTCGCGCAACTGGTTTTTGATGTTTTTGCCCTCACACAACTAGTTTCCAATGCTAACAATGGCAGTTTTGCAAATTAACAACAAATATGTATCTTCTTGGACGTCGATTGTTATGTTCTCTTTCATGTGCCCTCCTGATTGTCATGACTTTCCTACCGTAAATGGCGACTATGCAAATGTTATTTTCCTTTTCGAACAACCTCTATTGCTGTCGTGCCCTTGAAAATGGTTTGATCAATCTCAAAAATACCTTGCAATGAATTTTTGTGATTCGTCGTCTTCAAGTGACATTTTCTGCGAGTTACAAGATTCTATTCACGATTTGCAATCTTCCAAACCCTATCGAGCACCAATGGCTTTGATACCAATGTTAGAAGATGTGAACAGAGAGATAATGAAAAGAAGTAGATTGCACACATAGTAGTTTGTGTGTCCATCATTTTATCATGCAAGAGATAGTTACAAAATGGTTGAGGTGGTTACAACAGAACATTAGTTAATACATAACTAACAGTGACTTAATAATAAACTATTGCCTTATATTGTTATAATTACTTGCTGTTTAGTTTGCTTAATGATGTTTGAAGAAGACATTGGGGATCCATCGGAGAATTGATCCCGTCAGTTGGTCAAACTGAAAGGACGGGAAAAATGATTCGCACATGTTCCGGCACTTGGTAGAGGGGTTACTACATCAACGGCAAGAGCAAACAATCCTCCAAAAGACTAATAAAACTTATAAGCAGCGTCATGATCAACATTGGATGCTGCAGCAATTCGAGATTGTCAAATGACTATAGCTTCATTTGCAGAAGGAAATACTCACAGGACCTTACCACAAGATCATACATGGCTATACACCATCGCTAAGGAAGTTAGGGACCACACTTTTGAGCTTCACCTTTGAGCTTATTTTGGTATATATCCAGTATTTATTACAAAAATCCTTCTGTCCTTAACTTTTGAGCTTAACATTTGAGCTCATTTTGGTATATATCCAGTATTTATAACAAAGATCCTTGTGTCCTTACTTTTCAGCTCTGTTTGACAGACCAAATGTAGTTGAACAACTCCAACCAACAAATATAGAACTTGAATGCAACATATCGACAAAAACGAGACAAGTCATAAATGCACGCGTCAAACAAACAAGAAACAATCACACTCTACAATTTCATCAAAGCTGGACAAATAGCTCATCAAGGAGAATGGTACATGAAAGAGCAAGTTGCAGATCAATTTCCACGTTTTCTCTACTTTATGCAATGGGATCTGCTAGTTTTCAAGGAGGGGCGACTGATCTGGGAGGATCTGGGAATCTGATCATCGTGTGCAAATGAATGTTGTAAATGTACATTGTGCCCCAACCTCTTGTAGTTCCACGGGCACCACATACTCAGATACCCTTGGCCGTTGGCATAGAGCATACCTCTCATTCCTGCTTGACGCTAGATGCCAATAATCCCAAAGGACCAAAAAAATCCACCATACATTGATCTTGGACCATGACACGTCATCCTAGAAAACCAAATGTTAAGAATGATTGCACATACTGCAACTGTCTAGCTTTATCTTCCTCGTCCACATTTGTATAAAATGTAATGTAGTTATCAACATAGGTTCAGTCTTCAGTTTTGAAAACAAGCTTTAGTATTGTCTTGCCACACATCCGACCTCTTGGATTTGTACAGATTTACATATTTATGGTTTCATATAACATATCATTACAATTCTCGTAGTTGTCCAGCTTTATCTTCCTCATCCAAATTTGAGTAAATATGTTCAGCCTTCAGTTTTGAAATCAACCTTTACTTTTGTCTTGTCATACATCTGACCTCTTGGATTCGTACACAGATTTGCATTTTATGATTTTGTATAACCTATCATTACAATTCACGTATGCCGTTTTATGGTTTCCTTATTAATTGCTTTTCTCAATTCTCTGTCATGGTACTCTACATATTGTTCACAAACAACAATACAAACCACTTCCACACATTACACATTGCAATCCTTGTTTTAGTGTGTTGCTCCCTAGATCAACACTAGGCTCCAACTCAAACTTCTCTATATATATTTAGGAGGTGAACTTGAATAAAATCTCTCCAAAATGGCAAGGAAGGCACGTCCTTTGCATAATTGAGAATGGAATGTCAATTGCATGCGAAAGAAACCTAAATACTATGATATGCTTTAAAATCCAGTAATTCTTTGGTAACAATTACTAAAAGTTGCTTTACAACTACAAAACCCAAGGAGAGAATTCCCAAAGAAGCTTTTGCACTTTTTGTCTATTTTAATGATTATTACATAAATTTCAAGTCTAGTTTTACTGCCTCACAATAAGTTAAGCTCATGTTTATGGATTCGAGGTGGTCATACAAGATGCGTTTTTATTTGTGCCAATATGGCCCATTCTGTGATTTTGCATTACATAGTACATGTGATTCTAGGTCTTAGCATTTTCATGCATACATACAACATATAAATGATAATGTACACTTCAGAGTTTGGGCAAAGCATATATGATATTATAGAGAAGAGTTGAGGCTAAATATAATAAATGATGAGATCATGTGGTTTGTGCTTTGATTGAATATACACATATAGATAGTGGTTAAATAGGAAGTCATTGACGAGCATCTACGGTCTTACCGTATGGATAGATATTGGTTGTATACGTATTGTCAATCAAGTATAAATCTCATGATGATCCTATCTCAAGCAATGAGTGTTACCTTACTCCACATTTCTCTACACTTGGAACAATCGACCCCAGTTTTGCATATCTAGCTATGGGCACTCAAAGAATTTAATACCTAAGTGCGTCAATTGAGCCATAGAATGTGATAGAAAGGCCAAGAACTTAAGTTGGTAAATTATTCATCTATATTGTGTGATGCACTAGGAATTGCTATGAAATAGTTCAAACCTTAGAACTTGTAAATATTGATTACGGCGCAAACTTCTAGTTTACTATTGATCAATGCCGCATTTTAGGATGTGTTTAAGGGTTTTTGTATAAAAATAAGGCCTAATGACCTTGTAGTTTTTCCATGTGGAGTTATTTACATAATCAGGATGTAAGGTTTCCTGAACTAGAGGTTTGAATGCCATCACGGGAAACCTTTGGAGAGTCCCCTAATTCTATTATTTCATTAACATCCTAATGAATGAAAATTTGATCAAACAGGCCAATCAATGTGTAATGTCCCCAAATGGACAATTTCTAATCCCAAACGGATTATCCACAAATCTGATCTAAATCAGCAATATCTAGAAGATATACAAAATTAATATAATGCAGATCTGAATTTTATTCAGAAATTGCGACTTGCCTAGAAGGTTGAAAGCATTCAAAACTGAAGTAAAACCACACTTTTATTACCAAAAATAGATCAGCTGATTTTATTATTGAAAAAACTTTTGAAAATACCAGATTCGGACCAAATAGAAGGCTGAAATTTTATTAATAATTCTGCAGATGCACAGCTCACAGACACAGCTGAAAATATAGTTTCCTTGGCCCTAAAAAATATGCAAAGTAGCTGATCTTGGCTCCAAAAATCTGATTAATGAACAGCAAATCAGATCTGATCAGAACAAGCCCTAGATCACTCAGAACTTCACACAATATGGGTTGCTCCAATATAGAAGTGCAGGAAATCAAAGGTAGAACTCAGCAACAATGTTCTCCTCCAAACCATAGTTACCATATTTGCCCGAACATGGGCAAAATTCGGTTCGCAGCGAATTTTTAGAAAAACCGAACTTGTTCGGTTGGTACTGTTCGGTTGGTACATTTACGGTTTGACTTAAAAAAATAGTTGAAAAATTAAAACGTTTTACCTAAAAACGTAAAAGCTAAAGCCGAAACCCTAAAAACTAAAGTGGAATCATTAAAAACCAAACGCGAAGCAAAAAAACGTGAATATAGTCGCCGACACTTGCAAAACAGTCTGGAACGCACGTAGCCTCTCGAACGCAGCCATTGGAGGTCTCCATGAGTCCACAGTGAATGCATCCTAGTAACTGGTAAGTGCTCGAACCCTACAAAACTATAAAACGCGAAATCAGTCCATACTAAGTGCTCGAACCCTGCAATGCAAATTTGCAAAAAAAAATATAGTATAACTGCGAATGGAATGGAATATGGTTTTCGAAATCACAATAATTTATTAATTGCTAATTGCCATTGGTAATAGGTAAATATTATTTACTAAATAAATTATAATAATATATATTGCGGTTGGTGGTAATTGGTAAATATTATTTACTAAATAATAATATATTGCACTTCGAAATGATAATCACAAATTCACAATTACTAATTTTATAAACTATAAAGTTATAAACATTGTTAAAATTTTAATTTATTTGGGAATAGTCTGTAATATTTTAATTTAACGGTTTAATTTATAAATAAATATTATTATATTACAATATACTCAATATTGCATACGATTCCCAAATAAATTATTAATATAATTTATTTATTTGGGAATCGTATGCAATATTGAGTATATTGTAATATAATAATATTTATTTATAAATTAAACCGTAATTTTATTAATTCGTTAGTATGTAAAAAAAAATTAAAAATGTTGTCCTAATATTTGTTTTTGCAGGTTCAGAGAATAGTTGGAACTTGGAAGGTAAAGGGAAAGAAAGGTGGGTCAAGATGTCTAGCACCAATCGTTCCTTGGAGATGAAATATATCGTCCAAAGAGATGATAATAAACTACATATGAGATGCACCTTGTGCAATGGGAATATTACAGGCAGTGTAACTAGAGTTCGGTACCATTACTTGGGAGGATCCAAAGATGTCAAGCAGTGTCCAATAGCAAATGTGAATTCAGAGGAAACTGAATACAAAGATTTCATACATCGAGTTCAAGCTAAATTTAATGTGAGTCGTGTTGGATCATTAGCTTCAGAAGCAAAGAAGGCTAAAATCCAACACTCTATCTCACAAATGGGCTCCTTCAACAGTTCAAATCGCTCTCCATCACCATTTTCAGAAGGAAGTGGAAGTGCAAGCAAAGTGGAAAAGTCACAAGGTTCATTGAAGTCCATGTGGAGGCCACAACACAAACATGAGGTAGACAGGTTGGCAGCTAGATTGTTTTATGCAGAGGCCATCCCTTTCAATGTAATTCGTTCCCCACATTTCAAGTCTTTCATGGATGCAACAATTGAGTTTGGGAAGGGTTACACATTGCCTTGTTATGAAAGACTAAGAACTAGTCTTCTTGAAGAGGAGGTGTCATCCATAGCTAGTGAGCTAGATGAAATGAAAAAAAGTTGGAAAAGAACAGGTTGCACAATAGTAAGTGATGGATGGTCAGATTCAAGGCGAAGGCCGCTCCTAAATCTTTTGGCAATATCTCCTCAAGGTGCAATGTTTATAAAATCTATTGATACAAGTAATGAGCAAAAAACTTCTCTTTTCATTTCCAAATGCATTGAATCAGCCATTTTGGAGATAGGAGAAGATAATGTTGTTCAAGTTATTACGGATAATGCAGCCAATTGCAAAGGAGCAGGAGAGATACTCATGGATAGATTTCCTCATATCTTTTGGACACCTTGTGCAGCCCATGTGTTGGATCTTTTGCTTGAAGATCTATCAAAAATAGAATGGGTAAGCAATATTGTGATTGAAGGAAAACAAATCTCTAAGTTTATCCTCAATCACCGGTTGACATTGAACTTGTATCGTTCTTTTGCAAAACATGAGCTTCTTTCCCCTCATCGAAACAAGATTTGCCACCAACTTCATTACTTTGCAAAGGGAGGTAGAGGAGAGGACAACATTAAGAAAAGTGGTGGTTACTGATGAATGGGCAGAGTCAAAGCTTTCCAAGGAAACCCATTCAAAAGAAATTGAAAAAATTATCTTAGGGGACACATTTTGGGATGGTGCTAAGAAGGTTGTAAATGTGTTTGAGCCACTTGTTCGAATTTTGAGAATGGTTGATGGTAATCAGCCATGCATGGGTTTTGTATATGAGGGCATGGATAGAGCAAAGGAAGAAATCCAAAAGATACTAGCAAATGATGTTGAAGAAGTCAAGCGTATTTGGGAAATCGTGGACAAACGATGGTTCATGCTACACCGTCCTCTACATGCAGCAACTTGTTATTTAGATCCTAAATTAGTAGAGGTAGATCATGATGCAGATGAGGAGATAAAGAGAGGTATACTTGCAACCATAGACAGGTTGGTACATGATGAGGATGGGAAGGAAAAAAGCAAGAGAACAACTTACTATTTTCAAGAACCAACTCAAAATGTTTGGTGAAAAAGAAGCAAGGGCAAGTAGGATGACGTGGGAACCATCTAAATGGTGGCAGACTTATGGGTCTTCTACTCCACATTTGCAGAAGCTTGCCGTGCGAATTTTCAGCCAATGTTCTAGTGCTTCTGCTTGTGAAAGAAATTGGAGTACACATGATTTAATCCACACAAACAAGAGGAATCGATTAGGGGCTCAAAAACTCTTTGATCTTGTTTTTGTGCATAGCAATTTACGATTGCTTACTCACTCTCTTGCAAATGAAGATGAAGATGACAACTCTCACCTGGGAGAAGCATGTTTTGGAGATGAAGAAAATGTTGTTGATGATGACCCTATTGCATTAGATGAAGATGCTAGTGATACTTTTGATGTAGAAGCAGGATTTGATGTTGCAAATGTTTAAAATTGCATTTTAATTTTTGGTTAATGCTCAAAACTTTGAAGTTTGAGCAATGGATAATTCTCATCGCTATATATTATATCAATATGTATGAACTATGAACTTATGAAGTATGAACTATGAATTTTCATTGTCTGTCATAAATATAACTTGTAAGTCTTAAGTTTACCATGGATTTTGCTATACATTTATATGTTTTAAGACTTTAGTATACTTGTATGTTTATTTATTTGTATGTGTGATTGATTTTTTTGAAGCAAGTATGGATAATTATTGTTTTATATTTTTTGAAAATTTATATTTTTTTGAACCATACCGAAGCGAACTTTTGCAAAATTCGAATTACTTTTTGCCATGTCCGAACAACAACCCAAACTTTTCGAACATGGTAACTATGCTCCAAACCCTGAAACTCAAGCAAAAACTTCAAAGGGTTTTCGTCCTTTGGAGTTGAGATGGTAAGCATGCAAGCTTGTACCAAATTTTAGAAATTATCGATGCAAAAAGATGACTTCCCTTCCATGGCGACTTGCCTTTATAGTTTATTTTGGCCTTTTTGCCACCCAACACAACCAATCATATTTCTTTTCCCTCATTTAATATTTTCTTTGGCCTTTTCCCCTTTTCTACATGGGTCACATTTTTCCTTAGGGGGAAATAAAAAATTATAAAGTCACTTTTTTCTTTTTCTTTTTTAACTTTGTCATTAATAAATTAATAAAAGTGCTTATAATAAAATTTATGATGCACTTTATAATTAATTCATTATGACTAAGTTTCCTTTATTCCTCCCTTAGCCGTCGGGAAACAAAATTGGGCTAAGGGTCTTCGACCTGTTATTTTAGAGAGGGAACATTTCACAATGTATGATGATTGTCATGTAAGTACAAGGCAGTAGAGTTAAAAAAACCTATTCTATCACCAGAATTTTTTGATTATAGCATACAAATCCATCCAAAAATGAATAAATATAGTCCCTCCAAAATATTTTATGAAAAAGAGGTACAAGAGGACTGTATTTTTGGTGATGTATTTAGCTTGCATGAATCAAAATAAATTCCTAAATTTCTTTACTTTTTCTTTGGATATAAGTAAAACGTACACATTGGTACTCAATTTAAGACTTAACAATATATTATCAAATCTAACAGTAAATATTATCATTTACTGTTTTCTAGAAATGAATTTCTATTTATTGCAAAAAAACATCCTCATTAATAACACATAAGCTCCTAAGGATCAAGTACTTCATGTGTGGCATACTATTTGATATAACTTAATCAGCTATTCGTGTATCCAAACCTCCAGATTAAAGATTTTTTTCTCATTGATTACATTGCAACACAGATTAGCAATGCCTTTATATTCAAGGACCATCAACCTTGTTGACTGTCTACGCCACAAGCACAATATTAAGCTGTTTACTCCTACCTGCATGAATATATCTATTGAACATTTTGTTCCTCTTATAACATCCCCCATAACATTCCCCGTCTGTTCTAACACAGATGGCAATTCCAAGCATTTGGTTCTCAGCATTGGCCTTTGTGGTCTCATGGTCAACATGACAATTTGCTAGTTCTCGCTTCCATCCTTCAAGAACTCAACACATTGCCCAACTTAATATCCATTCCACATAGAAGGCATTACACCAGTCGATCAACAAGTGGCTTTAGAAATGAGAAACTCTTCCTTCATTTCAGAAACATACTATGCAGGTAATTTCCATAACATCCATGTTTTCCCTGCACCATTTATAGAAAAAAGTTGTATCACACCAATAAATTCCTCCTTAAATTATCTCCTAAACCTATTTGGAATTCCTAGTCTATTTGCCTATCAGTAAAATGCAGTCATAATGTCTTCTCAACTCAGCACCACCTCGTTGAAAATTGGATCTTGACTGGAAGCTGCATGGATCTTGAAAGCTCTTTCATCTTTCATTTTCATTCTCAGAAAAGAATCTGGAACTCCTGGTCCTCTTTGGTACAGACTGTTAAGTCACTTTACTATCATCCTATATGGAATCTACACAGAGGTCATCCGGTAATAACCAATTTCTTTATCGAATTAGAAACGGTAATGTTCATTTACGCTGAAAAGCATGGATATATTATAGAAACTAATCAATCATATCTATAATGTCCCTGGAATCCAACTTATTATTGTACAATGATATGCATGACATCTCTTCTTTGACAATCTTTCAAATGCCTCATGTATCACTCATAAAGTGGAGTTTTATTTTTATAAAAGCAGGAATGCTTCTGTATTTCCAAAAACTCCAGCATCTACAGTTCCAGTATCTTTCAAGTTTCCCCCACCCAAATGAGCCTATCAATGTCTCTCAAAATAGAAATATTGCACTTGAACATCATCAATGCATAGAATTCAGTCGGGCACAACACAATGAAGTTTAGCAGTAGGTGGTGGATACTCGTCATTCCTACAACTGGATTATAGGTTAAATTTCATGGCATTAGCAATATTTACAGCTAAGAGTAATAAATATCCCTATGACAAACTGTAAATAGAAAATCAAATGTACCAACACCCTGGAAAAAGGAATTGTTCAATTCAAAACCAAAAAAGCTTTTAAATGAAAAAGAAAGAGAATGAATAAGAACACATAACAGAAAACTATATAATATCGGGATATCTTCCACCATTAAGAAATGCAATTGTTATAAATCTACGTTGCGGGATATTGATACGAGTATCCATTTGGATACGGATACGATACGCGGATACGTCAATTTTAAAAAACCCTTGGATACAATACGTCTTGGATACGTCCGTATATATATATATATTATGTACATCTACTCATTTTACTCATTTTTTAGTCCATAAAAAACTGAAATAGTAATACAAAACTTGAATCAATGTTCAAAACATTCAATATACTTAAGACTTTGCATTTTTATTGATCATGTGGCTGCCATACATATGATATACGAATATCATGTTAACATGAATACGAACAAAACTTGAAATTTGAAAAATATACTAGTAACTAGATCCATGTTCAAATTTTCAAAACAAACAATATACTTAAGATTTTACATTTCATTGTTCATGTGGCTGCCATACATATGATATAGGAATACAAACAAATCTAGAATATATCATCTAGATTTTCCTCAAAATCAAGTTCATGTGTGCCACTTGCGCTAGCTCCACTCTCATTAACTCCACTCTCCGCTCCTTGCGAACTCCCTTGAGCGTCATCTTCGCCATCGAATAATGAGTAGAAAAGTCAAACATTAAAAAAATGAAATAGAACTAAAAAAAACGTATTTAACACTGGATACGCCCCTAATACGTACGGGTACGTGACGGATACGCATGCACGTATTCGCGTCACGTGCACGCTGGCGTACTCCTATACGTATCGGGCGTATCCGGGCGTATCCGGGAGTATCCGTATCAGATACGTATCCAGCAGGATTCGGGGTTTCAAGTATCCGGGCAACGTAGTTATAAATCTAAAAAAATCAACGCCTGCCAAATACAGCTATCACTATGAACATTTCTTAAGATTTAACTCATCATAAACCATCCAAAGAAGCATCGCTGTACTTCCACCCTTGCTTAAGATGATCAACAAAATTATATCTCACCTAGCTAAACAATAAAGTAAAGTAGCACATAGATTGTCTTACCTGTGTCCAGTATGTAAAGATCATTGTAATACATCTCTTCTGTTTCATCTTGAGTTTTTCCACAGCCTCCAAAAATAAAAAGACGATGATCAATGAGTGCAGCACTGTGCCCCTCACGAGCTTCAGGCCCTTCACCGCTTAAATTAGGCTGTATCCATGTATTGGAAGCTGCAATTAAAAAGAGTTAGAAAGTGTAACTAGAAAGATACAAAGTTGTTATAATGAGGAAGTAAGAAACAAAATAATAAATGAGTTTGATGAATAATATGACAATGAAAGGAAAGACTTATGGGAAAAATCTCTGAACTACTTCAAGAAATGTCAATGTATTTTCCTTTAAATAGAAAACTGTTCATTTTTTTGAATTTGACTGGTTACTGCAGGTTAATAACAGATCCCCCGCCATTCTAAACAGGGAAAACATAAGAAAAGAGCTCGGCATAGAAAAGAATAAGAAGCACTCATCTTGACCTCATACTGAAGAGAAATAGACCAATAAACTTATACAAGAGAAGCAATACTGACATCTTTAAGCTATAACAGGAGAAAAATGGCACTCACACATAATACACAAGATCTCACCTAGGAAAACCCTTTCAGGAAAAAACCCAGTGCGATAACCTTCTTCCTTATTGCATTAACTCAACCATTTACAATACAATAATCTACTTCAAAATTTTGTCTTACCTCAATGTATGTGTGAGCATGTAAGCACATCAATAGGTAACTGCCTGAGCAGTATTACAATACAATGGGTACCAAAACCATAGGCCAAGAAGACCACCTGTAACAGTTCCCATAAAACCACCTATACAAAACTATCGGTATAAAAGCCATTGCAAAACCATAATGTGTGAGCATTATTAAAAACAAATTGGGGGCTGCATGGGAAGCCAGCCAGCCAAAGCGATGCCCTGGACCCACAAAATGTGCCTGACTATGCGTCGTGTCTGGCTGTACAATCTATAAAGGGCTTAACTTAGGCAAAATATACAACACATTTCCAAAAATAGGTTGTAATAAAGTTTGAAAGTAAGGATTTATAAGAAATTGAAAGCGTCCTAGCAAAGTAAGCACTGCATATCCTTATATCATAGCTATCTATTAGACCACACCTAGATGAAGCATCTTATCAGCCAATTCACTAGCTACATTTTTCAAACCTGTAGATCAGGCATAGTTACCAAATCCGGCCGGATCTGCACAAAATCCAGCCGGATCCGGATTTTTCAGCCAACCCAGATAAATTCGGTCCGGTCGGCCCTAATTTAGGGAAAAATAATAATTTTTAAAATTTTCTGTAGTTTTCTGGAAAACAACAGTCAACTATCAACCTTATATATTAAAAATATAACATTTTACATTACATTATTGAAGTTTTTCATTGTATTTGTCAAATTTTCATATTTATAAAATTCAACTCATATATATTTTGGACCGGATTTTTCTGAACTTTTTCAAGAATTCCGGATTTTCGGATTTTTTTGCCCTCCCAAACAGATCCGGATTTCTGGACCTGGTAACTATGAGATCAGGGCAGTCACAACCTTATCAGAAACAAATTCACTTTCAGTTTTTGATGGATCTGAGTTCCCCATTCCAAATCTCTAATTTAGGTGCAACCTGGGAGGATGCTGGCAGAGGATGATGAGTTATGGTGCTACAAATTCTTAAAAGACTACAAGGCATAATTAACAGGCCTCATTTGTGCATACCCAGCAATGGTTGCAGTCCGCAAGACAGCTTGATCATGAAATACTAAGTCAAGCAATTTGTGAGCTTTCTGCATGTTATTGCAATTGTTCAAATTATCCAAGGCTTAATAGGCAGGCCCAATCTACGTAAACTCCGCAAAGCTTACAGTCAATGAGACCACATTTCATTGGGCCGTTTTCAAAATAAAAAGCTTCCAGTTAAAAAGACCACATTTCGTTGAGGCATTTATAAAATACACAGCCTACAGTCGATGAGACCACACTTCATTGGGGCATTTTTCAAAAAGAATTAAGAGCCTTTTCCAAACACCATTTTGTGCATACTAGTAATCATCCAATTCAAAGAGTCCACATTTCATCAAGAGATTCATCAAACAATTGATTTTCCTTTTATATTCCAAAATTTGACAACAAGCCTTGTTCCAAAAATCCAAAAATGGCACCGGGTGGGAGGAAGCTGACACCTGTGAGGCCAAACTGTCTGGCTTTACACCAAATCCAAACTGTAAATTGTCAAACAAAGAGTGCAGTTCATGAGACCACATTTCACACATACATTATCTGTTCCAAAGCTCCAGCAATAGCCCAATATGGAGGGAGTTCACTCTGGATAAAGAGTACAGGTCTACCAAACACTGCACATATGAAACCAAATTTTGTAGAGGCATAATTTGACACTTGCTTATAATTTCTAGGATGCACATTCCCTGTTCCAAATCTCCCACTTTGACAGATGAAGGGAGTATGGTAGCAAAGGTTGTTGAGTTTGGCCACTCTGGTATAGATGTGAAAAGAAGATTAATCCTAATACGAAAATATCTAGATAACCTGTTCTCCTGCCTTGACCCAGGAATATACTTGGAGGAGTATGAAATGTATAAGATTTATTTGAGTCATACGCACTTGTAAAATTCGTGACCATGTGTATCTTGTTGTGAGAATCAGTAATCAAATTCAGCTACTACTGCAGAAGCTGATGGTCCTTGACATTCCTTTTTATTGCATACCGTAATTCCATCATGAACCACTAGACCTTAGTTATTTGAGACATATTGTTAAACAGTTTGAGTGCCATCTTCGTGCTTCCACATTTCGCATTCAAGAATAAAACAGCAGTCAAAACAACATCTGATAAGCATCCACTTTTGATTGATGTTATGGAGCTCCAAAACCTGATCCAAATCCTGCATTTTGTCAAGCATTATAATTGTGCTATTAAAGGTTTAGGTATAAATTTATGCCTGCCAACTACATTGCTTAAAAATCTCCAAGGACTTTCAACCAGCAAAATTTATACATATCTCACTTCCAAAGCTCCAACTTTGGTGCACACTAGAGGAATGTAGCCAAGGTTGCGGAGTTTAACATTGGATCTGCCAATTTCACTTTTGAAAACTATCCAAGGCCCTTTCAACTAGCCCACTCTGCTATCCAACAGCTATCTCATTTAAAAGAACCACTCTTTGTTGAGTAAATTTGTCAAAAAAATCTGCATGCCTCTATATATGAGCAGTCACAAAAATCAACTGAAGAAAATAGGCTTTCCAACATCTTTGACACAAACTAGAAGGATGCTGGCAAAGGATTCATAGAATGGATATATGCCTTGAAATTGTATTTGCTTTAAATGGCTGCATAGCTCACTCAAAATGTGTAGATCCAGTAACAAGTGGTGTATTCTCTTATATTCACTCCCAACCAACATTTGGTAATAACTAGACTGCTTGCATAGCTACAAAAACTGAGAATGACGTTGTTTTTCTTTTGATGGATCTCCATACTCTTATTCAAAGCATTCAAATTGACATAGGCTGCAGGGATGCCTAGGTCAGGGACCTAGGAGCAAACTACTTAAAAATAATGTTTGTCCTAGAGGAGTCCATGATTAGGACTCCTAGTCCCTCCGAATGATTAAATGTGTCTCCTTTGTATGGTCCTTCAAAAGCTCGAACAACTCCCACACTGGTCGGGAGATCGGCTGGCTTGTTAGCTTCTCTATAGCAATGTGCAAAGAAGCTGTTTGAAACCCTTGAACAAGAGTCCTAGCTTCTTTTAATCCTATCCAACCTCCAACTTTGTTTAGGCTCTTTTTTATGGCTTTTATAACCAGTAGTGAATCACCCTCAGCTTTGAGGTTTTCATAATTTAAGAGTGTTTCATGTTGATAGAGGAGGCTCTTAGGGGCTTGCCATTATGGCCTCTAAATATGCCCCCAGCACCATCCTTCCCTAGATTCCCTTTGGAGGCACTGTTGAAGTTTGGTTTAGCCTAGTCATTCTTCGGGGCACTCCACTTCGCATTATCTTCTTTGCATGGCTTTTTTAATCCATTTAAAGGGTGTTGGTTTGATGAGGAGCCAATTTCATAATACTCTGTTACCTAGGGCTGTGAAGTCTCTGTTCTCCAATTTCAGTTTCTTACGTATACATCTTGAGATTGCCTTCTCTACTCTGGCAATGTGTTGCTTCCTTTCCAAAAATTCTTCTATGAAGATGCACTGATTTCTCTCATTCCAAATCTCCCATATGACGATCTACAGGGGCGCCTTCCCAAATATAAGGCCATAATTAAGAGTGTTTGTTTGTGAAAACCTCTGCTACTTGAAAAATATCAGGAAGCAAGTTTGCAGTTGTAGATGTTTTTGAACAAGAAACCGGCAAAGTCATCAGATTGATATTAGACATGACTGGCATTTCACATTAACTTAATTTTCCTTTCAAGTTATATTTTTAATTGCAGGATCAAAGTGAAAATGCCATTTGATTTAGAGAAACAACAGATTCTTGATACGTGTCCATACAAGTAGAGGAGCATATAACTTCATGATTTTGAGGGCCAAAGGATTTCATCTGTGGTAAATTGTACACTCAAGATAAGTTACAATATGTTCACGGTAGGAGATATGGGCCTAGTTGAACCTACTCATGAATTGTCTCAAAGTTGTGAATTTCATAATGCCAACAATGCTTCTTTGTATTCTATGACTTTCCCTGCTCAATGTTAGTTTCGAGACTACTAAGAACAAAATACAGAGGGGATCTGATAACTGGAATGATTTAGCATTTTATTAGTATCAAATTCATGTACTTGAGCAAGTCTAAGACGAAATGTATGTTGCATGGTTGGATCTCTTTGTTTGCATGTATGATAGCCTTTGGCATTGTCCTTGACCTCATTAATTCGATCTTCTATTTTTGAATTTATATTCTTTACGATACTATATCATGATTCATATCCTTATAAATTATTGTTGATGCTTGAAGTTGTCTAATCTAGCTTGCACACGCAAATCCAACACAACGTGGAATCTCTGCAAAGTATGGGACTGTGACATTGCAAAGAACCTCTGGAGACAGCCGATTTTGTTCCTACCTAGTACGAACCTACTGGTGCTGCAGCATAGCTAAATGCAGCAAGTAAATCTAATCTACCTATCTTAAGTGCAGAAAAGAAACTTTGACTCGGGAAAAGGGAGAAAGAAGAAAATAAAAATGGCGGTGATGCACCAAGAAGGAAGTGGTTGAAGTATATAACCCTTAACCTCATGAGACTGAACTGATTGGTATGCATGCAACAACATCAACTACCATATTCAGCAAGACAAACACAAGAAGGTAAGCTCCATCTTGTGGAGTAGCTCCATCCAGAGAATTGAACTACCGCCACAGATAAATCCTATAAAACTACATTGTCGAATTACTCAGCTTATATTAGCTTAACTGAAATGCCACGGTTAAACACATGCAAACAATGTAGCATAACTCTCTAAGGAGCCAGGATTACAATGAACCACCACCACAATGAGAACCCCATTTACCTTTTATCCTTACAATACAATGCAAACTTGCAGACTTAAATAATTTGAATTTAATCACTATAGTACAAAATAAATACAAGCTGACCATGTGCAAGCTCTGCATGACTCGAAGAAATCTTTTAGGCAGTTGTTTGCACGTTGTTTGTCCCCTTTCATTTTGATATCTTCTTCAACGAGTATGGCTGCACCAAAATATCAACTTGTCTAGTACAGCAGCTCTGCAGATGATTTGAATTTTTCCCACCTTGCTCTGGCCCAGCTTCGACTCTTTAGCTTGTGATCAAAAGATAAACAGTGACATTTGATCCATGCTACATCTTTGATTTCAATTGGAGGCAAGTGCAACTAGCTAACACAAGTACCATCTGGGGTCCGCCGCTGATTTCTTCTTTCAGCTCAGTTATGTATCGATAACCATTGATCTATGGGCAGTCTGACGCACGGGAATGTGCCAAGGGGACTAGAATAACACTAAATCTCAGTACTAATACTTAAAACATTAGCAATTATTTAACATGAAATTTCATCTAAGAAGCATGAACCCATTGTAAGATGTGTTTAGAGGTCCAGTCATATGATAATCATAATGTTTGCAAAGACTGGACAGTTCTTTTTATTTCTACTCCCTTCATATTTATTTGTGTTTATGTGCTTCTTTTTTAATGATTGAGAATTACGATGATCAAAGTTCTGATTTTCATAAATCAAATCTGCAATATCTGGACCTGTGAATAGTTTTTACGGCAAGTGTAATGCCTGATCCAGTAACAGAACACAAGGTCTTATGTACAAATTTGTTGAAGAAATATACATGAATTTTATTTTTGTTTCAATCAAATAAATAATTTTATTCCAAGCTAAAAAGAAATACGTTTTGTTCAACTGGTAGACTGCCAGAATGCTTATCAAAGATATGGAATCTTCATGAATGATTTTTCTAACTTGACATCTGTTAAATCTGTAAAAGAACAAAAAGAACAGTGGTTGTGCTTTTATTCATCAATGACCATAATTGGTTTCTATCTCCAACTAGTCATCTTGTTTTCTGTTAGGGTGTACATGGCAAGATAATAGTGCATGTAAACTTTCATAGCAAGAATAGCCAATCCTTTTAGCTGGCCCTTTATTAATAAGATAATAGTGCATGTAAATTTATCCTTAATTATGATACCATAACATAAACACATTAGCTAATTACTTGATTTTGCATAGGGGTTTTGAAGTTTCCATCTGCTGTACCAACTTATTCTTCAGTTAAAATAGGACCCGACTGGGTGGTTTGGGAAAGTATATGTTAACTTAGGAGTGCAGTGTTGAAGGTTAGAAACTTTACCAGCACTTGATTGTGAAGGATTAGCATTATCAATGTGTCCACTACCTCCTGCTGGTTCTAGGAATCGGTTGCGTTCCTGGATATCACAGGTACACTTTGACAAGAGAGAGGGAAAATGCTATTCATGACTGTTTACAAATACTTTTGAATCTAATGTTGAATCAACCAGACAAAAGATGACTATAACCATATTCTACCGCAACAAACGACCCAAAGAGGGAATCTGCTTCTAGAGAAACAAGTACACAAATCTATAGGATTAATATTTGATAGTATCGTAATTATGTTTTAAAATATTGCATTTTCAACTTTTCAAGTAATTTAAAGGCGCTGGTTTGAAGTGAATCAACTCACATTTTAAAAGCACATAAATACATTGTTATTTGCAATGAAAAGCTTTGGACATTAACCAACACGACAATGTATGTACTAGACATTGCAAATACAAGCAGAATGATCAACATGGAAACACATAGCATGCAAATAATGGCATCTTTTGTGCCCTCAAAACATCGTCTATTAATGGAAAGTATATTTCAGTTGTAGATTTTTATAGACAATGCTTCTAGCTGCACTTTCAAGGTATCTCTTCCAATATGCTGTATTGTGATGTCAATCAACAAACAGAATAGCCCATAGTTCATATTTTTAAGCACATTAAACTTCTACACCTACAAACATCACTAAAGCACTTCACACCCCAGTGGCACATTTTGCTTGGCATTGGACAGAATGTATAATACAAGACCTTTAAAATTATCAAAAATCGCGGTTGGGAACTAACCAGTGTCGAGAATGTGCAAATCCTTAAGAGGGTTCTTCCCATCAGTGCCACCAAACACAAACAAGTTTGTTCCAACAGTAGTGCAGCTATGACTGTCCCTGGGAGAAGGTGGGATCCCTTTTACCATGGGCTTACTCCATGTTTGTTTGCCTGCATCCACAAAAACAAAACACGGATATTAACCACTACCACAAGTTTTAGGTCTCCCACCAGTGAAGACAAGACATTTTTACAAGGTATACCCGAGTTCAATGCTTATTAGTTAACATTCCGATAAATAAAGATTTTGAAAACATAAAATGTCATAAACAGGAAACTTTTGTCCAAGGGGTTACAGTGTAAGGATAATGTGCACTCTTTTGAGTATCACTCGTGCTCATTGCAATAAGGTGATCGATAATTCCAGCAAACATGTCATAAGGTAGGTTGTGATGTAGCGATTGTGGGGTACATGATGTTGTGATGCAATGATTATGGAGTATTTGTAGCATGAACCAGGGTAGTACATGAGGGTTGTGATGTATTGATTATGGAGTATTTGTAGCATGAATCAGGGTAGTACATGAGGTTGTGATGTAAAAACTATAGGGTACACTCAACCGTGACCCAGGTTTACAAATCATAATGAGGTTGTGACAAAATGATTATGGGATACATTCTTGTGACACCCAGGTTTCTAAATGAGGATGTGATGTAATTGATTATGAGATACATCCTAGCATTATCAGGTTTACAAACTTGAGAATGTGGACAAGCTTAGCCCCACAAAAGAATGTGGTCTAAGCTTACCCCACACAGCTTGCCAGCCCTTAACGCCACCCAAGGTTTACCAATCTATCAAAAAATAAAAAAGGCATAAACAAGCAATAAAGAGGAGACATTTTTAAAAGCAGTCCACAGTGAAAGTTTTATTTCCTTTGTAAACCTCGGGTGAGTTCAGACATAAGTTTTCCTTTGGATATCATTTGGAAATCTTGGGTAAAGTCCTGGATCACCTAATGCAGTGTGGGGTGAATTTGGACAATATTCTCACGATTTGTAAACTTCAAATTGAACCATTCTGCAATGTACCCCATAATCATTAAACGGGCTATTAGCTACATCTACTGCATATCAGCTAAAGTTATGGATCACCTTATTGTTCTAGGGGATTTTTAACCAGGATTATGCTCGTACCAACCCCTTGGATTAGAGTTCAAAACTTCATTGACATTCAGATAAATAGAGATCTTGAAAACATAAAATGTCATTTTTTATTTTAAAAGCAAACACCCCCTTGTTCTAGACTTATCAGAAGATTTGAACATTTAGACCAACAGGGATTTAGAAAACATAAACATGTCAATAAATAAATGCCAACAAGGTATTAACTCTTACCTGAATCAAAGACGTGAACATCATTTGTCTGGCAATTGTCTTTGCCATAGCCACCAAAAACATATAGAAACTTCCCATTTTTGACAGAGTTGCAGGTGTGACCCCATCTCTTGCCAGGCCCCATTATACCACCTTTCCTTCCTGGAGATTTTTTCCCATCTGGGGTTGGGGTTTCCTTGGGTGTCTTTGTTTTCAACTTTACTCTTTCCCACTTCATCTTCAAACAAAAATCTCAATCACCCACAAGCAAAAATATAATGCCTGCGTCTCTTCACTAAAAACCAGCTGCAGGAGCTCTGCTCTCCTATGCTCTGCACGCCCGAAGGCAAAGTTATTACCAAAGTCAAAAAAATGAGCAGGACCCACGTCAAGAAAATTGAGCAGGACCCGAGTCAAAACATAACATTCCCCAAATATAGCGAGAAATCTGAGAGACAAGACACATTGAAAAGTCACCTGATCAAAGTAGAATTACTGGGGCAAACTGTTTAGTTTCTAACCGTAATTAGTGAAACGTGAATGTTGCCAATGAGATTATTTAACGATACGGGTTTTGAAGAAAAATTGCTGTCTGAGGGTAAAAACTCTCTCAGATGCCCCAAAAATATAGCAACCCCTTTCCTTGAAAAGGACAAACGTTTCTACATATAAAAGGCTTTGCTTCCCAACAGTTCTAATTAATTAGCAAAAATTTCACCTAACGTTGAATGAGAAATGGTGTGTTTGTTCTACTTAATTTCTTGGGAAAAAACATGAGGGGACTATGCAAAATTAAATGTTTTTGATCAATTTGTCCTTCCCCTCATAAAATATTTAATGGTGTTGAATTGTGAAAAGATATTGATTGGCCCACTATGGACCACTATTGTTTTTAGAGGATAGTTTTAGTGTGATAATAGATTGATTTTCGTTTAGGTTTATATATATATATATATATGAAATGATTTTAATTATGTCTACGAGATTGAATGGGTGGTACACTGGAATTTTTTAAAAGGTTGCTTCTCTTCTTACTTAAAGATACATGAGATAGTTAACTATCGTTAATTATAACATTGTGGAATTTTTATTAAGAGTATTTTATTCAATTAAAAAAATAGAAAAGTGATCAAGAGTGGTTTTTGTTAGCTTTTTCCATTAGTATAGTAAGAGACACAGTTGAATCACGTGAACTATGATATTTATTGTTGTGATTCGATGATAAATTGGCTAAGAGTGGTTTATGTTGACTTTTTCATTATTATAAGGAAGAGACTATTTTTTTTTGGGTTAAATTACACGTGTATTTATGAGATTGAAAATTTAAATATAGAAGATTTGAGTAATTAATAATAAATTGGTTAAGGGTAATTTATGTTGACTTTTACATTATTACATGTAGGTGAGATAATTGAACCTTGTTAATTATGGAATTTTAACTCTAGTGATTTTTGTGATCAAACTACATTGTGTTTATATAATAAAAAATTAAATTTGTGAGATTGGAATATTTATTAATAAATTGGTAGAGAGAGGTTTAAATTAGCTCTTTTCATTAATAGTGGTAATAAATTGGTAGAGAGTGGTTTAAGTTAGCTCTTTTCATTATTATTTCATTGTTAATTGTGACATTTTAAATCTTATCAATTTATAAAATTAGATATGAGAGACTTGAATATTTGATGATGAATTCGTTAGGGGTGATTTATGTTAATTGTTTTCATTATTACAAAGGAGGGAGGTGGTGCCTAATTAATTGTGATATTTTCATGCTTATCAATTCAAATTAGTGTGTATTTATTCAATAAAAAGTACATATGTGTTTGAGTACTTGGTTGATAAATCTTATACAAAGAGTGTTTATATAATTATTAAAAAATAGACATAGTGAGATTTGAATACTTGTGGATGAATTAGTTAAGAGTGGTTTGACTTTGGATCTTTTCATTATTGCAAGGAAGATGGATGGGGTTTTTTAATTGTGATATTTGAACTCTTATCAATTGATGTGGTTAAATCACATTGTGTTTTGATGTAATTAAAAATTTAGATACTATAGAATATTTACTACACAAAGAAAAACAACAAACATGTTGTGACAAAGATATCACAAATTTATGTTGGAGCTTCTTGTGGATCGCAATATAAGTGCACAAGAAACATTTCATATGCTCCAAACAAATACCTCTTATTCTTTGCAATCATTCATTAATATCATTAAATGTTGGTCAAATAATATGTCACTGTATGTACGAAGCACTATAAATGAAAACAAAATGCAATCTACCTACCTACATTCTATTTTTTTGGGTAATTTTTAGAGGATCATTGAATACCCAATCACCTAGAGCTTCAAGAGAGAAGCTCTAACACAGAGTGAGCACCACCGATCACCACATTTGGATTAGCATACACCAAGCCCTCAACACATGTTGCACCTACCTACATTCTTCTATGCAATGCCCTCCTTGAATCTACTCACTCTTTCTCGTACACAACAACTTGCAAAGTGTAAAAACGGAAAGAGAGAAAAGAAAAATAAATTATAAATGTATTCACTAATACTATATAGTTCCAAAAGAAGATTCGAAACATTTTGAAATATTATGTTAGAGTAAACTACTTATGTACAAACATGTTCGTGACATATATCTAGCTATAGGTCTCAAAAATAAATAATCACAATTGAAGACACGTGAATCCAAACAAATGTCATGCATGGCATGTTGACCACAAAGTTCAAACACAGAGGTTGGATCGACAAGAGGATGAAAACAACGATAATGAGACAAACACAAAAATATAGTAAAGATGCATGAACGAGAGTCAACTATGGAAATGGACCTCATTTCTAATGTCATTCTAAATGAGTTTGAGATGTTAGGAAAGCGCGATGATGAGCTTCCCATTTCACCTTTAAACATGATGATCTCTTCTAATCATCATAATTCACCTCTCGACTAAGATGTCACCTAAGTGGAAACATACTTATGGTACCTAGGCATCTTTTTGATCAATTGGTCCTTAAGGAGAGTATGTTTCTTCCTCCAGATAGGAGGATTCATCTCTGAATGAAAGTTGAGGATGAGTTACATTTTCTTGACCTCCAAACTACATCGAAGAAATGTGAATGCCACCTCCCTGACTTACAAGATGTGAGCCCATTACCAAGCATGATTAAGTGTTTAGAAACACTCTTATGAGATATGTATTGTTTGTGAGCTTGAGGAAACCGCCAACATCACTTGTGGAGATCTTTCTTCATCATGATCATGATGATCATTCCTTGATGACTTGGATATTAATGAAGTTCTTGATGTTTCAAATCCTTCATAGACCTCGTGATGCTCCTGATTTCACTCATTGTCCAAGTGATTATCTTTCACACACATTGGCATCTTGATTTATTCCTCATCATAATGTGATTCGTATGATGTCCTTTTCATGAATGTATTGAACTAGGATGGTACATCCCTTCCATAATGGGATGAGTTAAATCATTCATCTTTCGCATCAAATTATGCCATGCGAATCACCTTGGAATTGATGCTTTAGGGGTTATTTTTCCTATTTGGGCCACAAGACAACTTCCTGGCCTTGTGATGGTGGAAAAAAGTAGTGCAATAGGAAGAATGGGAGTTGCCACAACTTTCTTTGCTCAATTCCAAGACTTACTATTTTTAGTAGGTCATATCCAAGACTGTTATTTTTAGCAAGTTTTCATAGTTTTCACTTTCTAATGTTTCTTTCTCATTTGGAGTGTCGAGAATGCTAAGGACTTGCCATTTTTGACACTTACTATTTTTAGACATGCCCAACTATTGGCTAGATTTTTGACAACATAAAACCTAAGCGATCATGAGATAAATCTCCTTCATTTACCAAAGTGAGGCTCCCATGTCGATTTGTCAATTAAAATATGCTAGTATCTATATGGGGTTTTACTTTAACTATTCACTCATGAACCAAAGTTGTCTGATTCTGCAGCAAGTAAGCAAATGTTTAAGAAAGGAATGGGGAAGATGTGCATCCCAATCAATAGATAACAGAGTTGATTGCATGCACATAGAAGAAACCAATAGATATCAACACAGAATTATAAGCAAAGGTAGCTCTAGATCTAGATCTAAAATAACACAAAGTTTATTCAAAGATCTAAGATAGAAAGCTAGAAACAAAATACACCATGACACAAAGTTCTCGGAAATCTGCTCCTGTATATTCCTTTGCTTCAAGTGGCTCTCAAGGGTTTCAACACAAAGTCTGGAACACAAGAATGTTGCTTACAAATTATGATCATTAACCGAAGGTTCTTCTTCTACTTATAGAATGTAGAAGGAAAGTACAAATGGGAAACTCAACTGAACAGAAACATAAACAACAAGTAAAGATGACATTTGGTAATCATCCTCCACTAACTTCTCCTTAAGTGACACATGTATCACTTAACTAATAGAATTGTTCCACATAACTTTAAGTAATGGTTTCAAAACCAATAACTTTAAAGTTTTACAATTTCATCCGAGAACATGAAAATAGAAGAAGAAAGAATAGAAGAATAAGTCATGCCAGTTGTAATATTTATGTCTTCTTTTTGTTCGATCATGAATATACTTACAAACATGTAATTCAACATCTTCTCATCTGTTTTAGCCACTACTTCCTTTTTTGTCTTGAACTGCAAAGCAATCCTTCATTCAACACCTTGATACACGCTTCCACATCTTCTAAAGCTTGGCCCAAACCTCGCAATATCCACCTGTAGTGCCACCAATCTGCTAATGGAATTCATAGTGAAAGGTTTAGTAGCTCCATCAATTCTCCTTTGTACCATCAGAAGAGACCCTTCCAGGGAATTAGGCACCCGCTTCGGAATGATCCACACATATGAAGTAACATTTCTGACCACTTCCTCCTTAGTGAAAGTGATGATACTATCTCGGTAAAGACGATGTCTTACTCTCGAGTGCTCGCATCCTCTTCAAGCAAAACTTTACAGATCTCCAAATGGAAAGATATCGCAAACTCCGGCCTACTTCCCCTTCTCAACCGATCCATCCGATACAATTTTCTCGCAACCAATAATTCTCTAAGCAACTTGTTGATTTCGCCAAAGTACTCAAAGTTACTCTCAAGAACTATGTTTCGTATCTACTATGCTCATCACCGGTTGCTTCTTGGTGATCATTTGCATCATTCATAACCTTCAAAGTGAAAGTTGGTACCTCTCGAGTCAGACGAAGCTTGATGAATAATCAAATTTTTCTATTCGTTAATAGCTTTCACCGATTGCTTGCATCTTCCATCTCTGCATGAGATGATCACTCACCGCTCGAAATGGGTTGAGTGGAAGGTTTAGCAATCTTGGCTATGATCTCGCACATGCTGAGATACCTACTTCAAGCTCGTCTTTCTCGCCTTTTCTCTCGTCAAGCCTAAGGAATAGAGCATCTATCAATGTTTGCATGTCCCGCTTCAATCCTTTTATAGTGGTTTGACCGATGGGTACTCTCCAGTTCGATAGATCTTCTGTCGTGAGCTCATCCTCCTTCTTTCCTTCCACCGGAACTGACATCTCAGCAAACTTCTGCCCGACTCCTCGATGATCAACCTTGAAGTTACCTTAGCAACTTTAGGTCTTCTGTCTTTTCCGCCTAGACTCTGGAGCAGCTACAAGTCGTGTTCCTCCAAGTTCATTTCCACTCTAGCTTCTGGAACCAACTGCGAAGCCAACCATTCTGAGAAGTTACTTCTCAAAGAATGAGAAGTTGTTGAGTGCACTACTATCTCCCGCTTTGTTTCCTCTCCATCAGAAACTGCTATAGTGTTATGGCTGCCATCTTCTGAATCATCCAAGGACAAAGCTCTTTCGAACTCTGTCATCTGCAGCTTCAACATCTCTTTTGGAACAAGTGCTAAACAGAGTGGCTGAGGAGAGAAGATGAATGTCACCGGATTCAGTGGAGGCATGGAAGTGTCTTGTTGAGGTGCAATAGTCGGTGAAGTACTACTGGATGCTGGAGAAGTTGGAACTAAAGTCATAACCATGGAAGTGATCTTCTCCTTTGATTGAGATCTTATGTGCACTTTCATCTTCTTGGTCCTTCGCGCTTTCTTCTCTCGTGCTTCCTCTTGAGGGAATCTCCTGTGCCGAAGTTGCCCATGATTTGATTCATCAGTGCTTCATCAAGGTAGTATCCCTTCGTTAGCAACATGTTTGAAGTATTCACGAGCAGTCGCGCATGACCTTTCTTCAATCGTATGGCATCCCCCCTACGATATTATGAAGCACGACTCTATCTCCTCCCATTTGATGGTAAACATCAAGTAACACATTCCCATCATCTTTAAGATCCGCAGTATCCGTGTTAGTCCAAAGTCGAACACTTGTTGGTCTTGATAACTTTGAAATCCTTCTTTCTAACCTCATACTCACTTTTGCACTTCATCCAGAAATCCTCTAATGAAGGCACATGTGCGTACTCCTGGGAGATCATCTTCCGGCTACTCGAGTGGATCGAAGTTCACCATGCCGGAAATAACTCTTGCTCATACTCGGATAACATTTCCACTTCCAATCCTCGGGTCTTATGAATGCTCGTAGTTATAATGACCCGTAATGATTGGGAAGAAGCTCGTAGACTTGCGGTTGTTTCGACTAAAGGTCGTGTATCTCTACAAGTTGTCTGCTCAACTCCATGGTGATCAATCTATCATTTAGATATCTGGGCAACTTAACCGGTTCTCCAGAAAAGCTAATAACCCTGAGGTATGTGAAATCTACAAACTGAATGAATAGACTGCCAATTTTGGATATAGCTTCCCATGCTTCTTTGCTTACCCTATTGGCCTTTAGGTCCCTGTCTAGCCTGCAAATGAATTCGTAGAAGAATCCATCATTGACCACTTTGAAATCTTTCGCACGCAGGTACAGTAAGTTGTGGGTAGCACTCGAAAATGGGGTCCTTAGAAAGAACGCCACATCTATCTAGCTTGGAGAAGACGCCTTGTGAAG
The DNA here is from genome assembly GCA_018340775.1 of Taxus wallichiana var. yunnanensis. Classification (NCBI taxonomy): domain Eukaryota; kingdom Viridiplantae; phylum Streptophyta; class Pinopsida; order Cupressales; family Taxaceae; genus Taxus; species Taxus wallichiana. The sequence goes on from CM031244.1 coordinate 442,942,164, forward strand.
CTGCTGCATATACCAAATAGGAAGTCATTTTGTCGCTAATTATTTCCGACCAAATGATTATGGAATCAACCTTGTTGACTTCAATGGTCCTAATGAAAGCATACATCCAAGTACGTAAAGTGTGAGCGTCGCCTCGCCATTTATCCTGCATAACAATTTGGCAATATCATCTACCTCTTGTACTGCATTGGACCGCGAAGAGTTCTTGGGAACTTAGAAGGAGATTTGGGCTTCTTCATGTATATGTTGTTCATTATGTTCACGTAGTCAATTCTATGCTTTTCCCATCTATCCCGGCATCCTGAATGCTAATGGAAGTCACCACCTTTCGAGCTGGAATCTTCAAACAATAATTGATCTCTGCATCTAACCGAATTATTGTTTTCCCCGTAGCATCTCGCACTGATCTGGATGAAGGATGGTAAGACCTAGCACACTCCATAACGAACTCTGGAAACTAGGTTGTGTATGGAAAGGTTGCAGCTCGAATAATTCCACTACTTTTAACTACACGCATGAGTGAAGTCTTTCCTGTCTGGATCTATCAATCAATTTAGAAATAGGTTCGGACCTAGATCTATGTCTCTATGTATGTTTGGATGCATGACTCGTTGTCTAGATAATTCTTTTTCTTCTTATTCGTCTCGAAATTCTTCAAAACAAAAAGTGCAGATTTGGATAATTCTTTAGATTCGAGGATATATTCAATGTATTGGACATTGATTAAAGCTCCTTTTCTTTTTGTAAAGCACCCGTAATAAATTCATGTAATTAATTCAGACAAAGATGGCAACCGAAACATGAATAGTGGATTTTAATCATAAAAATATGCATTATTCAAGCCTCTTCGCCCAAAAATTGATGTGTTATTTGCATGCAAAGTGAGCATGAATTTTACCAACTTCACCGAGCACTGTATCACTTATGCAAACAATTATCCAAACACAAATCCACTTCCTTCAAACTATGCGCCAAAATTGGAAGCTTTTAGCATTAATTTTACCTTCTTTTGAGCAAAAATCCTCTTCAAATGGGGCGCACTTTTCCTCTGGGTTGCACTTATTTACCTGTGAATTAATTAATTCATCCTTATGGCAGCCCCTGCTTATATAACCCTCGTGATTCTATAATTAATTAATGCCTTTGCTATTACTGGCAATTAATTAATTAATTAATAAGCTTCACTCTTCAAATGGGGCGCCTATTTTATGCATGCTCATGGTCTGCCATTAAATAAATTAAATTTATTTGATTTTAGACTTCGCTTCCACTTAACTCAAGTCTCACAAAGATGCTTTGACCTTAGCCACTTTGAAAATAGGAATTAATTTAATCATTTAATACTTTTAAAAGTATTATCTCTCTCCCAAAAGGGGTGCACTTTTTGACATAAAGGGGCTGCATTAAATAAATATGATTTATTTAATTTTAGAACAGTCTATTTTCAATCACCTTTTGTCATTTACCCTCCATTGACTTTTCCACAAGCCTGGGTGCCAAAATTGGATGAATAATTAATTAAATTAATCAATTTAAAGGTTGCCTTTACTTCTCCAAAGGGGGCACTTTTTGGCATAAAGAATTCTATTTTTAAGAAACACATGACAATGAGATTATTTACCCTGCAAGGCAGCCCTAAAAATCCCATGATTCACTTAAGTCACTTGACTTTCATAATGGGATTATTTACCCTGCAAGGCAGGTAATAAAATGCCATGATTCATTTAAGTGATTTTCTTTTATTCCACAATGGGAATTTTTACCCTACAAGCGGGTAAGAAATTTCCGCGCCGCTTACCTCTAATTTTCCCATTGTCACTTAAGTGGCGTTGCTTTACAGGGGAAAAAGCACCTCTTAGCGGGTAAAAAATTCCCCCGCCTCGCTACTTCTAATTTTCCCATGATTCACTTCAATTCTTCTTTTTCCAAAAGTGCACCGGCCCAGGAAGAGGCTTTTTGGTGCACGACTTCATCTTTTCCCAGTGAACTAGACCTCGATGGTGACTTCCTTCTGGCATAACGTGCGTATATGATCTCTAGTTACTCCAGGCCAAACCAGCAAAGGAATTGATCTAGAGAAATTTCATAAAAATGAAATGGAAAAAACACAAAAACACAAAACGTTGCCAGAAGTCACAAATAAAGTCCAGAATGCATTCCTGGTTAAAACCCTACTGGTATAATAACGATATGTACGATCACAACAGAGTTAAACCGGAGCGCAAATTGCCTCAAATGGGGCTCAAAATAATTAAATACAAATTTCCTGTAGACAAATCCCGACGACAGAATATAACAATTTTGGGCATCTGGGTATTTGGCAAAAATGGCTAATATGGCTCTTTGGGAATATCTTGATGCAATACAAGAACTTTCTGGCAATAAAAACACAAAACGACCCATTATTTTAAAAGTATGAATTTTTTCGGATAGGGTAGTCACAGATTTTAGGATGAAATCTGGGGACACCACTAACTATACCTGCTTATTTTTAGAAGTGGCATTTACAAGTGTCAGTTCGTAATAAAACTAGTCTTGAAATTTTGGGTTTTACATACAAGATTCTCTACTCCAAATTTCGAGGTTTTTCACCAATCAAATCTTCGTAGGATTAAAAATAAATTTGTTGTAATTTGCTATTATAGCATATCTAGTCATTAATGGAGGTTAGAAGGGAAATCAACACCAATTTTCTTGAAAAATGGAAAGTTTTGGAGAGATGGAGAGTTGATGAAATTTCCATGTGTTTTTCGACCTATCCGAGACCTTGATACTTGAAGGAGTTAGAAAAATTGACCATGAGGGATGAGGTCAAAATTTTGTGTCCCCCTTATCCCTTAGGGGATAGAGGGGACACCTGGGTGTCCAAAGTGTGATATGGGCTTGTGTAGGGGCTTAAATGTAGTTTCGTAAGAGCCGAAGGTGGTGACATGGGGTCTAAGAGTTACATGCATGAGTTGGGTCATGATTTTGTGTCCCTCTTGTCTCTTAGGGGCCATAGAGGATAGAGGGGACACTAGGGACACCAAAATGCAATATGGGATAAGGAGTGAGGTTGCACTTTAGTGTCCCCCTTGTCCCCCTTGCACCATGGGGACAAAGGGGACAAAGGGGACAACTAAGAGTCCAAAGTGTGACTTGGGAGGAGAGTGAGGTCACACTTTGGTGTCCCTCGTATCTCCCTTGTCCCTTGGGAAAAATATGACACGCGGGTGTCCAAATTGTGACTTTTCCATTCTAGGAAAGCATATTTTGCCTTAGATGTCCAAATTTGGACACCAGACTTGAGTTTTTCACCACATAAGCTTAGGAAAATGTTTTGGGGTCAAATATTATATGATTTTGACTCCAAATCACATTTTAATATCAATGGAACCATTCTCAAAATCTAATTATTCCTAAATTTCCAAATTTATGGCCTATTTCATTTTGAACTGAGAGGGGCAAACTGCAGTTTTAGAATACCTCACGAAATATTTTAGCCTTAGAGAAAGTTTTATATTTGCACCTTCTATATGATTCCAATAGCTTTCTTATTCTTATTTTTTTGCTTCATAACTCATTTTTCAACTCCCAAAATCATCTGTAGAAGTCAACTTTCACCGAGGATCTTTCATTCCCTACACCCTAAATTACTCGATATTGAACAGATTGTTCTAGATCAAATTTTCTTTCCTAAACTTTCCTAAATTTAGTTGGAAATGTTTAGTACTCTCTGACATCACCCTTAGATGCTTTATATTTCCCTTAAATGTTCCCGAGGGTGATCAACCAGCTGGAGAATGGCCAAACATGGCCTTTTAGGCCTCCGGAAGAAGTTGTCTTTCATCAAAAGTGAATGAGTTCATCGACCACCTTAGGTGCTCTTCCCGCACACTAAGTAATACTTTAAAATTTATTAGAACCGTCCTCCGATCCTAATTGATGGTAGAACTAAAGGTTGGCTGGAAATAAGAGAGGCTCATTATAACGGGGAAGCATACTTTTCAATTATGGGCTTAGTTTTCATGCTTAAAATTTCAAATTTTCATGCATCATTTGCATGAAAAAAATGGCTCTATCTCAAGGACCTTGGACTATAAGGGGAATGGAGAGACTCATAAATTTCTTTGGGTAGTAGACCAGTTCTTTGTTCATTGGGTAATAGAGTCATTTCTTCGCTACTTACACAAGTGACAAACACACACAAAGGGAAAAGACAAAACACACAAGTAAAAGGAAACATGAAAAAATAGGAAGGGAAAACACGCACACAACTTGAAATGAAGAACATAATGGAAAGGGAAATTATGGTACATGGGAGGGAAATTTACAGAGGTGGGGATTAATACACACACACCCGACAACGGGCTGAGAAAAGTAGGTACCATCATGGAACAGTGGGCTGAATTCAAACCACTTCGAAGCCCGAGATAATTAGATAGTCATGTCATTCTCTCGTGATGGATATGCATGGTTTGAGAAGAAGGAGAGAGGCAAATATTCCATCATCATATTGATATTTTCTAGAAAACACCTTTGCATCTAATGACCATTTTGTCACTTGTTTAAAAAAATTCTTTTTTAGTCTACACATGATGCCTCACGACCATAAGAATCTACTCTTCAATGTTTTCAAAAATAGAATATCTACTATTGACATGAAGGTAATCATCATCCTTGAGTGAAATTTGCAACATGGATTCACTCGTAGAATCGACAGGAATCTAGAAGTGATGAGAATAGGTTGATTCTATCCCCATTCACAAGCTTCTTCTAGCTTCTCACTTTGTTGTTTTGAACAATTTCTTTCTATACATACTAGCTCATCATTGACCTTGATATCACCTTATGTGATGGAGGTACTATCCTCATAAATGGAGACATCCATTGGAGATTTAGGCATTTCCTTTCCCTTCCATTCATCATGGATATAATATTATTCACAAAACAAGAAAGGGAAGACTCATCTTCACATTCATACTCATTTACCAAGGTTTTAAAGAGAACATTGAGCTTACTTGTTTGTTTTATCTCATTATCGAACATTTGTGAATAAAAAGGAGAATCACAATTGGAATCATGCTTATCTTGCATTGCCATAACATAGGTCAGGATTTCTAGACTAAGTTGAGGGTCTTCAATTCCTTCTGAAATCTTCAAAATATCTTACACAGACTCCTTCTTCAAAGTTGTCACATACTCACTTTCACATTAATTTGGAACATCTTCACATTAGGTCTCGGGAGCTGATTGGAAGCTTGATCTTCATTATTTTCAAACAGAGACAATGTTCATGCTTGAATGTGAAGGATACACCTTTTAATTTGAAATTCATCAAATCATCCTCATGAAAGGAGGGAGAATACAATGTTGGGGCTACAACATGAGAATAATCATTTACACCATCCTGAACCTCTCCTGGAGATCCCTCTTCTTCTCAGGGAAAGGAGGAAACTCCATATTCACAATTATGACCACTATCCCACTCCTTTGGTGATGACACGAAACCAACTAATCAAAGAGATCATGTGTTTCCCATTCATCCACAATTATTTCAAGAAGGAAATTAGATTCTTCAATTTTCTCTATTTCATCATTGGGCATTTATGCATCAAATGAAGAGCCAAAATGAGAAAGAAAACCATAAATAATTACCTCAAAGTCATCCTCCTAAAGAACTTGTGGTGGGGAAGGAATTAACTTCTTGAGCATATTCACAATCAGTGGAATTCTAAGCAAGCCTTTGGATCATCTGTCATGAGACAAGAATTCTCATCTCTCATGCACATTGCTCCTTTAAAGGACTTTGCTTCAGGCCAAAGTGTAGTTGTGGATGGATACTCAACTTTCATGATTTCTTCACTATCCTCCAAGGTGTTGAGTTGAAATTCATTGGAATTATCAAGAAGAGGATAGTCATGAGAAGTACATAAGAGTATTTTAGAAACAAACACTTCATAATATGGAAAATCAATAGAATTTACTTTTGAAAGATGGATCTCTTCTTCTTCATTATGGAGTGCTTCAAACTTCTCATACTTTTCTTACATGGCCACAACATAATTTATAATTTCAAGATTTGTTTTAGGATCAAAATTTCCTTCTACAACTCTCAAAATTCTTTACACATACTCCTTTTTCAATGTTGTCATTTCTTCATCTCCATAAGCAAGAAAATCATCCAAAGGAAGAGAGACAAAAGACAATGCTTTGAGTTTCTCAATCAGTTGTGTGTAATTCAAGACATTACCTTCAAAATATTCTTCTTTGCTTGTTTGGTTTAGAGATTCATATTTGTGTTGTTCATACAAAATTTCATATCTTTTCTGCATTCTTCTCATTAGGCTCTTAGATTCTCTATCATCAATCGGTGCAATTCTCATTTTCTTTCCTCTAGCATTCGTCCATTTGAATTAAAGCCACGAAGATTTAATAGTAGGATCTTCATATGTAGAAATTTTATATATTTTAGATAGCCTTTTTATAACCTTTGCAAGAATGTCACTAACCTTCTTTCCTTTTGTTGATTGTAGAATTTCGGTTGAAGCAAGATACCTCTTTGTTGTGCAAAACCCATACTCTTGTAAGAGTTGGTCTATAATGATGGTTGATCAGAAATCTGGATATTTTAGTGGTCATCTTCTTCTTCATTATTGTTTTCATGTATTGGTGTTAAGCACCAATCTCAAAACTTCATCATTGTGAGGTGAGAAACAAACGTGACATAGATTCGTTCCTTGATAGATTCGCCTTTAAAATCTGATTTTCATATAGATATCTCATTTTTTTTTTTTTTTTGGGATATGTATTTTTGTTTTAATTTTCCATAGATCTTTAAGGGTACACAAGGGTAGATATCTCCCAGTGGAATTGTCAAAACTATTGGTGAAATAATTTATTATATTGTATATTATTGGTTTTCACTAATGATCACGGGGCTAAGTTCCTCCTTCTTGGGTATAGTGAGACTCTCATCATTAAATGTAAAGTACCTAAAATTGTGGGGTGGCCATTAGGCCAGGTATCACATAGGAATACTCCACTAAACTTGTGGCAAAGTACTTATACAATGTACAAGGGAGGAATTTTATGTGAGGAGAGGTAAAGGGGAGTAGGAGAAATAAGGAGAGAGGGACCGTTAATGTTATGAGTAGGCTTACATGATTCACATACATCAACTAGAGTAGGTCCACATTCAATTAGAAGAACACAACAATGTAAGAAATCAGCAAGACTAACAAACTAGAGACACAAATTTCTATAGATTCATTAATCAAGGACACAAAGTTCCTTCTTGGTTATACAAGATCACCATGCTTGAAAAGTTGGGAAGTAGAGAGAGTAGAGGAATGTAAGTAAATAAAATATACAAAATTGTAGCTTTTATTTCTTGATGTAGTAGTGATACAAAGCTCAACAACATACAACAATCCACAATTTCCAACCCCTTTGGAATGGAGAAGCCATTCCAATTTATAACATTACAACTTATCCTTTCATCTCCCCCCATGAATTTTCACCTATCTTCATCACTTGTGACCCTTCATATTCTTAGGAGACAAAAGTGAGTCTTTCCTTTTGGTGAAAAATAACTCTTACAATGTTAATGTGAGGGTCACTTAAGTGAAAAAAACAAAATGGAAAAAAGTACATTATTAATGAAGAATTAGAATATGGAGAGAGAAGAAAGGAGAGGAAGAAAGAGAAGGGTTGATCAATCTGATAAAGATGAATTCTTTACTGATGAAGAATTTTCTAACTCGGAGTACTATGATCATAATCTCCTTCTCATGTGAGATAATGGAAATATTTTGGAGCATCGAATAAGTCTTCAAAAACATTATTATGAGATCTACATTGTGATGGGAACATGATGATCTCTTTTGATTACAAGGTAGGAGTGAGGATCACTTTCTTACTTCTCAGGTCTTCACAATTCACTCTAGTGATCACAAATCAACTCCATGATGCTCAAACATCTTTATGCTTGTCTGTTACTTCTTGAAATAGGTCTTTACATTGGGGATAGAAGGGTTGTTCCCGAATGAGAGGTTTGTCCTATGACCATCCATTGGGCTGAAATGAGGTGATTACAAGGTGCTTCCTCCTTAAGATGTGATGACACTACAAGGTGTTGAATGAGTGTTTAAGAAAACTACCAAATGAATGGCATCAAGTGAAACTAAAATGATTACCTATTCTTGTAAACATGGTGCTTCAAATGAATATCATCACCTTACCTTTCATGGCTCCAAAATCCTCCTTGAATGGAATCAAAATCAGGATGCTCATGTACCTTATTGTTGATATGCCTCTTATGGGAATGGATGACCTCTTGATCCTTCACACATGATGGCAGAGGATATTATGATCCTCATTTTACTCCATGATCTTTCCATTTCACCTTTAAACATGATGATCTCTTATAATCCTCATAATTCACCTCTCGACTAAGATGTACCCCGAGTGGAAGCATATTTATGGTACATAGGCATCATTTTGCTCAATTTATCCTCAAGGAGAATGGGTTTCCTCCTCTAAATAGGAGGATTGATATCTAAATGAATCTTGAGGATGAGTTACATTTTCTTGACCTCTAAACTACATTCAAGTAATGTGAATTCCACCTCCCAACTTCGCAAGATGTGAGTGTTGTAAATATCTCCCCCGGGTAGATATAGACAAACAGAAGAATATGGAAATCAAAGAAACTCAGAGCCCAATTTTTATTGCGTCACCAAATGTGACCCTAGGCGCAGGTAAGAGGCGCACGACAGAAGGTGTCGACACGAAAATGGATGCGCCCTTGGCGCAGGTAAGAGGCGCACGACAGAAGGTGTCGACATGAAAATGGATGCCCTTGGCGTAGGTAAGAGGCACACGATAGAAGGTGTCGACATGAAAATGGATGCGCCCTTGGCGTAGGTAAGAGGCGCACGATAGAAGGTGTCGACACGAAAATGGATGCGCCCTTGGCGCAGGTAGGAGAGTGTCGACATGGCAGAAGTTGTGCCTTGGCGCACGTAAAGGGCGCATGACACTGAATGTCAACATGAAAGAATTCACGCCTTGGTGCACGTAAGGGTATGTCGACATGAATATGGATGCGCCTATGGCGCACCTTTAGGAGGTGCAACATTCTGAGCGCTGACAGGAAGCAGACCCTGACCCAGATATTCAGACGGCCATAACTTTTCACAGGGAGCTCAGATTCACGCAAGGTTGGACTTTTGGAAAGCTTACGAGGTCCTTTGTCCAACTACAATTGGATATCTTTAATTGGGTGGGAACAAGTTCTTAAAAATGTAAAATATAGTTTGCCACTTTTTAAGTTTGCTAGGGTTCTCACCTACCACCATAATGAGATAAATTAAATGCAACCTGGAGGTGGTTGGGGTAGATTTGGATTTCCTCTCTCTTCCCTCTCTCATTCTTCCTATAAATTGTAAGGAGGGGCTTTTTCTAAAGGTTGGACATTCTTGTTTTGCCCCTCCCTTCTTCTCTTGGCGGAGTGAATTTGTGGAGTTCAAACCTCCCATTAAAAATCATGTAATGCAACTTTGCCTCTTGGCATTTTGTAGTGTGTTGTATCAATCTTTAGAGCAAATAATGCATGTCTCGTGGATGATTCTCAACCCTCTTTGTGTTCATTTGCATCCTCTTGATCTTTCACTTTGTAAATCAGTTATCTCGTGCATGATCTTGCATTGCATTTTTATGGTTTGTGTTTATTGGCAAGACAGTGTTCTTCATTCCTCGGTGCATCACCTTTGTAGTTTAGGTTTTATTTTATGCATCTTCTTACGTTGTCTCCTTGGCAAGTTAGTTTAGGTTTTGAGTAAAACCTATGCATTTTTACGTGTGCATTTGAGCAGAGGAATAGGAACCGGCCTTCATCCAGGAGAGCTTTTTTTTTTTTGCAAGGTCCCACACTTGGGAAAAGCTCCATGTTACTGCATCACATCGCTTTGAGAGTCTCAACCCATCGTGTTGCAGACATTCGGGTGTCTTTGTGATTCACCTTCAACAGTGAGCCCATTACCAAACATGCTTAAGTGTTTAGAAATACTCTTATGAGAGATGTATTATTTTTGAGCTTGAGGTGACTATCAACATCACTCATGGTGATCTTATTTCATCATGCTCATGATGACCATTCCTTGATGACTCGGATATCAATGAATTTATTGATGTTTCAAATCTTTCATAGACCTCGTGATGTTCTTGATTTCACCCATTGTTCAAGTGACTCTCTTTCACACACATTGATATCTTTTTTTTTCTTATCATAATGTGATTCATATGATTTCCTTTTCATGAATGGATTCAACTAGGATGGCTCACCCGCCACAATTGGGATGAGTTGAATCATCCAACTTCTTGCATCAAATTGTGCCATGCAAAAATCATCTTAGAATTAATACTTTAGGATCCGAGGGGATTTTCATTCCTATTTGGGCCATGAGACAACTTCCCAACCTTGAAATAGAGGTAAAAATTAGTGAGATATGTAGAATGGGAGTTGCCACAACTTTCTGAGCTCAATTCCAAAACTTACTATTTTTTAGCAGGTCTTATCTAGGATTGTTATTTTTAGCAAGTTTTCATAGTTTTCACTTTTTAATGTTTCTTGCTCCTTTATAGTGCCAAGAATCTTGAGGAATTTCCATTTTTGGGCACTTACTATTTTTAGACATTCCGAACCATGAGTATCTAATATTTTTAGAAGTGGTACTTACAGGTGTCGGGTTGCAACAAAATTGGTCTTGAAATTCTAGGTTTTGCCACGAGATTCTCTATTCCAAATTTCAATGTTTTTCACCAAATTTGGATCTCTCTGTAGAATCAAAAAGAAATTTTCAGAATTTTTTTATCATATTTGGTCATTACTAGTGGTCGAAGGTAAATCAACACCAATTTTATTTAAAATGGCAAGTTTGGGAGAGATAGAGAGTTGATGAAATTTCCATGTGTTTTTTTAATTGTTTAAGACCATGACAACTTGAAGGAGTCAAAAATTTTCCCATGAGGGGGTGAAGTCACACTTTCATGTCCCCTTTGTTCCTTGGGGGACATAGGAGAAAGAGGGGACACATAGGTGTCCAAAGTGCGGCATGGGTTTGTGTAGGGGCTTAAATGTAGTTTTCGGGAAGCGGAGGTGGGCACATGGGGTCTAGGAGTTACATGCATGAGCTAGGTCACAATTTTGTGTCCCCCTTGTCTCTTGGGGATAGAGAGGAGAGAGGGGACACCAAGGACATGAAAGTATGACCTAAGTGAAGGAGGGAGGTTGCACTTTGGTGTCCCCCTTGTCCCCCTTGCACCATGGGGACACCTAGGACACCAAGGAGTCCAAAGTGTGACTTGGGGAGGAGAGTGAGGTAAAAATTTGGTGTCCTCTTTGTCCCCCTTGTCATATGGGGGAAAAAGAGGACACGTTGGTGTCCAAATTGTGACTTTTCCATTATGGTAAAGTAAAATTTCCCTTGGATGTCCAAATTTAGACACCAGACTTGATTTTTTAACCACATAAGCTTAAGAAAATGTTTTGGAGTCAAATATTATATTATTTTGAATCCAAATCACATTTTTAGATCAATGTAACCATTCACAAAATCCAATTATACCTTAATTTCAAAATTTAGGGCCTATTTCATTTTGAACTAAGAGGGGCAGCTACAGAGTTTTGAAATACCTCAAGAAATATTTGAGCCTTGGAGAAAATTTGATGTTTCCACCTTGTAGAGGATTCCAATCTCTTTCTAAGTCCTATTTTTTTACTTCTTGACTCATTTTGGAACTCCTGGAATCATATGTAGAAGTCATCTTTCACCGAGGAGCTTTCATTCCCTACACTGAATTACTCGAAATTGAACAAATTTCTCCTGCATCAAATTTTCTTTCCTAAAATTTCCTAAATTTCTTCAAAAAAATTCAATATTATCTCGATATCACCTTTACATGCTTTATATTTTCCTTAAATGTTCCCGAGAGGGTGTTCAATTAGGCTGCAGAATGGCCAAAATGGCCTTTTAGGCCTCCAGAGGAAGTTGTATTTCATCAAAACTGAATGAGTTCATCAACCACCGTAGGCATTGTTCCCTACACATTGAAGAACACTTTAAAACTTTATTATAACATTCCTTTGAGCTAGGTTGATGGTGGAACCGAAGGCATGATGGCGAAGAGAGGCTTATTGCGACACGAAGCAAAATTTTCAATTATGGGCTTAGTTGTCATGCTTAAATTTTCAATTTTTCATGCTAGTCATTTTGCATGAAAACACTTCCACTCTTGTATTTCATAATGCACAAGGTATGAATACCAAAATCATGGTATCTGGACCCATTGTCCTTTGGACTATCTTCCTTGTCACTTTAAATGACCTTGAGAAACATAAGAGGAAATAAGAGATCCCTTCATAGAATTACTTGATGAAGCCCTTGAGAGGCAAAAGAGAGAGATGATGGAACAATTTTTGATGTCCTCTCTCAGGTCATCCCCGCAAATGGCCCCACCTATAAAAATACACCAATATCAAGAAGACCCTTTAGGGGCTAACACCATTAAGGTATAAGTAAAGTTTGACATTCCATAGTTTGAAGGAAATATGATGTTGATAAATTGGATAAATGGATCAATCAACTAGAATCATATTTCTCTATTAATATTTTTTTGATGAAAAGATAATGTTTTCACTTCTAAAATCATCTCTTCATGTCAAAAATGGTGGGAATCATACTCCCCATAATAGGATGATAATGATTATGTAATAGTCAATCCAAACCCCCAAAAACATGGGGCAATTTCATTGAGGCTTGTTATCATTTGAATCAAAACAACCTCTAATTACTTATCATGTGAGCATGTTAAGGCAAGCAAGCGGTGACTGGGTAACATGGAATTGCTTCAAGGTGCGAGACCTTGCAATTGAAACCATTCTCCAGAGAAGGCTGGTTCCTCTTCCTAAACTAGTGCAACAACTAAATCTAATGAAGGGAAATCTATTAACTACCTCTAGCCTATGACTTCCAAGGACCAGGGAGAGAGGAATAACATGAAAATGAAATAAATATACAATACAAGAGGTGATGCACCAAGAGAGGGTGTATGTAATCTCTTAAATGTGTGAAAATGATAGAAAGTGGAGTTTAGAAAAGGAGAAAAAATCACCACAATCAACAACAACACTCAAGTTAACATATCGTGAAAGCACAAAAATAATGAAACTGCGCAAGACAATTAAAATTGGCACAATACAAGTGCAACAACATGAAGATGTAAGAGTAAGCAAATAACACAAACAAGGGAAGACAAATATCCACAAACTTAGATCTATTGCTCCATTAGTATACACAATTCATTACAAATGCAAAGGAGAGGCCAAGATCATCATGCAAGCTGTCTATAATGAAGGACTGTAATGCATTAGTGTTTCTAGACAAATTTTGGTAGAGTTTAGTTACACTGAGAATCCCCCCTACAAATGAAGATGATTTACATTTTATAGAAGAAATTGGAGAGGAGAAAGAAAATGTAAGTCCTCGCATGCATGTCCTCCTCCACCTACCAAATGTAAATTTCAATTTAAAACACCATGGGGTACATGCATAACCCATCCTGTTGTACCCTTGCTAATAGGACAAGAAATTGTCTCCCATGCTCCATTAATGGTGGTAGTTGATTGTACACTGCATTTAAATGTAGAAAAATTAATGTCATTTTTGTCTCCCTTTCCTTCAAGTCTAATATTTGAAGTTACTAGCACGTAGAGGTCTTTGATACCTTTCTAGAAAGTTCAAGATTGCATTAAACGAATCTCCCAACCGAAAGTTAAGGCCGTTTGAAGTTTCACATTTGTGGGAAACCAGGGTGCCATTACTTCTACTTCTCCTTCTCTACAGAAACCAACCCCCAATTACTTCTCCTAGTCATCAAATTTATCCATTATCTTTACTTTGTTTATTTTTAGGGTAAGTAGTTTATATTCACTACATTACTTTACTTCATTAGCCTTTTTATGGGAAATAGGGGTTACATTACTTGCTTTGGGTGGCGAGCCAACTTGTCACCCAACTCGCTTCACATCTTGGTTAATGGTTTGATCTGGCTCACTTTCATTGGCATTTTGAATGTATTTTTCTTCGTTCACAGACGGGCCTCTTTACTTAAGTCTTTCCCTTCACATTCATTGGTTTACATTGCTCATAACTCACTTTTACTTTGTAACTCGGTGCTTAAGACTTAACTCTTTCACCCCCTAAATGCCACAACGCTCTTCTCAATGGCCAACTCACCACTTTCATTGGTGTTTGGCTCAGATTTTACTTGATTTGTGTTTTACTCAACAAACGGCCCGCTTAGCTAAGACTTCCCTCACCAAATCTCCGCATTGCATTACTATTCAACTTGACCCCACAAGTTCAATGCAACTTTTCCACATTACTTTGCTTTGCTTAACTCGCCACCTAAGACTTCGCCCACTCTTCACTACTTTGCATTGGCATTTAACTCGGGCCTCTTTTGTGTCAGTGTTTGAATTTGCTTCCACTTCATTTGTGTGGAATGCCCCCACTTTACTTTTTAAACAATAGCCCCGTATTCACCTGCAACACACTTTGTCATTTGACTCGGTCGAGTCACATAATGCCTCTCCTTGCCAAGCTCGTTGGGTGGGCTCGGCCCTAGCTCGTGTTTTCTTTACCTTGGTTCAACTATGTTCTGATGTTATGACTCACTTTGTGTTTGTTGCGGCCCTTCGTCCTTTCCTTCCACATCATCCCGAGCTCCTCTATAAGCTCGGCCCTAGCTCGACCGGGTGAGCCATCTCCATGCCATGTCAACCTCTACACTTCCTACCTTGTTGGTCGACTCATCCCTTCGTAGACCGACTCACCCGCCGGCAAGTCCCCTTTATTCCCGAGCTCCTGCATGGTGAGCCCATCTCTGCGACCCGGGTTATACTTTGCAGGTGCTCCCAAATGTTAACTCATTGTGGCGAGCTCTTTCACTCACAACTTGGTGTCACAAGCTCCTTGCCTTTGACTTCCATGTGTTACACCCAACGTGTTCACCTATAAGTTCCGCAAGTTGCTCGCTCAACCTGCGCTAACCACACACCCTATTCTTGCAATACACCCTAGCTCAATGAGTTAACTCACATGTATCCTTCCATTTGAGCTCACCACCTATCCACCTAGCTCGATTGAGCCACTTTAGGCTCACTCCCTCTCATGTACCACTTCACTTGTTGAGTTTCTCGTCGAGCAACTCGGTGAGCTATTTTCTAGCTCTTAATAGCCCCCCTTAGACCCTTTTGCCAATTTTGGCATTTTTAGATTTTACTTGAAATTTTCTGGGACCGGGAGGTGAGGGGAGTTAATAAGGTACTGGAAGCTATTTTTTCACTTTTTGCTCTTTGCCCGTTTTAAATCAAATGTGGGCCCACATGGCCCTCATTTCTTCTCTTTAAGTTGATCCTTACCCATAAGAGGAAAAAATCCTCTTAGGATTCAAGACTTCCAAAATACCGGATCTACTCCCAAAACTCAAGAAACTATCTACAAAACTCAATTTCACCCTTAGGGGCCCTATCCAGTGCTTGGGATCGGTCTCTCCTTGTTTTCCATCTTGCATGAGGGGAAAATGGATAATAATTTGGCAACTCATGGGGCCATCTACACTGCTAGATGGAGTAGACCAACTACCTTGAAGCATCCATTGGGCATGGAGTCTTTTTAAGTAAAGCAACTGAATTGATCTAAACCTTCTACAAATCTAATTTCAAAGAAACCTGTACCACTGGACCTGTTTGACGCTCTGTTGAAGGTTGGAGCTATTCAAAGCAATCTATTGCCCATAATTTCATAAGATTTTCTCTTTAATAAGATGAGAGTGGAAAATTGTTTTAAAACTTGAAACCTTCCACCTATCCTTCATGTGATCCAAGCTAAAACTGAGCAATGGCTACATACAACCCGATCCGAACCTTGTTGTTGGGGCTGAATATGTGAAAGAATCGAAACTATCTCAAATCTAGTTTTTAGTTGCTCTGCATTTGAAAATTCATAAGGATTGCACTGTTTGTCTCATGTAACTTTGAACCTCTTGATGCAATATCTCCCTTTTGAAGGTATAATGAGTTGTGTAAAGAGAACACTAGAAGCAATAGAACATGTGCCCAAGGCACTTAGGGAAATTGAAACCTAATCTAACAACAAAACAATGTGCACAAGCACTTGGAGGAATGAAAATCCTAAACTAATATGTATAAAGGATGAGATTTACTTTAGTAGATGCTTGAGATAGATTCCATTGAATGGAATTTGTAATTCTTCTCCATCCAACTTGGCCCCTCGAAAGCATTGCTACTTTTTGCATCCGATGATCATGTAGGGGACACTCCATATGGCATCAAATTTGGAATGCTTACGTGGTTTGGCCCATCGCATCCTACTTCAACATCAAGTCTCCTTCTTGGAATGTTCTAGCCTTAGCCTTCTTATCAAAGCTCCTCTTGATCAAGGCTTGATCCTTCTCCATGGTTTGCATTACATGTTCTCTTAGTTCTTCCAACTCATGAGTTTTGCATGCCGACTTCCATGAGATCAAACTCAACCAACTCCAGCTACTTGAGAAGCTCCAATGCCGTAACTCAAGTGATATAGGCAATCTTCCCTCCCTTCCTTAGACCATCTAGTATGGAGAGTTGCCTTTAGATATATTTGGTGTGATTCTATCATCCCAAAAGATTGATTTGAGCTTGGTATGTCATGTTCTTTGGTTTTCATATAGAGTTCTCTCGATGATTCTCAAGCAAGTTCTTGTTTGTGGACTTAGCTTGTCCATTACCCTGGGGATAATAATTAGAAGAAGTGTTGAGATATATCTCATTCTTGATAGCCCATTCAAGTGATATTTGTGCCAAGAAATTCCAAGGCATTATTTGATATGATAGTATCTGGGACACCAAACCTTGTTATTATCCCCTCATAGAATTCAGTATGCTAGACTCATTTTCCTCCTTGAGTGCTACTGCTTTGGTCCACTTAGTGAAATAGACCGTTGTTGTTAAAATAAACTTATGGCCTTGGCTCAAGTTTGGATTGATGACTCTAATGAAGTCCAACCCCCATTGCATGAATGGTTGATCACTGAGATTGGATGAAGTGGTAGTGCTGCTAGCTTCTCCTTTCCTGTGAAGAATGCACATTTTTGCACTTCTTGATCCATGCATAGCAGTCACTGAACAATGTAGGCCAATAGTAACCATCCTTCATGATCTTGAGAGTTGTTACTCATGGAGCAAAATGACCTCCAACTTCTCCATCATGGAACTCATGTAACACTTTCTCAATTTGATCTATTGGGACACATCTTAAGAGAACTCCATTCGTGTCTTTCTTGAACAAGACACCATCAATGAGAGCATACATAATGGATTGGAGTCTAAAATATCTCCTCTTTACTTTGCTTAACTTTGGAGGGCATAGACTTGTTTCAAGATAATGCATCATATCCGGGTCCAACAAGGTGTAGGACACATCATCAATTGGTTGTTCTTGATTGTCTTGCAATACTAAAACAACTTCTTCCTCATTACTTGTCTCATCATGTTGATTGAAAGCTAGTTGTTCACATAAGCCTATACCATGACTAACTTAATTACTTTGATTTCTATGTCATACTCCATCACATGAGTGATCCAACCTGCTCTTTTCTCATTTAAATCCTTATTTAGGAGGAATTCCTTGACTCCAACATGAGATACTAGTAGCTGAATCTTATTGTTTGAGACCAAGTGTCTAAACTTCTTCAAACTCCTTATAACAATAAGGACATGCTTCTCAATGAAGGAGTACCTCACTTCATAGTCTTCCAAGATTTGACTGAAGAATGCAATGGGCTGGTTGGATCCCTCCTTATTCAATCTTGTACTACAAGATGGTTGAGATTATATCGAACCCCAAAGGAATATAGGATGAAGTCTTTGAGAAATCTTGGTTAATGAGAGTTGAAGCTTGAGATATTGCATGCTTGATAGCTTCAAAAATCTCCTTTCCCTCTGTTGTCCACTTGAATGCAAGGTTATTCTTCAACATCATTGTTAATGGCTTAACAAGAGTGGAAAAATATGGCACAAACCTTATGATGAAATTGATTCTCCCAAGAATATTTGGAGAGCCTTCTTATGACTTGGCAATGGTAGTGCACGAGATAGCTTCAACCCTTCTGGATCAATAGTCAATCCCTCTTTAGACACAATGTGGCCTAAGATTTTTCCTTCATGAGCTAGGAATATACACTTTTTCAGATTTAAAGACACTTTGAATCTCCTACATATTTGGAACACTTGCTTGAGGTGGAAGAGGTGGTCAGTTGCGTTTTTGGAGTATATCGTGATATCATCTAAGTACACAAGAACTATTTGTTTATCATCCCTTGAATGCCATGTCCATGGCCCTCTGGAATGTATCTTTGGTATTTGAAAACCTAAATGACATCTTCCTATAAGCGTATGTACTCCATTTTGTAGTGAAGGTTATCTTGTACTGATCATCTTCTTTCACCATAATTGGATTATAGCACGAGTAGCCATCTAAGAGAGAGAATCTTTTGAACTAGCTACTAACTACAATATCTACTCCATAGAAGAAGGAGTGGATAATGATCTTTGAGAGAAGCTCTATTCAAGTCATGGAAATCCACACACAATCTGATTTCTCCATTTCTTTTCCACACCGGCACAAGATTATCAACCCAACTTGAGTGTTTGATCAAAATTATAATGCTTGCCTCAATGAGCTTATTCAATTCCTCTTCATGAGAGGCTCAATGTGAGGATTGACTGGTCTTTTTTTTTTTCTATCTAAAAGGTTTGGCTTCTGGATCTAACTCAATAGTGTGTTGTGCCAATTTCGATTAAATCCTCTCAAGTCCTCGTAACTCCAAACAAATACATCTGGGAGTTCTTGGCAAAGTTGTATGAAGTCAATTTTTTTCTGTTGAGTGCTCACCTTGCCAATTTGAAGTATTTTACCTTCTACCACTGAAATGGACTCTGAATCTTCACCCTTTACTTGAATATTTTCCTTCTCCTTCGAAAATGGTCATTAGGATTGAAGATTGACTCAAGTGCGTTATTAAGCCCTTTGGGAGCTTGTTAGTCTTCAACTGAACTACTTCCATCCATATTGTTTCTCTAACTTGTCTTCATTCTAGTGGAGAACTCAGTTTCTTTCTTAGGAAATTTATAATATGTTGATCACTTTCAAATACTTTCCAACTTGTGTTATTGTCCAAAATAGTTGGCCTTGTAATTACCCTAATATGGGTGAGTGTGATACTTCTTGATACTATCAACAACATCAAATGTTTGCCCCAATTGATGTAAGTCTATCCGCAACCTCATTCTTCTTCCTTGGTATAGCCTCAATGTTAAATGATTCAAAGTATTTAATGAGATCCCATACCTATTCTTATAGCCATTTAGAGATCATTTTTAGTGGCATTCAGCCCTTTGACTTGATTCACAATCAACTCACTATCCCAAAACACTTGCAAGTTTTGATACCTCTCTTTTTCTCACCCAATGTAATATGTGGATCAATGCTTCATACTTAGTTGTGTTGTTTGAGAAAGAAAACTAAAAATGGAAAGCTAAGTAATACTTTATACCTTGTGGTGACACAAGCATTGTACCTCCTCCAACACCTTGCCTACTCCTTAAACCATCAAAGAATAGATACCATACTTTGTTGTCATCTTTATCATCTGACTTGGTGATGATAGAAAGAGGTGGATTCTCATCATGTAAGCAATAAATTCCTAACTCATCCTCCTCCACTCTCTAAGGGTCAAAGCCATGTCTTTGTTTTCCCATTCATCTAATGTCAAATCTAGAATGCCTCTAAATTTGAAACCTATCTCTGGAGTGCTTGGGAAATCTTCTTGGTCAAAGACTAAACAATTGGCATTGATTAGTCTTAACACGTGAGGCTCAATATGGAAGTTTTAATTAGTTCTGATCTAATAGTGGCTTTAGCTCCATATCTTGTTCTGAAAAGCATATGAGACCAATCAATTGATAAGTATCGCCAATTTTAGCCCCTAAACTCCTTGACAAACACAATGTAAAGAGTGGTGGCAAGTTAATGACTGATACATCTTGCAATACTGTGACATTAGGGCATACATGCAGTGTAAGGCTTAATCCTTTGATTACTCCAACTGTCCCCACTATTGTCCCATCTAATTGCACTACTCCTTTTAACACCGGTTCATATTTTAGTCCCAGTTGATCAACTATTTGCTTGGGCATCACGAAGCTACTTGCTCCCGAATCAATCATGCAATTGTGTACAAGATTGCTCCCAATGATTAGAGATATATAGAATGGAGGATGTTTCATATTTTTACCTTTTTGACCTCCTTGAACTCCTTCTTGTTGAGTTGCATTGGTGAGCACCTTTTCTTGATCCTTGGCTGGTTCATTTGATGCAAACCAATTTTCCATGGTTACTTGCAATAAGTCTCGTTGGCCTGGGATTGCCAATGATTCCCACATGGAAATTCTTACATTAGTCTTCTTCATTTGATCAATAATGTTAAAAGGAGATGGGATTTCCTTTTGCTTCCCCTTACTTGGCAAAATTTTTCTTGCACATGAGTTGCTGCAACTAGTACCTGAGTTGGCCTAGAAGGTGGTTTGGGCTGATTTTGAACATTAGGGGTTGCACTTGGATTGTTAACACCCTGAAGTGTGATAGAAGGTGAGAAGTACTTGGATTAGATGACTACCCTTCCTCTATGTTCCTCTTTTTGGACCTTGTATTAGTTACCACTCCTTGGAAAGGAGACTAATTAATCCCACAGAAGTCCTCTTCTTGCCAATTAACAAGTGTAATGTCATTTGAAGGTGCTTCTTGATTACTAGCATGTTGCTGATTTTCTTCTTCACTTACTTCTTGAGGCACACCAACTATTTTGCACCATCAAAGCTTGATTCATTGCACCATTGAAGCATGTTGCTTGATTGTGAGGTTGATTACAAGGGAAACACCATTCATATTCTTGTGTCATGTTGTTTTGAACTAGAACAAGGCTTTAGATGTCGAGTTATATTAGGATTGTATGGTTGAAATGGTCTAGCAGTGGGAGGTTGTCCTTGATTATGATTAGCAGTTTGGGCAAGCTGATATGGAGGCCTATTGGGTTGGAACGAAGGTTGATAAGGCCTATAATTTTGATCTTGTTTCCTCTCTTAGGGTCATCTAAACTCATTTCCCTAGGTTTTGTAACTTGTTTCATGACCTCCTGGAGTTACTTAAAAGTACTAGAAGAAGTGGAGGCCTCACTAAGACTTTGATTTCTAGGGGCTGGAATGGGATTCAATTTAGGTGTTTGACTGGTTATAGGGTTCCCCATTTCTAGACAAAGAGGCATAGGTGGCCTGGGTGCTAGTTTTCTAGCTTGGATTAGGCAATTCTCAACTCTAATGGCTATGGCATAAGCTCTGAGTAATGTTGTTCCTCCCATAGGCTATATCATTACTGTTATGTCAAAATTTAGAGCTTTCAAGAAGTAGAGGAATGCACCTTCATTAGCTGGTCTGATGGAAATTAGAATCCTATCCCACGTTCTTTGGAATCTAAAGTTGAAATCAGCCATTTGTTCGTTTAGATCTCTCTTGATTATAGTTAATTGCTCCAGCAGGGATAGATTGTCTCCCTTTTCTCCGAATTGGCCAGAGAGTTGTGCACAATTGATCCCAATTCTAAATTGACCCTACTCCTAAGCTTCTAAACCACTGCAAAGCTTTTCCTTTGAAGGAAGAAGCTAAGGTTTCATTGCCACATCCATCTCAACAATTTCATGTATGGAACAAACATTTACAATGTCTTGAATGTGATCAATTGGTGTTGTGTGATTCTCTCCATTGAAGAATGAAATGTTTTTTAAAGTTGCCACCAAACTAGATTTTGTGCATTGAGGGCAAGTGGACTACTACTTGTGAAATTTGCAAATGGATTTGGGTGGTCCTTGTGGTGTGATGTATCATGATTGGTCTAAGAACCTTGGTTGATTAAAGAAAGGCCTACCAGGTGGAGGTGTAGACAAAGTTCTGTTTGGTGGAGATGGAGACCTCTGTACTCTTCTCCCTCTTCTTCCTCTGCCTGGAGAGAGTTGCAAGTATTCAAAAATACCCTCTTCTCTTGTTCTTGACCGTGTTTGAATTCTTCTCATAGACTGAGACACTTACTACTGAAACTAGTAGATCTTATTGCTTAGAGTCACCAGATGTGTTGTGTGTTTTGAAGTTTGGATTACTTAAGTCTGTAACTCATCTCAACTTGAAGTAAGTCTTTCACTTGGAGTAATCAACTTTACTTGAAGTAATGGAACAACTTGTAATAACACAACTCACTTCTTCATGTTGCTTTTATCAGAGTTCTCAACCTACTTTACTTCCCTTTGATTTTGTTATCGGTGTTTTGAACTTGCTTTACTTCCTCCTCTTATTAGAATTTGGAATAAAACTTACTTCTCCTTCTTTGTCGGTGTTTGGACTACTAATTACTTAAGTCTTTTGACTTGGAGTAATAACATTAATTGAAGTAATAACACCTTGGAATAACACAACTTGAAGTAATTACACAACATATGAAGTAGTGGAGCTTGGAAGTGAAATTACTTAAGTCTTTCACTTTGAAGTAATGGCTTTACTTAAAGTAGTGCAACTTAGAGGTGCAACTACTTAAGTCTTCTAACTTGATTAATTGAACAACTTGACTCCCTTTTCTTCTTATCGGTGTTCTAAGGTGTAATTACTTTAGTAAAGCCAAGTGAAATCACCCATTACTTTTTCTTCCTATTACTTCAACTTTTCTTTTGCTACGATCTCCCACAATCGACAACTTCTTCGCAAAGTGTAGTCACAAAATCACACACTTAATATTAAATTAATACCATCGGGTATGTTATTTTATAAATGGATCTTGTGTAATAAAAGTATTAACTAGTGACTGTCCTTTGGTATTGTTGTCATTAGTCGGGTATCATTATTTTTGTCTGGGTTTAGTCGTCACGTATCTCTCGGTTTTGGGTGTCTTTTAAGAGGTCTTAGGTGTCATAATTTACTCGATTGTTGTCTCTAAGTCTATCTTTGGGAACTTAGGGTTCGCACTGGGGTGCCTCGAGGCACCCCGGTTTGTGATTTTAGGCACTCGTGTCATCGTACTTTGTGGTCTTAATTTGTTTTGTTCGAGGCTGGTCCTAACGGTTACCCCACTGTGCATTACCTAGGTCATAGTCGACAGTTTCGGGTCACTAGTGTCGAAATTTGAACAAGATATGCATATATAAACATAACCTAATCACTACATTATGGGAAAACATCTCATTATCAAGGGCAACTATCTACTAAGGCAATGGACTCCATTTGTGCATCTTTTACATCTGCATCGCACAAGCACAGGGGAAAGGGTTGTATTCTTTCTATTCCATCCACCATTTACATTTTACATCTAGTTATTGCCCCTATTACCACATCATTGACACTAGGGCACCCTAGGCACAAAATTGCACACACATGCACATAGAACTACATTGTGTGCGAAATGTAGTGTAATGCTCGGATCGGAAGACCACTAATTTGGCGGTGGTCATCGACCTATTCATATGCATTTTTATTTTTAGGAATTGATGCTTTGGATAGGGTTTTGCAGGTAGATCTTCATACGACATTTACAATGACATAGAGAACATTATTACAACACCTGTGTGACAAGGGTGAAGGTGTTATAAAGATATTGTGACACTGTCAAACTCAAGTTCTGAGCTTTTTCTGCAGTCTATAGTGCCAAGATTATAGACTAGGGCGCCCAATATCCTCCCAGGCACCTCAATACAGGAAAATATTTAGTTTCAGCCCTTCCCAAGGCCTTTCAAGTAATAGCTTTCCCAGTCCGCATACCAGTCTGCTACAATCCAACGCACAATGAGGTAAGTTAATTCAAGGTTAGTACCATATCCCTTTTATTTCCATTTTTTCAATACATTCCAAGATTAAAATAAAATATTATATCTTACATTCCAATATAACACTTAGTTTCTATTTAGATTAACTCATAAAATAGCTAGAAAACCCTATTTTTAGTTAATCATTTTGGTGAACCCTACATTTGAACATTTTTCTTTTTGATCCTCTTTTATACCCTAGTGGTTAGTCATAGTTCATTTTCCTCATCATGTCTCATTTTAGTGTCAACCCTATCTATGATGAGGTAACCATAACTGAGCTTAGGGCTTTATATAGTGCTCCTATGATCTTACCTAATGATACTTAACACGGCCTCCTGGAAGGCCAATGATGTGTCCCAACTAATCATATTAATTCTCTTATAGGTATATGCCTTGTTGATGATCCTATTGCTTTCACTCATTGCACGCCATGCCATCTAATTGCATGTGATCCTTCTTATTCTTCTTTTGATATGCCACCCGATGTTTTAGATCCCTCTATCATTGATTATTTGTTAGGCATTGATTCCCAAACCATTGTACCTCCTACCTCTTCTCCGCCACTTCCACCACTACTCCTATGTCTTCTACCACTTTCGATAGTCCTCCTCACACATCTCCTTCGAGCATGCATTCTCCTTCATATTACGTTGATGATCCCATTGATTTTTATGATGACCATAGCATTCTTTCTGGAACCCACCCTTCTATTGATCACCATCATGACTCTCCTTCTTTCCATACTGTTGCATGTGACTCTCCAGCTCCATCGTTACCCTCTCCAGAGGTTGCATCTCATGTTATACATGAGTCACCACCCGTCATTGCTTCTTCTTCTCCTATTCCCACATCCTCTACCCCTCCTACTGTATCTTCACCTATTGAGGTTTCCTCCTTGCTCACCACACCTACTAGGGTTTGTGTTGATACTAGTCCTACTACCACTCCTATGTCCACATCTACCACCACACCTTTAGCATTGGATTCCACTATATCCCCTCTTGACATTCCCATGATCACTCATAATGGAAAACTTCAACCACTCAACACCTTATTACCATCCCCTACTATCCCTTCGCATGACATTCTATCCCTTATGCATGTTGTAGGACAACTCCAATCACAAGTTCATACTCTTACTTTAGAAAGTAGAGCCTATTATGCCTCTATCGACAACAACTCTTTACATGGCAATCTTGTTCCTAAAAAGATTCATAATTCTTCCTTCCCAAAAGATTTTGTCATGCCTACTTTCACATGCTTCGACCGGCATGCGGTGATCCTCATGCTCATATCCTACATTACCGCACACTTATGACCACTTACTCTAATGATCGATTATTGCTTAAGGCCTTCCGTTATAGTCTTATTGATGAGGCACTCCAATGGTACACCCACTTACCCTTTGGGTCCATTAGTACTTTTTATGATATGGAGGATGCTTTCCTCCATCGCTTTATTCTTAATAATGGCCCTAGGGTTACATATGACCACATTCCTACATTACATCAAGGCTCCTTTGAACCTATTCAAGATTATATCTTATGATTCAATGCTTGCATATGTTGGAGGAAGATCTAGAGGGAATCGTGAGCATCAAAATGTTGCACTCAACCACAAAATGATGTAGCTTCAAGATCAAAGCAAGAAATCACCCATGAGAGAAATGTGCATGCATTAAGGGAAAAATGGCTCAAATCCCATACTCTATTCCATTCCATTGCTCAAGATGAAAGGGTGTACATATAGTAGTGGGGTGTGTAACTCCCCCACAAATGTAGCCGTCAAGAGGTGGGAGTTACATTCCCAGAATAACCAGTCAAATGTAACTCCTATGACACTCTATGACATGTGTAAGGCCATAATGACACCCTAGGACACCTAAGCATGGTGAATCACCTATGTGGAGGAATCCCATGTACTTAAATATATGCATGGTAAATATCCTACACAACACCCCCTAAAGCATAGCTTAGGTGGACACATAGATGAAAACAAGGAGAAGTGGGTCTTGACAACAAGCCTGATGAGGTACCCATGTACAAGAAACTCTTGAAAAGTGGAGTAAAAGGAGAAAACCCAGTGGGAAAAACTCCCCCCCAAAAGAGAGACAAGTCCACTCTCTAATCTAAGAAAGATGCCAAAGATGGGTCCAAACCATGAGGCGAGCCTATCAATGTACCCATGTATAAAGAGTCAATATCTCAAAAAGAATAAGAAGAGAGAAGAAGAGGGAGATGAGAGGAATGCGAGAAGATGTCGAGGATGGATCTAAACTCGGCGCAGCTCTCAGGAGGTCTCCCAAAAGAATGTCAATGATGAGATCCTCTCGCCTAGATGGAAGAAGAGCCACCCACACCAAACTGTGTGTCTACCCTTAGGAAGGACATAAATGATGTGCTGGAAGTCTGCCCACTCCACGAAGGAAACCAAAGGCAGTAACATGAAGAACTCTAAGTCTGGTCCACGAAAGTGTGACATAGGTCTAGCAAGTGAGTGTGAAGGAACTGAAGGTAATGTCACGAGTGTAGAACTATCATAGTATGAAGGGTGAACACTGTAGAAAGGATGTCCAACTGATGTGAAGGCAAAAAACATCCCCCACAACAGAAAATGGATCCATAAACAAGGGTGGATCAATGAAGGTCTCCGAGAAAAGTGGAAGTGGTAAGAGTCCCAGAAGGGTCACTCCCAACAACAAAGATGATGAACTCCTCTGAAATACCTGTAGATGGATGAGGAACCTATAGTACATCAGAAGTGTACCCTATAAAAAGACGACTAAGGTTAGGTAAATACTCGTCCCAATGAGGGGGCTCAACAAACAGAAGAGTGATGTCAGATAGGTATGAGTCATCCAATGAAGGTAGAGGAGTGAAAGGGGCCTCACACACTGAAGGTGGAAAATAGGCAGGGTGTGATAACTATATAAGACTGAATAGGAGATTACTCAATATTTGATGAGATGTGGGATATGACAACACTCTTTGGAATAGTGAGAGGAGGATAAGAGTCCTCTGTAGTACTCTCGACATCGAGAACTTAGGTACACAATCCTCATCATCGAAGTAGAACTAAGTAAGTACGTGTCGGTGGAACTATCATCACATGAAGAAGAGGAGACAACTAGATTAGCAGTAGCAACAATGGTGGCAGTATGTGAAGGGTCTCCATAGAGGGATTGAAGAATGCTCCAGACACGGTGGGGTGGATCTGAGTTTGCCATGTGAAACCAGTGAGATGGAGAGACATGCATCATCATGGTACCAAAAACACGATATCAATTGTTGAGAAAAACATTAAGATGACGATGATCAATGTGTGCAGGAACTGGCCCAAGTAAGAAGTGTGAAAGACCCTCGTAGGCGAAGTAACGTTCCATGGAAGCACGCCAAGTTGAATAGTTATCTCTCCCAGTAAGAAGTGGCGGAGGCTGTAAAGATGATCCTACGACACTCAAGTCTAGAAAGAGCACCCTCCATGATGCGGAATCAAAAGTGCAAGGTGCAAATGCAAGACGTCGAACTCAGCTGATAATGCATCTGCGTGTAATACAAGGCCCAAGAGTACTAGTGACCCCCCTGAATGTGGCACTTTATAAAGTAGTGTGTTTACAAAACTGACAATGTCATCACGTAATGTGCAAAAAATCATGCAACTTTGACTAAAGAAGTGCTCAAAGCGAGTAGCGAGTCAAAAGTTATAGCAAGAATACAATTCCCATAGCCGATGGAAAATGCCAATGAACTTTGCAAACTGATTAAAAAAGTGCCCGAAATGGGTGCAAGGGTGTTATGTGGGTACTCATTGGAAACAACATCAAATTTCAAGTAGGGTTTATTTTTCTTGCGAGGGGGAGTTAGCCTCCTGCCAACCCCGGACCTACCCTCCGTCTTCAACACACATAGGAAGGGCATACTTACAAGCAAATAAAGGCCCTAAATTGTTACAATGCCATAAAATAAATGTTTTTTCCTTAAAACATTAAAAATAGGATTGTTTTAACCACCAAATGATTCTAAAAGGGATGCATGGGGCCCACGTTGTCAAGCCATGTGGTGGAAGTTGTGAGACGTAAAAAAAAGTAATGTAATCGTCGAGCGATGAAGTAAGCCCCACCCGGTCTCCACGGATCAATAAAACCATTGACACGGTAGATCGGTGAGCCCGCTGCAGAGTCCACATACCTAAAGAACAAAGTAATGGTGGGGGTAGAGAGCGAGGATCGGTCTTTGAGGAGGATATTCAACGACGGGTGATGGGCGTGTAGAGTTCGACGATGAATAACACGAAATAAAACTAGGATCTCGAGTGAATGCACGAATGACCAGGAGTAATTTGTAGAGAGAACGAGAAATGGTGGAAAATGAGTCGAAGGCAAACAAAAATGCAAAGCACCAAGTGGAAGATGGAGTCAACACTGATACGGTGGCTCAATGCAGGTTGTAAAAAAATGTTCACGAACAATGCAAAAGTGGACCAAGCCGTCAAGCCAATGTGAGTCAGTTTCAATGCACAATAAAGTTCACAGGAAAGGAAGCCTTAGTGGATAAACACGACCAGAATGCACAATAAGCACCGAGCGGTGAGCCTACCAAGCAAAATGTCCACAAGGGAGAACTTAAGCCAAAGTACCCACGTTCAGACAAAGAAAAGGGTAGTGAGATAATGTAGAGGCATGAGAAAACTATAGGTAGGTGAGCACGTAACCACAGAAGCCAGTGGTGAATCCAAGCACGTGGGAGCACGTAGTGAGCCAAGCCCGCAAGTTTGTGAAACCAAGACCAGAGAGTGTTAAAACAATTCCAGAGATCCGAGGCGAGAGGTATCAATACCTAATGCATGCAAAAGTAATGCATAAACAAACCGAAAAATGAGCCTCCGAATCCAAAAATGTTCCGAGTAGCAAGTTCACCAATGCAAATGAATGAAGATGTAGAAAAAGTCCATACACAAGCAACCTCGACCCAAAAAACCAAGCACAAGACCCTTGAACAATGCAAGTAGAGCACAAAGTAAGGAGGAGAGCTGCACATGAAACTACGAGGTGGTGAGTATTAGGCAACCGAAGCAAGCAACATGATTCGATCCCCAAGCTCTGATATCATGTCGGAGGAATGACAAAGATTTGGAGGGAATCCGTGAGCATCAAAACATTGCAATCAACTGTAAAATGATGTAGCTTCAAGATCAAAGCAATAAATCACCCATGAGAGCAATGTGCATGCATTAAGGGAAAAATGGCTCAAATTCCATACTCTATTCCATTCCATTGCTCAAGATGAAAGGGTGTACATATAGTAGTGGGGTGTGTAACTCCCCCACAAATGTAGCCATCAAGAGGTGGGAGTTACATTCCTGGAATAACCAGTCAAATATAACTCCTATAACACTCTATGACGCGTGTAAGGCCATAATGACACCCTAGGACACCTAAGCATGGTGAATCACCTATGTGGAGGAATCCATGTACTTAAAATATATGCATGGTAAATATCCTACATTAACAACATACACCGGACTCATTTTCCAGCCTAGTGACCTAGAAAAGCAATTTATCTTTTGTCATGGTCTTATTCCTCCACTTAAACAAAGGCTCTAATATGACACTTGTGAGTCATTTATTCTCTTGTGCTATAAGGTTATCAACCTAGAACAAGATATTTCATCCTCACATGACATTGCACCCACACATGCTCCTCCACCACTTCCATTTTCTACTCATCTACTCTCATCATCAGTTGAGCCTCGAAAGAAATCTCCACCATTGTCTAAAGTACATTCCACACAAGTTCAACCCACTTCTTCACCACCACCACATCCTTCCCCACTTAGAAGTAAGCTCCTACTTCCACCACTCGACCTCCTTCACGTGAGCCTTTATACTTCTCTCTGCATGCTCGCCCACATGATGTGCTTCACATATTACTCAATGAGTGGTTGATTGATTACCTTGAACCAACATCATCCTCCACACCACGCTTGTGACGTCGGCATGACTAATACTATTGTAATTATCATCTCATTTCTGGCCATAAGGACAATGATTTTCTTGCCTTACGCAAAAGGATACAATAACTAGTGGATTCTAGCATCATCTCCTTTGCCTCTCGTGAGTGCTCATTATCTCCTTCACCCCATCAACATCGACGTACCCCACTTCAGTCTTCTCCATCCGGTGCTCAATTTGTTCGTCGTGCTCCACCGCCACATGTTTGTTCTCCACCTCATCCATCATATCCACCACCACATTCATTACATCTGCTCCACCCACATTATCCACCACTTCATGCCACTCCATCTCATGGTTTTCCATCTAGTTTTTGCATACCTGTAGTCACTACACATGACATTTTGTTTGGTTCATACACTCACACTCCGTCCATTCCACATGTTTCCACCGCCACTTGTCATCTTGGTCTTTGGTAGGTGATTCTTATCACCTTACCCCTAATGATGCACTTGTGTTCTTACGGTTCTTACATGACTATTGAGGGTTTAGTTCTAATAACCTTTCATCATGCGCTCCATCATTCATCTAGCGCACCTCAATCTTCTCCTGATGATGACACACTCTTGCTTACGTGGCTCATACTTGACTGTTGAGGGGTCTTATTACATGAGCCTACTCATCCATATGTTTGGGGGCATCGTTAATCCCCCTCTATTTTCATCATCTTTTCATCTTACCATTACATTATGTTCTCATCTATTCATTACGATACATTTATCTATTTCCACATTTATTCTATCATCTTAATTACATTGCCTATGCGCTACATATTTTATTCATCTCATCAATTACATTACATTAGTTATCTACATTATCATTTACCATGCATATTTCATCTACCATTACTCATATCATCATACTAATTTATATTCATCACATACATTATACTACACATGTTCATACAACAACCATAAAACTATACCATATCCATTACATTGCAAATACCAAAACATCTCAACATAGATCTAATATATATCAAAAATAGGTGTCCATACATATATTAGTCATACAACCATCATCCCAAAAACATGTTTCATCACTAGGGGGCAAGGCCCCCTACATCATATACAATCATCACTATCAAACCTCATCATCACTATCACTCTCATGTACCACAAGAGCCCTAGAACTAGATGCCTCGCCACCGATGCAATGTCGTATTTCATGGCCCCGAAACTTCTCCACCTGCTTGCATAACATAACAATCTCCATGTTCTGCTACAAGAACTACTTATTTGTAAATCTAGATATCACGCGAACATGTCTTGGGCCAATGGACCACCACCCACCACCTCTCGGGCACGTTAAGTCTCCTCCCATGCCTCGTCCCTCTTGCCAAGCAACATTGTTCATGTGTCTCCGCTATAGCTCTCGACTCAAACAAATGGGCGTGTTCGCTATAATATTATCCACGCACTCTAATATCCCTTCGCATAGCACATCGCTTGGAAAATTGCGTGTCGATGTATGGATCGATGTGTCTACTATCAATGACAATAGGAATCTCCTCTATACTCAACATACTGACCCCATGCTAGTTATAAGCGTACACAAACAACAAAAACAATTCATTGACCAAACTTTAAGCATCCACAAGTACTTATGATCTGCCATAGCCATCATTTATAAGGTCGGGGACATCTCCTTTTCTCTCTCCTCTTGGTGGTAGCTCCACAACACCCACAAACACTAGATATTACAATACCCACCGATGCTTTTGCTCACTATGCTCGATAATCCTTCGTGTAGCTTGTGTCATCTCTCTATCTACAACTTCTATCCGAGTCGCCTCATCCGAGCCTTGGTGTTATCAATTTGCTCTGTTGTGGGCCTTGGCCTAGCACCCACCCTCCTAGGGGCCCTAATAGCTCGTAACCATATGTATGGCTCTAGGGGCACATCCTACGCCATACCAAACTGTCGTGATACCCTCTCTACCTGAAACAACTCCACCACACTTGGAAATTAGTCCTCTAGCCACATGGTCCTCTGAATACATCACAACTCTATAGCATCCTTAGGCCATCCCCCATAATCACAATATGGCCTCCATATAACTGACTCCGGCCCCATCCTATCTATCAGAGCTATGAAACTATATGTGTCCATCTTCCTACTGTGGATATCCACCAAGCATCGAGCATATATCTTGGGAGAGCCCACTCTCCTCGTGGCCCGCTGCTAGTCTCAATATGGCTATATGCTCATATGCCCATACATGTAGCAGTGTGGTGGCCCCTATACCCCCACTATGCTCATTATGTATAAACCAATACAAATCCCTATATAAATGGGCCAACACACACCACGCCCACGCATCTCATCCCATCCTCCTCTATCCATTGGCATATATGTCGTGCATCTTATACAAGATGCCGACACCTCCTCCCTCCATTGCTATACATGACGCTATCACATTTATGATAAAATTCGCAACTGCGGAACCCTAGACTATAATATCACATCCAAACTAATATGGGCCTTGGGCACACGGGCCCCTACAAAATATCATCTAGTGAGCGCATCGATGCTCCATATCCACTCTTTGTCATAACTCGTACTCGCTCTCCAACCACTAGCAATGCAATATGTGATATACATCCTCCAGTGTCACCGTCATCTCCCTCGTGGGCAACCAAAATGTGCACGTATTGACACACCAACTATCACATAATGTAGTCAACATAGGAATATTATGGAGCACATACCCCATCCATGCTATATTCCGCAAGCCAACATGGTCCATCACATCCCAATCATCATTTGACAAACCCAATCCTAGTAATGTACTCAAGTGTCGACCACCACGGAACTCCCTCGAGTGGATATCCCTCTGCAAAACACAAAACAACAACAAACACCACATTAGCACACCTCCCATAGTCAAATAAAACAATTTAACATACTAGAAACACATTCCCTAACATTACCAATCAATACAAAACTTCATGGACTAGGGCACCCAGAGGAAAGACTGGGGCACCCCAGAGTTGGACACCAAGCACTCAATTTTGGGAACTCCAATCCCAGGGGTCACTAACACCCTCACCACTCTTGTCCGTGTCCCAAATGCTGAGAAATTCAAAAACACTAATTTTTCAAAAATTCAACTAAAATGCCTAGTACACCCTACATTTTTTACAAAAATAACACACTTACCAACTCCGCAGTAGTGCGTGATGCCACCACAGTCACCACTCTCTCAAACCAGGCTAGGACGTAATGGTCTCGCTTGAGGCATCTCTATTCACTTCATATACACTCTCACACTCGTGTCAAAGACAAATGAAGTGATAAGTTACCTTTTCACTTTACTATTTATAATCACAATGCCACCTTTACTATGGTCTATATTTAGTGCTTCTAACCACGACTAATACATACTACATTGTTTCACTCATATCTTGAGCATTTTACCTCCAATTTATACCCCATTTATGGCATTCTTTTTAGAATTCTACCTTCCACCATATTTTACACATTGCACATGCATTATATCCCTTCCTGTTGCTTCCTCTCCACTACACACGTGTTTTTAAACTCTTACGTTACTTTTGGCTTAGAGTCCATTCTTGTTCATCACTCCCTCTTTCACTAAAAGGGGGGCATATTATTGGGGGTCCCTATAATCCCCTTATATAACCACGTGTTCCAATATCATGAATTTAAGCTTGCTCATAATTTATCTGCAACTTTTCACCATCAATCCCCCCTAATGACCTAATATGGGGGTAACAATCGTTTAACATTCCCCAAACATGATCACATGCCATAATTTATCAATTCCCCCTAATGACCTAACTTGGGGGCAACAAACGACTAAAAATCATTTTTACGTGACATCTCATCAATTTTTAGCAACTTTCCCCTAATGACCTAACCGAGGGAAATTAGCAAAAACCTCTCCATGAGTAACTAATAAAAACAATCAATCAACTAATCAAAATCAATGCGTTCAAATCATATCATTCAAATCTACAAGCGGTCTCCCAGATGACCTAACTTGGGAGTTACATTCACCACTTCTTTCCTAGATGACCTAACTTGGGATTTTATTCTATATTTTGCGTTCGCTTCTAGGCAGATTTGACCCAACTTAGAAGCCATCTCTTTCATTCTACATTTGCTTCCTAATGACCTAACCTGGAAGCTATATATTTCTATCGCTCGCTTCCAGATGACCTAACATGGAAGCCATCTCATTCTCTATCATGTTTGCTTCTAGATGACCTAACTTGGAAGCCTTCACATTGCGGTGACACCCATGGAGTGGGGGCAAGAGTGCCTTCCCTTTATCACTCCTATATGGGTCAATTGTTTAATCAAAATCATTTGGATCCAAAAATCACAACATTTTGATCTGAGTCCATTTATAGTGGCTAGATCTTGAGGATGTAGTTAAATTTTAGAGAATAACACACTTTTCTCCCTACACTCTTCCTCTAGCGGTAGGATGCCCAAATCCTCCAATTATTCCATTCATATACAAGCGTTCGGGTTGGGAATTGATCACTCCCTACCCACCTATTCGTTATTAAACCACGTTCAAAATCATCCTATATCCTAATCATCATTCTCATTTAGCACACTTCATCGCGACACTTACAATTTTCATTATGTTGCATGGATCAACTCACTGATCCATGGTTTGACATGCTTTTACAATTCGATTGGCACACTTCAACTACACATTTGCATGTTCTTCTACAACATGCGTTTCTCTAGCTTTTTATCAGTGTACGCATCTCTATCTACTTTATGTTCTGAGAGCTTTCTGCTCACTAACATAAAGTGGGGCAAATGTAATCACAAAATCATACACTTACTATTACATTAATATATCGTCGGGTATGATATTTTATATATGGATCTTGCATATTAAAAGTATTTACTAGTGACCCATCCTTTGGTCTTGTTGTTAGTTAGTCATGTGTCATTGTTGTTGTTTGGTTCAATTGTCACTTGTCTCTACAGTTTTGAGTGTCTTTTAAGAGGTCTTAGGTGTCGTAATTTGCTTGGTTGTTGTCTCTAAGTCTATCCTTGGGTGCCTAGGGTTGAATCAGGGCCACCAGGCACCCGATCCATGATTAGGTGCCCTTGTTATCATAATTTGTGGTCTTAATTTCTTTGTTCAAGGTCGGTCCTAATGGTTACCCTGTGCATTCCCTAGGTCATAGTCGGCAATTTCGGGTCACTAGTGTCGAAATTTGAACAAGAGATCCCTATATAAACATAACATACTCACTACATTATGGGTGGACATCTCACTATCAAGGGCAACTATCTACTAAGGCAAGGGACTGCATTTGGGCATCTTCTACATCTGCATCACACAAGCATAAGGGGAAAGGGTTGTATTCTTTCCATTCCATTCACCATTTAC
This sequence comes from Taxus wallichiana var. yunnanensis, assembly GCA_018340775.1. Classification (NCBI taxonomy): domain Eukaryota; kingdom Viridiplantae; phylum Streptophyta; class Pinopsida; order Cupressales; family Taxaceae; genus Taxus; species Taxus wallichiana. The sequence goes on from CM031244.1 coordinate 442,977,563, forward strand.
ATTTTACATCTAGTTATTGCCCCCTATTACCATGTCATTGGCGCTAGGGCACCATAGGCATAAAATGGCACACACACGTACATAGAACTAAATTGGGTCCTAAATGTGGTGCATCACTCAGTTGTAAGACAACTAGTTTGGCAACTAAGGTCAATCTGACTTATTCATATGTATTTTTATTTTTTAGGAATTGATGCTTTGGATAGGGTTTTCTGGTAGATCTTCATACAACATTTATAGCGACATAGAGAACATTATTACGACACCCATGTGATAGGAGAGAAGGTGTTACAGAGATATTGTGACACTGTCAAACTCAACTCGAGCTTTTTTTCTGAGTCTAAAATGCCCAAATTAAAAACCAAGGTGCACCAGGGGTGCCCCGGTATCCTCTAGGCACCTCGATACATGCAAATATTCAACTTCCACCCTTCTCGAGGCCATTTAGTCACAACTTTCCTAGTCTGCATACCAATTTGCTACAGTCTAGCGTCTTTGTGAGGTAAGTTAATTCAAGGTTAGTACCATATCCCTTTTATTTCCATTATTTCAATACATTCCAATATTAAAATAAAATATTTAGATCTTGCATTCCAATATAGCATTTATTTTCTATTTAGATTAACTCATAAAATAGCTAGAAAATCTCTATTTTTAGTTAATCACTAAGAACACATCAACTCAACAAGAATGAAGATTTTATAATGGAACACTTGAGAAGAACTTTATCTTTGACCTCCTTTTGGTGCCACCAGGTGTGTCAGAACTATTATCATTGAATCACAACACCCTCTGATTTCTTAGCATATGAGTGTGTTAATGCAAACAATGTGACTAGGTAACATGGAATTACTTCAAGGTGTGGGACCTTGCAGTTGAAATAATTCTCCAGAGAAGGTTGGTTCCTCTTCCTAAACTAGTGCAACAACTAACTCTAATGAAGGAAATCTATCAACTACCTCTAACCTACGACTTCGAGGACCAATTGAGAGAGGAATAACATGAAAATGAAAGAAATCTACACTACATGAGGTGATTCACTAGGAGAGGGAGTAGGGAATCTCTTAAATGTGTGAAAATGATAGAAAGTTGAGTTTATAAAGGGTGATATAATCACCACGAAGTAAACAGCAATACTCAAGCTAACATCTTATGAAATCACAACAATAATTAAACCTGCAAGATAATTAAAATTGACACAATACAAATTCAACAACAATGAAGTGGTAAGAGTAAACAAAGAACACAAGAAAAGGAAGAAAAGTATCCACAAAATTAGATCTATTGCTCCATTAGTATACACAGTTCATTACAAATGCAAAGGAGTGGCCATGATCATCATGCAAGATATCTAGAATGAATTCCTGCAACACATTAGTGTTTCTAGACAAATTTTGGTAGAGTTTAGCTACACTAAGAATCCCCCTTTACAAATGAAGAGGGTTTACATTTTATAGAAGAAGTTAAAGAGGAGAGAGAAAATGGGAGTCCTCACATGCATTTCCTCCTCCACCTACCGGATGAAAATTTTAATTTAAAACATCATGGGACACATGCACATCCCATCCTTTTTGTACTCTTGCTTATGGGACAAGAAATTGCCTCCCATGCTCCATTAATGGTGGTAGATGATTTATACAATGCATTTGAATGTAGAAAAAGTAATGCCATTTTTGGATCCATTTACTTCATAAAATATGAGATCTGAATTTTCCGGCACATAGATGGCTTTGAGATCTTTACGAAAAGTCTAAGATTGTGTGAAACAGGGCTCCCATTTGAAAGCTATGTCTGTTTGAAGTTTCGTAATCTCTGCAGGAAATTAGGGTGCCATTACTTCTAATTCTCCTTCTCTGCAGAAACCAGCTGACCCCTAATTACTTCTCCTAGTCATCAAAATTCTCCATTATATTTACTTTTCTTGTTTTTAGGGAAGTAAATTAGTTTGTATTCACTTGCATTACTTTACTTCATTGGCCTTTTCTACGGGAAATAAGGGTTACATTACTACGTTGGGTGGCAAAAATCTTGCCACCCGGCTAGCTCACAACAACTCGGTTAATGGCTCGGTCTTGTGGCTCACTTTCATTGGCATTTTGAATGTATTTTTCTTCATTTCATGGTGCCTCTTTACTTAAGTCTTTCCCTTCTCATTCACCGGTTTGCATTGCTCATAACTTGCTTTTACTTTGTAACTCGGTGCTTAGGACTTAAGTCTTTCACCCTCTAAATTGCACTTGTCTTCTTAATGGCCAACAACTCTTTGCTTTCATCGATGTTTTACTTGGATTTTACTTGATTTGTGTCGAACCCACTTGCTTTTACTTAGCAAATGACCCACTTAGCTAAGAATTCCCTCACTAAATTGTTGCGTTGCATTACTTATTCAACTTGACCCCATGTGTTGATGTGACTTTTCCACATTGCTTTGCTTCACTAGCTCACCACCTAAGACTTGACCCCCTCTGCACCACTTTGCATTGGAATTTAACTCGAGCCTCCTTTTTGGTGTTTGAATTTATTCCACTTTATTTGTGTGGAATGCCCCCACTTTGCTACTGAAAGCAATAACCCCCATGTTTCTTTTGCAACACACACTTGTCGTTTGACTCGGTGAGTTTTATAATGCCTCTCCTTCTTGAACTCGTTGGGTGGGCTTGACCCTAGCTCATGTTTTCTTTGCCTTGGTTTTTGGTGTGTTCTGGTGCCATGACTCGTCTCGGCCCCTGCATTGATGCAAATTTCATCCTTTAATTCCACATTAGCCCAAGATCCTCTGTGGGCTCGACCCTAGCTCGGTCGGGTGAGCCACCTCCATACCATGCCGACCTCTCAACTTCCCTACCCCATTGGTGACTCATCCCTTTACAGACCAAATCACCTGTGAGTGAGTCCCCTTTGTTCTTGAGCTCCTGCATGGTGAGCCCATCTCTGCAACCCCGGGTTATACTTTGTGGCACTCCTAAATGCTAACTCACTATAGTGAGATCCTCTCTCGCAACTCGATGTCATAAGATCCTCGCCTTCAACTTCTATGCACTACACCCTACGTATTCACCTCGTGAGTTCTACGAGCTTCTCATTTAACTTACTAACCACGCACCTTACATGTAATACACCCTGATTCGGTGAGTTAACTCGTTGAGCCTTCCACCGAACTCACCTCCTATCCACCTAGCTTTTAAGCCACTTTGGGCTCTCTCCCTCTTATGCACTACTTCATCTTGATGAGTTTCTCACCGAGTAGCTTTGCAACCTATTCTCTAGCTCAATAAGCCCCCTAGACCCTTTTTCCAGAGAATTTTTAGATTTTTAATGAATTTTTTTGGGACCTATCATCACCAATCCGACACTATGATAATTCTTCACGGGAACTCCTCGTGCTATGATTATTTACTAATGCACATCCTTTAGTTTGGTGGATGTAATCTGGAAACAAAACAACAACATAACACAAGAATACCATCAACTATGATAAGACGGAATGATGACAAATCTGAAATATCAAAGTAAATGATAATATTAACAGAAATTATTACAATCTCACCCATGAGGTACTTAAGTGTTATTGACTTCACTTGCCTTACACCAAGACTATGGGAGAAACTTTACAATTACACCTCTTAATGGCTTCTTCAACACACCTTTAAACTGATGGCTTCCTTCGCACACTTCCTACAATATTTCTCACTACTTCCTTCTATGCTAAATGAGGGGGGTGGCCTCTCTATTTATAGAACTTCCGGGCTTATCCATCTTATCTCTAAGATAGGATAAGAAATCCACTCTGACGAATCATATTTCATACCTTAACTCTTATCGTACATGTAAGCTTATCTTTTAAAATAAGATAAACCTTATCATTTTACATGGGTTCCACATTTTTAGAGTTTTTACAAATAAAATACACAAAATCTTTATGACCTCACTCCTTGTCCTTATTACTAATATAATATTTCTAATTCCTAATCATGTAGACCCTACTTCTCTAATTACCCAAACTTTGACATTTTAACATTACTAGGACCACTTACGACAAATATTTACTTTTTACAACATTCCTATTGTACTTTGATTGTATTCCGTACTTCACATTATTGGCGGCACCGTGCATTGTAACGGCGCCGTTATCTTCTATCGACGCTACTACTAATTATACTTAACAAAATCCTATTCCTAATACATACATTAATGAAATAGAAATTATGGAGGAAAATTTTAGTGTCGACATCTTCCCCCTTCTAGCTTCTACTCCGTCCTCGGAGTAGACTCTTCTCGGAGCTTGGAAAATCTTCAACTTGTCATGGTTGACCCATTTCGTAATGGGAGTGCCATCAATTCCTCCGGTCAGTGCACGTACCATTTTCATGCACATTTGCTTTATTTTGTAGGGCCCCATCCATTTTGGAAGAAATTTTTCTGTCTTCTTTTTTATATCGGAATCATATACTAGAACCAAGTCATTCACATGAAATGGAGACCATAGGATCTTTTGATCAAAGTATTCCTTCGCTTCATTTTCTTCTTATGGCTTGTATCCTTTGCTATTTCCTCATTTCTTCTAGCAAATGAAGATGTACCAACCTTTCTTTTCTTGAATCACTTTCATCCATCCTTTCATTTTTCATAACTCTCTCACGGTGGGAATATCAAACTCAATAGGAAGAACTGGATCAATGCCATAGGCCAACTGAAATGGGGAGTATCCTGTTGTTGACTTTGATGTTGCCCTATATGCCCACAATGCTGCATGAATCCTTTTATCCCACTTATGTACCTGCAAGGTTGCATCTTTTGCTAGAATTTGACACAACACAAAATTTGTTCGTTCCACCTGTCCATTTGTGCTTGGCTTATATGTTGTGGCCTTCCTGTGCTTAATAGAAAACTTATTGACTAGGGATTCTACCACCTCATTAATGAAGTGGCTTCCTTGATCTATTACAATTTCTAATGGACAACCAAATCTGGTGACAATGCGTTCATATATGAACCTTGCCACTTCATCCATGGAAATTTGTTTTCAATGGCCTAGCTTCAACCCACTTGGTTAAATAATCATGGCAACTACAATATAATTATTTTGGCGTGAGGTAGTTGGAAGTGGACCTACAATGTCTATCCCCACTTTTCAAAGGGACCAAGTGGAAGAATAGGGCATAATGGAGTGATGAAGTCTTACGGTTACCATGTGTTTGACAAATATCACATGTCTTACAATAATTATAACAATCTTTAAAAAGAGTGGGCCGGTGATAACTGCATCAAGATCCTTCTTAACTTTGTAAGTTGTCAGGAGAAGTGCCCTCCACATGTACCATTGTGGAATTCTTCTAGTAGTTCCTTCCTTGATCACGTCCATTTGCTCTCTTGTATTATCCATCGAGTCCTATTTGAAATAATATTCCATACGAGAATAGAATATGGACGATCGGGCTTGAGTAATCTTTCTCTTAGTCTTTGCATTGGCACCATCAGGAAACTTGAATTCATTCATGATAATTCCAAATATCTATGTATTCACTAGGGATTGTGTCAAGGGATAACAATCTTTGCATCGGGAAATCATCATCATCACAAGATGATCTTAAACCATCATAGGCTCGAGAGAGTGCATCGCATTGACATGCTTCTTTCTGGCCTATCTATAATATCAAATTCAAATTCTTGTAGAAAAATTATCCATCTTGCTATCCTCCACGATGGGTTAGGCTTATTTACAATATATTTTAGAGCACGATGATCTATTACAACTAGAAATTTTTGCCTAGCAAGTAATTTCTAAACTTCTTCTGACAAAAATGATAGCAGAGCCTCTTTTTCGATTTATAGTATAATTTACCTCAAGCCTTTGCTCATTTTATGCTGCTCCCAAAGTAAATTGGATGTTCATTCCCATTTTCATCCTTTTGGCTCAAAGTACTTCCTAGTGCTTTGCATCGAGGCATCGAGTGTACACAATGAATGGCTTGCTCCAATTTGGATTCTTCAAAGCAGGTGAAGACACCATGGCTTCCTTTAGTTGTCCAAAAGCTTCATGCGCCTTATTTCTGGTTCATAAGTAACATCCTTCTTCAAGAAGCTGGGTTAGTGGTATGCAATCTTTGAGAAATTCTTGATGAACCTTCTATAGTAACCCACATGGCCTAAAAATGATCTCAACTTACTTCTATTCATAGGAAATGGTAAATCTTTGATTTTGAAACTTTATCAGGATCGTACCAATACCATCTCTGGATACTGACATGCCCTAACAAAACACCTTTAGAACATCCAAAGACACACTTTGTAGGGTTTAGTGAGGCTTTGCTTCATCTAACCTTTGAAATGCCATCTCCATCCAGTGCAGGTGGTCCAACTTGCTCTCATAGATGCAAAATCATCCAGAAATACTTGATGAAGGTCCCGATGTAGGGTTCGAACACCCTATTCATCAAACGTTTGGAATGTTCTTTGGAGCATTACACAACCCAAAAGGCATAACTCTATAAGCAAACGTTCCCCAAGGAGTGGTGAACGTGGTCTTGGTGATCTTTCTCTGCTATACGAACTTGGTTTTAGCCGCTATATCCATCAAGCAAAACTATAGCACTCTGGCCAGCTACTACTTCGTCCAAGATCGATCGAAAATGGAAGAGGGTAATGATCCTTCTTTGTTGCCTTATTGAGCTTCACTGTAATCAACACAAATGCGTAGCTTCCCATTATTTTTTATTGAGATCACAATGGGAGAAACCCATTTTGAATTCTCCATGACAAATATGAATCTGCATCAAGCAACTTATCTATTTCTTCTTTTACGATCTTGGAAAAATTAGGATTCATTCTATATGGCATTTCTTTATGGGCTTAGCACCATCTACCAACTCAATACAATGTTCTACCCAACTTACTTGACGGAGTTCCTTGTAATCAAAAGTGAATAGGTGTATGTACCTTGAAAAAGAGCTGGAGGTAGGATTCCTTCTCACTCTCCATCATAGCATCACCAATCTTTATTTGTTGGAGACGATCATCAACTTCTTCTTGAGATAATTTTATGGGGTCATGAGTTGGTGTGGTGGAAGGATATCCATGATCTGAAACATCAACCTCACTTTCTTCATCTTCGGTGTCCACTTCACTTTGGTACTAGAGTAATCGAGAGGATGTCCAATCATCGGTTTCATCACTTGAATCCACAGGTTACGCCTTATGATGTCGAGGATCACATTTATCTTCACCCTCTCTCTACCATGTCCAAGTGTCATGAAACCTTCATTCCAGTAGTTTCTCGCATGAACTCTCCTTAGCCATGGTCTTCCCAGCGACATTGGGTATGCAACAATACCATTTTCATCACACGAAAGTCTACCACACATACAACACCCATAACGAGATATTGCCACATTTGAAACTACACCCTTCGGTTTAGTTTTTCCTTTATTTAATGACCTTAACATAAGTGTTGAAGGGCGATCAATTTTAAACCCAACATATTCATTACAGGACTCGGTCATTACATTAATGCAGCACCTCCATCAACTAAGACATCATGAATTGAAATACCATTACATAATACCTCAACTTGTGGAGCATAGGGATCTCGCCTCTGCCTCCAAAGCAGGGACCTCAACCTCCTTCCTTCTTCGAGCATTGAGTCCACCTCGCAACTCCCGCCTCTTCTCGAGAAGACATAGCCAAGAGTTGACCATATGTAATATTTGCGAGGCCTTTTGGAGATCTTCCAAGATGGAGTATGGTCCTTGCCCCGTGAAATCGAGAAAATCCTGCACACCCAACTTTCTTCTCCTATGTTTCTTACTAGTTTCTTCTTTCATCTTCTTAGGATCATTTCCATCTTGATTATCTTTTTCTTTCTTTCTTTTTTTTGTTACAAACACATCTACTTCATTATTTCTGCTCTTATCTACTACATCAAAAGAATTCACAGTGCTTTTCCTTTATCATTATCTCCTTTACCGGATGTAGAAGCTCTATCTAGACAATTATACTTATAATGACCCTTTTATAACAACCATAACATACAACTTCAGAAATATTTCTTTTGGACCTCTATCTCCTCCCCGAGAACTAAATTCCTTTCCTTGAAGAAGATTAATAGTTAAGCTGACCCATCTTTTTGAGCAAATCTTCATACTCGGTAGATGTACTAGGAGAAATATTTGTACTCACCAGGGAGTGGTTGTGGATTTTGGACCAAAGGTGTTGGTGTAGGCTCTACTTTAGCAACAATTTCTTTGGGCTCCTCTTCCATGCTTTCTTCTTACCTTCTTGCAATCTCCTTTGCTTGTTGATGGTAGCTAGGCGGTCATACTTCACTCGTTGTCGATCTCTCGGCTTCATCCCAAGAATGAAGTGCTTACAGAGGAGATTATCCCATGCCATTCATCAACCCATCCACTAATCCTTCCTTTCGGATCGGGCATCGAGCTTCCTCCTTAGCTCTAGAACACGAGCATGATAATCCCTTATCTTCTCCTTCTCTCCTTGGGATAGCTTTGTGATCTCGATCATGAGATCTCGCATATTTACATTGTTCACCAAATTCTTCAAGAAAACTTTCAGTTAATAAATCCCATGAATTTTTCACATTATCACCTAGTGTTTCAAACCACCTAAGTGTTGAACCATCCAAAAAGGTAGGAAAAAATTCAGTCCATTGTTCCCTTCTTATAAGGCCATTACAAATACAAGATCGTTTAAACTCTTGAATGAAAGAAGAAGCATCTTCATTAGATTGAGCTGAAAAAATAGGAATCTTTCCCATTTTCAAAAGTAACCACCGTGAAATACCAACCCACAAGTATAATCAACAAGACTTATGTGCACAAATAATTGGAATCACTATACTAGAAAGTGAATTTACACCTTTCTACAGTAAAATAGAAATGACCACGGTAAACTATGGTAAAACTTGACTTACTGCGGTAAAAATTGACTTTACTATGGTAAACACTATTCACAGTAAAAAGTGAAGTTACTGCGGTAAATACTATTCACGGTAAAAAGTGACTTTATTGTGATAAATACTATTCATGCAAAAATGACTTTATCATGGTAACTACTATTCATGGCAAAAATGACTTTACCATGGTAACTACTATACTGCATAAAAACAAGGTTACCCTCAATTGATTTTTGACTAAGTGGGAATATCTCTCCAGAAAATCCACCAACGAGGAATGGTCTTGGCAACGGAACCAAAATGTCATCACCAATCCGGCACTATGATAATTCTTCACCGGGAACTCCTCGTGCTATGATTATTTACTAATGCACATCCTTTAGTTTGGTGGATGTAATCTGGAAACAAAACAACAACATAACACAAGAATACCATCGACTATGATAAGACGGAATGATGACAAATCTGAAATATCAAAGTAAATGATAATATTAACAGGAAATTGTTACAATCTCACCCATGAGGTACTTCAAGTGTTATTGACTTCACTTGCCTTACACCAAGACTATGGGAGAAACTTTACAATTACACCTCTTAATGGCTTCTTCAACACACCTTTAAACTGATGGCTTCCTTCGCACACTTCCTACAATATTTCTCACTACTTCCTTCTATGCTAAATGAGGGGGGTGGCCTCTCTATTTATAGAACTTCCAGGCTTATCCATCTTATCTCTAAGATAGGATAAGAAATCATTCTGACGAATCATATTCCATACCTTAACTCTTATCTGTACATGTAAGCTTATCTTTTAAAATAAGATAAACCTTATCATTTTACATGGGTTCCACATTTTTAGACTTTTTACAAATAAAATACACAAAATATTTATGACCTCACTCCTTGTCCTTATTACCAATATAATATTTCTAATTCCTAATCATGTAGACCCTACTTCTCTAATTACCCAAACTTTGACATTTTAACATTACCTAGGACCACTTACGACAAATATTTACTTTTTACAACATTCCTATTGTACTTTGACTGTTACCGTACTTCACATTATTGGCGGCACCATACTGATGGCGCCGTTATCTTCTATCAGACGCTACTACTAATTATACTTAACAACATCCTATTCCTAATACATACATTAATGAAATAGAAATTATGGAGGAAAATTTTAGTGTCGACAGACCGGGAGGTTAAGGGAGTTAATAAGGTACCCCAAAGCTATTTTTTCACTTTTTTTTTCTCTTTTTCCCCTTTTAAGCTAGATGTGGGCCGTGGGCCCACATTTCTTCTCTTTAAGTTGATCCTTAAGGTTTGAAACCTAGAAGAGAAAAAAATTCTCTTATGGCTTCAAGAATTCCATAATACTAGATCTACTCCCAAAACTCGAGAAAATGTTTGCAAAAATCAATTTCTTCCTTAGGGCCCTGTCCATAGCTTGGGATAGGTCTCTCTCTATTGTTGATCTTACCCCGGGGGGAAAAATGGATAACAAGGCCATTAAAGAGGAATAATATCTAGTGATGAACTACGAGGATCAATTCAAGAAACTATACTGTTACATCGGGTCATGATCAAACAATCTTTGGACTACACCAATGAGTTTCATACCTTATCGAGAAAATTTGGGTGCATGGGACACAGAAGCATTAGATTCTCAAATATAATGTAGTGGGTTATGATAATACATCTAGAAGAGATGAATTTTGCATGCATTGATACTCTTAGAGAAGCCTATGGATATGCGGTCAAGATCAAATCTTGCTCGAATATATGGGGAAACAAAGATACTTCGTATCTCAAGAAAAGGGAAACTAACACCAAGTAACAAGGAAAGGATGTACCACCACAAAAATAGGATAAGAAACAAACATGGAAAGATAATCCACAAAAAAAAAGGATGTGGTGTGAAAATCACAAGAACATGTACCATGACATGAGGAATCTGTCAAGCTATTATTAACAAAACTCTGCTAACAAAGTCATGGGAGCCAAATGTAGGAGAAGCCTCTACAGAGAACCAAGGTACACATGAAAAAGGGGAGCCAATTGTGGATGCAGATTTCTATATCATTGTTTCTTCCACATGAATAGTATCCCCACTAAAAAAAGATGCATAAATACTTCTACATCCACTTTTGGTGGGGATATTATTTGTGTAGGGTAATCTTGATATATAGATTTGCATTCACAATTAACTCTCCTTTTTATGTGCACCTTTGATCTCTACAAAGTCTTCTCCTATATCCGGCTCCCACGAATTTATTAGTAGAGTTTTGTTGATAGTTCAATAGTTCCTCATTTCATCGCACCTTCTCTTGTGCTTTTCACACCACATCTATGTTTCTTTTTTGGATTTTTTTTCCATGTTTGCTTCTTATCATTTTTATTTTGATTTGCATCATTTCCTTGTTGTTTGGTGTTAGATTTCCCTTTCTTGGAATATGAAGTATCTTTTTTACCCTACATTCAACTAATTTTTATCTTGATCGTGTATACCGATAGGCTTCCTAAGAGTATTGATGTCTACAAACTCCATCTCATCTTAGATGTAATATCGCAACCCATTACAATATTTGAGAATTTTATGTTTTTGGTGTCCCATGTGCCCAATTTTTTTGATCAGGTATGACTATCATTGGAGTAGTTTTGCACTATCGATCATGACCCCAATGTGACTAGTGTAGTTTCTTAAACTCGGTCATCATAGATTTTCATTAGATAGTATTCATCTTTGATGTCCAAACCACACCATGTTTCTAGGGGTTTTGGATTGAACTTTACATAATCATTATCATCCTCTTGTAGGGAGTACAATACCTTCCATTTTTAACATGAAGAGAGGCTTTCAAAAGTACAAACATTATCTTTTCATTATTTGAAAAATTATTGATAAAGAAATATGATTCTAGTTGATCGAGCCATTTATCCAATTCATCAACATCATTTTTCCTTCAAATTGCAAAATGTCAAAATTTACTTGTACCTTGAATGGTGTTGGGACCTCGAATGGTCTATTTGTGTGGGTGTAGTTGTAAAGGTGGGGTCAATTTAAATGATGACTTGAGAGAGGATGTCGGTGAATTATGCCATCATCTCCCTCCTCTTCCTCTCAAGGGCTTCATCAGGTAATACCATGAAGGGATATCATATTTCCTCTTACATTGCTTGATGTCATTTGAAGCGATAAGGAAAGTAATACGAAGGATTGTGGGTCTAGACATCCTACTTCTAGTATTCTGACATCATGTGTTTTGACATGCAAGAGTGGAACAAACTTTCTTTGATACCACTGATCCATATTGAGGTGCAACTCAATGGACAACACACTAACAATGGTGCTTAATGCATTATAACAATCAATTCACAATGAAAGAGTTATAAAAACTAATGTTATTGCAATTCCAAATGTAGACACCATTTTTCACCCCTAGGTGACCCAACACTCATTAATCACACCATCATTATTCACATTATTATTCCTATCCTAAGTAAATTATAATTTACCATCATAAATCTTAGTTTACTTGCGTAAAATATTATTTACCCTCCCCTAATCACCTAAAACCAACCTAGCCCTATTTATCCTACCCATATTAACCCTATAACGTCTTCCTACTTGGATTCCTAACCTACCACCGCTCATGAAACAACCTTAATCCTTGGATGGTAAGTGGTTTTAACCATTTGTCATCTTTTCATTACTTGATTTTTGAAATCTTCAGATAAATTGATGACAATCCGTGATCATCGACGATCGTTGCGGGCATTGTTGATCCTATATAAACGACCTTCTGTCCATTTTCATAGCTAGACATGTTAGTCGAGATTGATTTGGGAATGAATTGTTGCACCTTCATACAACATCATGACACTAGGATATATCAACACTCTGCCACCATTCCTTGGAGAACTCTTGTCAACTAATCTACAAGCCTTTTGGAGCTCTGTCATCCTTAGAAGCATTCAACAAGGTTAGTACATTTTTATTTATCCTTTTTAATCATATTATGCATTTATAATATTCTACAATCAGTCATCTATATCATCTTTCATAGCCACTTTACATTCATTCCTCCATTTAATCATTTGATCATCTTTTATAATATGTACAGTTTTGTCAATGATCACTATCACTATTTAAAAATGTCGATCGAAAATGAAAATTAAATTTGAAATAAAAAAGGAATAATGCTACAAGTTCATTTTCTTCTTTCTTATTTCTCAACATTGCATTTTGTTTGACATCTCAACAAATAAAAACTTCCTTTTGGATCTTAAAATGGATCTTCATTTGATTTTCATCTTGCCTAATTAGGATTTGAAAGAATTTAACTCACAAAACTCCCTTCACACATAACCAAACCACATATCACATCAAATTTGCATTTTAAACAACTCCTCTAGGTGAATTTGTATTACTGGATTTCATCACTAAGAGGATAAGTTGACTCAATATTTTGGCCGAGTATAAACAATTTGGTGGTATGATGAGGGTCATCAATCCTCACTATTAATAATGTCAATCCGGGTTGGTGTCCGAAGAAGTCGATGCATTAAGAAAAAAATCTTGAAAGCCTCTCCCTTAAACAAAATCTAAACTTGTATAAAATAAATCACACATACGAAGAAATTTAAATGCACAGTGATAAATGTAAACACACTTGTAGGAATAAAAGGCACACTTACATAAAGGAAATCACACTTAGAAATGTAAACACACTTACATAAATTAAAATTGTTGAATTGGAAATAAGTAAAATTAAATGAAACACCTATAGGTTTACCTCTTGAATTCTAAATGTTACAATACAAAGAGGATATTAACACAACAAGATGATAATTACAAAAAAAGAAATAAAAACAAATTATTACAAAATAAAAACACAAATATACAGATCCATCTTCCTTAGAATGAGTAACTCGTTATCATTCTTGGAAGAGGATTTAAATCATGCTTCAAGATCTTAACTCAAGTCTACTACAAAATAGGAGAGAAAAGAATAGATTCATTTCTTGGCAAAAAACATTACATATATGAGTGTTGAAAGTTGCATTTATAATTTATGCGTCCAACCAACTCCTTATTTTGGGAGATACAATATGATCTTATCTTTATTCTAATCCTACGGTAAAAGCACAATAAAATGACTTTTTGGTATGTTTTGTACCATTATAAACATGAATTTTCAGTTTCATTGATTTTCTAAAGGTAATAGCCATAAAACCATACACATTCATGAAATTCCACAAACTAACGAAATGTTTTATTTAGAGTGTAGAATACATGTAAATTTAATAAAAAAATTAAAAAAAAGTGGTCTTTTTTTTTAATTTTATTCATACATTGTTTTTATGTTATAAAAGAGGAATGACTTCCCGGGTGGTTCTTTTAAATGAAAATTTATTTTTCACCATGAAATTTTAGATATATGTTTAAGATTTGAATTTTGAGGTGCTGTCAAATTTTCATTACCAAGATTTTACTTATATTTGTTTTTAATTAATTATTTAGTAAAAAAATTTTCAAATAAATGGTGTACAAATGTTTATGCAATAAATTTTAAGATTTTTCGAAAAATTGAATTTTTTTTCACAGGTAAGAAGAAGACTTCAACAAATAGTAATTTTATTTTTTCAAATTTTTTTATATTTTTGCTATTTTTCAAATTGGGTTGATTGTGTATGATTGATTGTCCTAAAATACCATATGTTAGCAAAATATAAAAAATAAATAGTAAAACATATTTTTTTAAAAATGAAAATTATATTTTTAGAAAGCTAATAAAATTCTATATTTTGTGTTAAATTTTTGTAATTTTATTCATTCGTTAACCCTAATTACGTGGCACCTAAGTGGCACATTTTGGCATAAAATTATCCTCCAAATGGATTGGAAATGGCAAAATTAAATGTGCCACTATAGGTTTCGCCGCGAGACTAAATGTTACGCGTGAAGGGGTTCGCATGACAGGGGGTCACGTGAACCCCCTTAAAAAAAAAATAAATCACCCAAAACTATATAAATATCTATATATAACTCATCTTCCTTAGCCAAAATTATTTGAATCGAGGGGTTCCTTGAAGAGTGTTTTGAACCCCCATTTGCGCGAAACTTTCTTCTTCATCCTACGTGGAGAGAAAAGGCGAAGGGGTTCACGTGAAAGGGGTGTTCGCGAACAACCTCGATTTGAAAGTTGCATTTATAATTTCCCAACTTCTTACTCCTTTTGGGACATGAAGTGGGACTTACATTCTAATCCTGAAATAACTAAGATCTCCATCTCCACAAAATATGGAGAGATATATTATTGGAGTCAAAGTCTTATCTCACTTATTTTAGGAAGATTTGCTCACAAATCTTCTCCTTGCTTTTGGTAATAAGAACCATAATGATTTTATTATTCTATATTATTGGAAGAACACTTTTTCCTCAAAATATGATTTTGACCAAAAACCTCTCTTAGATTTTCTATTTCACTTTTCTATTTTCATCTCATTTTATGAAACTTTTAGTGCTCATCTGATACACTTTTCCTCGAGACTACAACTCATTGAAAGTTAGATTTCTCTTCATTGGTAAAACCTGTAGAAAATATAAATGAAGTTTATGTTAAAAAAATTGCTATAAACAAAAACCTCTCTCATATTTTCCATTTGACTCTTTGATTATTCACAGTCCCCATTTTGGAACTAACTCTAAAGTGAGTTAGGAACTAACTTAAATAGCTATAACTTTTGCATATGATCTCGAATTGAGATGATTATTTTTTGAACTTGCATAACTTTTTGAGAGAAATCTGAATATGAAATTAAATTTGAGTTTAGAAATACCATCCATGATAAATTCCACTTTTCCCAATACTAGCATTATCTTTCCTTTATGGCCTACATACACAAGACTTTGCATCTTTTCCCAAATAATCAATAGGATTAGTCAACAAAATAGATAACAAAATATTTCTAAAGAATGAATAAGATATATATCCTATATTCTATCTTAAGCAAAATATAAGTTCCTAGATTACATTTAAATCCACTTTCAAAGGTAACTTGGAAGGACAAAATAATGGTAATTTATGGCCAATTTATGGCCTCATCATTGCCCCACACTTAATCTTATGCATGTCCTCATGCATTATATTATTATCTCCTTTTCTTAGAGTCTTCTCCACATTGAGCTTATGCATGTATGCATTCCATATATATTTCAAAGATAGGTTCTTGTGGATTTCCTTATGCTTATTTCCATTTTTTTCAGGCGGGTTCTTGTGTGGATCTCCTTTTCTTTGTTTTTGATTTTCTCTCTTCAATACAACATGTTCTTGTGTGGATCTCCTTCTATTGCTTTTGATCTCTTTTCTTTTACTTGGTTCTTGTTTGATATATTTTTGCTTTGCTTTTGATCTTCTTTATTTTACAAATGATTCTTGTGTGGATACCTTTACCTTCTCTTTTGATCTCTTTCTTTTTGGTAGATTCTTGTATAGATCTCCTTCTGCTGTACCCTTTTGATTTTATTTTTTTGTACAATAGGTTCTTGTGTGGATCTCCTTCTACTATTTTTTTAATTTTCTTTCTTGTACAACAAGTTCTTATGTGGATCTCCTTCTATTGTTTTTGATTTTCTTTCTTGTACAACAAGTTCTTGTGTGGATCTCCTTCTGTTGTTTTTATTTTCTTTCTTGTACAATAGGTTCTTGTGTGGATCTGAAATTCATTACTTTTGATCTCTCTTTTTGGATGTACAACATGTTCTTGTGTGGATCTCCTTCTGCTACTTTTGATCTTCTTTCTTTACAATAGGTTCTTGTGTGGATCTCCTTCTGCTACTTTTGATCTCCTTTTCTTTTATAGCAGGTTCTTGTGTGGAGCTCCTTCTGCGTGTCTCATATTTAAAATCAAAATACATACCTCGTGTTTCTCCTTCTCTCCCGCACTTAAGCTCATGCATGTCCTCATGCATGTTGTTTATTCATGGTTGCCCATAAATTAGACTCTAAAAGTTTGATTGCAAAGAGGTGCACATATTTTTCATATAAGTAGGGGAGATATGAATTTTATCTTTCCTTCCTTGAAGATTTTAAAATTGGATCTAGTTGTAATAAAAAAACTTAAAAACTTAAAAATAAAATAGTAGAACAAAATAACTTGATCATACCTCTAGTTGTCCTTGTCATCCTATTGTTAACATGGTTAACATGGTCAAATAGTGTTGAGAAGAAAGCCACCGCCATTTAATCTTGATTGATTTTTTGAAGAAGAGCCACATTTTGTTATTTGTTATTTAAAGCTGGCAATCAAAAGCAAGTTGGTTTTCCAATCAAAGTTTTTTTTTTTTAATATTTTTTTTCTTTTGATTGGCCAACAAGCTGGTTTTCCAATCAAATCCTTTTCTTTTTTTTTATTTGAAATGATAGCATGAGAAGGATTAAAGAAAAATTTGATCCATCATCAGACTATATTCATCAAAGTACAACTTGTGTAAAATAGGAAGCAATGTCTGAGATCTCATAAAAACCTTTTTGCATACTTAGTAACTCCAAGAAGATTTCCAAAAATTGTGTAGACAATTTCTAGGTCTTCAAAGCCAACTTGAATTGAATTGGAATCACCATAGTAATCTTCAAATCCCAAACTAGTGATCTTAGGAGATGGATTGTGTTATGTATCTATGGGTCCCTCCAAACTACTCCTTGGTTGATATTGTTGGTGCACAAAAATATGCATGTTGGTACCAAGAACAACTTTGGAAATTCTTGTGGATGTTAGCATGAAAAAAAAATGTTTGTCTTGATATTCACAATAATTGTTTCTTCATGTTATACAAGCATATACAAAAATGAAGAAATTGAAAGACATGAAAACAAATTTTTCTAATGGATATGGTTCAGGGATTGAATTTTATTATGGGATGAAAAAATAATTTGGATGGGTGGATTTATTATGAGTGGGTTTTTATTTTGGCCCTAATGAAATCCCTGAATATGGATGGAGTTAATTAGAAATACTACCACTTCATTATTGCAAACTAGATAAGCCAATTTTTTACTAAGGTTATGTGTAATAAGATCACTGAGCTATTAGTTGATACAAGGAAAATGGTGGTGGTTATCAAGAATGACATATGATATTTCATCAACTGGATCTACTTCCAGATTCAATATCATATTCTACCATTTCCAGATCTGAATTCTTTGTTTATACCATTATACCTTTTTGATCAAACATATACACAAAGTTAGTTTGTGGGGAGATAAATATTTATAATCTAATATTCCTAATTGTAGAAATGAAATTTTAATCTACTTGCAGGAAATAAAATTCTAAAGAAACTACTTACCAAATACTTCAATCACATAATTTGTTAAAAGGTATTCTACTTTCACTAGAATATTCTTTTAGAGAACTCTGAATCTCCTAATAACACCGTGTCCCTGAAAAACAATGCCAAAATGATGAGGGTCATCAATCCTCGCCATTAATAATGTCAATCGGGTTGGTGTCCAAAGGTTGTATGCATTAAGAGAAGAAGATTTTGGAAAGTAGTTCCTTAAACACAATCCAAACTTGCATAAAATAAATCACACATGCAGAAATTTAAAGGCACACTTGTAGAAATGTAAACACACTTGTAGGAATATAAAGGCATGCTTGCATAAAGGAAATCACACTTGTAGAAATGTAAACACACTTGCATAAATTAAAATTGTTGAATTGGAAATAAGTAAAATTAAATGAAACACCTACAAGGTTTACAACAGACTGAATGTTACAATACAAAGAGGAGAACAACACAACAAGATGATAATTACAAAAAAGAAATAAACACAAATTATTAAAAATAAAAACACAAATATACAGATCCATCTTCCTTAGAATGAGTGGCCAACTCATTCCTTGGAAGATGATTTAAATCATGCTTCGAGATCTTAACTCAAAACTACAAAATATTGGAGGAAAAGAACAGATTCATTTCTTGGTAGAAAAATTACATATATGAGTGTGGAAGGTTACATTTATAATTTATGCATCCAACCAACTCCTTATTTTGGGAGATACAATCTGATCTTATCTTTATTCTAATCATAACAACTAAGATCTTCATCTCCACAAAATATGAAGAGAGATATATTATTGGAGTCAAAGTCTTATCTCACTTATTTTAGGAAGATTTGCTCCCAAATATTCTCCTTGCTTTTGGTAGCAAGAATCATAATGATTTTATTCTTCTACATTATTGGAAGAGGTTTTTCCTCAAAATATGATTTTGACCAAATACCTTTCCTGGATTTTCCATTTGACTTTGTTGTTTTTGATTTTGGAACTTTTGACGCTTGTCTGATACACTTTTTCCTCGGATTGCAGTTCACTAAAAGTTAGATTTATCTTCATTGGTAAAATTTATTACAAATATGAATGATTTTTGTTAAAATATTTTTATGGACAAAAAATTCTCTTCGTATTTTCCATTTGACTTTTCTGTTTTTGTTTATGGAACTTTTAGCACTGCTCGTTTGATACACTTTTCCTGGGACTCAGCTCACTAAAAGTTAGATCTCTCTTCATTGGTAAAACCTGTAGAAAAATGAATGAGGTTTTTGTTAAACACATTTCTATGAACAAAAACTCTCTCATATTTTCCATTTGACTTTTCTATTTCTGTTTATGAAACTTTTAGTGCTCATCTGATACACTTTTCCTCGGACTATAACTCACTGAAAGTTAGATTTCTCTTCATTGGTAAAACCTGTAGAAAATATGAATGAGGTTTATGTTAAAAACATTGCTATGAACAAAAACCTTTCTTAGATTTTCTATTTAACTCTCTGATTATTCACTAAAGTTTTCCCCATTTGATGCAAGTTCGGAACTAAAATAAATCGTGAGTTCAAGAACTAACTAAATCTAAATTTTGCGAGTTCGGAACTAACTCTAACTAAATATGTGAGTTTTGGAACTAACTTAAAACAACTATAACTTTTGCATACGATCTCAGATTGAGATGATTCATTTTTTGAACTTGCATAATTTTTGAGAGGAATCTGAATATGAAATCATATTTGAGTTTAGATATACCATCCATGATCAATTCCACTTTTCCCAATACTAGCATTATCTTTCCTTTATGGCATGTATACACAAGACTTTGCATCTTTTCCCAAATAATCAATAGGATTAGTCAATAAAATAGATAAAAAAATATTTCTAAAGAATGAACAAGATATATATCCTATATTCTATCTTAAGCAAACTATAAGTTCTAGCTTACATTTAAATCCACTTTAAAGGTAACTTGGAAGGAAAAATAATGGTAGTTTATGGCCAATTTATGGCCTCATCATGGTATATCAGATAAGAACCTAACACCCTTATTATTGTGGGACCATGAAGTGAGGGGGTAGGCCCCAATACCACACCTCGTATCGACACCAGTACAGATCTGGGCCTCATACCTTTGGGTATATTAAGGAATCCGACCTTAAACTTACCTAAAACCAACCTTAGCTGACCTTTTCTTAGTAACCTTTCAGTCATCTTTTTCATTTCACACTTTTCTTAAATTAATCAAGATAAGCAACATTTTGTGTGTGACTTGTTTGTAATAGTATTAAAAAACCAATTTTCTTTTTCTTCATTGATTTTGTGCTTAGTTTATGGTTTCGAATAGACAATAATACCGTCTACAAAACATTGATGATGTGACAAACCATCTTCAACAATCCTTAGACTCTCTTAAGTCCCACCTTAAAAACATTCCAAACATAATTGATGAATTCTAACCACATACATAGACTAACCAAGAACCCCGACATTCTCCTAGTACCTAGTCAACCACATTAGAAATTCCAAATCCACCTAGCCCATGGTTCTTCAACAATGGTGATGCCATCTTCAAAGGAATTTTGAATTCTAACCGGGTTGCCCTTGATGTTTACCTTTCTTCCTAAGGTGTCTTCCTCCAACAACTAGAGCCATAAAAATGACCCCACGTTACTATTTTCACCTTCGATCATTCCCAACTCATCGACCCTAATCACAAGCCTATTATCCAGCAAATTCATCCCTATACCATTACTAATGAATCGGAAACATCAGTTCCTCCTTCATCATCCCATGTTGTTAGTTTCAACCTTAACGTTATCTCATCACAAGACACGTTTAACTAACAACCATCTCTATCATCGGATCCCTCATCAATATCGATGCAGACTCAAAAACCAACACTACCACATATCCTTCTATATCCAATCCTGCAACCTCGAACGCTTCTCCTCCACCTCTTGTGAGCTCGTTTGTTATCTCCCTTACTACAATCCCTCATATTGCATCTTAACATATCCCATCATAACAACCTACATCCTCAATCCAAAATCTAGTCATGTCTATCCCCACATCTATACCCCTCATTAATACGAGTTCCATTCTTTAGCACTCACCTCTTTTCATAGTAGGCATCTATTGCCCAGTCTCACAATACAACACCATCCCTTCTCTCTGTACATATCATAGTCGTCTCGACCCCTTATCCACACTTCCATCCCTATCCCTTATCAATAAATTCAACCCTCACAACCCTTAGTATTTCAACATCCCCACAACATTCCCATAAGTACCCCCTTCATCATAATGTCTTATTACCATATCAGTTATACCAACAATCAAACCCATATATCTATAATCAACCTAGCTTGTTGTCTTCAAATCTTTAACAACACCCTCAAAGCGATCCTTGTAAGCATTCATGAATAGAATTGTAAGCCTTAAAGTTGCCACCATGGGTTGTAAAATCACCCTGTCATATGAACAAATCTACAAGTAACCCATCCACCCATCAATACCTTTTAAATCTTATCCCCCACACTGGGAACTCTCAAAATTTATCAAATTCTACAAGAAAGGACCATCAACAACACATTAGAGATTTTCACCATGCATGTTATCTCATTTCCCACAATTAATATCTCATGTTGAGGAAAGTTCCCATGTCTTTAGTAGGACTTGCCCTTGATTTATATAATAACATCCCTCTTCTCTCTTTACTTTTGCAGAACTCACACAGTTGTTCTTAGAGAATTCCTCCATCAACGTCACCTGTAAAATAACCATCACTAATCTCTACACTATTAAACAATTTAAAGACGAGTATGTTGTAGATTTCATCACTCGATGGTGGAGGATTATCAATCAACTATCCTTCTCTCTCCCACAAACCAATTTGATCGAGTTATTCACTCGATCTTGCGCTAAACATATATCATTAACACTTCAAATCCAATCCTTCTAGAAATTTGACAAAGCCTTTACCGTGGACCACAAATTGGAGCTTCATGCTCTTGAAGATGGTAAAGTCAAACTCAAATCAAAGAAACCCAAACCTAAGTCCTCATTTAAACCCTCTTCTAGTAATGATAAATCCAAAGGCTCAATAAACACAGTCTTTATAAAATACGTGTCCAAAGGAAATTCAAAATCCACACGGACTTGACCTCAACGTAACTACACACCCATCGGAGAATATTATAGTGTAGTTTTAAAAAAACTCCTAGTCACGTGTATGACCAAACTTCCCCTTATCCACCATATTGACAAATATGTTTCTAAACCCTCATGGTATCGAGACAATGATTATTGTAAATACCATCAAGTCTAAGGCCATGACATCAAAAAGCATCGTTCATTTAGAAATGTCCTTTAGGATCTTATTGGCCGAGGTGACCTATAACTTAACATTCCAAACACACCTCCTAATCAAAACTTGGATGTGTTTAAAAATATTTCTGAAGCATGCCCCATCCACCAAGTAAACTTGAATCAAGCATTATCAACTCCCATCATACTGTAACCACCGTTAAAGATGTCTCACTTAAACCTTCAATACATGATGCTTCTACCACAAAAGTACTAATGAATCACCCAACTCTTACAATCTTATCGTTAAAAAGACCACAAACCCTCTCACATCTATCACATCCTCTTTAGACCCACTTACTACCTCTTTAAAAGTCCCAAAAAGAAACCTATCATAGAAATCACAAAAATCTCTTTTAAAGACCATGTCACTCGACACCACATCCAAAATCTCAATAAGTCCACTACATAATCCACAATCCATTCATCCAAACAAATATAAAGCGTACCACCCAATCATCAAACAACCTTATCACAAAACAAATAACCCTTACCTTCTATCTTAGGGCCTCATCCCTCATCTAAATTCACAGTCACTATTACAGAATCTAAGGTCATTCCTTAATCGACACCTAAACATGTCGCATGCAACATGACCTCATCAAAGTCAAACCTCTAAATCATTAAATTGCATGCATAATCCTTCACCTTTACCATCATCCCCGAGATAGTTACGACAAGGTACTATACTAACACCCTAAAAAATCTCATCCAATCATCTACCATAACATTACCTCCTATTAAGTTATCTAACTCTCAAGGGTGGAAACCCTCTTGGTACAATTATGAAGCATTATGTGCATACCATTGAACACTAGGAAAGTCTACACGAGGACTCGTAAATCCCTTTATGTTATTATTGAAGCCTTACAAACAAAGGGATTCTTCCTACGAGATCCAAAACATTTGAATCAAATCAAACAAACACGTCAAATCCCTAAAGCCACCCCTTATGAACAATTATCCAACAACACATCCATATCCAACAAGAGTGAGACATCTTCTAGTAAGACTTCACTCCATCAAATAGACATTGTTTGCATAACTACAAGAGCACGTGCGCAAGATGCCAAAGCCTTAGACAAAAATAGGCCCAAAGTCTCTATCTCCGTTGCTCTTGAATAACCTAAGCCAACATATTTTAAGGCCAAGGTGACCATCTTTCGCTCTCCACACCCAATCTACTACCTCTACAAAACACTATCATTAAAAAACTCCATCAAGCCCCTATTAAAATGTCTCTCTAAAAGCTTATTATAAACTTTCCACAACACCGACAAACAATGATTGAGGGTCTCTAGTCCATCTCAGTACCATCAGACAATCCTCAACCATTCACCAACCTTGTTAACACTTTTAAAATGTCCGCCTCTATCACTTTTGACGATTCTGAAATCCCATCCGTACAGCTTGAAGACCACGACCTTCCACTCTTCGGCACCACCTAAATTAATGATACTCTCGTCAAGATGGTAATGATAGAAAACGACACAAATATCAACATCATATCATCTCAAGCCTTCAAACAATTCTAGTTATCTAACACCATCATTGCCCAGTCACTTGTTGTGTTGTACACCTTTAACGACATCATTGCCCCTACATTAGGCATGGTCATGGTGTCCCCAGATTTCATCCTGAAATCTGTGACTACCCTATCCGAAATTTTTTGTACTTTTAAAATAATGGGTCATTTTGTGTTTTTATTGCCTGAAAGTTCTTGTATTGTGTCAAGATATTCCCAAAGAGCCATATTAGCCTTTTTTCGCCAAATACCCGGATGCCCAAAATTGTTTATATTACGTCGTGGATTTGTCTCATGGAAATTTGTATTTAATTATTTTGAGCCCCGTATGAGGCTATTTGCGCTCCATTTTAACTCTGTTATGATCGAACATATCATTATTACCTTGTACTAGAAGGATTTTAACTAGGAATAAGTTTTGGGCTTTATTTGTAACTTTTGGCAATTTTTCGTGTTTTTTGTGTTGTTAGTTTCGCTTTTCTCGTGAAATTTCTCTAGAACAATTCCTTTGCTGGGTAAGCCCGATTTTTGGCCTGGAGCAGCTGGAAAACATATACGCACATTATGCCCGGAGGAAGTCACCATCGGAGGTCTGGATCACTGGGAAAAAGTGAAGTCGTGCACGGAAAAGCCCCTGCGGGGATGGACGCATTTTTGGAAAACAAAGGATTTAAGCTGCAGTGGGAAAAATAGAAGCAGCAGGCAAGTGGGATTTTATTGCCTGCCTTGCAGGGTACTTTTTCCCGTGATAGAAAATTCACTTAAGCTGCATAGTGGGAAAAATAGAAGCGGCGGTGGTGGGATTTTGTACTGCACAGGTACTTTTCCGTGATATAAAATTCACTTAAGGCTGCAAAGTGGGAAAGTTAGAGGTGCAGGTGGGGAATTTATTGCCTGCCTTGCAGGTAAAAATTCCCATGGTGAAATAAAAGAAAAGTGACTTAAGTGAAATCACGGGATTTTATTGCCTGCCTTGCAGGTAAATAATCCCATTGTCAAAGTCAAATCACTTAAGTGGATCATGGGATTTCCGGGGCTGCCTTGCAGGGTAAAGAATCCCATTGTCAAAAATTCTTAAAAATAGAATTCTATTATGCAAAAAAGTGCGCCCAAGCTTGGAGGAAGTCAACAAGTCAAAGATGAAATAAAAGAAAGGATTTAAAAGCATTAAAATTAATTTATTTAATCGCTGCCCTCTTCCTCTCAAAAAGTGTGCCCTATTTGGGTATTATTTAATGTTTTTAAGGCATTAAAACATTAAATTAATTTCT
Organism: Taxus wallichiana var. yunnanensis; assembly: GCA_018340775.1. Classification (NCBI taxonomy): domain Eukaryota; kingdom Viridiplantae; phylum Streptophyta; class Pinopsida; order Cupressales; family Taxaceae; genus Taxus; species Taxus wallichiana. The sequence goes on from CM031244.1 coordinate 443,002,974, forward strand.
ATTTTCGTGGCTATGGTCAAAGCACCTTTGTGAAGCTTAAGTGAAGTGATGTGTGAAGGATTAAATTGGATTAATTTAATTTATTAGATGGTTATCCTTAAACATGCTATTTTTAAAAGAGAAAAGCATGATTTTTAATTAATTAATTGCCTTTAATTGTTAGGGCAATTATTAATTATAGAATGGTGAAGGTTATATAAGCATGGGTAGCCATATGGGTGAATTATTTAATTCACAGGTAAAGAATTGCAGCCAAGAGGAAAAGTGTGCCCCCATTTGAAGAAGGATTTTGCTCAAGCAAGGTGGCAACAAGGCTAAAAGCTTCCAGATTTGGCGCATGCTTTGAAGGAGGTTGATCTTTGTCTGCATAATTGTTTGCATAGGTGTTACAGGAGCTCAAGTGTTGTTGAAAGGATTCATACTCTCTTTATGTGCAAATTAAACACCATTTTTGGGGCAGTGAGCATGAAAAGTGCAGATTTTTACAATTTAAATTCACTATTCATGCTCGGTGGCCATTTTTGTTGAATAAATTATAGAATTCATTACAGGTGCTTTACAAAAGAAAAGGAGTTTTTATCAATGTCCAATACATTGCATATATCCTCCGAATCTAAAGAATTGTCCAGATCTGCACTAGTATTGAAGAAATCCGGCCAAGTAAGAAGAAAAAGAATTATTCAGACAAAGATAGACAAAGCTATGGCGAAGAAAGATGAAAAAGAAAGCACAACGGAGTCATGCATCACTTCTAAATTTGTAGATATTGGAGACACGGATCTAGGCTCAAAACCTCTTGCTGAATTGATAGACAAATCCAGAGCAGGAAAAACTTCACTCATGCGTGCAGATTAAAAGCAGTGGAATTATTCGAGTTGTAGCTTTTCCATCCATAGCCCAGTTGCCAAAGTTTGTTATGCAGGTGCAGATCCATATCCAGATGCAGATGCAGATGCAGATGCAGATCTCATAGTTGCAAAAGCTTCGGCATAAAGGCTTCATCCTCTTGTTTCGAATGCAGCCCGTGAAGAAGTCAGTGCGTGGAAAATTCCTTCCAAGATCCTGTGCATGTGCTCTCATCTTCCAGTTAAAGCCTTCATTGAATTTTCATTCACCCTGAGTGCTTTCCAGAATTTTTAATTGCTCATATGCAATTAAAAATAAGGATGATGAGTTATCTATGGCCAACCTTGCACTGATGCATGTACTGGAGAAGAACTGCAAAAGCTTCAAAGGATAAAAGAGAAGACAATGCGAAGGAAAAATTCTAGCTTGCTTCCAATTCCAAAACTGCTTGCAATTCCACTTGTTTCTAGATCCACAGCTGCTTAGATCCAGTTTGAATCAGCTGCATGCAGACATGAAAAAGGACAAAGTCAGCTTTCCTCTTCCTTCTTCTTTCCTCCGACAAAGTAATTGAGCGATCAATTAAATTATACAACTTAAGTGATTGGTTTAAAAGCCATTACTTGAAGAAGTCAACTACTTGGAGATAGGTGGCATGTGCAAAATAGAAGGTTCTATTTTCAGTTGCAAATCATACATGTCATGCAAAGAGGAATTCCAGGAGGAGATTGCCAGTTGTTTCTTTTCCAACTTCCACATGTGTCAGTTCAACTAAAGCTTCCAACTTGTAATTGCCCCTCTACATTCTATAAGTAGAGGAAGAACCTTGAGTTAATCGATCGAGAATTTGTAGCGGTAATCCCGAGTTCTAGACTTTGTGTTGAACTCCTGAGAGCAACTTGGAGCAAAGGAATACAAAGGAGCAGGTTTCCAGAGAACTTTGTGTCATGGTGTATTGTGTTTCTTGCTTTGAATCTTAGATCTCTTGATAAAATTTGTGTTATTTTAGATATAGATCTAGAGCTGCCTTTGTTTTATAATTCGTGTGTTCATATCTATTAAGTTTTTATATGTGCATATAATTAACTCTGCTATCTACTAATTGGGATGCACATATTCCTCATTTCTTCTCTCGTATTTCCTTTACTTCTTTCTTCTATAACTTTCCTTTCTTAAACAAATGCTTACTTACCGAACTTCTTAGTTATGGTTCATGAACTAAGTGGTTAAAGTAAAACCCCTGATAGATAATAACACATTTTTATTGACAAATCTGACACGGGAGCCTCACCGGTTAAATGAGGGAGATTTATCTCATGATTGCCTAGGTTTGATGCTATGCAGAAAATCTAGCCAACAGTTTTTGGTGACTCTCTGGGGAATAACTATCTTTGCAGATCAAAGCTTATCTTTTGAAGATCAGAGTGTTTTCCATACAAATCTCAACTTGGCTAAACGTCCATTCACCCGATCCGTGAAGGCACAAGGAAGGACTGATCATTTCTTTAGACTGCAGGAGAAATTCAATTTCAATCATCCTCCTCAAGTTAGAAGCTGTAGATCTAGTCTTTCACTAGGAAGAAGAGTGCAAACACATCCAGATCCTGGATCATCTTCAACATATTCCGGCAGCTAGAATTATTCATCAAGTCTATTCTCAAAGAAGATGTGCTCCTTTCATGATGCAAAATCAACCACTTGCCCCTGCAGTGCCTGTTCCATGGGGTGCAACCTTTGGACCTTTGAATCTGACTCCCTATGCATGATCTACCTAAAGGGACGAGAAAGAATTTTCCAAAATTCTTTGGAGATGGCAAGCAGAATCCAGATGACCATTTGGCGGCTTTTTCATATCTGTGGAGTGCTTGCGATCGAACATGAAGATGTATCTCGTTGAGAATCTTCATAAAGACTCTGCATGACTTGGCTTGAGAATGGTTCTACCGGTTAGCTCCTCGGTACCATAACCAATCGAGCTCTTATGCGGGATGCGTTCTGAAAATATTCAAGGCAATTTGAAGATTCAGCACTTTGATAACCTTGGTGACTCAATTGAAGAAGGAGCCACATGAGCACATGCGGGATTTTATTGTAAAATTCCAAAGATTACTGTACAAAATTCCGGCTTCTGCTTCTCTGAATGATGAGAATCAAAAAGTGTTCTTCATCAACGCTTTACTTCCTGAAGTAAGCTATCAACTGCGAAGAGCACGTCCTACTGACTTGTTAGCAGCTCAAAACATGGCGGTTGAAATTGAAGACGACCTCATCATGGCTGGAAAGATAAAGAGCAACACTTCTAGAGCTGAAATTTCATCCTCTGCTACTACTTCTGATTCATTGCTGCAAAAGTTAGCAAATGAGATGATGCAGATGAAGAAACAAATGGCTCAAATGGCTCAAGGCAACAATATTGCCCTTGCTCGGAATTTCAACAACAACCGGAACCGCATTGTTGGTTCCCAAAGATTAGCAATTGAAGCTACTCCCAGAAAAAACGTGGAGATGAATGAAGAAGACTAGGAAGCTGATCGTTGATCAGTTCGAGAAGGATGATTTTGTAGGTCTTGCTGGCGACTCCAACATTAATTTCCTAAACTACAAATCTGAACATGATGATGAGAAACTTCATGAAGATGATCATGGTCATGCATATGCAGTACTTACAAGATCACAAACTCGCCAAGCTGAGGCATTAGCTAACGAACAAAGAAGGGGCAGCCCTTTACCTTCTTCTTTAGCTCCTAGAGATAAGAATGCAAGTTCTTCATCTCAACCACAGAAAGTGGCTCAGGTATCTGAATCTATTTCTTCTTTTGACATTATTGATCATGCCAAGAAAATTAAAGTTCAAATGTCAGAAGCCGAATACCTGAGAGCTTTTCCTGAGCAGTTAAATATGCTAGTCAAATATGTGCAATCACCAGGACAATCCAGTAAATCAAAAGGCCTTTTGCCTAAGCCCAAAGATACTCCTCCACAAAACAACACTGCAGTTGTTAAATCCTCACCATCTTCTGAAAGAGTAGAACCTTTCTATGTCTCCTTATTGCTTAATGGTTTCAAGTTAAGCAATTGCATTTTAGATTCAGGTGCTTCTGACAATGTCATGCCAGCTAAAGTTGTAGATGCTCTTGGGCTTACCTTGACAAAAACCATAAAAAGGTGTTACTCCATGGAGAGACAAGTCCCTTTAATCGGACAAATCAAAGATGCACAAGCTGTTTTGGTAGCTTTTCCTGATAAAAGATTAAAGATGACAATTCTAGTTGCAGATATTCCTGTCTCCTACGGGATGTTCTTTGAGTAGAAACTTCAAAAAAACTAGGAGGAGAAGTAAAGATAGATTGGTCCTGTGTGCATATTCTCATCAAAGGGCTTAACCATAAGTGGAGCCGGAAAAGAAGTCAGTACATGGTTACAAAATCAAGATCCTAGATCTCAGATTCTTTTCAGAATCGATCATGGGGTTTACTTCTTAGAAATGGATAAAGACATTCTAAAGACAAAACTTCGACCGGATCAGAGCCAGCAAAAGAAGAAGAAAAGTTTGGACTCTAGAGTTTAAAGGCACATGTTGTTCTTTTGGATCAGGAGCTGGCGCTCTACTAATATCTCCAGATCATGAGGTATTTCCATACTCCCACAAGCTGATGTTTGAGAACACCAATCATACGGTGGAGTATGAAGCATTGCTTCTAGGAATGGAACAAGCTAAAAAGAAAGGAGTAAAACTTCTCAAAGCCCAAGGAGATGCTGAACTTTTGGTAAAGCAGGTTCGAGGGCAAAGTCAAGTCAAAAGAGATAAGCTGGAGCATTACAGAGATAAAGTGCTTTCTGCCACATTCGATTTTGCAGCCTTCTCTATTGACTTCATTCCAATAAATCAAAACTCCAAGGCAGATTCTTTGGCAGTCACGGCTGTACTATTGAATCCGGATAGACCACCATCCATATTTAGACAAGGAAACTATAAAGTGGAGATGGTCTACCACCCCAGAGTCCCTGAACAAACATCTGCATGTCTGCATGTTGAAGGGAGTAAATCACCACCATGGCAAATAGTCACAGAAAAAGCTGATCCAGGTTATGATGACAACAGTGGAATAGTCCAACCAAAAGGTAACAAAATCCCCAAGGATTTAGTTTCCTTAGTGGAGACTTTCAACAAGCATGATCAGTATTTGAAGAAGAACAATGAATATGGTGATAGTTCTTCCTCAGAAATACAACAAGTAAATCTGGGAACGGAGCAAGTTGATGCAGACTTACCTGTCATGGAGAGAAGAAAGGATGAGCCACCACCAGATGAAGTTGATAAGGACTTGCCTAGAGTATTTGACAAGAAGGCCAAAGAAAGGAAGTTCAAGATCGGAGATTGGGTACTCTGGTGGGACAAGAGATATGAACCGAAGGGCATACACGACAAATTTGATCCACTCTGGAAAGGGCCCTTTGTGATCAAAAGAGCTGCAGGAATGGATACTTTCTTCCTTGCCTACCGGGATGGAATTGAGTTACCACTGCCTTTCAACGGGCAACATCTGAAGTTGTTCATCAAGTTCAAGAAGCGTGGTAAAACTCAGTATGTACATAAATAAAACTTTTTTTTTCTTGTTTTGTTTTTGCTTTTGTGTTGTGTTTGTTTGCCTGACCCCGTGCCCAAAGGAAAAGATACGAAACTAGAGATCTTTGGGATCTCATCTTTTCCTTGTCATTTTGATAGAGAAAAATATGTCCACAGACGGAGCTAATGGTGTCCCCGATTTCATCCTGAAATCTGTGACTACCCTATCCGAAATTTTTTTGTACTTTTAAAATAATGGGTCATTTTGTGTTTTTATTGCTGAAAGTTCTTGTATTGTGTCAAGATATTCCCAAAGAGCCATATTAGCCTTTTTCGCCAAATACCCAGATGCCCAAAATTGTTATATTCTGTCAGTCGGGATTTGTCTGCGGGAAATTTGTATTTAATTATTTTGAGCCCCGTATGAGGCTATTTGCGCTCCATTTTAACTCTGTTATGATCGAACATATCATTATTACCTTGTACCAGAAGGATTTTAACTAGGAATAAGTTTTGGGCTTTATTTGTAACTTTTGGCAATTTTTCGTGTTTTTGTGTTGTCCGTTTCGTTTTCTGTGAAATTTCTCTAGAACAATTCCTTTGCCAGGTAAGCCCGATTTTTGGCCTGGAGAAGTTGGAAAACATATACGCACATTATGCCCGGAGGAAGTCACCATCGAGGTCTGGATCATTGGGAAAAAGTGAAGTCGTGCACGGAAAAGCCCCTGCGGGGATGGGCATTTTGGAAAACAAAGGATTTAAGCTGCAGTGGGAAAATTAGAAGCAGCAGGCAGGTGGGATTTTATTGCCTGCCTTGCAGGGTACTTTTTCCCGTGATAGAAAATTCACTTAAGCTGCAGTGGGAAAAATAGAAGCAGCAGGCAGGTGGGAATTTTGTACCTGCTTAGCAGGGTACTTTTTCCCGTGATATAAAATTCACTTAAGCTGCAGTGGGAAAGTTAGAGGCTGCAGGCAGGCGGGAATTTATTGCCTTCCTTGCAGGGTAAAAATTCCCATGGTGAAATAAAAGAAAAGTGACTTAAGTGAAATCACGGGATTTTATTGCCTGCCTTGCAGGGTAAATAATCCCATTGTCAAAGTCAAATCACTTAAGTGGATCATGGGATTTCGGGGCTTGCAGTGGGCCTTGGGTAAAGAATCCCATTGTCAAAAATTCTTAAAAATAGAATTCTATTATGCAAAAAGTGCTCCCAAGCTTGGAGGAAGTCAACAAGTCAAAGATGAAATAAAAGAAAGGATTTAAAAGCATTAAAATTAATTTATTTAATGGCTGCCCTCTTCCTCTCAAAACGCGCCCTATTTGGGTATTATTTAATGTTTTTAAAGGCATTAAAACATTAAATTAATTTCTATTTTCAGTGGCTATGGTCAAAGCACACTGTGAAGCTTAAGTGAAGTGATGTGTGAAGGATTAAATTGGATTAATTTAATTTATTGGATGGTTGTCCTTAAACATGCTATTTTTAAAAGAGAAAAGCATGATTTTTAATTAATTAATTGCCTTTAATTGTTAGGGCAATTATTAATTATAGAATTGTGAAGGTTATATAAGCATGGGTAGCCATATGGGTGAATTATTTAATTCACAGGTAAAGAATTGCAGCCAAGAGGAAAAGTGTGCCCCCATTTGAAGAAGGATTTTGCTCAGGCAAGGTGGAAACAAGGCTAAAAGCTTCCAGATTTGGCGCATGCTTTGAAGGAGGTTGATCTTTGTCTGCATAATTGTTTGCATAGGTGTTACAGGAGCTCAAGTGTTGTTGAAAGGATTCATGCTCTCTTTATGTGTAAATTAAACACCATTTTTTGGGGCAGCAGGCTTGAAAAGTGCAGATTTTTACAATTAAAATTCACTATTCATGCTCCGGTGGCCATTTTTGTCTGAATAAATTATAGGAATTCATTACAGGTGCTTTACAAAAGAAAAGGAGTTTTTATCAATGTCCAATACATTGCATATATCCTCCGAATCTGAAGAATTGTCCAGATCTGCACTAGTATTGAAGAAATCCGGCCAAGTAAGAAGAAAAAGAATTATTCAGACAAAGATAGACAAAGCTATGGCGAAGAAAGATGAAAAAGAAAGCACAATGGAGTCATGCATCACTTCTAAATTTGTAGATATTGGAGACACGGATCTAGGCTCGAAACCTCTTGCTGAATTGATAGACAGATCCAGAGCAGGAAAAACTTCACTCATGCGTGCAGATTAAAAGCAGTGGAATTATTCGAGCTGCAACTTTTCCATCCATAGCCCAGTTGCCAAAGTTTGTTATGCAGGTGCAGATCCATATCCAGATGCGAGATGCGGATGAGATGAGATCTCATAGTTGCAAAAGCTTCTGGCACAAAGGCTTCATCCTCTTGTTTCGAACACAACCCGTGAAGAAGTCAGTGCGTTGAAAATTCCTTCCAAGATCCTGTGCATGTGCTCTCATCTTCCAGTTGAAGCCTTCATTGAATTTTCATTCACCTTGAGTGCTTTCCAAAATTTTTAATTGCTCATATGCAATTAAAAATAAGGATGATGAGTTATCTACGGCCAACCTTGCACTGATGCATGTACAGCAGAAGAACTGCAAAAGCTTCAAAGGATAAAAGAGAAGACAATGCGAAGGCAAAATTCCAGCTTGCTTCCAATTCCAACTGCTTGCAATTCCAGCTTGTTTCTAGATCCAGCTGCTTCCAGATCCAGTTTGAATCAGCTGCATGCAGACATGAAAAAGGACAAAGTCAGCTTTCCTCTTCCTTCTTCTTTCCTCCGACAAAGTAATTGAGCGATCAATTAAATTATACAACTTAAGTGATTGGTTTAAAAGCCATTACTTGAAGAAGTCAACTACTTGGAGATAGGTGGCATGTGCAAAATAGAAGGTTCTATTTTTTACTGCAAATCATACATGTCATGCAAAGAGGAATTCAGGAGGAGATTGCCAGTTGTTTCTTTTCCGACTTCCACATGTGTCAGTTCAACTAAAGCTTCCAACTTGTAATTGCCCCTCTACATTCTATAAGTAGAGGAAGAACCTTCGGGTTAATCGATCAGAATTTGTAAGCAGCAATCCTGAGTTCTAGACTTTGTGCTGAACTCCTGAGAGCAACTTGGAGCAAAGGAATACAAAGGAGCAGGTTTCCGGAGAACTTTGTGTCACGGTGTACTGTGTTTCTTGCTTTGAATCTTAGATCTCTTGATAAACTTTGTGTTATTTTAGATCTAGATCTAGAGTTGCCTTTGTTTTATAATTCTGTGTGTTCATATCTATTAAGTTTCTTCTATGTGCATGTAATTAGCTCTGCTTTATCTACTAATTGGGATGCACATCTTCCTCATTTCTTCTCTGTATTTCCTTTACTTCTTTCTTCTATAACTTTCCTTTCTTAAACAATCGCTTACTTTGCTGAACTTCTTAGTTATGGTTCATGAACTAAGTGGTTAAATTAAAACCCCGATAGATAATAACACATTTTTATTGACAAATCTAACACGGAGCCTCACCGGTTAAATGAGGGAGATTTATCTCATGATTGCCTAGGTTTGATGCTATGCGAAAATCTAGCCAACAGTCATTTTACCCATCAAGGTAGGTGTTAAAATCCTTCATGAGCTCTTCTATCTCATAAAAGGAGAGTTTCAGTACAACATGTTGTTAGGATGACCTTGGATACGTGAAATGTGTTGTATCCCATCAACATTACATCACTATCTAAAATATGAACATGAAGGTAAAACCTTTACTATGTTCCTACCAACCCAAATCCTTTCAAATCATGTCACATGACCTATTAACCTAATGATGTGCTCATTCTTAATACAAACTTGCCCTCTTGTGATGAATCATGTACAATCTCTTCCATCTTTGCATCTAAACTACTGCAGACAACAAATCCTTTGAAGATGTTATGCAATGTCTCTCACTTTGGGAGTATCACCTTCTAGCCCTCAATTTTCTCCCTACATAAAAACGTATGGGAGACCTAAAAACAACCGATGCAAATGAATGTTAGAGAAATCATCTCCTTTGTCCCTCCACATCTTAAAACTAATCTCGTATATAGAGGGATTGATCGTCCTTCCTCACACCACAACAATCAACATCATGTTAAACCATTTATATCCAACTTCTCATTCTTATACAACCAATCCTTCACACAAATGTACCTTCATCACTATGCCGGATGAGTTTTGGCTTGGGGTGTTAAGAAAAAGGCATACATGACTTGGTCTTTGACCAATCTTGTAAGCCTCATGAGAAATTCAAACTAGGTTTTGATAAGCCTTCCCATACACCTAAACAATCACCACATCCGAACCCATGACAGAGAAATAGAGCCATCATCTTCACACGAAAAATCTATGGACATAGTAGATACCATTTCCATTCATCCTAAATTTTTTTAATCAATACGATCACCTTAGGACCACTCACTTATAAGACTAACATCAACATTAAGACCCTTCCGCTTATACTACCCGAAATGGTAGAGGATGACTCCCCTATCATCAACGTACTTTAATGTCACGATGATGGATCCATTCTATCCTCTATAGGGGAAGAAGACCATTATCTACAAAAGGATTTTCCACCGACACATGGACACTCTTTAACAAGCCCACTATTGACGTCAATATAGGGACTTCACAAGACCCTCACATAGTCAAATTTGGCCAATCTTTAGATTCAAAAGAATTAAAGGATTTCACCACCTTTCTCTCTAAACACAATCAAAACTTTTCATGGTCATACGGTGATATGTTAGGTATTTACCCTAATGTCATTGTCCACAACATCATCACAATTCCTAATACCAAACTTGTCAAACAAAAACTACATAGGATGTACCCTCACATGGCCCGGCTCATCAAAGAAGAGTTACAACATCTTCTGCTAATTTCATACTACCCATTATCTATCCATAATGGGTTTTTAATATTGTACATGTAACTAAAGCCTCTGGAAAGTTACATATCTACACAAATTTCTAAGATCTTGATCTCGCTTATCCTAAAGATGACTTCCCTCTTCCTAACATCGATCAACTTATCAACCTCATGACAGGCCATGAAATGCTATCTCTCATGGATGGATTTTTGGATACAATCAAATCCTTATCGTGACTGATGAACAACATTAAATCTTTCATTACCCCTTGGGAGATATTTTCTATTATATTATGCCCTTCAAACTCAAGAACACAAGGGCCACTTATCAACACACTATGACTTATATCTTCCATGATCTCATCCATAAAACCATAGAAGACTACGTTGACGATATCTTAGGTAAATATAAACAATGAAGAGATCATCTTGTCATAATTGACACCATCCTTAACATAATCGTTTCCTATCTTATTCAATACTTTCTACACCTTAACCTAACTAAGTGTGTATTCGGTGTTCTCACTGAGAAGATTTTAGGGTTTATCATTTCCATCAGGGGTATTGAAGTAGACCCTATCAAAATAAAAGCCATCATCGAGATGCCCCCTCCTTCCAATATCAAATAACTTTATAGTCTTCAAGGTAGACTCCAATTATTCCACTGCTTCACTTCTTAGCTTTCAGATCATTGTCAACCTTTTCATCATCTCCTTTGAAAGGATGTCCATTTCAAATGGGATCAAAACCATAAAAATTCCTTTTAATACCTCAAAAATATCTCCTATCACCACCCATGCTCACACCTCCATGTGAGGGGAACCATTTATATATATATATATATATATGCCACCAACCTCACCTTGGGGTGCTATGATAGCACATCAAGATGAGAAGGGTAGAGAGCAAGCCATCTATTACGTAAGCCACACTCTTCATGACTATGAAACTCATTACATTGAAGCAAAGAAGTTATGTTGTGCCTTATACTTCACAACTTCCAAGATTTGTCATTATCTCCTTAATCATAAGACTTATGTCATCACTAGTTTCAATCCTCTCAAAGATATGCATTCTAAACCATACCATAGTGATCACATCACTCGATGGATCATGCTTATGACTAAATTTGACCTAGAATTCATGTCACATAAATCTATCAAGGGGCAATCCATCATTTACCAACTCACAAAAGCTCCCCTTTATAATAATCAAATACCTCATAAACAATTTCTGATGAATCCATCAACACTATTGATCAAGAATACACTCCCCTTAAAATGACACTCTTCTTTGATGGTTTTAAGTTTGGCAAGGGGGAGGTGTTGGTATCATCATCATACCTCCTTAGGGGACTCTTATCCCTCTATCCTTTAAATTAAATTTTGAATGCACTAACAACATGGCCGAGTATGAAGCTCTCATTATGGGTCTCTAAACCACTGTCATGCTTGGTGTTCAAATCCTTGACATCTATGGGGACTCCCAACTTATCATCAATCAAATCAAAGGAAATTATCAATGCAAGAATGAAATTTTACAAAAATATAAAAACATCATCAACTTTCTCTTAAAATCCTTCGATCAATATACAATCCAAATAGTTCCCGTTCATCCAACAAATTCACAGACACTATGGCTTCTCTTGCATCACTCATCCCCTTATCAACTAAAGATTCTAATTTGTTTGTTATTGTGCATAGAACTAATCAACCATCGATACCAACAAACTTCCACTATGTCAATATTATTGAAGATAATAAATCATATCTTTGATACACTCAACTCTATGATTATCTTTCTCAGTCTAAAATTCCATCCGATCTATCTAAGAATGTTAAAATATCCTCTCTACAAACCACTAACCACTATGTCATCGTAGGCAGTGTCATTTACAAATGCGAGTTTGATGGCCTCCTATTATGATTCCTTAAATCTCATGAATCCACTAAGAAATTTAAGAAGTCCATGATGATATATGTGGTGGACACTTCAAATAGTTTGGTTATTGTTAAATGTGTCCTATGGATGGGATATTATTGGCCTACCCTTAACCAAGATTATTATGTGTACGTTAAGAAATGTGTTAAATGTCAACAACACTCCAACCTTACTCACATTCCAAGTTAGGCCCTACAACCCACTTAGGATTTATGATTTTTTTCACAATGGGGACTTGACCTCATTGGCCTCATCAACCCTCGTTCATCACAACAACATCATTCTATCATCACTACTACTGAATACTTTACAAAATGGGTGGAAGTTATTCCCCTCATCTCTACTAAAGCTGATAAAATTGTTGACTTCATCCACCATCACATTATTTATTGCTTTGGCATTCCTCACAAAATTATCACAAATAATGACAAGTCTTTCAAAAACAAAAAGATTCAAAAACTTTGTGACACCTATAACATCAAGCTTAGCTTTTCATCTCCTTACTATCCACAAGAAAATGGTCAAGTAGAAGCTTCTAATAAAACACTCAACAAAATCCTCATGAAAACCGTTGATCAAATAGGTAGGAATTAACATCTCCAAATTCCATTTGCTCTCTAGTCCTATCAAACTAACATCCATACTCCTATAGGTGCTACGCCCTTCTCTTTAGTCTATGGATCTAAGGTGGTTATACCCCTTGAAGTTCAAATTCCATCACTCCGCGTGTCCCTCATAGACTTCATCTCTGATAAGGATTATCATCAAGAGCGTTTAGTATAACTTGAATTTTTAGATGAACGTCACCTAACAACCCTTAAACATCATCATGTCTATCAATAACACATCAAAAGAGCATACAATAAACATGTCAAAGAACATGACTTTAATATTGGTGATCTTTTACTCAAAGAGAATCAAAATGTCACTACTTTGGAAAGGAGTAAACATGGAAATTTTTCCTAAACTGGATTGGTTCATATATCATCACTTAAAACTATGGGTTGGGAGCCTATGCTTACCTTCCTTGATGGTAAACCTAAAAAGGAAGCTTTAGATTCCTTGAACTTGGCCTTTATATTGTTAACACATATACTTTTATGACATTAATCACATCAAAGATCTCATTCCATCACCAACCTATCATCCACTATTGTAATGATATGAGAATTATGTGGTCCCTCGACAATATCCTATATTTACAACCTTAAAGATGAGAACCATGGTCTTTGCTCACTTCATTTTCCACATGGACAAGTTCCTCTTTAGTAGGAACCCTGCAATCATTACTCCCATATTCCCTCTAACTAGTAATCGAAAACATGTTAGGGGTACACATGTGTAGTTTGTATACACATATTTTCCCCTCCCCAAATGGTCTACTAGGCCTACTCTCAACTCAAATAAAAGTCAAAAATATATGTATGGATGCACAATACTAAAAATATAGACGATGATCCTCTCGAAGGACAAATGTTAATCAAAATTACGTTAAAATATAGACCGGTCCCTCGAAGGATGAATATCTAAGATAAAAAATTAAAAAATTATAGACTAATCCCTCAAAGGATGGCTACTCATAATCATTATAAAAAGGCTTCCCGCATTAATCAACTTTCATATCAAAGTCAAAATAATAAAAAAACATCCTAGGAAAGCTTCCTGTATCGATTATCTTTCCCACCAAAAGAAAACTTATTGCATTGATTAGTTTAACAAAATATGTAGGGCATAAGCGTATAAACCATCACAAGAGAATCTACTCCCCATACAAATCTGCATATCAACCCTTCCCATGTTGAAAAAAGGTATATAAGTTCATTTCCACATATATCTATGATCCTATATGTGACTAACTATTGTTAGTTATATGTTAACATTTGTTATAAGGCCTCAAGTGCATTGTCATTATCATTAAATTTACCATCAGATCACATATATCAAATCTAGTTCAAATAAAACATTTCACATTTATTCTTAACCATGATAAAATACATTTTGAAACATACATCAAGATCACTACATTTGAGTCACATCACATCAAACATTTAACATCATATCAACATCTACACATCTAACATCATCCAACATCTCAAAATATCATCATAGAAAAATAAATATAGCACAAACACATGAATCCAAAACCATAATCATCTATATATATCTCATCAATAAATTTCATACAAAATGCCTCAAAATGGCTCTATACATCTAAATCATATACAAAATTTGATACTATGCGGTAAACTAAAAATTAGACACTCAATCCCCACCTGGCCTCCCATTATTCCTCCATCAAGTCTCGGATCTCCAAGGTCTGTGTGACATTGATAGTGCTCATTGAGGTAGCTTTCGACGAGTGATCAACTAGCCTAATCGTTAGCAATCAGTAATCATCACCCATCCAAGCCCTTTTTACACACCTTATCTATTTTAGTCACTGGACCTCTTTTAAATACACTATGATACCATCAAGAGGTCATAGAATGTTTCTTTGATGCCCAATGCCTTGTCAAAACTCTATTTTTACCACACAAGATCTAGTTTTACACACATTATGGATGTTTGCCTTTGAACCTTTGGTCTCGCGGCTTCGCACATTCTCGCGAGATTGTTCCCATTGGATCTCTCCATGTAGTGGTACTATCAAAGCAAACATCCATAGGATGTCCACATTAGCATCACCCTCATGAGGCCGTATAATATCCCCTACCAAGTGTTTCCAAGATTATTACTATCTTTATATACTCCTCTGTCATGGTTATTTCAAACTATAGTCAAGCCTTAGAGCATATTTAAGCAAATATTTCTAATTAATCTAACTCTCTTCAATCCAATGACCAACAAAGTCAACCATTTGCTTGAGGGGGGAACAATATCCTATCACAAATCGGGGCATCTCAACACAATTTTTTGTCTTGCATCCTGCCTACTTTAACTCAACAAAAAGGGGAAAATGTAGACACCACTTTTTCACCCCTAGGTTACTCGATGCACACATTAATCACACCATCATTATTCACATTATTATTCCTATCCTAAGTACATTATAATTTTGTAGACACTAAATCACGCACTTTGGGTACATTTCTAGGTCCTAATCACATACTACTATTCATATGATTCGTAAGTGCAAATTTATTAGTATTTGACAACTATTTTTGGCCTTTTTTTTGTGTTTCATGTCTTATTTGGCCTCTTACACCCTACAACCTAGTTGATACTTTATTGCATTATCTTTTATGACTCGGACATTAACGCTAGACAGACGCCAATGCCCATTTTTATTGTCCTCGAAAGTTCTCAGATTCGTTTGTTGTTTTTAAGATAATCCCAAAGAGCCATATTAGCCCTTTTCGCCAAATACCCGTGATGCCCAAAATTGTTTTATTCTCTCTGCCGGGATTTGTCTCAGGGAAATTTGTATTTAATTATTTTGAGCCCCGTATGAGGCTATTTGCGCCTGCTTTTAACTCTATTATGAGCGAATATGTTATTATTCCTATGTGCCGTAAGGATTTTAACTTATTTTAAGTTTTGGGCTTTATTTGTAACTTTTGGCAATTTTTCGTGTTTTTGTGGTGTCCCGCTTTGTTTTTCGTGAAATTTCTCTCGAGCAACTCCTTCACGGTAAGCCCGATTTTGGCCTCGGAGCAACTGGAAAACATATACGCACATTATGCCCGTGAGGAAGTCGCATCATCGAGGTCCGGATCACCGGAAAAAAAGTGAAGTCGCAGCACAGTAAAAGCCTCATGCGGGATGGGCGCATTTTTGGAAAACAAAGGATTTAAGTCGCGATGGGAAAATATAAGCCAGCCAGCAGCATGATGGGAATTTTATACCGCCAGCAGGTACTTTTTCCCATGTTATAAAATTCACTTAAGTCAGCAAAGTGGGAAAAATAAAGCAAAGGTCAGCAGTGTGGGAATTTATCGCCCGCCTCAGCAGGTACTTTTTCCCGTGATATAAAATTCACTTAAGCCGCAAAGTGGGAAAGTTAGAGGTCAGGAAATCATGGGAATTTATGTCGCCTCTGGCAGGTAAAAATTCCCATGGTGAAATAAAAGAAAAGTGACTTAAGTGAAATCATGGATTTTATTCGCCTCAGCAGGTAAAAATCCCATTGTCAGAAATTCTTAAAAATAGAATTCTATTATGCAAAAAAGTGCGACCCACCTTGGGTGAATAATAATGCATTAAATAAATATTTGTTAATATTTATTCACCCAATTTTGGCACCTAGGCTTGTGGAAAAGTCAACAAAAGCAAAGGGGAATAAATCAATTCGAAATAGAATTCCAAAATTAAATAAATTTAATTTATTTAATGCAGCCCCTTTTGAGAAGGAATTAATACTTTTTAAAGTATTAAATGATTATATTAATTCTATTTTCAGTGGCTATGGTCAAAGCACACTGTGAAGCTTAAGTGAAGTGATGTGTGAAGGATTAAATTGGATTAATTTAATTTATCGATGGTTGTCCTTAAACATGCTATTTTTAAAAGAGAAGAGCATGATTTTTAATTAATTAATTGCCTTTAATTGTTAGGGCAATTATTAATTATAGAATTGTGAAGGTTATATAAGCATGGGCAGCCATATGGGTGAATTATTTAATTCACAGTAAAGAATCGCAGCCAAGAGGAAAAGTGCGCCCCATTAAAGAAGGATTTTGCTCTGTGCAAGGTGGAAACAAGGCTAAAAGCTTCCAAATTTGGCGCATGCTTTCAAGGAGGTTGATCTTTGTCTCGCATAATTGTTTCGCACAGTGTTACAGAGCTCGTGTGTTGTTGAAAGGATTCATGCTCTCTTTATGTGCAAATTAAACACCATTTTTTGGGGCAGCAGTTTGAAAAGTGCAGATTTTTACAATTAAAATTCACTATTCATGCTCCGGTGGCCATTTTTGTCTCAATAAATTGCAGAATTCATTAAGGTGTGCTTTACAAAGGAAAAGAGTTTTTATCAATGTCCATACATGCATATATCCTCCAAATCAAGAATTGTCCAGATCTCGCACCAAGATTGAAGAATTCCACCAAATAAGAAGAAAAAGACATTCAGACAAAGATAGACAAAGCTATGGCGAAGAAAGATGAAAAAGAAAGCACAACGGAGTCATGCATCACTTCTAAATTTGCAGATATTGAAACACGGATCTAGGCTCTAACCTCTTGCTAAATTGACAGATGCATCCAGAGCAGAAAGACTTCACCATGCGTGCAGAGAAACTTCACTCATGCGTGCATTAAAAGCAAAGTGGAATTATTCGAGTCGCAGCCTTTTCCATCCATAGCCCATTGCCTGAATTTGTTATGCAGCAGATCCATATCCTAGATGCATGATGCGATGCAAATCCATATGCAGATCCGCATCCAGATCTTATAGTCGCAAAAGCTTCAAAGCACAAAGGCTTCATCCTCTTGTTTCGAATGCAGCCCATTAAGAAGAAGACAAGGCGTGGGAAATTCCTTCCAAGACCTTGTGCATGTGCTCTCATCTTCCAAATAAGCCTTCATTGAATTTTCATTCACCCCGAGTGTTTTTCTTAATTTTTAATCGCTCATATGCAATTAAAAATAAGGATGATGAGTTATCTACGGCCAACCTGCAGACCGATGCATGTACAACAGAAGAACTGCAAAAGCTTCAAGGATAAAAGAGAAGACAATGCGAAGGCAAAATTCCAGCTTGCTTCCAATTCCAACTGCTTGCAATTCCAAACTTTTTCCGATCCAAACCGCTTCAAGATCCAACTAATTCCACTTTGTTTCCAATCCAGCTTTGAATCACCGTATGCAGACATGAAAAAGGATAAAGTCAGCTTTCCTCTTCCTTCTTCTTTCCTCCGACAAAGTCAGCTTTCCTCTTCCTTCTTCTTTCCTCCGACAAAGTAATTGAGCGATCAATTAAATTATACAACTTAAGTGATTGGTTTAAAAGCCATTACTCAAGAAGTCAATTACTGGAGATAGGTGTGTGAGCGTGCAAAAAAGAAGGTTCTATTTTCACAGCAAATCATACATGTCATGCAAAGAGGAATTCCAGAAGGAGATTGCCATTGTTTCTTTTTCGACTTCCACATGTGCCGCTCAACTAAAGCTTCCAACTTGTAATTGCCCCTCTACATTCTATAAGTAGAGGAAGAACCTTCGGGTTAAATCGATCGATCGAATTTGTAAGAAGCAATCTTGTGTTCTAGACTTTGTGCCGAACCCCGAGAGCCACTTGAGCAGAGGAATACAAAGAAGCAGTGTTTCTGAGAACTTTGTGTCACGGTGCATCGTGTTTTTTGCTTTTAAATCTTAGATCTTTTAAGTAAACTTTGTGTTATTTTAGATCCGGATCTAGAGTCGCCTTTGCTTTATAATTTATGTGTGTTCAAATCTATTAAGTTTCTTCTATGTGCATGCAATTAGCTCGCTATCTACTAATGGGATGCACATCTTCTTCATTTCTTCTCTCGTAATTCCTTTACTTTCTTCTTCTATAATTTTCCTTTCTTAAACAAAATGCTTACTTGCCGCAGTAACTTCTTAGTTATGGTTCATGAACTAAGTGGTTAAAGTAAAACCCCGATAGATAAAAACACATTTATATTGACAAATCCGACACGGGAGCCTCACCGGTTAAATGAGGGAGATTTATCTCATGACTGCCTAGGTTTGATGCTATGCAGTAAAATCTAGCCAACAGTTTTTGGCGACTACTGGGAACAACTATCTTTGCAGATCAAAGCTTATCTTTGAAGATCAGAGTGTTTTCCATACAAATCTCAACCTGGCTGAACGTCCATTCACCCGATCCGTGAAGGCGCAAGGAAGGACTGATCATTTCTTCAGACTGCAGGAGAAATTCAATTTCAATCATCCTCCTCAAGTTAGAAGCCGCAGATCTAGTCTTTCACCAGGAAGAAGAGTGCACGCTCATCCAGATCCGGATCATCTTCAAAGATAATCCTAAGAAACTGGAATTATTCATCAAGTCTACTCGAGAGGACGTGCCCTGCTCATCATGCTGAACCGAAACCCACTTGCCCCTGCAGCGCCTGTTCCATGGGGTGCAGCCTTTGGACCTCTGAATCTAACTCCTCCTATGCATGATCTACCTAAAGGGACGAGAAAGAATTTTCCAAAATTCTTTGGTGATGGCAAGCAGAATCCAGATGACCACTTGGCTGCGTTTTTCATATCCTGTGGAGTGCTTGCAGTCGAACATGAAGATGTATCTGTCAGACTCTTCATAGAGACTCTGCATGACTTGGCTGGAGAATGGTTCTACTGCTAGCTCCTGGCACCATAACCAACTGGGCTACTATGCGGGATGTGTTCCTGAAAAGATTCAAGGCAGCCGAAGATTCCAGCACTTTGATAACCCAACTGACTCATGAAGAAGGAACCACATGAGCACATGCGGGATTTTATTGCAAAATTCCAAAGATTACTGTACAAAATTCCGGCTTCTGCTTCTCTGAATGACGAGAATCAAAAGGTGTTCTTCATCAATGCTTTGCTTCCTGAAGTAAGCTATCAACTGCGAAGAGCACGTCCTGCTGATTTGTTAGCAGCTCAAAACATGGCGGTTGAAATTGAAGACGACCTCATCATGGCTGGAAAGATAAAGAGCAACACTTCTAGAGCTGAAAGTTCATCCTCTGCTACTACTTCCGATTCACTACTGCAAAAGTTAGCAAATGAGATGATGCAGATGAAGAAACAAATGGCTCAAATGGCTCAAGGCAACAACACTGCCCCTGCTCGGAATTTCAACAACAACCGAACCGCATTGCTGGTTCCCAAAGATTAGCAATTGAAGCTGCTCCCAGAAACAATGTGGAGATGAATGAAGAAGACCAGAAGTCGATGCCGATCGCTCGAGAATGATGATTTTAGTAGCTCCCGCCGCGACTCCAACATTAATTACCTAAACTACAAATTTGAACATGACGATGAGAAACTTCATGAAGATGATCATGGTCATACATATGCATGTACTTACAAGATCACAAACTCACCAAGCTGAGGCATTAGCTGACGAACAAAAAAGGGGCAGCCCTTTACCTTCTTCTTTAGCTCCTAGAGATAAGAATGCAAGTTCTTCATCTCAACCACGTAAAGCTGCTCTGTATCTCAATCTATTTCTTCTTTTGACATTATTGATCATGCCAAGAAAATTAAAGTTCAAATGTCAGAAGCCGAATACCTGAGAGCTTTTCCTGAGCACTTAAATATGCTAGTCAAATATGTGCAATCACCAGGACAATCCAGTACATCAAAAGGCCTTTTGCCTAAGCCCAAGGATACTCCTCCCACAAAACAACACTGCAGTTGTTAAATCCTCACCATCTTCAAAGAGTGGAACCATTCTATGTTTCCTATTGCTTAATGGTTTCAAGTTAAGCAATTGCATTCTAGATTCAGTGCTTCGATAATATCATGCCACTAAAGTTCAGCAGATGCTCTTGGGCTTACCGACAAAGACCATAAAAAGGTGCTACTCCATGGAGAGACAAGTCCCTTTAATCGACAAATCAAAGATGCACAAGTTTCTCGGGCAGCTTTTCCCGATAAAAGATTAAAGATGACAATCTTAGTCAGCAGATATTCCCTGTCTCCTACGGGATGTCATTGAGTAGAAACTTTTGCAAAGAGTCGAGGAGAAGTAAAGATGGATGGTTGTGCGCATATTCCTATCAAAGGGCTTAACCATGTCGGAGCCGGAAAAGAAGTCCAGGTACACGGTTACAAAATCTGAGGATTCTAGATCTCAGATTCTTTTTCAGGAATCTGACCGTGGGGTCTATTTCTTGGAAATGAATAAAGATGTTCCAGAGCCAGAAATTCAACCAGAACCAGAGCCAACAAAAGAAGAAGAAAAAGTTTGGACTCTGGAGTTTAAAGGCACATGTTGTTCTTTTGGATCAGGAGTTGGCGCTCTACTAATATCTCCAGATCATGAGGTATTTCCATACTCCCACAAGCTGATGTTCGAGAACACCAATCATACGGCAGGAGTATGAAGCATTGTTTCTAGGAATGGAGCAAGCTAAAAGAAAGGAGTAAAACTCCTCAAAGCCCAAGGAGATGTTGAACTTCTAGTAAAGCAGGTTCGAGGGCAAAGTCAAGTCAAAAGAGATAAGCTGGAGCATTACAGAGATAAAGTGCTTTCCGCCACATTCGATTTTGCAGCCTTCTCTATTGACTTCATTCCAATAAATCAAAACTCCAAGGCAGATTCTTTGGCAGTCACGGCTGCACTATTGAATCCGGATAGACCACCGTCCATATTCAGACAAGGAAACTATAAAGTGGAGATGGTCTACCACCCCAGAGTCCCTGAACAAACATCTGCATGTCTGCATGTTGAAGGGAGTAAATCACCACCACGACAAACAATCAAAGGAAAAGCTGATCCAGGTTATGATGACAGTAGTGGAGTAGTCCAACCAAAAGGTAACAAAATCCCCAAGGGTTTAGTTTCCTTAGTGGAGACTTTCAAGCATGATCAGTATCGAAGAAGAACAAAGAATATGGTGATAGTTCTTCCTCGTAAAATGCACAAACAAAAATTTGGGAACGGAGCAAGTTGATGCAGACTTACCACCACGGAGAGAAGAAAGGATGAGCCACCACCAGATGAAGTTGATAAGGACTTGCCCAGAGTATTTGACAAGAAGGCCAAAGAAAGGAAGTTCAAGATGGAGATTGGGTACTCTGGTGGGACAAGAGACATGAACCGAAGGGCATGCATAACAAATCCGATTCACTCTGGAAAGGGCCCTTCGTGATCAAAAGAGCTGCAGAATGGATACCTTCTTCCTTGCCTACCGGGATGGAATTGAGTTACCACTGCCTTTCAACGGGCAACATCTGAAGTTGTTCATCAACTGAAAAAGCAGGTTAAATCCTGTATGTATATAAATAAATCTTTGTTTTTTTTTTTTTTTCCTTGTTTTGTCTTTTTTTTGTGTTGTGTCGTGTTGTGTTTGTTTGCCTGACCCCGTGCCCAAAAGACAAGATACGAAACCAGAGATGCTGGGATCTCATCTTTTCCCTTGTCATTCTGACAGAGAAAAAGATGTCCACAGACGGAGCTAATCGGTGTCACTCGATTTCACCCCAAATCTCATGACTACCCTATCCAAAAAATTTTTCGTACTTTTAAAATAATGGGTCGCTTTGTTGTTTTTATTGCTCGAAAGTTCTCAGACAAGGCCAAGATAATCCCAAAGAGCCATATTAGCCCTTTTCGCCAAATACCCAGATGCCCAAAATTGTTTTATTCTGTCGTCGGGATTTGTCTGCGGGAAATTTGTATTTAATTATTTTGAGCCCCGTATGAGGCTATTTGCGCTCTGTTTTAACTCTATTATGAGCGAATATGTTATTATTCCTATGTGCCAGAAGGATTTTAACTTATTTTAAGTTTTGGGCTTTATTTGTAACTTTTGGCAATTTTTCGTGTTTTTGTGGTGTCCCATTTTGTTTTCTGTGAAATTTCTCTGGAGCACTCCTTCACGGGTAAGCCCGATTTTTGGCCTGGAGCAGCTGGAAAACATATACGCACATTATGCCCAGAGGAAGTCGCCATCGAGGTCTGGATCACTGGGAAAAAGAAGTCGCAGCAGTAGCCCTCGCCTCATGGGATGGGCGCATTTTTGGAAAACAAAGGATTTAAGTCGCGATGGGAAAATAGAAAGCCAGCAGCATGATGGGAATTTTATACGTGCCTAGCAGGTACTTTTTCCCATGTTATAAAATTCACTTAAGCCGCAAAGTGGGAAAATAGAAAGCAGCATGTGTGGGAATTTATAGCCGCCTCTGCAGGTACTTTTTCCCGTGATATAAAATTCACTTAAGTGACTTGGGAAAGTTAGAGTGAGGCAGGGCGGGAATTTTATCACGCCTGCAGGTAAAAATTCCCATGGTGAAATAAAAGAAAAGTGACTTAAGTGAAATCACGGGATTTTATTGTCGCCTGCAGGTAAAAATCCCATTGCGTAAAAAAATTCTTAAAAATAGAATTCTATTATGCAAAAAGTGCGACCCACCTTGGGTGAATAATAATGCATTAAATAAATATTTGTTAATATTTATTCACCCAATTTTGGCACCTAGGCTTGTGGAAAAGTCAACAAAAGCAAAGGGGAATAAATCAATTGGAAATAGAATTCCAAAATTAAATAAATTTAATTTATTTAATGCAGCCCCTTTTGAGAAGGAATTAATACTTTTTAAAGTATTAAAAGATTATATTAAATTCTATTTTCAGTGGCTATGGTCAAAGCACACTGTGAAGCTTAAGTGAAGTGATGTGTGAAGGATTAAATTGGATTAATTTAATTTATTGGATGGCTGTCCTTAAACATGCTATTTTTAAAAGAGAAGAGCATGATTTTTAATTAATTAATTGCCTTTAATTGTTAGGGCAATTATTAATTATAGAATTGTGAAGGTTATATAAGCATGGGCAGCCATATGGGTGAATTATTTAATTCACAGGTAAAGAATTGCAGCCAAGAGGAAAAGTGCGCCCCCATTCAAGAAGGATTTTGCTGCAAGGTGGAAACAAGGCTAAAAGCTTCCAAATTTGGCGCATGCTTTGAAGGAGGTTGATATTTGTCTCGCATAATTGTTTCACATGTGTTACAGAGCTCTGTGTTTTGAAAGGATTCATGCTCTCTTTATGTGCAAATTAAACACCATTTTTGGGGGCAAGAGCTTGAAAAGTGCAGATTTTTACAATTAAAATTCACTATTCATGCTCCGTGGCCATTTTTGTCCGAATAAATTGCAGGAATTCATTATGTGTGCTTTACAAAGAAAAAAGAGTTTTTATCAATGTCCAATACATTGCATATATCCTCCAAATCTGAAGAATTGTCCAGATCTGCACCAGTATTGAAGAATTCCAGTCAAATAAGAAGAAAAAGACATTCAGACAAAGATAGACAAAGCTATGGCGAAGAAAGATGAAAAAGAAAGCACAACGGAGTCATGCATCACTTCTAAATTTGCAGATATTGGAAACACGGATCTAGGCTCGGAACCTCTTGCTAAATTGATAGACAGATCCAGAGCAAGAAAGACTTCACTCATGCAGGAGAAACTTCACTCATGCGTGCAGATTAAAAGCAGTGGAATTATTCGAGCTGCAGTTTTTCCATCCATAGCCCAGTTGCCAGAATTTGTTATGCAGGTGCAGATCCATATCCAGATGCAGATGCAGATGCAAATCCATATGCAGATCCAGATCCAGATCTTATAGTTGCAAAAGCTTCTGGCACAAAGGCTTCATCCTCTTGTTTCGAATGCAGCCCATGAAGAAGACAGTGCGTGGGAAATTCCTTCCAAGACCTTGTGCATGTGCTCTCATCTTCCAGTTGAAGCCTTCATTGAATTTTCATTCACCCTGAGTGCTTTCCAGAATTTTTAATTGCTCATATGCAATTAAAAATAAGGATGATGAGTTATCTACGCCAACCTTGACTGATGCATGTACAACAGAAGAACTGCAAAAGCTTCAAGGATAAAAGAGAAGACAATGCGAAGGCAAAATTCCAGCTTGCTTCCAATTCCAACTGCTTGCAATTCCAGCTTGTTTCCAGATCCAGCCGCTTCAAGATCCAACTAATTCCAGCTTGTTTCCAGATCCAGTTTGAATCAGCTGCATGCAGACATGAAAAAGGACAAAGTCAGCTTTCCTCTTCCTTCTTCTTTCCTCCGACAAAGTCAGCTTTCCTCTTCCTTCTTCTTTCCTCTTCGACAAAGTAATTGAGCGATCAATTAAATTATACAACTTAAGTGATTGGTTTAAAAGCCATTACTTGAAGAAGTCAATTACTTGGAGATAGGTGGCAGGCGTGCAAAATAGAAGGTTCTATTTTCAGTTGCAAATCATACATGTCATGCAAAGAGGAATTCCAGAAGGAGATTGCCAGTTGTTTTTTTCGACTTCCACATGTGCCAGTTCAACTAAAGCTTCCAACTTGTAATCGCCCTCTACATTCTATAAGTAGAGGAAGAAGTTAATCATCGGTCGAGAATTTGTAAGAAGCAATAATCTAGATCGATCAGAACTTTTGCGAGAGGAATACAAAGAAGCAACTTTGTGTGTTCTAGACTTTAGATCTTTTAAGTAAACTTTGTGAGAGCCGGACTAGAGCTGCCTTTGCATAAGGAATACAAAGAAGCAATTAGTTTCTACTAATTGGGAGAACTTTGTGTCATTTCTTCATCGTAATTCCTTTCTTTTGCTTTTAAATCTTAGATCTCTTAAAGTAAACTTTGTGTTATTTTAGATGGTTCATGATCTGGTTAAAGAACTGCCGATAGATTGCATTTATAATTCTCACGTGTGTTCAAATCTAATGAGGGAGTTTCTTGATTGCCTAGGTTTCATGATATGCGTAAAATCTAGCCAACAAAACACTTATCTAAGTCTAAAATCCTTCACAATATTTACTTCATGTAAATATCCTCCAACACCCCGTAAATATCATTTCAAGTTGTAAAATCTTATTTTATCTTGTTAAAAACAACCTAACCACCCTAAATCAACCCTAACCATTTCCAAAGCTATTAAAACTATTTTCTACATTTCAACCTCTACACCTGAACCAACCTCCTTTAACCATAAATTGGAGTTGTAAAATCTTTAATCACTTTCCCCAAAAAAGTGGATTGATTATTTTTGAATCTCTAATGATTATAAATAACACCTTTGTGCTCTCTCTTAAGGATCTTCATAAATTCTAATCATTCATGCCCACACTTAGCACTTATAATTCTAATGATTATACCTAGACATACTCGAGGATATCATCAAGCATCGATATCAATCATTTATAATGACATATATTCAAGCATAATCAATCATTTTATCATTTAACCTCGGAGACACGACAAAACAACACAATAATTCGAGATCATTCCCCTTTGAAGATTTGAGGCAGCTTTTAGCTCCACTTCCATCCAAAGGTATTCTTGCATCTTTGTTTATCTTTCAAAATTCTTAGGAAGCATTAAAAACATCATTTTAGGAATAGCATTTTTCGATTGCCACAATAATTGCTAGTGATTTACCCTAAACGCCAATGATTGGACTAAATCACCAACAATTCTTGTCAAAATCTATCTTTTTATCAATTTATCATCTTTTCATCATTTTTATCAATTTCTCTATGCATTTAACATGTTGTTTCCAAGTATGGATCTCTGTTAGATGGCAGTTCTTGGTTGTTCACATCCGATTACAAGAATTTATGATCTCCCCATAGTATAACACCCCTTTTCTCGGGAAATGTACAACATCTTACATGAACTCACACTCTGTGCAATCTAATTTTCTATTGTGAACAAGATATCAAGGATCAGATTGAGTTCCTCCATTATATCAAGAAGAGACTAAGGAATTTTGGAATGAATACTTCAAGTCCATTCAGATATCATCTACACTTTCTTGGGCTACCTTTAAAGCCCCACAAGACCTTCCTTTCAATCTTGAGTTCTAGAGATCTGAATCCATTTATCATTTATCTATTATTATCTATTGCTATCATTATCTTTATCAATTCACTCAATTTTTACAAAGTGATCTAACATCCTCCAAGGAACTCCCTTTGGATTCTTGGAATTGACCTTTTTCGAGCAACTCGTTTATCCATTTATCTAATCCTTTCTGTTTAGTATCTTTGATCGCAGATTACTTTTAGGAAAGGCAGACTTGTACACTCATTCAGACTTAGTAGCTTCAATCAACCATCAACATTGACATCCACACTCGTAGGTATTAGTAAACCCCGTCGTCTTCTGAGGTTGGTTTTATTTTTGTTATTTCACTTCATTAATTTAAATTTGGAAAGCAAAAACTCTCTCGAACATTCTAGCACGCTTGGGTGGGACACTAGTCCTTTTTCCTTCCATTTCCATTTTATTAAAAATTCATTTTCAGGCCTTCTACTTATTAATCGCCAACGATCTAGTCAAATCGCTAGTGATTCTGCTAATCGTGATGATCTCTGTGATGATTTTGGTTACTCGGTTTGTTAGCCTCTAACATCATTTTCTTTTGCTATTTTCTGTTTTATACTAACCCTTTTGTAGGTTTTGGCTCAGGGGATTTTTCTTTCTGTGTTATTGCATTGCTTAAAAAAATAAAAAATTAAAAAATTAAAAAGGAAGCATTTTTACAGGCGAGTCCTCTTCTTTTAGTTTTTTTCAAACATCACATTTTTCTCTCTATCCTCATCAAAACTAGTCATTCTTTTGGGATTAAAAAGAACCTTGCATCCTACTTGATTGCATAGTTTAATTAGGAGGTTAATAGATTGCATCCACTTGATCTCCCTCACACACAACCAAATCACATAAAATATAAATTGCATTGAAACATTCCTACCCAATAGGGAAGCCAACGCAGTTGTTTTGGTCAGTATAAACAATTGGTTGTTGGTAAATTGGCTAAGCACACGACTCTCTTATCACTATGAGATTTGTGAAGTGAGGGGTATGCCCCTATACTAGGCCTCATCTTGACACCGACATAGATTTGGGTATCACATACCTTCGAGCATATCGAGGAATCCAACCTTAAACATTCCTAAAACTATCCATAGATGGCCATTTCCTAGGACCTTATTAGTTGTTTTACACATTTCACTTTTATTCTAAATTAATCTAGCTAATCAAAATATTTTTATGTGATTTCTATGTTGTTTGTAATCAACCAATTTAGATTTTATTTTCATTTATTAGGTGCTTATTTGTTTTTTTATTATGGTGCTTACAAGACAACAATCCCGCATCCAGACTTCTAAAAACATGGCTAGCCTGTTTCAATAATCCGCACAACATTTTCATCAAACCTTATAACATGCTCAAGCTTGTATAGAAGATGCTCAATGAATAATTGATCAATGTGAAACATTCCTATCAACACCTTGACCAAAAAATCAAGAACAACCACATTCTCCTAGTAGCCAATCTGCTTCATGTGAGATACCTAACCCTTTCAGTCCCCACTTCTTTGATAGTGGGGATCTTGTCTTTTCAGAAATATTAGATTCAAATCCTGTTGCTCTTAATGCATACCTTTCGCTAGGGGTGTCCACCTTTAACCATTGATACCGAACCACAACCTTATATACCTGATCCTTCATGTGGTTTTTCTCATCTCATTGATCCAAACCATGAACCAGTCATCCAAAAAATATATTCCTATCCTACTAGCAGCCGACCGGAGAAACATCCAACATAGTGTCTTCAGTTCCTATCATTACTTTTGACCTTAACGTGAATTCTTCAAAAGACACGACCACTCAATAATCAATGTATTTGTTGGGAATTTGGGAGTGTGGAATAGTGCTATGATTCAATAACAAATGCAATCATGTACATAATATCTAAACAATTCCTAAAATCTATAGTAGTGGAAGTATAAACAAGAATAGTCCAAATCACACAAAATTCCACACACATAACACAACATGTATCTGGTTCACCCAATGTGGTCTACGTCCACCAAAGATAGAGATCTCATATATATAATATAACAAGAGTACAACCCAACTCTTTAATACAGTACAATGCATCTCTCCAAGAGTATCTCCTCTCCTCCATATATCTAAACGGGTCTCCATGAGTGCACTAAAACCATGCCTCCAAACCACCGGTAGCATATCTCACATAACTAGGAGCTACTACATTTACGAATTTAAGCTACCAAGTTCTCTGTGGATATGTAATAAAACCTCTCACATGGGTCTACCATATGTGCAACTATAACTATGCACCAAGAAATAAGTCTCTCCATCATCACTGCATCAACTCTGTGTAAACATGAAGACAACTTCCTCTACAATACTAGATTCCTATGGATCAACAATACATCATGATCTCATGGATTTTTAATACAAGATCTCACAACATGTGGATCTACAAGAATGAGTAATAAAAAGATCTCACAATAACCTGTAGATCCAACAAGAGAAACACTAAGTTATTTACATACTATGCACGCCATTACATGAGACAAGATAATACAAAGGAAATACATAAGAAGAAATAACCACCTTCTCACCATTCAGATGTACCTACTATTTCCTTCTGTCCAACTTCTCTCTATTGAAGCTTTGTCTTCATGTAACATGTTCTTTCTTTCTCTTCTTCTTCATCCTCTCAATCTAGGAGAATCAAGGATCTAACTCAATCCTTCTCTTCATCCTCTTTCTAA
The DNA here is from genome assembly GCA_018340775.1 of Taxus wallichiana var. yunnanensis. Classification (NCBI taxonomy): domain Eukaryota; kingdom Viridiplantae; phylum Streptophyta; class Pinopsida; order Cupressales; family Taxaceae; genus Taxus; species Taxus wallichiana. The sequence continues at coordinate 443,032,461 of CM031244.1, forward strand.
CCCTAGCTTTCATGCTTATATAGGCATATACAAACTTAGGGCACTTAGCCATGTAATTACAATCAATAGATCTGCTTTAATACTAAATTTAGATCTAATTCTCGTGAGTTAAATAAAACACTCACACACAGTCAACGATGTTGGTTAGCCCTAGCGATGACAGATTCCCACTTTCCCACTTGGTCATAGGTGACCGATGTTGGTCATAGGTGACCGATGTGGGTTATTATGTTTTCCAACAAGTTGATAAAGCATGCTAATTGTGAAGAAATTTAGCTCCACAATCCTAACAATATCCCACTTGGAGATAAATTTTTGTACATGTACCTATACATCACCGTCCTCTACATACCATGAAGACCATATATTCTTTATATTAATAATTCTATCAAATAAAATTAGGAAGATTAAACCATCTTCTAAAACCATGAAGATAAAAAACCCATGATTTACCATACACCTGCACGAAGCTACTCCGATTTGTGATACACAAGTTATCCATACATCAAGCTCCCACTGAATCATAACTACAAGCCTCTTATGCAACTAAGCCACCATGACTAACACACCTACAAAGAGATCGAATCAAATTGAAATATTGAGATTTAATTGCAACCATAGCCATACCTATAAAATCAACCATGTTCTCTAACCATCTATCCATGTCTTCATGCTACTACCAATGCAACTGACCAAAGACAAGTCAAACTGGAATAAACGTAAGCAATAAACAAGATCCTGGGTAAGACAACCCAAATGAGTTCTACATGCAACCAATGGGTGATCAATCCACAAACACCTGCATAACTCAAAGAATCCAAACACTGTAATCTGCAAATCCAACCCTGCATAAACAACTAGCATGTCCAAGAAAATCATCTATAGATAACATCTCCCATGGAGTAACATAGTAATCAAGAGGAAATATAAACATCCCCTACTCATGCTCAAGGCATCCATGTGCAAATCAAACATCTACATCATCATATACTCACAAAACATAATCTATCCACATGTACAAAACTCGCCATGTACATCCATCCATATCACCAGGATCTGCAGAAGCTCAATGTTTGCCACCGACTAACTCTAAAGCCAATATATGAATCCTGTGCTCATCAATGTCAACAACAACAAACCTGCTAACCATGCTACTAATAATTAGTGCAAATACTAGCAAAAATGTCATCAACATACTACACAACCATCTAAGATGAAAGCAAACAAGGGCAACATCAATAAGATGTAAATATACACTGTTGTCACATTGTAACCTGTAACAAACAAATTTTCCTTCTTTACCCTTCAATGTCAATAACATTTCTCTCTCTTCTTAACCCAGTTGAACAACCATCAACTACAATCCCATAGGGATATCTAGGCACTATAAATAAAACTAGAAGTGATGTCATCATGCAATAAACTCAAAATACCTGCAAAACCATGACTATCCTCTAAAACAACTTGTGCCTCATGCCACACAAAAATGTAGCATACTCCTCTCACTCCGCATGTGCATATATGTCCAACATGTAATGCCAATAACCATGGCTTACTCCCACTTAACTTGAACTCCCCGCACTGCTTCTAATCACTAATTTGAAAAGCTATATATGTCAGTGAGAAATAAAATAGATGAAAGAAAATATAAACTGATTCCCTTCTTATCAAATAATACTTCTACATCACAGAAGTTTGGACTTCTTGTGAATTAGGTGAATCAAATTCTTTTCATCCTATGTACTCAACATATTTCATTATTGCAACTATGTCTAAACATGACTTTTCATTGAGGATCCCATCCTTAGAATAAATATCCTTATCCTCAAGATTCCAACATATCCCGGAAATAAAATTCAAGCTCACCAAATATCCATGGTGCAAATTTTACTTGTGCACACAATCTAAACATAATATCAGTTTCTCCAAATGAAAGAAATAAAACATGAATCATATAGAGATACCTGACTCAAAGTCTCAATGGAATAACCGAGCCAACTCCATCCTCTTTCTGATCTAAACATTGAAGTGATCTACACCATCTCTACCATGTACACTCTGTGCAAGAAACTTGATCCTCTAAACTAGGACACAAAACCATCTACCCTCTCATATTACAAAAACCCTATACTGAGATAAGTTTCCATAGAGACCGACCATGGTCATCCCTAACCAACCACAATTAGTTGATTGATATTGGTTCCTCTGTGACCAACCTCGGTTCTCAGACTGATGTTGATGTTGTTAGAACGAACCCAACAACACACAATTTGGCATAGAACACCATACCAGGTGCTTACTTTGACCGAAGCCGATAGTTGATCTGAACCAGTCATTTCAAGAAGCATCCAAATCTTGCACAAAAACTTAACAACAATAATACGTGTAATAAATTACACCAAGATGAAATACATCACCTTACCAGCACCAAGATACTCAACCGCATCTTCAACTGAAGAACATGCTTCTCTAATAGAAACCCCATCTTCATTCTATGCTACTATATTCTGCTTCTCTAACAAAGCCCATGCATCTAAGCGCACTAAAGGTTCATATCTCATACTCAGATCTATAATCCCAAACATGCATGTGTAACCAAAATAATACAAGCACTGTAATACCAAGGTAACAAAACCATACCTCTATAAACCAGATCTACAATATGAAAATCATATTGTGCCTCCAAGAACCAGGGACACCTCAACAAATAAGATACATTCACTACATCTTATAAAAATATTCAGATATGTGATTTTCTATTTAAAACCAAGCTGCCCAAGAATCGACCCATAGTCACCCTATAATCGACCATGGTCACTCGATTGATGCCGAGTTACCACCTAGCTGACGTTGGTTATTGTATTCTCTAACAACCTCACATTTCTAGCTTCCACTTGAGATTTAAATCTCTTCTGTGATTTTCACATTAGGCAAAAGAAACCCTACTCTCATACACCTATCAGTAAACCACTAACAATATACTGAAGAAAAACCTTACTCTAAAATAACCAAGCTCTACGATAGCAGTTGTTGGTATCAGATAAGATAACAAACTAGGATTTGATACGGTTGTTGGGAATTTGAGATTGCAGAATAGTGCTATGATTCAATAACAAACCCAATCATGCACACAAGATCTAAAAAATTCCCCAAAATCTACAACAGTGGAAGTATAAACATGAATAATCCAAATCACACAAAAGTACACACACATAACACAACATGTACTGTGGTTCACATAATGTGGGCTACGTACACCAAAGATAGAGATCTCATATATATAATATACCAAGAGTACAAACTAACTCTTCAATACAATAGTACAATGCATCTCTCCAAGAGTATCTCTTCTCCTCCATATCTCTAAATGGATATTTATGAGTACACTACAACCATGCCTCCAAACCACCACCAACAAATATCACATAACCAGAGCTACTGCATCTCTAAACCGCTACCAAGTTCTCTATGGATCTACAACAAGACATCTCACATGGGTCTACCATATGTGCAACTATAACTATGCCCCAAGAAAGAAGTTTCTCCATCATCACTACATCAACTTTGTGCAAATATGAAGACAACTTCCTCTATAATACTAGATTCCTATGGATCAACAATACATCATTATCTCATGGATATGTAAAATAAGATCTAACAACATGTGGATCTACAAGAATGAGAAATAACAATATCTCACAACAACTTGTGGATCTAACAAGAAGAAACACTAATTAATTTTCATACTATACAAGCCATTACATGAGACAAGATAATACAAAGGAAATATAGAAGAAGACATAACCACCTTCTCACCATTTAGATGTACTGTTATTTCCTTTTGTCTAGCTTCTCTCCATGGAAGCTCTGTCTTCATGTAACATGTTATTTCTTTCTCTTCTTCTTCATCCTCTCAATCTAGGATAATCAAGGATCTAATTCAATCCTTCTCCTCATCCTCTTTCTAACCCTAGCTTTCATGCTTATATAGGCATATACAAACTTAGGGCACTTAGCCATGTAATTACAATCAATAGATATGCTTTAATACTAAATTTAGATCTGATTCCCATGAGTTAAATAAAACACTCACACATAAGTAACTCGATCTTTGGTTAGCCCTAACTGATGATGGTTCCTACTTGCTTGACCGATGCCGATCATAGGTGATCAATGTCGGTCCCTTCATACCGATGTCGATTCTTATGTTTTCCAATAAGTTGATAAAGCATGCTAAATGTGAAGAAATTCAACTCTACAATCCTAACAAGCTTCACCCACCCCTCAATTGGCTCCACACCACCTCAAAATAACATAAAATTTTCTCCATCTCGCATAGACCCTATAGCTTCCTCTACCATCCAAACACCTCCCGTGATTTTTGCTGCTATTTATATTAGTTTTTCTCTACCACTACCCTCAAAAAACCATGCCACCTCTCCAAAACATTACTATGTATATCCCTGTATCTACACCCTTAATCAACACTAGAGCTGCCATTGCTAGCACTAATCTAATTTTGCAACAATCCTCAACCCTGTTTATTTCACAACACATACCTCAACCATCCCAACAACTTTCTTTCTTTGAGTCTATACCATAACCATCGTAACCCCTTATCCATGCCTCTATTCCTCTTCAAAACATCCCGCAATAATCACAACCCCTTGTTTTCACTTCCATCCCCTTCCAACAAGAACCTCAATATTCACAACCTCTTATCCACACATCTATTCCTTTTCAACACATACCACAACAATCACAACCTCTTCTAAATACATCTATCCCTCCCTAGTATCAAGTACATCCAATCATCACAACCGTTAGTCTCACATGCCATTTACCACATCCCTACAAAAACCCCGAGTAAAACATTCCTTTCCAAAAAATATCCCACAATAATACCAACCATATCAACAACCCAGTCAATTTTCATTTAATCAACTTGGTTCATCCTCATCCAATACATAACAATAACCACAAACAGACCCCCTTAGGATTTAATGAACCAGATATCTAGTCTTGAAGCCGCTTCCATGGGCCCTAAAAACACACTATCATATGAACAAATATGCAATGAGCCTATTCATCCATCTGTATCATACAAATATTATCCTCCTCACTGGGAGCTTCCAAAATTTATCAAATTCTACAGTAAGGAGGATCCTTAACAACAAATCTAAGCTTTTCATCATGCTTGTTACCTTATATCTCATGATCAAGACCTTATGTTAAGAACATTCCCCATGTCCTTGGCTGGTCCTGCTTTAGACTGGTATAAAAAAATTCCACAATATTCCCTCTTCTCATTCACATAGCTCGCTCAACTCTTCCTTGAACACTTCTCAATTAACATTACCCACAAAATCACCATTATATATCTATATGAATTTAAACAGTTTGAGGATGAGTCCATTACAAACTTTGTCATCATTTGGAGGGTATTATTAATCAATTTTCATTCTCTCTCCCACAAACAAAATTGATCGAATTATTTTCCCATTCATGCGCCAAACACATCTCTTCCACACTCCAAATCCAATCTTTTCAGACATTTGATGAAGCTTTTACAATGGCCTGTAAAATCAAAATTTGAGCTCTTGAAGAAGGTAAAGTCAAACTTAGACCAAAGAAACCAAAATATGAATTTCCATCTAAACCATCCTCTAGTCAAGATAAACCCAAATCATTAGCTAACGTAGTAGTCGTAAAATCCACTCCTAAGGAACGTTCGACCACCAAACGATCTTGACATCAACGAAACTATACCCCCATTGGAGAGACTTATAGTGTGGTCTTTGATAAACTCCTCACCACTAACATGATCTCTCTTCCACCCATCCATCCTATCGATACATCTGTTTCAAAACCCTCTTAGTACATGGATAATGACTATTGAAAATACCATATAGTTAAAGGTCATGAAATTGAAAGGTTTTGTTCATTCCATAATGTTCTCCCAAACCTGATTTTCAAAGGTGAGCTACATTTAGACAATCCTAATACACCTTAGAATCAAAATCTTGATGTCTTCAAACAACCATTTCTAAATCATTCTCCATCGACTAGTCAACCACAAGATAACAACATCCAAGCCCATCATACCATAAACACCATCAATAAAACACTGTACATCACTTTGAATCCACACTGCACCATATTCTAGTAATACCCCTGAATCAACATCGACAAAAATTAGAAATATCGTAGAATACGTCATCAAAAGTGAATCTTCTTCATCCACATCTACCACCTCTTCACCTAGCTCATCGTGAAATATTTGCAAATATTTAGAAACAACCCATTATCCAAATTGTGAAGAGTTCATACGATGAATTTGTGGCCCAATATCACCCGTAACCTTCAAAATATTATTCCACCCCATCTAAAAGGGTTACAATTATAAATCATTCAACTACCCTGAAACAAAAATCAAAATATCAACCCTCTATCCTAGGGCCACATCCTTCGTCTAAACCACCTATCACCATCATGCAATCAAAAACCATTCATCAATGAACAACTAAATAACCCACACCAAAAGTGAGCGTCCCCGTAATCGCTAAACCAAAAGAAATGTTGTTTCCTTGAACATTCACATCAAAAGGACACTATGCAATAATTCTAGAAAAACTCCTTCAATAATCACTCATAGTGTTGCCTCCTCTTAAACCATCCAACTCTCAAGGATGGAAACCTTCTTGGTATAACTTTGAAGCCTTCTATGATTACCATCGACACCAAGACACTTTGTAGAAGATTGTAAAGCCTTTCATACAACCATTAAAAAACTTGAAAGTAAAGGTCTTCTTCCCTTAGAGTTACACAAATCAAAGAAACCTCACCCAACACCTACAACTTCATCATCCCCCACTATTGAAGAATATCAAAGTAAAATTCTTCCCCAACAAATTGGCACCATTCACATTACTACTCATGAAGCGTACCCATGATCCTAATCCTTTGGAACAAAGTAAACCTAAAACCTTCATCGCCATCCCACCACCTCTAGAACTCACCTCTTCCTCATCCAAAGATAAATATAAGGTTTCCATTTCTCTTGCTCTTGAGACCTCAAATTAGAAAATCCAAAACCAAAATTTCCATCATTTTTACTCTACTATCTTCCAACGTAGTACAAAAAGTAGTCATTAAACAACTACACCAAGCTCTTATCAAAATGTCACTTTATGAGTTGGTTCAAACATCACCTTCACACAAATAAGCCATGATCGAATCCCTTTAGTCTATATCAATGCCTATAAATGACCCACATTATTTTATAGATTTTGTAGGTGCTCTCAAAACATCCTCATCCATTTCCTTTGAATCTTTTGAAATACCATCACTTTGGCCAGAGGATCATGACTTGCCTCTTTTCATCACTACCCAAATCAATGATGTCCTCGTCAAGAGAGTCATGATTGATGGTGGCACTTGTGATCAACATCATATCATCCATTGCATTCAACCAACTTCAATTACCAAATACTGTTATCACCCAAACATTAGTTCGCCGAAGCTTTCAATGATACAATCACTCCCAAATTGGGAACAATTATCCTACCTCTTAAGCTCGATGTTCAAACTCTTCATGAAATCTTATACATTGTAGAAGGATAATTCCAATACAACATGCTATTAGGGTGATTGTGGATATGTATTTGTGTTATGTCCCATCGATACTCCACATGTGTCTTAAATATGAACACAAAGGTAAGATATTCATAGTCCCTGTGGATCCAAATCCCTTTGCCAACTGCAATATGACATATCGTCCAAATGATGTACTTATTCAAAAATCAAATTCAAAATCCTCCAATGAAGCATCTACTAGCACATCCATCCCATCATCCAAACTACTAGATGATTCCTCCCTTAGTGACGTTATGGAACATCTTTCACTGGGGAGTATCATCTCCTCATGCTTAATTCACTTCCTACACCCAAAATGTATGGAAGACCAGATAAACAACCCTTGTATGAGCCTGATGTCAAAGATGTTATCTCCTATGATCCGAATATCTAAAAATGAATCTTGTCTATGGAGGGATCAATTTTCCTTCCTCAAAATATGTTCATCAACAACATACCACGCTATTCAAGTTTGAATTTAAGCTGTTTATATAATCGACCTTTGTTCAAATGTATCTCCATCGATGCGTATGGAAAGGTTTTAGATTTGGATGCTATGAAAAAGGAATACATGATTTAACTATCCAAAAATCCCTCAAACCACACGAGAAATATGGGTTAGGATATGAAATACCTATTACCGAAGCATCTTCATGTATCGCATCCTTACACATCACATAACCCGAGAACCGTCATCCTCAACAGAAAATGACGATCCCATGGACACCGATGACACAATATCCATTCCTCCTAACTTTTTTTAGTAAATAATATATCATTAGGTCCCTAGGATTATCAATCTAATCACTTCACCAAAACACTTCCTCTCATCATGGCTAGAAATGATTGAAGAAAACTCACCCATCATCGACATCCTTCAATGTCATGATGATCAAGATATTCTCTCCCATATGGGAGTAAAGGACCATTTCCTTCAGAAATACCTACCACCCGACACATCAACCCTTCTCAATGAATCCACTATCGATGTTAACATAAGCACCCTATTTAGAGATGTTTTTACTTTTCTACTTTAAATTAATGAAGTGAAACAATAAAAACAAAACCTCAAAATACGGTAGGGTTTACCGATACCCATAGAGATAGATGTTGAAGTTGATGTTTGATTGAAACTACTTGAGCTTTGAATGAGTGCACGAGTCCTCCTATCCTACCAAGTAACCTGCACTCAAAGACAATAAACAAAAACAATTAGACAAATGGATAGATGAGATGCTCGAAAAGGATGATTTTAGGAATCCAAAGGGACTTCCTTGGAGGATTTCAACTCGCTTTGTAAAAATTAAGTGAATTGAAAATGATATAGATAAAGACAAAGATATAGGATTAGTATGGATATGTGGATATAGATGAGAAGCTGTAGAACTCCAAATTGAAAGGCAAGGCCTATGCGGCTTCAAAGGTAGCCTAAGTGAGGGTGGATGCAATTTTATGCGTTCAAAGTAGTCGTACCAAAAATCCTTAATCTCTTGTTGGATTTCATGCAGGAATTCAAACCGATCCTCAATGTCATCTTCATCAACAAAGAATTGGGTTACACAAAGTGTAAGTTCATGTAAGATATTGTATTGTTCCTAGAAAAAGGGTGCTAGACTATAGGAAGATCATAAATGCTAGTAATTAGACGTGAACGACCAGGAATTGCCATCTAATAGAGATCCATACTTGGAAACAACATGTTAAATGCAAAGAGTTTGATAAAAGATGATATAAATTTGATAAATTGATAAAAAGATAAATTTGATAGGAATTGCTAGCGATTTAGGCCAATCATTGGTAATTAGGGTGAATCATTTGGAGATTGCTTTATGATTTTGATAGTTTTGATAAAAACGAGAGTTTAAAGCTCTAAATTAATGTTTTTGTCTGATTTCAAAGCTTATGATGACTTGAAAATGAAAAAGAGGGATGTAGAAATACCTTTGAACAAATGGGGAGCCAAAAGATGCCTCAAATCTTTAGTGGGAAGGATCTGAGTTGATAAGTTGTCTTGTCACGTTCTTGGAAAGTTGAGTGATGGGAATGATCATAAAAATACTTGAAAATAATTGATGTTGATGCTTGATAGTGCTTGGGAATGTCTTGGACTTTTTGATGTTGAGGGAGGAAGTGTTGGTTCGAAAGGGAGATCTCAAATAAAAAGCTGAAGCTTGGAAATCAAATATCCCTGAGGGAGAGCACAAAGGTGTTATTTATAATCCCTAACGATTCGGTTGAATCACCACCATCCATTTTCTATGGGGAAACAACTACAAAAGTGGTTAAAACCATTTCTAATCAATGTTTTTGGTTTGGGATGTGGGTAAATGACTAAGGGGATATTAGGGGACAAGGTGAAGAGGTTAAGAAGGTTATGAGATTGTGTAGTCAAAAATCATGCACTTACTATTACATTTATACCACCAAGTATGTTGTTTTATATATGGATCTCGTGTAAAAAAGTATTCACTAATGGCTCATCCCCTAGTCTTGTTGTCGGTTAGTTGGTTGTTGTCATCATTTGTCTTACATAGTTGTCCATTATTTACAAGTTTTGATCATCACTCGGGAGTCTCATGTGTCGTTATTTGGTCATTTGTCATCTCTAGTCTTTAACTAGGGTGCCTAGGGTAGGATTAGGGCACCCACAAGTACCCCGATCATTAATTTTAGACACCCTGGTCTCGACAACACTTGCGTATAATTTAGAGTTTCGAGGTTGGTCTTTGTAATTTTCCCTCTCATTCCCCTAGGTACTAGTCGGCATGTCAGGTCATTAGTGTCAAAATTTGAGCAAGAGATCCCTATATAAACATAACATACTTACTATCTTATGGGTGGACTATCTACTATCAAGGGCTAGCTATCTACTAAGGCAAGGGATTGCATTTGGGCATCATTACATCACACACACTACATAGGAAGGGTTGTATTCATTCTATTCCATCCACCATTTGCATTTTTACATCTAGCTATTGCCCCTTATCTTTGTGTCATTGGCGCTAAGGCACCCTAGGCACACAATTACACACACAAGCACAAAGAAGTACATTGGAGTGCGGAATGTAGTGCAATAATTAGTTGTAAGTCCATCATTGTGGTAGCTAAGGTCAGCCCAATCCCTTCATATGCATCTTTATTTTTTTAGGGGTTTGATGCTTTGTATGGGGTTTACGAGTAGATATTCATTACGGAGTTTACGGTGACATAAGTGAATTTATCATGCGACAATCACTCGACAAAGATCGAAACATTACAAAGATCTAGTGATACTTTAAGATTTAGGACTGAGATGTTTTGAATCCAGAGCATCCATAGTGCAAACTATGGCACCCACAGTGCCTTGATCCCCTTCAGGTGCCCCAATCTAGTCGAATATTTATCTGCTACAATTTCTTGGGTTGTACCATCATACTCTGCTTTGTCGCACATCATCTTGTTCAGTCCAGAATCACCAGAGAGGTAATTCATTTTTAGGTTAGTACCTTATCCCTCATATTTCAATTATTTCATTTCATTTAAATATCAAATAAAATTACTTAGCATTCATATTTTAGTTTATACCATTTATTTCATTATGTAATTATTTAGATTAACTCTAAAATCCATATTTTAGTTAATCAAATTGTTAATTTTGTTTTGTCTTATTTAATTCTAGTTTCAAGTGGTTTTCGGTTGTTTTAAGAGGAGTAAAATGAGATTTTATAAATGTGAAATGATTTTACAGGATATGAGAGAATATTCACGTGGAGTAAATATTGTGGAGATTCTTAGACTTAGGATAAAGGATGTAGGTATTGAATAAAGTGTTTAGATGACATGCTTTGAAATATGATTGCGAAGACGGTGTATGTGGTGAAGGAATTCAATTGTGCTAATTTTAAGTGTCTACATTTGCCCCTTTTTGTCGAGTAGTTTGGCATAGGTAAGGTGCTAGACAAAAATGATTCTTGATATATTGATTTGTATGGGTGATACACCCTTAAAATGGGGTAACTACGGTGCAAATGTAAGGAACACTAGTTTACAAGGCTAATTTGGATAAGTTTGATATGCCTATTGATAGCATCCTCAACAACATTCTCATTTCTGAGTCTCTATCTGATACTAATGAGGCAATTGATAACCATGGTTCTCCTTATTTTCATACTGCCAAGTGTGAATCTCCTATTCCATCATTTCCTTCTCTTGAGATTGCATCTAGCACTATGCATGAGTCACCTCCATCTATCACTTCTTCTTCTCCCCTTTGTTTCATCTCCTCTTATTACATCATCTACACCCATTTGTTCATCTTCTCATATAGATGTATCTCCATCAGTCACCTCACCTATTAGGGATGTTTCCGATGCTAATATTACTATTGCTATGGATATTCCAGCTACATCATCTACTATATCTCCTTCAACATATACTACTAGTGTGCCTTTAGCATTGGAATTTCCTTTTTCATCTCTAGATAGTCCTTTGATCACTCACAATGGAAAATTACAACCTCTTAATACATTGTTTCCATCTTCCACTATTCCTTCATAGGATATCATCTCTCTCATGCATGTTGTAGGTCAATTACAATCTCAGGTTTAGTCTCTTACTCTAGAAAGTAGGGCTTACTATGCTTCTATTGATAACAACTCATTACATGGTAACCCTATTCCCAAGAATATTCATAATTCGACATTCCCTAAAGACTTTATCATGCCTAAATTGAATTTCTTTAATGGTACTGATGATCCTCATTCTCATCTTCTACATTACCGCATGGCCATGACCTCCTATTCTAATGATAGGCTATTACTTAAGGCCTTTCAATATAATATCATTGATGAGGCATTACAATGGTAAACTCATCTTCCCTTTGGATCCATTAGTCCTTACTATGACATGGATGATGATTTCTGCATCATTTCATCCTTAAAAATGGCCCTAGGGTTACTTACGACCATCTACCTACTTTACATCAGGGATCATCAAAATCTATTAAGGATTATATCGATTATTTAATGTTTATATGCATCGTTAGTATTTCACCGTATAGAACTTGAGAAGCAATTTATTTTATGTCATGGTTTGATTCTTGTGCTCAAACAAAGATTACAATATGATACATGTGAGTCATTTATTCTTCTATGCTACAAATTCCATGATCTAGAATGAGATATTCTTTGAGAAAATATCACTAATCCTCCACATACATCTAATTCTATTATATCATCTAATCCTCCTCCATCAAAATTGGTTGAGCATCCTACACAATCTCCACCTTTTCCTCACAAACAAGGAAATCAAGTTAAACCTAATCCACCACCACAAAGTACTTCTTCTCCTCCTCCACGACAGGCCACTTCTCCTTCCATTCCACCTAGGTTACGCGATCCATTGCATTTATCCCATCATGCTAGATCTCATGATGTGCTATTTTCCTTACTTGAAAAGTGCCTAATTTTCTTACCATCCAACTATCATCATCCATAACACAAAGCTACAACATCAGCGTGACCAACCTTATTGTAATTATCATCGCATAAATGGTCATAGGGACAATGACTATCTTTCCCTTCATGATAGATTATAACAATTAGAAGATAAGGGAATTATCTCCTTTGGCTCTCACTCACGTGAGAGATCCATCTCTCCTCTACCTCATCAGAGAGTTTCTACTACAATTGAGTCATCTCCACCTTCTGGTGCTTAGTCCATGGTACGTCTACCACCACAATTTGTTACTCATGCATGCTCCTCACTACATTTATACAATGCTGCATTATCACATCCATCATATTCACTTCATCCATCTCATCCATCACATTCACGCTACCCTTTGCATCATGCGATCCTTCACATTGGCTTCCACATCCCACCGCCTTCGTGCATACCACTACAACTCCATATGACATTTAATTTGGCACATATTCAAATGCTTCTTCCATCCCACATGATTCCACCACTTCACGCCACCTTGGTCTCTGGTAGGTGATTTTTTTCACCTTAATTGCCGATGACACACTTGTGTTCTTATAGTTCTTACATGAATGTTTGCTATAATATCCTTTCATCACGCGCTTCATCGACACTAAAATTTTCCTCCGTAATTTCTATTTCATTAATGTATGTATTAGGAATATGATGTTGTTAAGTATAATTAGTAGTAGGTCGTCGATAGATAAAGATAACGCCAATAATGTATAGTACGGTAATAGTCAAAAGCCTGCCAATAGGAATGTTGTGGTAAAAAGTAAATATTTGTCCGCCAGTGGTAATGTTAAAATAATGTATAGTACGGTAATAGTAGAAAAAAGTACAAGGATAAGAATGTTGTGGTAAAAAGTAAATATTTGTCCTAAGTAAGGTTTATCTTATCTTAAAAGGTAATGTTAAAATGTCAAAGTTGGGGTAAGTTAGAGAAGTAGGGTCTACATGATTAGGAATTAGAAATATTATATTGGTAATAAGAAGGACAAAGAGTGAGGTCATAAATATTTTGTGTTTTATTTGTAAAAAGTCTAAAAATGTGGAACCCATGTGAAATGATAAGGTTTATCTTATCTTAAAAGATAAGCTTACATGCCCAGATGAAGGATAAGAGTTAAGGTATGGAATATGATTCGTCTAGAGAGAGTGGATTTCTTATCCTATCTTAGAGATAATATGGATAAGCAACCACTCTGGAAGTTATATAAATAAAGAGGCCACCCCCTCATTTAGCATAGAGGAAGTAGTGTTAGAAAGGGTCATTGTATATTGTGAGTAAGTGTGTAAAGGAAGCCATCATAAGAGCATTTGAAGGTGTGTAAAAGAAGCCATGAAAAGAACTAGTGTAATGGGTGTGAAGTTTCTCCCATAGTATTGAAGTGGAAGGCAAGTGAAGTTAGTAACACTTGGAAGTACCTCATGGGTGAGATTGTAACAATTTCATGTTAATATTATAATTTACATTGAAATTTCAGATTTATCATCATTCCTTCTTATCATAGTCTATGGTATTCTTGTGTTATGTTTGTTGTTGTGTTTCCGATTACATCCACCAAACTAAAAGTTGTGCATTAGTAAATAATCATACTCGTGGATTCACGAGGAGTTCTCGTGAAGTGAAGAATTATCATAGTGAACCCATAAAATTGGTGATGACATTTTGGTTCCATCTCCAACTCTTTCGAAGGGACCATTCTTCGAACTCCATCAAGTAAGTTGGGTGGATTTTAAAGAGATATATTCCCACTTAGAAAAAAATTTGGAGGGTAACCTTGATTATTTAAAGCAACAAAGAAGGATCATTACCCTCTTCCATTCTCAAATGCATAGTGGTTACCATGGTAAAGTGAATTAATTTTTATTGTGAGAATAGTATTTATTATTGCGAAGTAAAGTCACTTTTTACCATGCATGGTATTTACCACATGAAGAAAATAACTTACTTTTCCATTTTGTGAATAATGTTTACCATGAGTAAAGTCAATTTTTACATGATGGAAGTCAAGTTTTACCATAGTTTACCAGAAGGGAAGATGTGCGACACTAAAATTTTCCTCCGCAATGTTGTAGGAATAGGATAATTGTTAAGTATGATTTCACCGATAATAATTGAAAGACCGTGTAGTAGCGTACAATTGAATGTTGTTGGGTCATTTCTATTTTCTATTATAGTGATTCTAATTATTTGTGCACATAAGTCTTGTTGATTATACTCATGGGTTGGTATTTCATTTTCCTGTGGTTACTTTTGAAAATATGGAAGATTAGCTGTTTTTCGCACAATCAATAATGAAGATGCTTCCTCTTTCATTCAAGAGTTTAAACAATCTTATATTTGTAATGGCCTTATAAGTAAAAGGAACAATGGACCCTGAAGGTTTATTTTTCCTACCTTTTTGGATGGATTTCATTGGATTTCTTATCCCTTAGGTGGTTTGAAACACTAGGTGATAATGTGAAAAACTCATGAGGATTTATTAAGAACTGGACTGAAAGTTTTCTTGAAGAATTTGGTGAATAACAAAAATATGTAGATCTTATGATCGATATCACAAAGTTATCCCAAGGAGAGAAGGAGAAGATAAGGGATTATCATGCTTGTGTTCTAGAGCTAAGGAGGAAGCTCGATGCCCAGATCCAGAAGGAAGGATTATGGATGGGTTGATGAATGGCGTGGATAATCTCCTCTGTAAGCACTTCATTCTTGGGATGAAGCTAGAGATCAGACAATGAGTGAAGTATGACCGCCCAACTACCATTGAACAAGCAAAGGAGATTACAAGAAGGCAAGAAGAAAGCATGGAAGAGGAGCCCAAAGAAATTGTTGCTAAAGTAGAGCCTACACCAACACCTTTGGTCTAGAATCCACAACCACTCTCGGTGAGCACAAATCTTTCTCCTAGTACATCTACTGAGTATGAAGATCTACTCAGGAAGATGGGCCAATTAACTATTAATCTTCTTCAAGGAAAAGAATTTAGTTCTTAGGGAGGAGATAGAGGTCCAAAAAGAAATATTTCTGAAGTTGTATGTTATGGTTGTTATAAAAAGGGTCATTATAAGTATAATTGTCCAGATAGAGCTTCTACATAGGTACAAGAGATAATGATAAAGGAAAAACACCTGTGAATTCTTTTGATGTAGTAGATAAGAGCATAAATAATGAAGTAGATGTGTTTGTAACAAAAAGAAAGAAAGAAAAAGATAACCAAGATGGAAATGATCCTAAGAAGATGAAAGGAGAAACTAGTAAGAAACATAGGAGAAGAAATTTGGGTGTGCGGGATTTTTGATTTCGCAGGGGACAAGGACCATACTCCATCTTAGAAGATCTATCCAAAAGGCCTACAAATATTACATATGGTCAACTCTTGGCTATGTCTTATGAGAAGAGGCGGGAGCTGCGAAGTGGACTCAATGCTCGATGAAGGAAGGAGGTTGAGGTCCCTGTTTTGGAGGCAGAGGTAGATCCCTATGCTCCATAAGCTGAGGTATTATGTAATGGTATTTCAATTCATAATGTCTTAGTTGATGGAGGTGCTGTAGTTAATGTAATGACCAAGTCTGTAATGAATATGTTGGGTTTAAAAATTGATCGCCCTTCAACACTTATGTTAAGGTCATTAAATAAGGGAAAAACTAAACCAGAAGGTGTTGTTTCAAATGTGGCAATATCTATTATGGGTGTTGTATGTGTGGTAGACTTTAGGGTGATGAAAAATGGTATGCTGCTGCATACCTGATGTTGTTGGGAAGGCCATGTCTACGGAGAGTTCATGCAAGAAACTATTGGAATGAAGGCTTCATGACACTTGGATGTGGTAGAGAGAGGGTGAAGATAAATGTGATCCCTCGGCATCATAAGACAGAACCTGTGGATTCAAGTGATGAAACTGATGATTGGACATACTATGATTACTCTAGTACCGAGTGAAGTGGACACATAAGATAAATAAAGTGAGGTTGATGTTTGGTTATGGATATCCTTCCGGTCACACCGACTCATGAACCCATAAAATTATCTGAAGAAGAAATTGATGATCGTCTCCAACAAATAAAGATTGGTGATGCTGTGATGGAGAGTGAGAAGGAATCCTATCTCCAACTCTTTCGAAGGTACATACACCTATTCACTTTTGATTACAAGGAACTCCATCAAGTAAGTTGGGTAGAACATGCTATTGAGCTAGTAGATGGTGCTAAGCCCATAAAGCAAATGCCATATAGAATGAATCCTAATTTTTCCAAGAGGTAAAAGAAGAAATAGATAAGTTGCTTGATGCGGGATTCATATTTGCCATGGAGAATTCGAGAATGGGTTTCTCCCATTGTGATCTCAATAAAAAATAATGGGAAGCTTCACATTTGTGTTGATTATAGGAAGCTCAATAAAGCAACAAAGAAGGATCATTACCCTCTTCCATTCTCAAATCAGATCTTGGATGAAGTGGCAAGGTTCTTATATGAACGCATTGTCACCAAATTTGGTTGTCCATTAGAAATTGTAACAGATCAAGGAAGCCACTTCATTAATGAGGTGGTAGAAGCCCTAGTCAATAAGTTTTCTATTAAGCACAGGAAGGCAACAACATACAAGCCAAGCACAAATGGACAGGTGGAACGAACAAATTTTGTGTTGTGTCAAATTCTAGCAAAAGATGTAGCCTTGCAGGTACATAAGTGGGATAAAAGGATTCATGCAACATTGTGGGCATATATGGAAACATCAAAGTCAGCAACATGATACTCCCCATTTCAGTTGGCTTATGGCATTGATCCAGTTCTTTCTATTGAGTGTGATATTCCCCTTCTGCGAGAGTTATGGAAAATGAAAGGATGGATGAAAGTGATTCGAGTAAAAGAAAGTTTGGTACATCTTCATTTGCTAGAGGAAATGAGGGAAATAGCGAAGGATACAAGCTATAAGAAGAAAATGAAGCAGAAGGAATACTTTGATCAAAAGATCTGTTGGTCTCCATTTCATGTGAATGACTTGGTTCTAGTATATGATTCCAAATACAAAAAAGAAGACAGAGAAAATTTCTTCCAAAATGGATGGGGCCCTACAAAATAACAATTTGTGCATGAAAATGGTACGTCATCGACTACGAGGAATTGGATGGCACTCCCATTACGAAATGGATCAACCATGACAAGTTGAAGATTTTCTAAGCACTAGAATAGTCTAGTCTACTCAGGGACGGAGTAGAAGCTAGGAAGGGGAAGATGTCGACACTAAAATTTTCCTCCGTAATTTCTATTTCATTAATGTATGTATTAGGAATAGGATGTTGTTAAGTATAATTAGTAGTAGCGTTTGATAGAAGATAACGACACTGCTAGTATGACACCGCCAATAATTTATAGTACGGTAATAGTCAAAAGTACAATAGGAATGTTGTGGTAAAAGTAAATATTTGTCGTAAGTGGTCCGGTAATGTTAAAATGTCAAAGTTGGGGTAAGTAGAGAAGTAGGGTCTACATGATTAGGAATTAGAAATATTATATTGGTAATAAGGACAAGGAGTGAGGTCATAAATATTTTGTGTATTTTATTTGTAAAAGGTCTAAAAATGTGGAACCCATGTGAAATGATAAGGTTTATCTTATCTTAAAAGATAAGCTTACATGTACAGATAAGAGTTAAGGTATGGAATATGATTCATCAGATTGGATTTCTTATCCTATCTTAGAGATAATATGGATAAGCCTGGAAGTTA
Source organism: Taxus wallichiana var. yunnanensis (assembly GCA_018340775.1). Lineage (NCBI taxonomy): Eukaryota > Viridiplantae > Streptophyta > Pinopsida > Cupressales > Taxaceae > Taxus > Taxus wallichiana. Next base: position 443,051,288 of record CM031244.1, read on the forward strand.
TATAAATAAAGAGGCCACCCCCTCATTTAGCATAGAAGGAAGTAGTGAGAAATATTGTATGAGTAAGTGTGTAAAGGAAGCCATCATTTTGAAGGTGTGTAAAAGAAGCCATTAAGAGGTGTAATTGTGAAGTTTCTCCCATAGTATTGATGGAAGGCAAGTGAAGTCAATAACACTTGAAGTACCTCATGGGTGAGATTGTAACAATTTCATGTTAATATTATAATTTACATTGAAATTTCAGATTTATCATCATTCCTTCTTATCATAGTCTATGGTATTCTTGTGTTATGTTTGTTGTTGTCTTTCCAGTTACATCCACCAAACTAAACGCTATGCATTAGTAAATAATCATAGACGAGGAGTTCTCGATGAATAATTATCATAGTCTTTGGATTGGTGATGACACTTCGTCATTTCATCTAAAAACTCAATCATTTCCCGATGACGCACTCTTGCTTTATGCGGTTCATTCTTGACTACTGAGGGGTCTTAATTAAATGAACCTAATCATCCATACACTGGGGGCATCATTAATTTCCCCATTTATCACACTAACATATTATGATTACATTACATTATCGTGACACACATTCATCACAACACGTTAGTTTGATCATCATACATCATATCTTTTACATTCATTCTACTATCATCATTATACTAACTATCGTTACAAAATTCCATTTAATAAACATTAAAAATACAAAAACATCACATACATCCCAACACTAATCACCCAATCATACACATCAATACACCACAAAATAATCTCATCATATATAAATCACATGTGTCCATACATATATAATGAATACAATCATCACTGGGGGGCAACTCCCTACATCATATACAATAATACTAATCACACCTCATCATCACTATCACTCTCGAGTACTGCGAGATCCCTAGAACTAGATGCCTCACCACTAACTCTGTGTCACTATTCATGGCCTCGATACCTCTCCACTTGCCTATGTAATAAGGTGTTATTTGTAGACTGCTATGAAAACTGACACTACAAATCCACGTATCGTGTGAACACATCTTGCACTAAGGGACCACCACCCAATGCCTTTTAGGCTCATCGAGTCTCCTCGCATGTCTCATCCCTCTCACCTAACAATATAGTGCACATCACCGCTACTATGGCTCTTGGATTGAACAAATGGGCATGCTTTCCTGCTATATCATCCACTTTCTCAAGTATACCTCCACCATGTACATCGGTTCGGCACATTCTATGTCAATGTGTGGATGGACATGTCTATTATTAGGGACCAATACACATCACCTACAAAGAATATACCATAACCATTACTAAGACATAAGCCAAAAAAATACACAACATAGCTATATAGATACTTACGCTCCACTACAACTAATACCATATTTTTGGGGGCATGTGCTTCCCCCTCTACTATACACTGTGGTAACCCCACTATGTATGTAAACAATGGAAAAAAAAACCCATTGATGTGCGGCCCACCATGCATGATACTCCTCTGTGTAACTTGCATCGTCTTCATCTATTGCCTCTATCACCGCATCTACCTCATCTAGCCTAGGAGGTGCTAGTTGCTTTGCTGTGGGCCTTAGTCTAGCAGTGGCCCTCTTGGGGGCTCTAATGTCTCTCAACCATATATATGGATCTAGGGGCACATCCCGAGCCATGCCAAACTATCATGATACTCTCTCCACCTGAATATGCTCAACCACACCTAGGAAGTGATCCTCTAACCACATCATCCTTTGAATACACTGCAACTCTACAAATCCTCAACCCATCCTCCATAGTCGCGGTATAGCCTCCAAATAATTGCCTTAGGCCCCATCCTATCTATCAGTGCCCTATAGGTATCTGTGTCCATCCTACGCCCATGAATATTAATCCACCTCCTCACATATATCTTTGGCCTAGCCCACTCTCCTCGTGGACTGCAACTAGCCTTAACACCGCTATGTGGTCATACACTCATACATGTAGTAGCGTGGTAGCTCCTATCCCACCTCTGTGGTAATCATGAGTAAATCGGTACAAGTCTCTATATAGGTAGGCTAACACACACCACACCCACGTGTATCTAGTGTTCTCCTCCTCTATACGCAGACATATATAGTGAATTTTATAAAAGATGCGTACACCTCCTCCCTCAAATGTGATAAATGAAGCAATCACCACAACAATGAACTTTTTCAAGTGTGGAACACCAGACCTCAGAATAACATCCAAAATGATATGGGCCTTGGTAGGTACTTGAGTCCCCAAAAATATCATCTAGCAACTCGCATATGCCTCTCCATATCCTCCAATGGCATAAGATGTACTCTCTCTTTGAAAACTAGCAACCGTAGTATATGATACACATCCTCCATTGTAATAGTCATATCCCTTGTAGGCAACCAAAATATACATGTATCCACACACCACCTCTCACACAATGTAGTTAGCATAGGCATATTATTGGGCACATCCCCCATCCGTGATATGTGTTGTAGTTTGACATGATCCATCACATCCCACTCATCATCCGATAGGTCTAACCCAAGAAAAGTACTCAAATTACGCCCACCGCGAAACTCTCTTGAGTGAATATCCCTTTGCACACCACAAAATGACAAAAACACAACATTATAATACTATACAAATCCAAACACACTCGCTTATCACATTAATATACACTATGAATATGATTTGCACCATTTTAGGCTGCCTACACATGCTTTGGACCAAGGCACCTAGATGTTGGACTAGGGCGCCAAAAGCGAGGACACTAGTGCCCTCACCGCTATAGTGTAGGTCCAAAATGCTGAGAAAATTACAATTCTTAAATTTGTATAAATTCAATAAAAATGAATACTACACCACAAAATTTTAGTGAAAACACCACACTTACCAATTCCACCATTATGACGCGATGCTACGAAAGTAGCCACCCTCTTAAACCGGCTAGTGTCGTGCTACTCTCAATTGCGGTATCTTTACTTACTCGAGCTCAATATCACTCACACAAAAGAAAATGAAGTGAGTATTCAATTTTTCACCCTACTATTTATAGTTACTTTTTGTCACCCACTTTACTATGGTTATTATTTCATGATCATTCCTCAACTAATACACACTACACGATTTTCATCATATCTTGAGCATTTTTACTCTGATTTGCGCCTTGTTTGCGGCTTTATTTTTAGAATTTCACCTACCATCATAATATACACATTACACATGAATTATCTCTCCTTGAATTTTTCTTCCATCCAATTCATACACATTTTTGTGATTTCTATCACTTTCTATCTATTTCGTGCTTACTTTCAGCTTAACATTCATTCTTGTCATCACTTCCCCTTTCACCGAAAGGGGGCATATCATTGGGGTCACCCTATAATTCCCCTTACATTACCATGTGATTAATCAACATTACCAATCCATCAATTTTCAAAAATTTACTAATTCATTGTGCAACATCTTACCATTATTTCCTCCTAATGACCTTATCTGGGGGCAACAAATATACAATTTTTACGTGACGTTTCATCGCGTTTCCCCTAATGACCTAACCTGGGGGAAACAAGCGTTAAAATATTTCCATGTAATTATTCATCAATTTCTATTTCATTCCCCCTAATAACCTAACCTATGGGGGCAACTAGCGTAAAATATCTCTACGAGTAATCAATCAATCAATCAATCAACACGTTCAAATTTATAACAATTGAAATCATATCATTCAATCAATACAAATTCAACACAATATTGGCCTCCCAAATGACCTAACTTGGGAGTTACGTGTGGCCTCCTAGATGACCTAACTTGGGAGATTACATTCATTGCTTTCCCAGATGACCTAACTTGGGAAGCTATTTTACATTTTGCGTTTGCTTCCAGATGACTTAACTTGGAAGCCATCATACATTTTACACTTTCTTCCAGATGACCTAACTTGGAAGCCATCTTATTTGCCATAACACCCATGGAGTGGGGAAAGAGTGCCTTTCCTATACCACTCCTATATGGGTCAATTATTTGATCAAAATTATTTGGATCCAAAAACCACAAATATTTGATCCGAGTCTATCTTGACGGATAGATATTAAGGATCTAGGTAGAGATTAGAGAATAACACAATTTTCTCCCTACATTCTTCCTTTGGCGATAAGATGCCCAAATCCTCTAGTCGATTATTCGTATACACGCATTCGGGTGGGAACCGATCACTTCCTACCCCATCTCATCATCATCATACTGACATTTGAAATCATCAATCATCTAACATTTCTATCATCACTCTCATTTAGTACACTTCATCATGACATTACGCTTTTTACTATGTTGATCCATGGTTTAACATCTTTGTATGATTCTTTCAAACACACTTTTACTACCAAATCTAGGCGTTATACTACAACATGGGCTTCTACGGATTTATCTTAGGTACACATCTCTTTTTACTTTATGTTACTAAGCTTTCCACTCACGGACATAAAGTGGGGACAAATGTAGTCACAAAATCACACACTTACTATTACATTTACACTGCAAAACATTTTTTTTATATAAGGATCTTGTGTAAGAAAAGTATTCACTAATGGGTCATCCCCTAGTCTTTTTGTTAGTTATTTGGTCTTCGTTGTCATTTTTCTTACACAATCATCATTTATTTACACAATTAGGTTATCTCTCGTGGAGTCCTAGGTGTCATTATTTGGTCATTTTTCATCTCTAGTCTTTGACTAGGGCACCTAGGGTAGGATTAGGGCACCCCGATCCTTAATTTTATGTGCCCTAGTCCTGGAAGCACTTGCGTCTAATTTATAGTCTCGAGGTCGGTCTTTGTAATTTTCCCTCCCATTCCCCTAGGTACTAGTCGGCATGTCGGGTCATTAGTGTCAAAATTTGAGCAAGAGATCCCTATATAAACATAACATACTTACTATCTTATGGGTGGACTATCTACTATCAAGGGATAGCTATCTACTAAGGAAAGGGATTGCATTTAGGCATCATTGCATCACACACCATTGCATAAAAAGGTTGTATTCATTCTATTCCATCCACCATTTGCATTTTTACATCTAGTTATTGCCCCTATCTCCACGTCATTAGTGCTAGGGAACCCTAGGCACATAATTACACACACAAGCACACAAAACTACATTGGGTCTGGAATGTAGTGCAATGCTTAGTTGTAAGTCCACCATTGTGGAAGCTAAGGTTAGTCCACCCCTTCATATGCATCTTTCTTTTTTAGGGGTTTGATGCTTTGTATGGGGTTTTGTAGGTAGATCTTCATTACAGGTTTACGACGACATAAGCAAAGTTACTACGACAATCACATGAAAAAGATCAAGACATTGTGAAGATCTAGTGACACTTCAAGATTAAAGTCCGAGTTCTTGTCAGACTAGAGCGCCCATCATCGCACACTAGGGAACCCACAGGTACCCCGATCCTCTCAAGGCACCCCAATCCGGTTGAATCTTCACCTGTTGCAATTTCTGGGTTGTACCATCATATTCTGATTCTTTCACACATCATCCTATTCAATCTAGAATCACAACGAGGTAAGTCATTTTCAGGTTAGTACCTTATCCCTCCTATTTCAATTATTTCATTTCATTTAAATATCAAATAAAATTACTTAGCATTCATATTTTAGTTTATACCATTTATTTCATTATTGTACTTATTTAGATTAACTCTAAAATCCATATTTGAGTTAATCAAATTGTTAATTTTGTTTTGTCTTATTTAATTTTAGTTTCCAAGTGGTTTTAGGTTGTTTTAAGAGGAGTAAAATGAGATTTTATAACTATGAAATGATTTTATGGGATGTGAGAGAATATTTACATGGAGTAAATATTGTGGAGATTTTTAGACTTAGGATAAAGGATGTAGGAATTAAATAATGTGTTTAGATGACATCATTTGAAATATGATTGTGAAGATGGTGTATGTGGTGAAGGAATTTAGAGGTGCTAATTTTAAGTGTCTACATTTTCCCCTTTTTGTCGAGTAGTTTGACGTAGGTAAGGTGCTAGAAAAAATGATTCTCAATATATTGATTTATGTGGGTGATCTGCCTTAAAATGGGGTAAATGTAGTGTAGTGTAAGGAACACCAGTTTGACAAGGTTGATTTGGATAAGTTTGATATGTGTTTCTTTTAAAATTTCCCAAAGATGGGGTATCGAAATGATAGGTGCTACCATGGAATCAAGTGATAGGAGAACCAAGGGGTTCATTGCCTATAGACATATGATTTGTAAGGGTAGGCTACAAGGATAGGAAATTCAAGTGATGGGGGCCAAAGGGCTCGCATCCCACATCCATATGACATGTCCCGAGTAAATTGATTTTGATAAGGATTTTAATTTTTGAGGATTGGGTGGGGTATTTGAATGAGACAATTTGGTGAAAAATGTGATAGGGTGGTGTTGATGTGGAAAATAATGATTGAGGGTAAAATAAGATGAATCACTAGAATTTCATAACAATCACGCGATGATTGAGGTGAATCATTGGGGATTCAAGGAATCATCAGCAATTATTGTGAAATTTGGAGGAGGCTATAAAATCCCTAGGTCGATGGTGAACAGTTCATTTGTGCAACTTGTATTTATGATTTGAAGAGCTTGAGTGAGTGAAAAAGGTGGTTTGGAGTAATTACATCATTGAGAAGGAAAAGGAAACCCTCACATGCAAAGGTAAGTGCCTAATTTTTTTGATTTTATTGAAATTTTATTTATTTTGGATGTTTTTTTCATGTTCGAGGGTACGAAGGGTTTGTTTTTAAAATCATCGAATTGCAAGGATTCAAAGTTGATTTCAACGATTCGGAGTTGATCGCAATGATTCAAGTGAATCATCAAGCGATTTGTTTGTGTTTACTATGCAACCATATTTATTCATTAGCAATCTGTGTGTTTGATGATTATTGTAATAAATGTGGATTCCAATGTGTGTTTTTGGTTACGGTGAATGAATGATGAAGTTAGGATTATCTGAGATAGGATTCCATTGATTCTAGAGGCATGTGGAGAAGTATGATAGGATGTGAGATGATCATTAGAGGCATGTGGAGGAAGTGGGGTTTATAGGGATGTGAGATTATAGACACATTCATAGATGTTGGGGGTTATTGTTGGCATTGATGGAGAGATGGGATCTAAGAGAGATAGAGAGAGAGAGAGAGAGAGGTGAGAGAGAGTCAGAGGAGGATAGAGAGAGAGAGAGAGAGAGAGAGAGAGAGAGAGAGGGAGAGAGAGAGAGAGAGAGAGAGAGAGAGAGAGAGAGAGAGAGAGAGGAGAGATGAGGAGATTATATGGAGATGATGTGGATGATGAGATGTCATATATACTTTAGGGGTTTTATTATTAGTCTCTATATTTGTTGGAGAGAGAGGGATGTACTAGGATGACTATCTTTGATGTGGGTATTTCCTATTTTTCCTTGCTACTTCAGAGGATGGATATTTCCATGGATGATGGAGGAGTGGTTACACGAGATGATGGCACATTGTAATGTGTTTTCTTGGGCTCATGCACTACTAGCAGAGAGACATATAGGGAGCTATGGGCTTAGATAGTCAACAAGAGGTTTAGGATAGATGTTGTGTTTTTGTTATAGTGTTGGGCGTTCAAGCATATTATTGTGGTTTGTCTGCGTGGTGTACCATAGGGAGGTATAGACATGATTGGTATATCAGCTGGATTCATGAGATGGTGAGGGGATGTAGGACGGTCGAGAGGGAAGAGGAGGGAGGCTCATTATAGAGAGATCCTTACAAGGTTACAATTGGGAGATGTTTTGTGGAGACTTTATGTTGATTTTCTAGTATGACTAGGTTTAGAGCGTGAGCTTGATGGTTTACAATAGGAGTACTAGTTGTAGGGGAAATGAGAGGGAGAGTGGGATCTCATCACATTTAGCCATGTTAGATAATATTTTAGTTTGTTATAGGATGTGCCCTAAGCTTCGATACTATATAGATGAGATGAGAGAGATTTGGATACTCCCAAGGCATTTGTGGGATAGACTCTTATTATAGTTGATGAGCAGGGAACCATGGGTTTAGATGAGCATGGTGACTTAGTGCTAATTGATGATGTTGGAGTGATTTCTTTGGTTAAAGGCCATGGTGAACCTGGTGCTTATGCTGATTTTTAGAGGACTTAATTGGTTTAGAGAGGGAGGAGAGTGCGTGCTCGAATAGAGGGAGAACACAAGGTTGTTGATATTAGTGAAGATGAGGTGGGTGATGGGGATGAGGAGGACTTAGAGGCCACAATTACACATTTGATGATCAAAAATGCCACAGTGGAGGCCAAGAGAGACAATTTATGAAGGGAGAGGGATGATTTGATTGGAGTAAGGGCTACTTTGATTGGTGAGAGGGATGGTGCCATAGTTGAGTGAGATGGGCTTAGAGCATAGTTGGTACATGTAACAAATGATCGGGATTAGTATAGGTAGCAACAAGAGAACCTAAAAAGGGCTCTCGATATTACATGGACTTAATATTAGGTGCGTATTTGGCATCCCATGCCTAGGTTAGTAGTCAAATGGGTGCACCAGGAATGTTTAACTATGCCCATTATTAGTCTTTACATGTAGATTTTTCTTATTATGAGGATATGGTGATACATGACTTGCCCGGTGTGGTTATCTATGCTTATCATATGGAACAACGAGGAAAAATTCTAGTGCTAGTGTAGGAAATGTGGGTCAGCCATGTCAAGGACTTGATGGAGGAGGTGGTGGTGTGGTGGTGCGAGGGAGGTGATGGAGTGTTGTTTGTGTTAGCGAGTTCTTTGGAGGTGTCTAATTTATTGGCTAGTTGTTATATGTATTTGTGTTTGGATTTGATATGTATGCGGCTCTTTGTGAAGCTTTGATATATAGTTTGTGATATACGGAGTGGGGGACTCCTTGATGATGTATTTGAGACTTTGATTATGATTATATGTGTATGGTGATTTGTTTGGCCTATGATTCATGTGTTGATTTTGATGTATGTTTTGATATGTTGTAAATTGATGTTTATGCGATTGGATTTGTGGAATGTTTAAATGTTTTCAATTTTTTAATTGATGTTTATGGGATTAAAATGTTTATATGTTTTGAGAGGTTTATATGATTTGAAATGATGATAAAGATTGTTGTGACTTAAAATGTGATCTGGAATTTTATCAAAATGTATTGTAACTTCAAAGATAAGAGTAAAAAGTGGAATGCTTGCTTTGATATTGGATTTGATACATATGTGATGGGTATAGAATGTGAAAGCACTTACACTTTTGGGCCTTAACAATAAATATTGACGTAAGAATATCAATAGGTAGTTACACGTGGGCTCCTCACTTTAGAGAAGAAATGATAAGTTACACCTTCCTAAGACATGCAAGGGGTTTTTACATGTGTAGGTTGATGTGGGAAGTGGGGTTATTCTTTTCAACAGTTTCTTAGAGAAATGCCCCCACTATACATATTTTAGTTTTTGATGCCAACTGATCGATGTGGGAAGTTTTCTTTGACGGGAAAGATGATCGATGTAGGAAGCTTTCCTAGGATGCTTTGATATCTAATTTTTTGAAGGCTGGTCGATGTAGGAAGGATTTTTACATGAGTAGCCATCCTTTGAGGGAGTGGTATACAACTTTTTTCTTTTGTCTTTTTTATTTTTATAGAGATAGTCATCCTTTGAGGGATCTGTCTACTTTTATTTTTGATAATATGACAATATGATTTTGATATATCGAATAACTATCCTTCGAGGGATCAGTCTATTATTATTTTTCTTTCAATTCTGATAGGAAACATCCATATATATTTTTGACTTTTTTTTGGACTGAGGGAAACCTAATATAATTTTGAGGAGGGAAAGATATGTGTACATGACCTACACATACGTTCCCCATGACATGTTTTTAGTTGGTACATAAGGTAGATGGATGTAATGATTGTGGGGTTCATACTAAGGAGGAAATTGTCCAAGTGAAAGATGCGATGAACAAATCCGTGGTGCTCATATTTAAGGTTTTTGAGGATAGTGATGGAAGACCACATACTTCAAATCATTACGATGATAAAATTACTAGTTGATGATGGACTAAAAGATCTTAGATGTAACTATTGTCATGAAAGTCAAAATGTTAACAATATAAAGACCGTAGATGCAAGGCATTCAGAGGTTCCTTTTCATGTGTACCATCAAGGGAGGAAAGACTATATGTTCTCAACCCATATTTATGAGTAATGATGTATGAACCGATCTAGTTGGGGAAAATTTCCACATTTACTCCTATCTAAAGTAGTGACATTTTGATTTTCTTTGAGAACAAGATCACATATTTTAAATTCACGTTCTTTTACATGTTTATTGTATGCGTGTTTGATGCATTCTTGATAAACTTGATGATGTTCAAGTACTGTTAAATGTTTTTCATCTAATAACTCTAATTGTGCTAGACAATCTTGTTGATATTCTTCATCGGGATGGAGTTTTGAGAGATACATGGAGTGATGGGATCGACACTTCAAGGGGTAGCACCAATTTAGAGACATAGACTAGTGAGAAGGGCATAACATCTGTAGGAGTACAAATGCTAATCCGATAGACCCAGAGAGCAAACAAAATTTGGAGATGCCAATTCCCACCTACTTCATCTACTATATTTATGAGGATTTTATTAAGTGTTTTATTAGAGGATTCAACTTGACCATTTACTTGGGGATAATATGGTGATGAAAAGCTAAGTTTGATGTTGAAGGTGTCGCAAAGTTTCTTAACATCCTTGTTTTTGAAGGATTTTCCATTATTTGTGACAAGTTTGTGAGGAACACCAAAGCAACATTGTTGAGTAGATAGAATTTTTCTCTAAGGAGAAGACACAAAAAGGATGCACACACTTGAATATGAAACATTTGAAGGTGCGAGAAGATAAGGAAGGAAACACGTCTTTAGAACACTTTGGCTCGAACTTAGCCATTTTATGGATAAGGGTTATTTTTGAGATAGTGTGTGGAGCACACATAGAGATGAAGACTTGTGCTACACACAATGGTATTTTAGGAACAAACGATTGATAAGTGTCATGCATAGTTTAAGATAATAATAGGATTTATTCTTAGAGTTAACTATATGACATCTATTATTAGAACACTTGCATGTTGTGCATGCCATTGTAAAGGCACATGGCTATTATCAGTATGCAACCTATTTTTAGAAGTGCATGGGTGGTGAAGGGAAATTCCCCACCTCTATAAATATGTATTAAACTATGTAGTTTAGGGGGTGAATTATTGTAGAGTTATGTTGCTAGTTCTAATGTGTGCATGACTCATGGAGATACTTTATAGTGTACAAATATTCTTGTTTTACAATGTTTAATGGAATGGAGTATATTGGTTGGATAATGGTGTTAGACATAATTGAATCTAGTTCTCGTATGGTTAGCCTTATCATAGTTATTGTTTAGTACATAATTCTTTGAGATCTAGATCGATTTATGTGTTGTGAAATTTTTATGATTAGTTATGGATCCGAATATGTATTATCATCATCACACTAACATCCTACACAAATAACTCTAAAGAGGGGCCTGGTACCTTTGTGTGCTTCGGGTAAGCACTCAGCTTAGGCTGAGTGATGTGCCAATGCACCCAAGTTTTCCACTGAAGAGATTCTAGGTTGCACCATTGGTTCCATTGCAGAACTCTTTTTAAACTATTTTAAGGATGTTTCATGATAATAGTTCTAGAAGAAGAATACACTCAGAGGTTCAACACTAGATCTGAGTTTGATGCACACACGTGGGTGGAGCAGAACTTGTACGACTATTTATATGATATTTTCTTTGCTATCTTTTTGATAGAGATATATGAGTGGCTGGTTGCTTATGTGTCTAAAAGGAATTGGAGGCATTGCATGCTTGTTTGGGTGCGGGAAGAATTTTAGGCCATCTATGATGTTGATTTGATTTGGATGCGTGTTGTGGATAGTTGGTTCTATGGTGTTCTTAATAGCTATATTTTGGAGTACTTAATTTCTACTTACTCTTTCCCAGAGGTAGCTGAGTTCCATTTTTACGTTATCCTAGGGGAACCTATTTGCAAGGCATTCCACTAGCGATCAAAATCTTGATGGTAACCGACTTGGAAGAAAAGCCGATGACTAGCTAAACCCTACCATGTGTGGGGGTAGAAGCAGGTGTAGTGAAGGATGGTGGACCTAGTGGAAGAGAGGAAAAGAGAAGAAAGGAAACTTAAGTACAATGAGGCACGTGAGAGGGAGATAGAGAAGCAACGTGATATTACAAAACAAATGGCATTGGGAGAGAGATGGCTCGTGAAGGATTTGGAGCTCACACAAAAGGTGTGGAGCCAAAGCATCTGGAACTCCCCATTTTGGAAAGCATGATAGGGAACCCTCATCAGCCTCATATGAGAGTGCACCAACAAAGACAACATGGGTGCAGGTGCTCATTTGAATCTACAGTAGCCTAGCCCTAGCCCTTGCGTTTGGTTTTCTAGTATCTAATACAACCAATAGTCAACAAGCTAGTCTGAGGAGTAGAAGAACAGGAGTAGATCAAGTAGAAAGTACATATATGGCCGGGAAAATGTCTTCTTTGTTATTTGGAGGTACCTTTTCAAGCACATCATTACCACATAACTTAAGCATGTAAAATTTTGGACTCACTTCTAGGAGTAGTACCACCTCACAAACTGTAGGAGTTTAGTTTATTACCACTATTATGACACATGGAAGTACATCCACTGGTCCACTTTTGGTTATAGGTGGAGGATCAGGGGGCATAGGTGGCGTTAGTTTTGGTGGATCGGTGGGTCTAGAGGTAGAGGTAACACAAGAGGTTCTAGATCAAGTGGGCATGGTCCTCACCAACCCCAAAATATTTACATGGAGAAGTCACTTTGTCTTCAAAAGTATAGGGGAATAGAAGATGTTGAGCACGTGCACGTGTGTGAGATATTGTGGCACACACAAGGGATTACAAATTCTAAGTAAAAGGAATATCGGTTTTTAACTATCTTGCAAGGATGCACTCACGGTTAGTACAAGAAATTTGACCTGATAAGACTTGCGTAGATTATGCGGCATTACAGGTGCTTTCCTTAAGGAGTTTTATCCTGAGTTTGAGCATAAGAGTATAAGCACACTCAAGGATATTAATAAGGGCACTACTGAGAGCATTTGGGAATATGATGCCCATTTCAAAACACTTTTGTCTAAGATTTTGTATGATATCCATGCAAGCCAACATGCATAGTGGTTCGTTGGGGGCTTGATCACGTCGTTTAGGAGGGCACTTTGTCATGTAAGACATATACTGAGACCCACACAAAGCACTTGAAGCAACATTACGGTGAGGTAGTAAAAATTATAGACATTGAGTGAGCCCATTCTTGGAAGCACAGATTCTAGCTATGAAAAAGTAGTTGGAGAAACTATTGGCCAATTCAGCACATGAGACATGCATTGGGATTTTGTTACACCCTTAATTATATATCTTACATTGGATGGATATAGCTGACTTGTGGCTATCATAACTTCTTATCATGACTTATCTCTTTCATATATGATATATTATCATTATTAGGTCGGCCTGGGTGATGGCCATAAAATAGGAATAGTATAAATAGGGGTTAGTAGGTAGTTCTTGATCATCATATTGAACATTTAAGTCTTATTTTATGTTTTGGGAGGTTACCCCTTTCAAAGTGGCTAAGTTATTAAATTGGGGTTAGTAGGTAGTTCTTGATCATCATATTGAACATTTAAGTCTTATTTTATGTTTTGGGAGGTTACCCCTTTCAAAGTGGCTAAGTTATTATACTTTCATATTGAGATCATTTATCTTAAATATTGTGTTATTTGGTATTCTATTGCTGGTGATAATCATAATTATTCAAGTAATTTCATTACAAGTGGTATCAGAGCTTGAACTCGGCCAACACTGTGCCAAACCCTAATTGTGAAGGTTCGAACCATATCTCAAAATTGGTAGCAATTTTTCTCGTGATGTTTTCGGTGGTATGGTGAAATCAGCCAAGTAAGATTCTCTCCAAAATTCAATTATTTTTGACTTAATTTACAAAAGTTCTAGCGGTTTTATGTTTTTGCATAATTCGGCTCCACAGAGTGCAATTTTTATTTTTTCCAAGTTTCATATATTTTCGAAACCTATACAAAACATAGCTAGGGTTTCTTCTTTATGAATTCCTATATTCGGCCAAATAGTTTATGAAACCCTAAACCCTAAAATTTGGCCCTACTAAGTCTACCCCGAGGCCCAAACCCTACATCATGGCTGGTAGATCTACCGAGGCAAGGGAAAAGATAAACAACTACAAGAATGACTCTAAATAAGGAGGAGATGGATTCAGAGTCTTCTAGTTCGGGATTATCTGAGGTGGTCATCTAGCTTCAGGAGAGGGTAAATAATATGGTGAGTAAAGATTACCTTAATAATGAGCTTCTTCAACTACAAGGTAGCCTGAGGAGTGAAATTCAGAAGGATTTTCTAACAATGCAACATGAGTTGTTGTAAGCTATTTCAAACACAACTCCTAATTCTAGTCATATGGGTTCCTCTAGTAATGGTCACACAGACCCAAATCACTCCAATCATGGAGGATCCTCTACTCATTCAAGTGGCTCTCCTCACCAATGGCGGGGAATTATCCCAAAAGTGGAAATGCGTAAATTTGATGGAAAGGATCCACTCAATTGGATTACCCAAATGGAAAATTTCTTTGATCTCCATCAGATTCCAGTAGGACAAAAGGTAATTGTGGCATCCTTATACCTATAACCTGATCAATTTGTTTGGTATCATTGGTTATGTGCTCAAATGCAAAAGAATGGCCTAAATGTCACCTGGACACTTTTTTTGAAGAGCTTCAATTACACTATAGTTCTAGTGTTTTAAGAATTACTTCAGATTAGCAAAGTTACACTAAATGGGTTCGATTAAGGAGTATGTCCATCAATTCCAAAATTTTTCCTTACATGTGGAAGATATTACAAAAGAATATTTGAATGACCTATTTCTTGGGGGTTTTAAGGACCACATTGAGCATGCATGGGTACGCATGTTTAACCCACTCAAGGTTTCTGATTCTATTACCATGGCACGTAGAGTAGAGGAAAAATTTATGTCTAGTAGAAGGCAATCCTTATCTAGCATAAAATATCGTAGCACCTTGCCTCCTTTGTACCCTCGGCCAGTTCGGTTGACACCTCAAAAAATTGAAGAAAAAAGAGCCAAAGGGTTATGTTTTAACTGTGATAGAAAATATGGACCCAATCATAAATGTTTTGAGAAAAAAATTGTTCTACATTGAAGGGTCAGGTGATGAGGAAGAATATGAGGAAACATCGATAGAGGAAGTGGAAAAATTAGAAGAAGAATATGGAGATCCCCAGCCTACTATTTCATGCCATGCTCTATCAGGTATTAGTACTCCATAAACCCTTTAGATCGTGGGTTATTTTAAGAAGTAGAAGGTAACAATATTGATTGATTCAGGAGCACACATAATTTGTAATGAAATTACTTGAATAATTATGATTATCACCAGCAATAGAACACCAAATAACACAATATTTCAAATAAATGATCTCAATATGAAAGTATAATAGCTTAGCCACTTTGAGGGGGAAACCTCCAAAACATACAATAAGACTCAAATGTTCAATATGATGATCAAGAACTACCTAATAACCCCTATTTATACTATTCCTATGCTATGGCCATCACCTAGGCTGACCTACTAATGATAATATATCATATATGAAAGAGATAAGTCATGATAACCACAAGTCGGCTATATCCATCCAATGTAAGATATATAATTAAGGGCGTAACATGCCCCTCCCTTTAGAGCAACATTGTCCCCAATGTTGGGAAGCCATGGATACTACTGCATGAATGCTTCATCTTCCCATGAAGCATCCTCAATATTCATATTCCTCCACTTGATGAGGTACTATGTAATGACTCTAGTCCTCGTCTTTTGGTGCGTGTTTGAAGAATATATTTAGGTTCCATTATGATCCTTCCTTCCTTGTCTAGTTCTAGAAGCACCGACTGGGTGGAAATGTGTTTCCCAATAAATTTCTTTAAGCAAGAAACATGGAAGAATGGATGTATTTTACTTCCTAGAGGTATCTCTAGCTTATATGCCACACTACCAAATTCTCGCAAAACTCGGCAAGGGCCATAGTATTTAGGTGCAAGCTTATTATCCTTCTTCTGCTATTTTAAGGATAACCATTTATATGGTTGTAACCTTACAAAAAAAAATTCCTCCTCTTCAAAGTTTTTCTCACTACGATGTTGATAGGCTGTTGCTTCATGTGGTTTTGTGCTCGTGTGAAATTTTCTCTAAGACTAGAGAGTACCTCATGATGGTGCTTGAATGCGATCTTCAAATGATATCACCTTCAGTTTGACCTTCAAGCTAGATATGAATGATGAAGGATGGTACCCATAGAGTGCCAAAAATGGAGAAATTTTAGAGGAGGTATGAAATGAAGTATTTAAAAGGAACGATAACCAGATCGTGCCAAGCCAAGAACACAAATGCTAATCAAACATCACGATCAATAAGATGAAAGCAATTCACCAGAATAACTTTACATAAACCTTTACAAACAAATGAGTAGCAATATCATATATTATTATGGAACTCAATGCAATACATTGAGAATGAGCCTTGCTTAAATAGGCAAGGAATAAAAATCTAAGAACCAATCAAGGTCGTAGATCAAGCCATAAATCAAGGAAATAACTAGTCATCAAAGAACTAGTCAAGACCATAGATTTAGGAGAGAACTAGACATCAAGGATCTAGTCAATACCATAGATCAAGGAAAAACTAGTCAAGACTACCATAGATCAAGGAAAGAACTATACCTAACAACTAGATAATATCTCCTAATATCTAAATAAGATAAAAGAAATATCCACACACTAAGTGGGTGAGGATAAATACAATAAAGGTAAATAATGTACCTAAGTGAACATGAGCTAAGGTAAATACCTACTCTAATAGTATTGTACCACCATTATGCTAATGGAAACCATTGTACCAATTGTTTTATTTATCTTAAGTGAAACATCCAAGATATCCCTCTAAAAATTTATTTACCACCTCAGTTTGGCCATCTGATTGAGGATGATAAGAGGAACCCTGGGCTAGTTGGGTATCGAGACAAGAGAAAAAATCAGTCCAAAAGTTATTTGTAAAAATTGGATCACTATCACTTACTATAATTTTTGGTGTGTCGTGGAGATTTTGAACTGTATCCCTAAAAGAGATGGCAACTGTACTAGCTGTGAAAGGATGAGCCATGACACAAAAATGAGCATATTTGGTAAGTCTGTCCACCACAACCATGATGACACTTTTCCCTTCTGATTTAGGTAATCCTGTGATGAAATCCATTGATACCTCTTCCCACCTCTCACTAGGAATAGAAAGAGGTTGTAGGAAACCAGTGTGTCTGAATGGTATCGCCCTTATTTTGTTGGAAAACCAAACATTCTGCCACAAATTTTTAAACATCTACTTTCAACCCCTCCCAAAAGAAATCCTTCTTAACTCTATGATAAGTTTTAGGAACCCAACATGGCCACCTATAGGAGAAGAATGTAGCTCTGACAGAACATGGTGTTTAAGGGTAGAGTTCTTACATAGATATAACCTATCTTTATACTACAATGTATCCCCTTTCCATGTAAAATGATTTGATATGGATGGATCTCGCTTTGAGATTTTGAATGAGAGTATGTGTTGTTTCATTTTCTTCCTTCTTCCCATGCTTAATCTACCCAATCTATCTTTAGTATAGAGATGACACATAACAATGCTTCTACGGACTCATCCCTCCTAGAAAATGACCAAATTTTCCTTCCCTTTTTTATAAACAGTCTCAAAGTCTTATGCCAACATCTTAGTGACCCATTTTTGTTGTTCTTCTGAAGATAGATGTTTCTCTAGGAAATATTTCAAACTATCATGATCAATTTTTACCTTAAAATGTCTACCCATCAAGTATAGTCTCCATTGTTTGACTGCATGTAGTATTGCCATCATTTCTTTCTCGTTGGTGGGCTTCAACAAATTCTTTCCTTTTAGCTTTTGACTCTCAAATGCAATGGGATGTCCTTCTTGCATAAGTATGGATTTGATTCCATTTTTGAAGCATCACACTCAACTATGAAGGTTTTGGAGAAATTTGGAGTTGCCAATACTAGAGTGGTGCACATAACCGCCTTCAATTTTTCAAATGCCCTCGACGCTTCCTCATTCCACTGAAAGGAGTCCTTCTTCAATAAATTTTTGAGTGGTGCTGCTATACTGCCATAGATTTTTACAAATATGTGATAATACCCTGTGAGACTTAAGAAACCTCGTAATTACTTGAGGGTTATTGGAATTTCCCATTCCACCATGGCCTGGATCTTGTGAGGGTCCACTTTAACACCTTTGTGGGAAAAAATATATCCTAAGTATTCCACTTCCGGTACACCAAAAGAACACTTTGAAGGCTTGGCATAAAGTTGATGATCCTCTAAGACTTCTAAGACTATATTGACTTGTTGTAAGTGTTTCTCCCATGATTTTACTGTAGATGAGTATATCATCAAAAAATACTAAGACAAAATTTCTTAAGAATGGTCTAAATACTGAATTCATCAAACTCTGGAATGTGGAGGGAGCATTGGTAAGACCAAATGGCATCACTAGGAATTCATAATGGCCTTGATGAGTTCTGAAAGTTGTCTTATGAATATCTTCTTTCTTTACTCTAATTTGGTGATACCCAGAATGTAGATCTAATTTTGTAAAATAAATGGCACCATAGAATTCCTATAATAAATCATTAATGACAACAATAGGAAACTTATCTTTGATAGTGACTTGTTGAGTTTTGTGTAGTTTGGACACATACACCATCTTCCATCCTCGCAACGCACCATCACCACTAGATCAGAATAGGCACTTCAATTTGTGACGAATAATACCCATTTCAACATTTCCTCCACCATCTTCTCAATCTCAATCTTTTACACGTATAGGTATCTATAAGGCTTGATGTTGGGAGATTGGCTTCCTATAATAAACTAAATGGCATAATCATGCTCTCTTTTAGGAGGCAATCCTCTTGGTTCCTTGAAGACAATCGCATGTTGATCGATAACCTTCTCGAAGATCGG
Source organism: Taxus wallichiana var. yunnanensis (assembly GCA_018340775.1). Classification (NCBI taxonomy): domain Eukaryota; kingdom Viridiplantae; phylum Streptophyta; class Pinopsida; order Cupressales; family Taxaceae; genus Taxus; species Taxus wallichiana. The sequence continues at coordinate 443,070,538 of CM031244.1, forward strand.
GATGCAAGACCTTCATTTGTGGTTGGATGTCCATAGGGAACATGCATGCTACAAAATCTTCAGACCCCTTTTTAAGAATCTTCGTATTTGGTGAGAACTCACCACTAGAGGATCTTTAGCTTGTAGACCTAAAAGTTCAAATTTTTACCCTTAGAATGAAAACACATGGACAATTCTTGAAAATTTATCTCTATGGTGCCCAAAGTTGTGAGCTAATGAACACCTAAGACAATATCAGCTCCGCCCATGGGGATAGCAAACATCGTAGATTCCAATGTGTAGTCACCTATCATGAGTTTGAATTTATGGAATTTCCCTGAACATTGGACTATGCCACCATCTGCAATCATTACTTGAAATTCCGGTCTTTGGGTAGATGAAACAATTCAATATTGCTACCAACTTATGATTTATGAGCCATATCTATAGAAGGAAGGGCTCCAGAGATAGGATAGATAGGCACCGAGATAGGAGATAGGGCTCCCTATCTCTATATATCAAAGGAAACTGAACCGACCCATGACCCATATATAGATGGGGGACATATACTTATTCTATCTATAGGGGGGGCAGCTAGATATAGATATCCCTATATAGATAGGTGGAGTGGCTTGACCGATAGATTGAGGGTGGCTATCTAACAATCAGCCATATCATTGGGCCTACTTTATGATCTATATGACTTATATAGCTCGAATCGACCATCGGGAGAGAATTATCTATTAATATATGTAGGGGACCATATATCTAGAACCATATCTATAGAAGGAAGGGCTCTCAAGATAGGATAGATAGGAATTGAGATAGGAGATAGGGCTCCCTATCTCTATATATCAAAGGAAATTGAATCGACACACGACCCATATATAGATGGGTGATGTATACTTATTATATCTATAAAGGGGGAGGTAGCTAGATATATATCCCTATATAGAGTAGGCGGAGCAGCTCGATCGATAGATTGAGGGTGGCTATCGGAATATTGGCTAGATTGTTGGGCCTAATCTATGATCTATATGGCTTATATGGCTCGACTCGATCATCGAGAGAGAATTCTCTATCTAATCTACTATGAATTTGAGATTGTTTGTAAAAAGGGAAGGAAAATTTGGTCGTTGATGCTCTATCTAAGAGGGATGACTCTATAGAAGCATTGTTATGTGCCATCTCTATACTAAAGGTAGATTGGGTAGATCAAGCATGGGAAGAATGGAAGAAAGATGCAACAACACATACTCTCATTTAAAATATCCAGAAGATCCATCCATATCAAATCAATTTACATGGAAAGGGGATACATTATGGTACAAAGATAGGTTATATTTATGTAAGAACTCTACCCTTAAACACCATGTATAGATTGTGAAGTGGAAGGGCACACTAAGGATAATTGTCCCCATAGGTTAGTACATTCATCTTTGCTAGATAGTGGGATATGTCATTTAGACCATGATGTAAGCCTCTTCCCATTACTACAACGCATGTTCAGAAAGAATGTATCTTGTTATTGTAAGATTTTTCGGTCCACAACTCACAATATAGAAGATTGCAAGTTGATTGATCAGATCCATAATGCCATTGATATTGGTGTGTGACAGACATGAGTATCAGATAACTCTAAAAGTAAAAGTGAGCACCATGATCATGATCACACCCAAGGGCACTACAATCAAAATGAGGGATGATTTGAAGGAAGTCATGGTAGAGGTTGAGGATACTATGGTGGATTCAGGGGCCGAGGCCATGGTGGTGGATGAGGTGAGTTTCCTTGTGGAACGTGTTATACATGTAGATCTCCTGATAACTACAGGTGTGAATTCCCTCAAAATATTACTTGTTCTTTTTGTGGGAAGAATCATAACTATGAGGAATTCCCGGACTTATATGAGCATCTTAGAAAGCAACATAAATAGGAGAACAAGGGCATAAGGATGGTTAGAATACAACGCACCATGGAAAATCAGTGGATGCAAAGTTGGCACGTAACCGAGGTGGTATCGTGAAGATTAATACATGCACCTGAAGTGGCGCACCTCAAAGAGAAATTACAAAAGAAGCCTACTATTAATAAGGAGGAGGTTTTACATACAAGATACCTAGATCCTACACACCAGAAGGAGGTTTATTAGGAAACCATGGAGGTACTCAAAAATCTTCAGGGTGAAATACAATGTTTAAAGGAATAGTCACGAAAGTTGGAACAAAAGAAGGCAATAAAGATGGTCCAGTCAGATATTGATGATTTGAAAGAGGTATGCAAGATCTGCGTGAGGAGAATATTATACCATTACTTAGGGAATTGGTTAAAGGAAACACTCCACGTGCAGGGTATCGAGAATGGATGACAGATCTGCATGCTAATCTTCCCCCTCATAGCTTGGATTATGACAAGGAAATCACTCTGAATGCTATTATGGATGGGTGGCTTTTGAGAAATATGTTGATTGATTCAAGCATGGAAGTGAAGGCACTTACTTTAGATGAATGGGTACAAATGGGAAGACCTCCATTATAACTATCCTCTAATGTACTATTTATGGCTAATTAGACTAAGGCCACTCTAATCGAGGTTCTAAAGGATGTGTTATACAAGGGGCCAAGTTCACTAAGGAATTTGAGGTCTCGGCACTTGTAGAAATGAAAAACTTCCCAAATCTACTTGGGTGCCCTTGGTGTTATGCAAATAATGTTGATCTACGGTTTAACAAGGGGTATATAAGTTTTGAGAACAAGGAAGAACATGTTATTATCCCTTTGACAGATGGGAAATATACACCTTATGTTGAACCTTTGAGTGAGGAAGATCTCGAACAAAATTTAAGTGTGTGCCATTTGAGATCCGAAGTACTTGAGCCATCAAAGGAAGGAATCCTCCGGTGGGAGGATGCATAGTCAATTAGTGATACTATATGTATTGCTTGTGAAAATTGGGTGCATGGTACCTATGAGATGGGTGGGATCTAAGTAAGAAGTAAACTTTTCATGAAGGATCAAACCTCGTTAAATTAGGTGGATAGGTAATAACTCGTACCTCAAGTACATTAGAGAAGGAGATCCTATAGTATTCCTGCACACCATGGAGGAGTAGTGGACAGATCAGGTAGAGAGAAGAAATATGTTAATGTATACCCTGTGCGGGATGAAAAAATTTGGTGGATGGTTCATAGGGATAATCTCATAGAATGGAATGAAGTACAAATTTCTCTAACAACCTAGTTTCTTAGGAGCAATGCACCTACTTAGATCTACATATATCATGGTAATCAACCTGTTCAGCACCATGTTCAGTAGTTTGAGAGACTATAGATAGAGGTAAAATAAGCTTTACCACCTTCACTTTAGGTGCATAAACTTTATTCTAGTTTGCAAGGCTACTCATGCGCTTGGTATGTTTATGTGGAACTGCATAGGGAGATTGGAAATTGGCAAGACTTAATTGTAGGAATGGTCCAAACTTTTGACTACTTCTCTACTAAACCTCCTGAGAGAGGCATTACGGATTATGGAATTATTGAATATGGGAGACAAGTGAAAAGGATGAAGAAATCATTCAAGAGTTATTTGGTGAGGAAGAACCAGGAGCGCATTTTGATGAAATAGATGAGAAAAATACTAAACTATTTAAGTGCGCTTGCTTTGAGAAGGAGAAAGGAAAGATGATCTACATAGTGGATGATGAAGTAGAAAATTTGGACATTGATCACTCCAAAGGTATGCATGAGGTTTTAGATACTATGGATAAAAACACGCACCTATCATGAACCTATGAAGACCAAGAAAGTGAACATTGACATGGATGCTGAACCTAAGGAGGCCATAATTGGATATTATTGGTTTGATTCTAAAGTGGAAAAGATAATTGAGTTACTACGTGACTTCCAGGAATTATTTCTAGGGGTTACCATGAGTTAAAGGGGGTGCATGAGTCATTAGGTGGGATGAAGATTAAGCTAAAGGAGGGTGCGTGCCCATGGAAGGGACCTTAAAGATGAACCCTAACATGCACATAAAAGTTAACGAAGAAATTGAAAAAATGCTGAAATATGGTATCATTAAGCCCCTAGAAGAATCATAGTGGGTTATCCCCATGGTAATCAATATAAAGAAATATGGTCGGATTAGGATTTGTGTGGATTACAGGGAGCTAAATGCTACATGTGTGATTGATCCTTTTCCTATGCCTTTCACCGAGGAAATATTAGGTGTTGTAGGGTGCAAAATTTACTCTTTTCTAAGATGGATTCTCTGGGTATCATTAGGTAAGAATTGCATAGGAGGATCAAGAGAAGACAACTTTCACCACTAAATGGGGAAGCTTTGCATATATGGTGATGCCCTTTGGTTTGAAGAATGTGCTTGCTATATTTTTGCGCATAGTTGTTCAAGCATTCTAGGATTTTATTCACAAATTCTTGCAGGTTTACTTGGATGATTGGATGGTATATGGGCTTGTTAAGGATCATTGTGACAACTTATGCTTAATGTTTAAAAGATGTAGATAGTTAAACATCTCTTTAAACATCAAGAAGTGCATATTTACTACACCTTTTGGAACTTTGCTAGGGCATATCATTTGTAAGGAAGGTTTGTTAGTAGATCTAACTAAGCATAGTTATTATAGGCCTGGAGGAGCCTACCAGTTAGAGTGAGGTGTGCGGATTCTTGGGCCATATAGGGTATTACAAAAAATTTATCAAAGGATATGCAAAGATTGTTGTGCCCCCTGGAGGAGTTACTAAAGGAAAAAGGATATTCTATTGGGGAGAACCACAACAATGCACATTTGAGGCATTGAAGGAGAGACTTACTACAACGCCTATTCTACATTTTCCCTCATGGAACCAACCATTTCACGTACATGTGGAAGCCTCTGACATGACCATTGGATCAATGTTAGCTCAGCCTAGAGATGGTATTATAGATCATCCTATCTTCTTTGCTAGTAGAAAGTTGACTCTATAGAGAAAAATTATACAACTATAGAGCACGAGGCCTTGTCATTTATCTACGCACTGCATAAATTCAGACAATACTTACTAGCAACACCATTTGTATTTTATATGGATCAAATGAAATTAAAATACTTAGTAAATAAGCCCATTTTGTAGGGGCACATATGTTGATGGGTTCTCTTATTCCAAGAATTTAACTTTACAGTCATGGTAAAACCAGGTAAAAGTAATTCTGGCCCAGACCACTTATCAAGAATTCAATCAGGAGAGGATGCACATAGACAATTGAAGATACCATTCCAGATGCACGATTTATATAGGTTACATTGTGCACCTTTAGAATTAGAGGATATTACTATCTTTTCATGCATAGGTATATTGCCGAAGGAATGAAATCCTTAGAAAAGAAACAATTTTAATTCATATGCTGCACCCTTCATGTTAATCAGTGGTGACTTATACAAACTAGGCCAAGATGAAGTATTGCACCGATGTATATTAGAACATGAGCACACATATATCATGGAAGAGGCTCATGATGGTATTACAAGTGGGCATTATGTAGGTGACCCCACTATGCATAAGATTCTACTTACTAGATTATGGTGGGAGACCCTGTACAAGGATTGTAAAGAGTATTGTAAGGCATGTGATCACTTTTAGTCTTGACAAACCCGAACAAAGAGATAAAATGCCTTTGAGGTCTATTACTAGTGCAGATCTATTTGAAAAATGGGCACTCGACTTTGTGGGTCCTATTTCCCCAGCCACGCATAGAATCAGATCATGCTACATCATCACTTATATAGATTATCTTACACGATGGGTAGAAGCAACACCTACAAAGGATTGTACAATACTAGGTATGGATGTCCACCGAGTTTGATAAGTGATAGGGGCACACACTTTTTAAATGAGACAATCAAGATATTGTTGGATGAATTTATGGTCACACACCACAAGACTACACCTTATCACCCTTAAGAAAATGGGACTGCTGAGGCCTTCAACAAGATATTGAGCTAGACCTTAACAAAAATTTGTGATGTTGGAAGGAAAGATTGGGATGATAAAGTTTATCTTTGTACTTTGGGCATATAGAATAACCTACAAAAGGTTAAATAAGGCCACACCATTTCAGTTGGTGTTTGGCATAGAAGTAGTTATTCCTATGGAATTCATGTTACCTTCTTTACATATTGCACGCACGGAGGTCTAGCTAATGAGAAAACATTAGAAGAAATAATTGACAAGTTAATACAATTTGGATGAGAGGTGCACCATAGCACGTTAGAGTCAAAAGTAGGAAAAGGCCAGGCAGAAGGCATGACATGATAGACACATCAGGGATAAGAAGCTTGAGGTTGGACATATGGTACTTCTTTATGATTCCAAGTTTTTGCACCATCAAGAAAACTTAAGGTGCATTGGTTGGGACCATATGTTATCACTCACATACTTGAATTAGGTGCTTGCTTAGTTAGAGGCGCTTGATGGAACATGGTTACCCAATTACTTTAATGGGAGTAGGATGAAGCCCTACTATAAATAATTCTTCTTGGTGTTTGTAATAAGGTAGTATTGCCATTTAGTATAGATTTCCCTTTATGTATTTCTTTTAATGTATTTCCTTCTTCGTCACTATGCTTTGTCAATTTAGTTCGGTGTTTTTGTAATAAGCACATTTACATGCTAGAAGCTAATTACAATTTGAAGTATTTTTATGCGCAGAGGACTACACATACCATTTGTGTGGGGTGTTTATTATTCAAAAGGGGGTGCACATGAGAACATACTATCACAAGTGCTATAGGTGCTATTAAAACATGGAAGGAGCTGCCTAGAAAGAAGATTGCTCCTAAGGAAGACCATAGTTGGAAATAAATGAATGAAAAGTATAACGTGAGGTAAGTGGTGAGTGTAGAAACTACTAGAGGAAAGCACAGTGGTGAGGTACTTTGGCACATGGATGTGCACATAAGGAGATTTGTATCCAAAAAGTAGGAATGTGCGTTGGAAGGTTATAACTATGGCGCGTAGGTGTATCACACAGAAATTGGGAAAATGGTCAATTAATGAGAGGATCGGTGGTAGGTAAAGGATCAATAAATGCAATAAATTTTAGCAACTCTATATAAAGATGTGATGTTTTATTTCTACCTTTGCGATCACAAGTATTTGAGTGAGCTAGTTGCAACCAAAACCAAGCGAAACGTGTTGAGGTGCGGAGAGTTGTGAAACTAGGTGTGGAGAGCATATTTGTGCATAGAAGTGGCTTGCATCCCCATTGGAGAAGGGTTTGAGTGAAGAAAAATAATTGAGAAGGAGCTAGGGCACACGGTTTTGAGCTAGGGCACGAGAGCTTACTCGATAGAGGAAAAAGGTGATATTTTTACCATGGCACCAAGGAAAGCACCTGGAGCAAGAACGAAGGGGAAGAAAAAGGTGGAAATTGAGGTTGAAGATGCTCCCAAGAGAAATTTTTCAGAAATGTAATATCAAGAAGGAGTGATCATCAGACAGGATTGGGATTCCCATATTCATAGATGTAAAGTAAGTGACTACAACACACCGCACCACCGACATGGACACATTGTTGAATAAGAAGACCAACAAGCACACGGTGGATGACATGCCAGTATATGATGATGTTGGGGAGAAGTTTCTCAAGAAGGTAGGGGTGTATAAGTTGTATGAACTCCCATATTTTTCAAGTCCTATCATTTCAAGACACCCAGGTCTATCCAGTCAGTCCAAATGACCTCCTAAATAATTTTATATCATCCCCCTAGGTGATTTAGAGAAGTATATTCATTCTCCCTAGGTGATTTTAGGGATTTCTGAAAAGATACTATCTTTTGGCAGTATTGGGAAGGGTTATCACTGGCCTTCCCAGGACTGGATCAACCACCATGGAGTGGAAAAAAAGGGCCAAAATTAAACATGGAGGTGAATGGAAGACCTTGGAACATCATGGAAATTATTTTTGAAGGTTTGGGGAAGTTTTGCAAGACTTAGAGCAGTCTGAGTAAAAAACAAGGTTCACAAGCCTAGGTGGTACATAGGCCTAAAACAGTTACTTTGGGCTTCAGAAGAAGATTCTGAGAGCTCCAGATGGAGTTAGGAGAAAAAAAATATATAAAAAAATAGGATTCCAAGACCTACATGATGGTGAAATAATATTTTTCACAACACTTTGGCACATTAGGTCTGCAGGTAGTTTTTCTCAGGCACAGTGGAGTACAAAATCAAAAATATGATTTTTTAAGGATAAAATGGAATAATCAAGACATTATACCCCAACCATTGGATTAAAAAGGATATTTTATAGTCAGGAGATTATAAATTTTTTCCAAAAAAGTCCATCAGAGCTCAAGTTATCATTGTTACAAGTTCAAGACTTAGCCAAATTTTTGGGAGGACACGTGTCAAGCACCAGGAGCTTGGCGGGATTTTGTGTCCCTCACGTCCCCAAGGTCAGGGAAATCAAGGTTGGAAAAAGTTTTCACCCATCCCCTTGAATCCCTCTCAGCCCTCATATGACCTCTTGGACCCTCATGTGACCTCCAGACTGATAGATTCACCCCCTGTGTACATTTTTGGAGCATCCATTCCCTATGTTGGATCGGGCCACGTGTCAGCTCCAAGACCACTGTGGAATTTGATGTCCCTTATGCACCTGAGGTGGGGGACATCAGACCTTGAAAAATGTTCCCAGCCCCTATGGGGAGTCATTTGGACACCCACGTGACCGAGTTTCACCCCCTGTGCATTTTTTTCAAGCAAATCCCCTGTCGTTAGATCGAGGACACATGGCATCGCCTTGACCACCATGGAAATTGATGTCCCTCACATCCTTGAGGTCAAGGAAATCAGGGACATAAAAATTCACCCATCCCCTCCATGTTCATGTTTTGAAATTTTAAATCTAGCACTTAGCCATTTTCTTCCTCTCATTTCTCCTTCACAGCTTCATACCTTGCCATGGCTCCGTGCATGATTGTCCAGACACCGGTCCACCATTGTTGCTCCAAACCAGCTCCACCATGGCCACATAAACTCTCCACACCATGAATACACATAAATATGTAGGTCTATTAGAGAAAAATGGAGTGAAATGACGAAGAGCGGGAGAAAATGAAGGGTTTTTGCAGATAACCATGAAGTCACCCGATCGAAAAATCTTCATATCTCACAAGATACAAGTCGGATCGAGATGTCATTTTTTTTAAGAATTATTAATTTTTCAAGGTGATCAAGATGCAACAAACAAGAGGTCAAATGGTTCCCAGAATCATTTTCTCCAATAAAATCCTCTCTTTGTGCACCGGCTCACATTCGTCGGATTTCCCATCATTCTGGCAATGGAAACGAGCTAAAAACTTACACACGAGCTCCAAATAAAAAACCTATTGTGATGGAGTTGTTTTCATTACAAATGGAGACAAAAACCATACCTGCAAATTTTGAGCTCCATTAATGGCCGCCATGGCAGCTCGTGCTCGAAGCCACTGCTAGGTCAAAATTTCAAAATTTATTTCTAAGCATTCTAGTGGGAAAAACTATGTGAAATTTGAAGGGTGTGATCGTAACAACAAGAAGAGTCCAAAAAAAGTATGTTCCATCACAAATCAAGTACTAGAAACACCCTTTCTAAAAATAGTAAGTTTTCCTACACATGCTTGCTATTTTTGGTAAGTCTTCATCAAAAGCGGCTATGGAAAGAGCAGTGTGCACTGAAGATCTCCAAAAGGTTAGAATGATTATCTGGAGCAGAAAATAGTGAAAATGGCCACTTACTAAAAATAGTAAGTCCCCCATCTGGGCATTTACTAAAAATAGTAAGCCATGCTCAAAGAACAATTTTGGCACAATGGGACATTCAGAACTTTCCGCATCAGATATTTCCATGAATGGGGACCAACGGACTTCATCGGGTGACATCTCCTCTTCTTCTTCTCTCTCTCTTTCCCTCTCCTCTTCCCCCAACTTTCTCTCACTTTCAAATGTTCTAATTCTTCATTGGGGTTTGCACTTTTTGATATGCCTTTAAGTCACTTAAAAGTGACTTTAGAAACATAATGTAAATTAAGTCACCTTGCTATTATAAAAGGGACTTAAATATTTAAAGTGGAATATGAATAGTCTTAAGTCATATTAAGGCATATGGAAGGTCATGAGGAAGATGATAAGTCACCTCTCATTCTATAAATTGTAACGCCATTCCCATTGCAAAGGGTTGGTGATTGATTTTGTAAACTCAAGAGTGTATTGAGAGAACAAAGGAGATAGCCAAATTCTTCCATTCCCCTCCATTCTCAAATTTCTTCCATTCCCACACTATGTACAACTTTGGTTTGAACAATCAATACAAGAAGAAGGAGTTTCTAGCTTTCTTTGACTAAGGGGTTTTTGATACTTTGTGTTCAATAAATTCTATTTGGTCTTGTTGTTATTTTTGAGGTTGTTTCTTCTCATGAATGCATGTAATGAAGTTTTCTAACTAGTGTGTGTGTAGGAATCTGATTTTCTACCTACAACATTAGTTCTCCTACCTCTTTTCTCACTCCCCTTTCCCTCTTTAGACAAAGTCTTCCTAGCAAGAGATTGCTAGCTTTTTTGCCGCAAGGTCAGTGGAGTGCCCTGTTGGATCCCGGTTGAAAGGCCACCACAAAATCCACCTTTCATGCATGCATGCATATATGATAGTTGCACTAGTTAAGTAGAGGGACTTAGATTCCTAGAGTGTTGGCAAGAAATCCACAAGTTTTTCCACTCAAAAATTTTCGCCAACAGTTTTGGTGCCCACCATGGGGGGGAGATTTAGCATTAGCATTTGCAAAATATGACCACAAGGTCTCAAAAATACAAAAAAATCAAAAAAAAAAAAAAAATCAAATATTGAAAGATACAAAAAAAAAAAGAGTTCATGACTTCAAAAGTTTTCAAAAAGTTTTGAAAAAGATACACCGAGGTTGAGCAGGCGAGAGGTGTTCTTGATTCTAACACGTGAATTTTCACATCACATTCCCATATTAGAGATAATCCATACTTCTTCTCTTTCATATTCACTTCATAAGAAGTTCAGTAATCCTATCCAAACTCCTTCAAATTCTCCCATTTTTCAACCACCATTGATAGAATTTGAAAAAGAAGAATTTTGAAGCAAGAGCTAAAATAGAAGAAGAAAAACAATGGAAGATGAAGAAGAAATACCTCAACCCATTGTTCCATGGGGAAGGAATACAGGCCCGCTTGCTCTTGAACCTCCTCTTCATGATCTACCAATGGGTTCCCGCAAGAACTTTCCAAAGTTCAAAGGCAACAACACACAACATCTGAAGAACACATTGTTGCTTTCACGACATCATGTGGAATTCTTGGTGTCCAACATGAAGATGTTTTTGTAAGATTGTTCATGGAGTCCCTCCAAGAAAAAAAGCAAGTAGAATGGTTCTACCTCCTACCTTCCCGATCCATCACTGGTTGGGATGACATCAAGGCTGCCTTTGAGGAAAGATTTAAATCAACTGAAGATTTTCAAGACCTCTTGGTGCAGTTGGCTCAAATGAGGAAAGGAGAAAGTGAAATGATGAGAGAACTTCGTGGCTCATTTGAATGGTTGCTTTGTAGGATACCGGAAGAAGATTCACCCTCTCAGAACAATATCAAAAGATTCTTCATAAATGCTCAATCACCGGAGGTAGGCTTTCTCCTATGAAGAGTTCAACCAAGGAACATTGTAGAAGCACAAAGGAGGGCCATTGAATTGGATGATGATCTCATCCTCTCTAGAAAGATCAAGAATCCATCAAAGGGCAAGGCCCAACATCTTGAAGATGAGAGAACCAATCCATCATTGCAAAATTTGGTGAATGAGATAGCATCTTTGAAGAGGGAAATATTTGAATGTGTTTCTTCCCAAAGAAGCAATAGAAATCAGATTGTAGGAGCACCCCAAAGGCTCACCTTGGAGGCCCCACCCATGAACATAAATTGCAGATTTCAAGAAGATGAAGAAGAGCTTGAACAAGAAAGTGAAGGTGGTGGTTTCCTAGAAAGTGATGAGTTTGAGAATGATGCACAAATCAGATTTTGTGAGTATTCTAGAGGTTATGAAGATGAAGAAGATGCACCTAGTTTCTCATGTGCGGTATTCACTCATTCTCATTCCGAGAAAAGAGCATCTCCCTCCACTATTGTAAAAGAAAAGAAGGTTGATGATCCTCCTATGGTGACTCGAAAAATAAAATAATCAGTTGAGGATCCCCACTTCCATCTTCCATGAAGTCTGCATTGTTGGATCCTGATCCCGTAGCAAGTAAGAAGACTCCCGAAATCCCAAGTAAGTCTTCCAATGTCTCTTCCATTTCTAAACCCAAATCTGCTCCTACAAAATCTAATAACTTGAAATCTCCTAGTGTACCTTTTAAAATACCCTCCATTCCTCAAACATCAAATCCTACTCCCAAGCCTATCCAGACCCCAAAATCAGTCCCTTCACTCCCCTTGTCCACATCTACTCCCTTTGACTTCATAGAATATGCAAACAAAGCCAAAGTGTAGATTACTGAAACTGAATATTTGTGGACTCATCCTGAACAATTCGAGAGGTTTTTCCGATACATCAAGAGTGGTAGTCTAACACCCAATGTTGTAACTTCTAGTTCCAAAGGCATGCTACCAAACTCACCTACACCTCCCTCATAGAACATGCTTTCTCTGAGTGCATCAAAGACTGATAAAGTTGAACCTTTCTATCTCTCCTTCTTGTTGGAGAATATGTATTGAACAATTGCATAATAGATTTATGGTGCCTCAGACAACGTGATGCCTTTGAAGGTCGCCAAGGCTCTTAAAATTACAATGACTCCACCTAGTGGCTCTTGTTACTCTTTGGAGTAAAAAAAGGTCCCACTTGTAGGGAAGGTCAAAGATGCACAAGTGTCTCTCGCCAAATTTCTAGACAAGAAAATTTCAGTGATGATTTTGGTAGCCGATGTCCCGGCCTCATTCGGAATGTTGTTGAGTAGAAGTTTTATGCCGAGACTTGGGAGGGAAAATTCAGATGAATTGGTCATCCACAACCATACCAATGAAGGGAGACATGGAGAAATTACTTCCCGAGAAGAAAATGAGGTACACAGTATGAAATTCTAGAAGCCCGAAAGCTAACATCTTGTATCAAGGTAGTAGGTAGATGAATCACTTTGTGGAAACCGAGGAGGAAGAGGATATCCCCATCTTGATAGGCCCAAACATGCCTTCCCGAAGAGATTTGGATTTTGAAGAAGCATTGAGGAGATTCAAGTTACAAGAGGACAGCCCCGAATCACTAGATGATGTAGACCACGAGGAAGAGGAGATGGTTCTTGATGATTTTCAAGAAGAAAAATCAGTTTATATGATTTTACAAGATGAGGAGTTATTCTCATTCCCATTTGGGGATGAGGATGATCTCAGTCAAGCCATCTATGGAGAGACAAAATCAGCTTGTGATGAGCCCGTGAAAGGTTTGAAAGAAATGTCTATACAAGAAATGCTTAGAGCCGTAGAAGAAATTGAAGATCTTGAGCTCAGTCTCGAGCTCCTGATGCAAGCCACAAATTTGCAAGACAAGTGTGAAGCTGATTTGGAAGCCTTAACTAATGTGAAGGTTGGCCATATTGAGATAAGGCAAGATGAAACATATGATGCCGCTCTTGAGCTAATGATTGATGGATGCAATACCAAAATGGAGATATTTTCTTTCCCATTTGAAGATGAAGACTCTTCCCATGATGAAGAAATTGAAGAAAGGAGTTTGAGACCTCTAAAGATGAAGCTCTTTTTGATGAAGGATTGGTAGAGTGTAGTGATTCGAGATGATGAGGTAATCCCTCTAGATAGTTTCTTTGAGTTACAAGATAAATATTCTTCAAAGGCGTACAAAGAGGAACTATAGGAAATGATGAAACATTACTCCGTGCAAGAAATATTAGATGCAGTAGAAGTTGAAGAAGATCCCGAGATGATTCTTGATCTCTTCATTAGTGTCATGGACATACAAGACAAGTATGAGTTTCGCATCCAATCCTTCCATCAGTACTCAAGCACCTCACAAGTGGAGTGAAGGAAAAGGATGAATCAAAGGTTTCTCATAGAGAAGATGTCAATGAGCATAGACCTGGGAAAGAAAGTAACTCAAAATATCAAAGGAATTGGAATGAAAATCAGCATTGGGGCAGCGATGAGATGCTCGATGGAGAATCAGCTATATGGATAAACATGGAAGGAAACTGGCACGATGAAACCAATTTCAAAGAGCATGAAGGTAGTGGAATTTCCAAGAAAGGACTCAAGCATCAAGAAGCTCATATGGAATCACTCCTACAAAGTAAAAGGAAAATTGTGAAAGCACCTGGCTTTCATAAGCAGTTGAGGAAGGGAGGCTACTTTCTGGAACCCATCGTCATGGCTTTGCAGAACATCATCATTCGGTGTTACCTCTTCAGGGGTAACTTTTGAGAAATGAAAAGTATTTCAGTGAAAGTGGGTTGTCCCCACCTTGTACCATAGGTGATTGATAGGTGTGTTTCCTTTCTATTGCGTGTGTTTCCCTTCCTGTTGTGTGTCGTGTGTTTCCTTTCCTTTTTTTGTGTGTGTGTGTTTCCTTCTTCTAATCTTCCTTTCTAGAAGTTTTACATGACTCCACAGGCCCAATGGATAAGGCACTGGTCAATGAATTATATGGTCTAAAGTTGAGATTCTAGATTCCCATGCCATGTCTTCATTGTGCTCATTCCATGTCATGTCCCCAAGCTAGCCTAGTTTTTTCATGTAAATGTGCAACAAGGAAATTGATAATTTCTGAGCATGACAACTATACCCCAAGTGTCAAATTTTTCAAGTCCTATCATTTCAAGACACCCCGGGTCTATCCAGTTAGTCCAAATGACCTCCTAAATAATGTTATCTCATCCCCCTAGGTGATTTAGAGAATTATATTCATTCTCCCTAGGTGATTTTAGGGATTTATGAAAAGATACTATCTTCTAGCAGTATTGGGAAGGGTTATCACTGGCCTTCCCAGGACTGGATCAACCACCATGGAGTGGAATGGAAGGGCCAAAATTCAACATGGAGGTGAATGGAAGACCTTGGAACATCATGGAAATGATTTTTGAAGGTTTGGGGAAGTTTTGCAAGACTTGGGAGCAATTTGAGTAAAAAATAGGGTTCACAAGCCTAAAGCGGTACAGTGCCTAAAAAAACAGCTGTTGGGCTTCAGAAGAAGATTCAGGAGCTCGGATGGAGTTAGGAGAAAAAAAAATATATACAAAAATAGGATTCAAGACCTACATTATGGTGAAATAATATTTTTCACAACACTTTGGCGCATTAGGTCTGTAGGTAGTTTTCTCAGGCACAAGTGGAGTACAAAATCAAAAATCTAATTTTTCAGGATCAAATGGAATAATCAAGACATTATACCCCACCATTGGATTCATAAGGCCATTTCCAGTTAGGATCATATAAATTTTTTCCAAAAAAGTCCATCGGGAGCTCAAGTTATCACTATTACAAGTTCAAGACTTAGCCAAATTTTTGGGAGGACACGTGTCAGCACCAGGAGCCTGGCGGGATTTTGTGTCCCTCACGTCCCCCAAGGTTAGGGACATCAAGGTTGGAAAAGTTCTCCTCCCCCTTGAATCCCTCTCATCCCTCATATGACCTCTTGGACCCTCATGTGACCTCCAGACTTGATAGTTCAGCCCCAGGTACATTTTTGGAGCATCCATTCCCTACCATTGGATCGGGTGCCATGTGTCAGCTCCAGGACCACCATGGAATTTTATGTCCCTTATGCACCTAAGGTGGGGACATCAGACCTTGAAAAATGTGCCCAGCCCCTATGGGGAGTCATTTGGACACCCACGTGACCGAGTTTCAGCCCCCAAGTGCATTTTTAAAGCAAATCCTGCCGCATCGGATCGAGGACACATGACATCACCTTGACCACCATGGAAATTGATGTCCCTCACGTCCCTAAGGTAGGGACATCAGGGACATAAAAATTCACCAAACCCTCCATGTGCATGTTTTGAAAGTTTAAATCCAACACTTAGCCATTTTCTTCCTCTCATTTCTCCTTCACAGCTTCATACCTTGCCATGGCTCCATGCATGATTTTCCAGACACCCGGTCCACCATTGTTGCTCCAAACCAGCTCCGCCATGGCCACATAAACTCTCCACACCATGAATACATAGAAATATGTAGGTCTCGAGATAAAAATGGAGTGAAATGATGAAGAACGGGAGAAAATGAAGGGTTTTTGCCAGATAACCATGAAGTCACCCGATCGAAAAATCTTCATATCTCACAAGATACAAGTCGGATCGAGATGCCATTTTTTGTAGAATTATTAATTTTCAAGGTGATCAAGATGCAAAAAACAAGAGGTCAAATGGTGCCCTAGAATCATTTTCTCCAATAAAATCCTCTCTTCGTGCATCGCTCACATTCGTTGGATTTCTCGTCATTCCAGCAATGGAAACGAGCTAAAAACTTACACATGAGCTCCAAATAAAAACCTATCGCAATGGAGTTTTTTCATTACAAAAATGGAGACAAAAACCATACCTGCAAATTTTGAGCTCCATTAATGGCCACCATGGCAGCTCCATGCCCAAAGCCACTACCAGGTCAAAATTTCAAAATTTATTTCTAGGCATTCTAGTGGGCAAAACTATGTGAAATTGAAGGGTGTGATCAGTAATGAAAAGAAGAGTCCAAAAAAGTATGTTCCATCACAAATCAAGTACTGGAAACACCCTTTCTAAAAATAGTAAGTTTTCCTACACATGCTTGCTATTTTTGGTAAGTCTTCATCAAAAGTGGCTATGGAAAGAGCAAGTGTGCACTGAAGATCTCCAAAAGGCCGAATGATTATCCGAGAGTAGAAAATAGTGAAAATGGCCACTTACTAAAAATAGTAAGTCCCCCATCTAGGCATTTACTAAAAATAGTAAGCCACACTCAAAGAACAAGTTTTGGCACAATGGGACATTCAGAACTTCGCCACATCAGAGATTTCCATGAACGGGGACCAATGGGACTTCATCGGGTGACATCTCTTCTTCTTCTCTCTCTCTCTTTCCTCTCCTCTTCCCCAACTTTCTCTCACTTTCAAATGTTCTAATTCTTCGTTGGGGTTTGCACTTTTTGATATGCCTTTAAGTCACTTAAAAGTGACTTTAGAAACATAATGTAAATTAAGTCACCTTGCTATTATAAAAGGGACTTAAATATTTAAAGTGGAATATGAACAATCTTAAGTCATATTAAGGCATATGGAAGGTCATGAGGAAGACGATAAGTCACCTCTCATTCTATAAATTGTAACACCATTCCCATTGCAAAGGGTTGGTGATTGATTTTGTAAACTCAAGAGTGTATTGAGAGAACAAAGGAGATAGCCAAATTCTTCCATTCCCCTCATTCTCAAATTTCCTCTATTTCTCCACTATGTACAACTTTGGTTTGAGCAATCAATACAAGAAGAAGGAGTTTCTAGCTTTCTTTGACTAAGGGGTTTCTTGATACTTTGTGGTCAATAAATTCTATTTGGTCTTGTTGCTATTTGTAGGGTTGTTTCTTCTCATGAATGCATGTGATGAAGTTTCCAACTAGTGTGTGTGTAGGAATCTGATTTTCTACCTGCAACATTAGTTCTCCTACCTCTTTTCTCACTCCCCTTTCCCGCTCTTTAGACAAAGTCTTCCCTAGCAAGATATTGCTAGCTTTTCCGTAAGGTCAATGGAGTGTCCCTGTTGGATCCTTGGTGAAAGGCCACCACAAAAATACACCTTTTCATGCACATGCATATACGACAACTTGCACTGGTTAAGTAGAGGGACTTAGATTCCCAGTGTTGGAAAGAAATCTACAAGTTTGTCCAATATTGTGAAGAAAATGTCATAAAGATAAATGTATAACTTAGCTTGCTACATACATGCATGAGAAACAATTATTGAGGAAGCGTACATAGGTGAGAAGATAATTTTTGGCACTATCCTATTATCTCTTGTGTTTGTAGAAATTGGAGTGCCCGATGGGCCAAATAACAAAATTTGGGAATACCCCATGAGAAAATAAGTCCCTCGTAGAGAGGTTTGAGAAGTATTTGTGTGAAGGAACAATGAGTGGCCCATTCAAAAAAAGGGAAAAACTATGGTATGATCAACTTCACATGGCCTTTGAGGAGGAATGGTGTATTCCAAAGGAGTTACCCTAGTAGTGGGCAAGGCAATGCAGTTCATGGTGTATAAATTTTTTTGCATTATGTGGTTTGCAATGAAGGATGGGACATGGAGTCCTTGGTGCAAAATTCCATATGCCTTCACAATGCGTTACTTCTAGGCAATAGTACACAAGTTTACTGATGCGCACCAATTGAGCTACAATGCGGACAAGGTAGATTGTGACTACCATACTCTAAGGAAAACATATGTTTATCCAAGTCGGTCTGCTTATATCGAGAGGATTATTTATGATGTTATAAGCATGAAGATGGTAAGTTTGGATATTGGGGACAAGTGGGGCCACACTTATCTATCTTCAGCTCAAGCCTAGGTTGGAAAAGGGAAAGTATGTGGAGAATGAGTTTATGCTCCTTGGGATGCCTAAGGGAAAACACACAGTTGAGAATGTGGCAGCTCCAAATCTTGCCTCGATCGTAGAAGGCTATAAGGAAGAGAGATTGACGATGATAGTGGAGGATTGGACCATATAGGATGGAGGCATGCCATAGATTAAGTGGAGAGTGAGCGCGCAAAGACTCCCCCACTGACGCAAAGGAGGAGATGAAGACTTAGATGTGGGTACAGTCCATGAGGAACACCAATTTAAGAAGGTGTTAAGAAGAATAAGGACCTAAGGTGCAGGAACATATCAATCTTTACAAAGGTCACCTTGACTCTCCCCTAAAAAAGAATCACCCAAGAGAAAGAAAAGAAGAAAGCTGAACCTTAATGAGGAGGAGAAGTATGAAGAGAGCACACCAGGAACCCCAGTCTAACTTGAAGATGTGGAGAAACCCCGGGATGAAGAAATGAGAGACGAAGAGGAAGGGGTGAAATAAGTAGAAGAAACTATGCGAGAAAACCTAGCACACCCATCACGACTTAGGTAGGAGAAGAACCAACTCCAGACCTTGGCACCCAGGTTCTTAAGGGGCCAAGACAAAAAGAGAAAGAACAAGTGAAGAGTATGTTTTCCCTAGTATGGGCTATACTAAGGACACAAACAAAATAATTTGTGCACTGGTTCTAGAGTAATGTGGGCCTTAAGGAGTTATATGGGTGGGAGATGATGGATCCCAGATATGGCCACTATGTGCACAAGGAAGCAATTATCCTAGTCTATGTAGACTCATATGGATGAACCATATTTTTACATGTGTGAGGAGTCTTGTGTCTCACAAAGAGTGAAGAAGGCACCCAGAGTAGGCACATGACAATAAAACCTACTCTAATGTCTGATGAGCAAGTTAGTAATGCAATGGTCAAAGTATCTGCTGAGGTGGTATGGAGAAACATTGATAAGGCTGCCACCATTCGAGTGCTACTTGAGGATAACAAGGATAAAACTATAGAGATAACATGTTTAAAGGAAGAGAAGGAATGATAATGGGAAAATAATGAGGCCTTTGTTAGCATGGCGGAGGAAATTGGTGATCACATCCTTAAAACAAGGCCTCATCTAGAATCTCAGAGTTCTAGAAAATTTTCCTTCTGCTATGCATTATGTGCACACTTTGGTCAATTTGGTGTTAGATGATGGACCAATTCGGATGCCCACACCAAAATATTTGAACAAGAGGCAAAGAGAGAAAGGGCCTTTATGGCTAGAAATTTTTAACTTACGAGGCATTACTCCAAAATTTGAAGGATGAGCTGAAGAAAGTTGACCAAGCTCTTAATTTATGTGTGGAACTAGAAGCAATAATAAGGACCAGAACTATAGTTGAAGATAATGAAGTTCGACAATGATGAAAGATGAGACACTAGGATGCATAGAAAGATTGACACTGGTGAAACAAAATCATGAGGCCCTTGCACAGCAGCCCAGGATCCACACAAAGAGAGGATTGATGAGATTGGGAAGCTCATAGCACAAAAGATGGACCTCATGGAAGGAATGATGTCAAGTATGGCCAATGTTGTCCGGGTACTATAGAATGAGAAAGAGAAGATTACTCAGGATGAATTGGATGCCATAGCCACAAATATTCTAGAGAAGACAAGGACTATGCGCTAAGTGATTGAAAAACATTGGAGGCTGAAATCAAAAATAAATATCTAGAGCTAATCCTCCCAGTTGAAGAAGAGGGTGCGGTAGAGTGAAATTTAATTCTTTTGTACAATATTTCATTATTAGAGAACATCGAAATAATTCCCATTTCTAGAATGATAATGTACTTTAGTGTGGGGTAATGTTGAGTAGAAAAAATGTTGCTCTAAGGAGAAGACACACAAAGGATGTGACCATGGAAAAAAGGTGCATTTGAAGGCATGAGAAGATAAGGAAGGAAACACGCACTAAACACTTTGGCTCAGGACTTATCCATTTTTATGGATAAGGGATATTTTTGGAGATAGTGTGTGAAACACACATATAGATGAAGACTTGTGCTACACACAATGGTATTTTGGGAACAAGTGGATGATAAGAACCGGGCATAATTGAATCTAGTAATATGATTTATTCTTAGAGTTAACTATAGGACATCGATTATTAGAACACTTGCATGCATGTTGTGCATGCCATTATAAAGGCATATGGCTATTATCGGTATGCGAACTATTTTGAGAAGTGCATGGGTAGTGTAGGGAAAGTCCCCCTCTATAAATATGTATTGAACTATGTAGTTTAGGGGGTGAAATATTGTGGAGTTATGCTATTGGTTGTGATCTGCGCATGATTCATGGAGATAATTTATAGTGTAAGAAGCTCATGGTTTACAATGTTTAATGCAATGGAGTATATTGGCTAGATAATGGTGTTAGAAATAACCGAATCTGGTTCTTGTATGGTTAGCCTTATCATAGTTATTGTTTCATACATGATTCTATGAGATCTAGATCTGATTTATGCAATGTGAAATGTTTATGATTAGTTATGGATCTGAATATGTATTATCATCATCACACTAACATCCTGCACAAGCAACTCTAAAGAGGGGCCTAGTATCTTTACATGCTTCGGGTGAGTGCTCAGCTCAGGATGAGTGATGTGCCAATGTGCCTAGGTTTTCCACAGTAGATTCTAGTCATTTGTAGGAGTACAAATGCTAATTCAATAGGCCTAAAGAGCAAACAAGATTTGGAGATGCAATTCCACTGTTTCATCTACTATGTTTATGAGGATTTTATTAAGTGTTTTATTCAAGGCTTCACTTGACCATTTACTTGGGGATAGTATGGTGATGAAAAGCTAAGTTTGATGTTGAAGGTGTCACAAATTTTCTTAACATCCTTGTTTTTGAAGGATTTTCCATTATTTGTGACAAGTTTGTGAGGAACACCAAAGTGACATATGATGTATTGATAGATGAAATTGATGATTTGATTTTCTTTAGTTGAAGTTAAGGGGATGGATTCAACCCATTTTGTAAAGTATTCAGTGGTTGTGATGATGGAATGATGTTGTTGAGATGAGCAAGGATTGATAGTGCCAATGAGGTCTAACCCCCATTGTGAGAAAGGCCATAAGTCGTGAGATGGTTGTAATGCTTGACTAGGAACATGGATGAGGTCACGAATGTTGTTGACACTTGAAACATTTCTTGACATACGTATAATAACCCCGATTGATGGTAGGCTAGTAATGGCTGATTTAAAGAATACATTTAGCGGACGATGTTACCATTGAAATGTCCACCACATATACCATCATGGACCTCTTGGATTGCTTTGATAGATTCATGAGACTTAAGACATATTAATAGAAGGCCATCGAAACCATGTTTATACAGGATACCACCTATAATGACATAACGAATGGATCGTTGAAGAAATGTTCTTTTAGCGTATCAAGATAGGTCGGGGGAATTTTAGATTCTAAAAGATAGTCGAATATTTGTGAATACCACAAATCAATTAGATGATTGTTGATGGTGTTGATAGAAGGGAGTTGATTTTCATGTGAGGGTTGATCTAATCTGTGAATGACTATAAATATTTTAGAGCTATCGGTTGATTCGATTAATAAGGGGATGAGAGATCCTAAAGAAGCCACAGTGTCTATAAATTTATTAGAGGATCATGGAACTATTTGAATGGTGTAATGATCGAATGCTTTGAAGATAAATTCAAAATTGACGTTATATTTTTGCAAGATTTCATTTTTACATTGATAATCACCTTTGATTTGATTAATAACTAGTTGTGAGTCTCCGTAGACTTCCAAGATTTGAATGCCTAACATAATAGCGGTTTGAATACCCATTATTAAAGCTTCGTATTCTACCATGTTATTAGTACATTGAAGTTAAGTTTTAATGATAGAGGAATAAGAGTCACCTAAGGAGGTATGATGACAATACCAACCCCTCCCCTTTGTTGGCATTTAGATCCATCAAACAAGAGGGTCATTTTGATAGAAGTGAATTCGTGTTCATTGATAGTGTTGATAGATTTGTTAGAAAGTTTTTGTGAGGGGTTTGAGTTTCGAGGTAGAGGTGTTTCAACAAGCTAGTCTATGATGGCTTGACTTTTAATGGAAATTTGTTATATAAACTCAAGGTCAAACTCGGTCATAAGAATGAGCCAACGAGTTATACATTCACTATGGTATGGCCTAAAGTGCATGGTTTTGAGTGGATTGAAGCTAGTGAAAATGTTAGTCTTGTGATTGAGGAGATAATGGCATAGTTTAGAGGCTACAAAGTATAAAATAAAACATAATTTTTGGATTTGGTATAGCGGGTTTCCTATTTGTGGAAACTTATGTAATAGATGGATTTTTCATGGATTTGGTCATCACGATGAGCGAGCATGGCCTCTAAGGCATGATTTGTAGAAAATATGTAAAGGTAGAATGACTCCCCCTCATGAGGAGGTCTAAGTATAGGTGGTGATAAAAGGTATTGTTTGAGCTCATTGAAATATTTTTGATGATTAATATCCCATTTGAAATGAATGTCCTTGCAAAGAATGTGATGAAATGGCTTACAACAATATGATAATTGTGATATAAAGTGTTTGATAGAATGAAATTTACCCTAAAGGCTACGTAATTATTTGAGATTTGATAGAGGAGGCATTTCAATAATTACTTTAATATTTTCTAGGTCTACTTCAATACCTCGGATAGACATGATGAAACCTAGAAGTTTATTGGTGAGAACATTAAAAAACACTTAATAGGGTTAAAATGAAGGAAACATTGGATAAGATGAACAAAAAATTGAGTTAAAGATAAAAATATGGTCTCTGCATTGTTTAGATTTCCCTAAGAGATCTTTAACGTAGTCTTCTACGGTTTTGTGGATAAGATCATGGAAGATATATGTCATGACACATTTATAAGTGGCTCCTATGTTTTTAAAACCAAAGGGCCTAACACGGCAACAGAAGGTCCCCCAATGGGTAATGAAGGATTTTTTATGCTGATCGTTAGTGACGATGATGATTTTATTATAACTAGAAAATCCATCCATAAGGGAGAGCATTTCATGGCCGGTTGTTAAATCAACAAGTTGATCGATATTGGGAAAAGGCAAATCATATTTTGTATAGGAAAGATTGAGATCTTGGAAGTCGGTGTAAATGCATAATTTTCTTGAGGTCTTAGTGATGGGCACGATGTTAGAAACCCATTGTGGATAGTCAATGGGAGTGATGAAATTAGCAAAGAGTAAGCATTGTAACTCTTCTCTGATAAGAATAGCCATCTGTGGGTGCATTTTACAGAGCTTTATTTGATTGGTTTAGTGTTGGGATAAGTGATGATATTGTGTATGATGATGTTAGGATCGATACCTGACATATCACTATATGACTAGGAAAAGGCTTGACTATACTTAGATAAGAAGGTAGTGAAATCATTTAATTCTTATGGATTTAGTGACTGGATAACTTTAACTATGTGGGGTTCTTGAGGGGTTCCTAAGTTAACGTTGATGGTGGATTCATTGAGAAGGGTTGATGTGTTAGGTGGTAAGGATTTTTGAAGGAAATGGTTGTCCACTCCCATATGGGAGAGGATATCTTGATCATCATAACATTGAAGGATATCGAGGGTGGGTAAATCTTCTTGATCATTTCGGTTGAATGAGAGGAATTTTTTTGTGAGCGTTGTCGGTTTGATAAGTCAATGGTCCTAAGGAAATAATATTGACTAAAAAAACATTAGGTGGGATGGATATTGCATCATTGGTGTCCATAAGATCATCAAATTATGTGGATGGTGATGGTCCTAATTTTGTGATATGTAGAGATAAGGTATGTGTATATGATTCAGTAGTGGGACTTTCATATCTTAGGCCGTATTTCTCGTGTGGTTTAAGGGAATGTTGGAAAATTAAGTCATGTATTCCTTGTTCGTAACTCATAAAACCAAAGCCTTTCCATACACAATGATGGAGGTAAATTTGTGCAAAACTTTGATTATATAAAGATTTGAAATCTGATGAGAAGGGCATGCCATGATGTTGATGAATGGATTGTGATGAAGGTTAGTTGATTCCTCCATAGATGAGGTTCAGTTTTAGATATGCGGGGCCATAAGGGATGATGTCTCTAACATTAGGCTCGTACATAGGTTGTTTTTTGGTCAACCATACATCTCAGGTGTAGGTAGAAAATTAAGCATGAGGAGATGATACTCCCCCATTGAAAGATGTTTCATAACGTCACCGAGGGAAGAATCATCTAGTAATTTAGATGATGGGATGGATATTCTAGTAGATGCTTTGTCAGAGGATTTTGATTTTGATTTAGGTACAAGAACATTGTTTGGACGGTATGTCATATTGTAATCGGAAAAGGTATTTGGATCCACATGGAATGTGAATGTTTGGCCCTCATGTTCATATTTAATACATCGGTGCAACGTCAAATGGACATAACACATGGAGCATATTCAAGGTCGTCTTAGTAGCATGTTATATTGGAACCCCTCTATTATGTAGGAGAGTTTTGGAAGATTTTTAACGCCAAATTTAAGAGGTAGAATGATAAGTACCTAACATGGGCGCGATTGTGTCGTTAAAATCTTGGAACAAGATTGGTGTTTGAGTGATGAAAATGTTTGGAAGTTTGAGTTGGTTGAAGGTTATGGATTATATGATATTGATAGATGCCCCCATTTAATCATGAACCTCTTGATGAGGACATCATTGATTTGGGTAGTGATGAAGAGAGGCAAGTCATGATCTCAGGCTGAAGTGATGGTATTTCGAGAGGATTCAAAGGAGATGGAAGAGGATGGGTTGAGAGTACCCAAAAATTTTGTAAAAGAAGATGGGTCGTATATGGGTACTAATATAGATTGAAGGGATTCAATCATAGCTTGCTTTTGTGTGGTATTGATATTTGAACAAGCTTGTGAAGTGACATTTTAACAAGAGCTTGGTGTAGTTGTTTAATAATGACATTTTGTATTGTAGTGGAAGATGGAGTAAGCGATGAGAATGGATATTTTAAGTTTGGGGTGTGATGTTTGATTGGATATATCAGGATTGAGAGAGATGGAAGTTTGGATTTATATTCGGAAGAAGAGGTGATTTCTAGAGGTGGGGGAATGACGAAAAAGGTTTTAGACTTATTTTATTCGATGGATTAGACTTAAGGGTATGTGCACTAGCAGTGTGATGTGGATAACATCAACTTGATGAGGAAGAACCTTATTAGAGGATTCCTTAGATGTGGAGGAGGGTGTAGTTGTAGATGTTGTGTGGGGTTTCTTTGATTTGTGTGACTTTGAAGGAAGAAGACCTTTACTCTCAAGTTTCTTAATGATTACATGAAAGGCTTTACAATATTCTATAGAGTGTCCTGACGTTTGATGGTAATCACAAAAATATTTGAAATTATACCAAGATAGTTTCCAGCCTTGAGAGCTAGATGGTTTGATAGGAGGCAACACTACGAGTTATTGTTGAAGGAGATTTTCCAAAATTGCTGCATATTGGCCTTTAGATGTGGATGTCGAAGGTGATGGTGTCTCGTTTGGTTTGATATTTGCAAGAGACATTACTTTGGATGTGGATTTTTAGTCTTTTGTGGATGAATGGTTATCGAAGGTGTGATGGTAATAAGTGATTTAGAAAAAGGGTGTGGACCCAAGATAGATGGTTGATACTTTGATTTTTGTGTTGGAGTAGTTGGATGATTTTGGGATATGATAGTAACCTTTTTAGATGGGGTGGAATGAATTTTTGAAGGTTACGTGGGTGATAATAGGATATGAAATCATCATAGGAAATTTCTGTGATTTGGATAACATGTTACTTTTGAGGTTTCTGCGAGGAGTTCTTAGATGAATTAGATGGGGAGGTTGTAGTCATGGATAAGGAAGGTTGATTCTTGATGACATGAGCTTTGGGGATACTTTTGATTGTTCATCAAGTGTTGGTTCATGGGTATTACTAGAAGATGCATGTGTAGTTTTAGTGATATGTAATGTCGTATTAATGATGTTTATAGTATGGTGGGCTTGTATGTTATTTGTTTGCGGTTGACTACTTGATGGGGAATGATTCAAAAATGGTTGTTTGAAGACGTTGAGGTTCTGATTTTGGGGTGCATTAGGATTGTCTAAGTGTAGTTCACCCTTATCAATCAGATCCTAGAGGACATTATGGAACAAATGAAACCTTTCGATGTCATGACCTTTAACTCTTGTGGTATTTGTAATAGTTATTATCCCTATACCAAGAGGGTTTTGAAACAAAGGTGTTGATAGGATGAATAGGTGGAAGAGAAATCATGTTCGCAGTGAGGATTTTGTCAAAAAATGAATTGTATGATTCTCCTATGGGGGTATAACTACGTTGAGTTCGGGAGCATTTGGTGGTCAAGTGTTCCTTGAAAGTGGATTTAATAACCACAACATTGGTGATGATTTAGATTTATTGGGGTTGGAGGATGGTTTGGATGAAAATTCAGGTTTTGGTTTCTTTGGTCTAAGTTTGACTTTGCCTTCTTCAAGAGCGTGAAGTTTGAGTTTATGGGCCATGGTGAAAGCTTCATCAAACGTTTGAAAATATTGTATTTAGAGTGTGGATGAAATGTGTTTAGCGCATGAACGAGAAAATAATTCGATTAACTCTATTTGTGGGAGTGAGAATGACAGTTGGTTAATTATACCCCTATAGCGGGAAACAAAATTTATGATAGACTCATCTTCAAATTGTTTAATTGCATATAAGTCGGTAATGGTGATTTTGCATGTGATGTTGATTGAAAAGTGTTCAAGGAAGAGCTGGGTGAGTTGTGTAAATGAGAAGAGAGAGTCTTTGCGGGATGTTGCTATACCGATCTAGGGTAGGGTTGACTAGAGTATGGGAAATGTCCTAAGCATTAAGTCTTGATTATGGGCTATAAGATAGAAAGCATGATGAAAGGCTCAAATATGTTGCTGGGGGTATTCTTTTCTATAGAATTTGAGAAATTTTAGAAGCTCCCCAAGTGAGGAGGATAAGCTTTTTAAGTCACATATGGGTGAATAGGCTCGTTCCATATCTATTCATATGATATTGTGTTCTTAGGGCCCATAGAAGAGACTTCGAGGCTAGATATCATGTTCATTAAATCCCGAAGAGAGTCCATTTGCTGTGGTTGTTGTGTGCTAGATGAAGATGAGATAGTTTGGTTGAATGGAAATTGATTAGATTGTTGGTATGGTTGAAATTGTTGAGGGATATTTTGCTTGAATGAGATTTTCTATTGGGGAACATGTGTAGGGATGTTAAAAGTGGGTTGTGAGACTAATGACTATGATGGTTGGATGTATTGATACTAGATAGGGATGGATGTATTTTAGGAGAGGTTGTGATTGCCGAGGTATGTGTTGGAAGGGAATATATGCTTGGATAAATGATGTGAATATTGGGGTGGTTGTTGAAAAGGAATATAAGTGATAAGAAAGGGTTGTGATTGTTGTGAAGTTTAGGAAGGGAAAATTTGTGACTATTGTTTAGGTATGGATTGGGGAAGAAGTAATTGGTTGTGATGGAAAAGATGTGTATTGTGAAATAAGGGGGTTGAGGATTTGTAGTGAAATGGGATTAATACTGGCTATAAAACTAGTGTTGATTAAAGGTATGGATGTGGGGATAGACATGGTAATGTTTTGGATAAGTTCATGGTTTGTTGAGAGAACAATGGATGAGATACACTAGTGGAAATAGCGATAGAACTTATGGGAGGTGTTTAGATGATAGAGGAAGCTAGAGGGGTTTGTGTGGATGAAGAGGCACTTGAGATGTTTTGAGATGGTGTGGAACTAGTCGAAGGATCTTGTGAGGATGTTGGTTATTGAGTGGTTGTGTCCTGTGAATAAATCACATTAAGATCAAAAATAGGAATTGAAGACACAACGTTGGATGTTTTTGGTCGGTTGGTAGGAGGGTAAGAATATATTTGTTGGATGACTGGTTCATGATTTAGATCAATGAGATGGGAAAAACCACATGATGGATCAGTACATAAGGTTGTGGTTCAGGTAACGATGGTTGAAGATGAACACCCCTAGCTGCAAGGTAGGCATTAAGAGTGACGGGGTTTGAATCCAAGATCTTTGAAAAGACAAGATCCCCACTATCAAAGAAACACAGGATGAAAGGCTCAGTATCTCAGATGAAGCAGATTGATTCTTTGGGTGAATGTGGTTGTTCTTGATTTTTGGTTGGGGTGTTGATAGGAATGTTTCATGTTGATCAATGATTCGTTGAGCATCATCTATACGAGCTTGAGCATGTTGTAAGGTTTGATGGGAATGTTGTGCAGATTGCTGAAATGGGATAGACATGTTTTTAGAAGTTTGGATATGGGATTTTTGTCTTGTAAGCACCATAATAACAAACAATCAATCACCTAATAAAATTAAAAGAAATCTATATGGGTTAATTACAAGCAAGTAAACAAGTCACATTGAATGATTTTGATTATTTGAATTAATTTAGAAAGGTGAAATGTGTAAAACGGATAATAGGGTCCTAGAAAATGACCTTCTATGGATGGTTTCAATAATGTTTAAGGCTGAATTCCTCGATATACGTGAAGGTAAGTGATGTCGAAATATGTGTTGGTACCGGTACATGGCTTGGTATTGGGGCCTACCCCCTCACTTTATGGTCCTAAAATGATAAGGGAGTCAAGTTCTTAGCCAATATACCAAAAACTAGTTGTTTATACTCAACTAGAACACCAAGTCGTTTCCCTATTGGGTGATGAAATCCCAATAGTTATCACTTGGGAAGAAGTGTTTGATGCAAGTTTGATATTCAATGTGGTTTGGTTGTGTGTGAGGAAGATTATATGAATGCAATAAATTAATCTTTTAATTAATCTATGTGATCAAGCAAGATGCAAGGTTCATTTTAAACCCAAAATAATGATTGATTTCAATGAGGACAAACAACAAAATACAATGCTTGAAAAATAAAAAGAAAGGAGAAGACTCACCTGTGAAACACTTCTTTTTAATTTTTTTTTTTAATTTTTTAGCAATGCAATAACACAACAAGCAAAAGCCACTAAAGCAAAAACTTGTAAAAAGGTTAGCAGAAAACCAAACAACAAAAGGAAATGATGTTAGAGGCTGATTGAATGAGTAATCAGAAGCAGTCATAGAAATCATCAACGATTGATAGGAATCATTGGCGATTCACCCAATCGTTGGCGATTTAACTAGATTGCTAGCGATTACAGAGTAGAAAACTAAAAAATGAATTAAATTAATTTGAATGAAATTGAAAAAGGGACTAAGGGTCCTACCGGGTGTGCCATAATGTTCAGAGATATTTTTACTTTTCTAATTTAAATTAATGAAGTGAAATAATAAAAATAAAACCAACCTCAGAAGATGGCGGGGTTTAACGATACTCACAGAGATGGATGTTGAAGTTGATGTTTGATTGAAATTGATAAGTTTGGATGAGTGCACAAGTTCTCCGGTCTGCCCAAGTAGCCTACACTCAAAGACACTATACATAAATGATTAGATAAATGGATAAATGAGCTAATCGACAAAGGTTGATTTTAGAAATCTAAAGGGACTTCCTTAGAGGATGTTAGCTCACTTTGTAACAATTAGGTGAATTGACAATGATATAGATAAAGACAAAGATATATAATCAATATGGATATCTGGAAAGTAGATGAGAATCTCTAGAACTCCAAATTGTGAGTAAGTCCTATGCGACTTCAAAGGTAGCCCAAGCGAGGGTGGATGCAATTTATACGTGTTCGAGGTAGTCATACAAAAATTCTCGATCTCTTGTTGGATTTGTGTAGAATTCAAACTAATCCTCACCATCCTCTTCTTCAATATTGAATTGGATTCACAAAGTGTAAGCTCGTGTATGATATTGTATTATTCCCAGAAAAAGGGTGCTTGGACTATAGGAAGATCATAAATGCTTGGTAATCAGATGTGAATGGCTAGGAACTTCCATCTAACAGAGATCCATACTTGGAAACAACATGTTAAATATAAAGATTTTGATAAAAGATGATAAATTGACAAAAATATAAATTTGACAGGAATCAACGATAATTTAGGCCAATCACTGGTGATTAGGGTGAATCACTGGCGATTGTTGTGATTTTTGACAGTTTTGATAAAAATGAAGTTTGAAGCTCTAAACTAATGTTTTTTGATAATTTCAAAGCTTATGATGAATTTAAAATGACAAAGAAGGATGTAGAAATACCTTTGAACATATGGGGACCTTCTATTACCGTGTCATGCCCTTCAGACTTAAGAATGCTGGACCCACTTACCAACGTGCCATGACATATATCTTCCATGATCTTATCTAAAAAACTGTCTAAGACAACAAAGATGATCTCCTAGGGAAATCTAAACAATGCAAAGATCATTTTGCTATCCTTCACTCAATATTCACTCATCTTATCTAATATTTCCTCCTTCTTAACCCTGGTAAATGTGTTTTTGGTGTTCTCACCGAAAAATCTTAGGGTTCATCATATCTATCAAAGGTATTGAAGTAGATCTAGCTAAAATCAAAGAAATCATTGAAGTGCATCCTCCATCAAACCTCAAGCGTGTGTAGCCTTCAAGGTAAATTACGATCTATCGGACACTTTATATCACAATTATTA
This sequence comes from Taxus wallichiana var. yunnanensis, assembly GCA_018340775.1. NCBI lineage: Eukaryota > Viridiplantae > Streptophyta > Pinopsida > Cupressales > Taxaceae > Taxus > Taxus wallichiana. The sequence continues at coordinate 443,101,829 of CM031244.1, forward strand.
GATCGTTGTAAGTTTTTTCATCACCTTCTCCAGTAAATACATTGATTTTAAATGGGATCTTAATTGTCAAAAGGATTTCGATGAACTAAAACAATATTTTTATCACCACCTATAATCATACCTCCTCACGAGGGGGAGCCATTATATATTACATATCTACCACAGATCATGCCGTAGGGGCCATAATTTCTCATCATGATAACTAAGGTCGTGAACAAGTCGTTTATTACATAATTTTCACACTCCACAAATACGAAACCCGTTATGTTGAAGCCAAAATTGTGTTGCACTCTGTACTTTGTAACCTCTAAACTATGCCACTATCTCCTCAATCAAAAAACTTATGTTGTCACTAGCTTCAACCCACTCAAAACCATGCACTCTAAGCCATATCACAGTGACCACATAACTTAGTGGCTTATGCTTATGACTGAGTTTGACCTAGAATTCATATCACAAAAATCTATTAAGGGCCAAGCCATCATAGACCAGCTTGTTGAAGCACCCCTTCCGATAATCAACTTCCTCATGAACAATTTCCGATGAATCTATCAACACTATCAATGAACATGAATTCACTCCTATCAAAATGACCCTCTTCTTTGATGGATCTAAATGCCCGAAGGGGAGGGGCTGGTATCATCATCATACCTCCCTGGGGAATCCTATTCCTCTATCATTCAAACTTAACTTTGAATGCACTAACATGGCTGAATACAAAGCTTTAATAATGGGTCTTCAAACTGTTATCATGCTAGGCATTCAAATCTTAGAAATCTATGGAGACTCATAACTCATCATTAATCAAATTAAAGGATATTATCAATGTAAAAATGAAATCCTATAAAAATACAAAGCCAATGTTGAATTTATCCTCAAATCCTTCGATCATTATACCATTCAAATAGTTCCACGATCCTCTAATAAGTTTGTAGACACCATGGCTTCTTTAGGATCCCTTATTCCTTTATCAACTAACGATTCCAAAATTTTCATAGCTGTTCACATATTAGATGAATTGTTCCATAAAACTGAACTCCCCTCTATCAATGTCATCGACAATAATTCAACTGATCTTTGGTACACATAGATATTTGACTACCTTTCAGAATCTAAAATCCCATCCAATCTATCTAAAAACTATAAAATATTTTCTCCAATGCGTTACCCGCTACGTCATTATAGGTGGTATCCTTTACAAATGTGGATTTGATGGCCTCTTACTAAGATGTCTTAAATCCCATGAATCATTAAATCCATCCAGGAAGTTCATGATGGTATATACGGTGGACACTTGATGGTATTATTTGCCGCTAAACGTGTCTTATGACTAGATTATTACTAGCCTACCATCAACCAAGATTGTTACTCATACATTAAGAAATGTGTCAAATGTCAACAACATTTATACCTCATCCATGCTCCCAACTAAGCTTTACAGCCATCTTAAGACCTATGGCCTTTCTCACAATGGGGGTTAGACCTCATTGGCACTATCAATCCTCGCTCATCACAACAACACCACTCCATCATCAAAACCACCAAATACTTTACAAAATGGGTTGAAGCCATCCCTTTAACCTAAACTAAAGAAAAAAAATCATCAAATTCATTTATCAACACATCATATGTCACTTTGGTATTCCTCACAAAATTGTCACAGATAATGGAAAATCCTTAAAAAAAAAGGATGTTAAGAAACTCTGTGACACCTTCAATATCAAACTTAGATTTTCATCACCATATTATCCTCATGTAAATGGAAAAGCCAAAGATTCTAATTAAAAAATTAATAAAATACTCAAGAAGACATTAGATGATGCAGGTAGGAACTGACATCTCCAAATCCCATTCGCTATTTGGGCTTATCGAACTAGCATCCATACTCCTATAGGTGCTATGTCATTTTCATTAGTTTACGACTCCAAGGTGGTTTTCCCCTTGAATTTAAAATCCCATCACTCCATGTATCTCTCAAAGAATTTATCCTTGATGAAGAATATCGACAAGACCATTTAACACAATTAGAGTTATTAGATGAAAAATGTTGACAACACTTTAACATCATCATGTCTATCAAGAACGCATCAAACATGTATACAATAAACATGTAAAATAATGTGACTTCAAAATAGGTGATCTCATTCTCAAAGAAAATCAAAATTTCACTACTTTAGAAAGGAGTAAACATGGAAAGTTTTCCCCAACTGGATCGGTCCATACGTCATTACTCACAAGTATGGGTCGGGAGTGTATCACCTAGCCTCCCTTGATGGTACACCTGAAAAGGAAACTTTGAATGCTTTACACTTGTGGCCTTTCTATTATTAACTTGTTATCGTTAGAACAATCATTACATCTAAGATATTATTCCACCACTAGCTAGTCATTTTCTCATTGTAATGATTTGAAAGTATGTGGTTTCCGTCACTATCCTAAAAACCTTAAAGATGAACATCATGAATTTTTTCATCACATATTTTAATTGGACAAGTTCCTCCTTAGCGGGAACCTCGTAATCATTACATTCATCCAACCTTATCTACCAATCAAAAAGTGTCATGGGGCATATATGTGTAGTTCGTGCACACATTTCTTCCCCTCCTTAAAATGGTCTATTAGGTTTTTCCCTCATCTTAAAAAGTCAAAAATATCTATGGATGCTTCTTATAAAAAATAATAGACCGATCCCTGAAGGATAACTATTCAAGAATCAAAATCATATGATAAAAATTAGACTGATCCCTCGAAGGATAACTACTCGTTAAAATTATAGACCGATCCCTCGAAGGATGACTATCTCTGTAAATATCAGAAAGTCAAAAAAATAAAAAAATTGTAGATCACTCCCTCGAAGGATGAATACCCATGTAAAAATGCTTCCACATTGATCAACCTTCAAAAAGTCAAATATCAAAGCATCCTAGGAAAGCTTCCTACATCGATCAACTTTCCCATCAAAGAAAACTTCCGCATCGATCAATTTGTGTCAAAGAATAATATGTAAAGCTAGGGCATCTCTCTATGAAACTATTGAAAAGAGAACCCTCTTTCCCCCACACAACCTGCACATGTTACCCCTTCGATGTTCTAGGAAGGTACATCTTATCAATTCATCTCTATATCTGAGATCCCATGTGTAACTACCTATTGATAGTCTGATGTTAATATTTACTAAGGCCAAAAGTGTAAGCGATTTCACCATTTTTTGTACCCATCACGTATGAATCAAATATAGTATTAACATAATCATTCCACTTTTAGTCCTATCTCAAAAATTAGAATACATTTGGATAAAACTTGGATCACATTTAAGTCACAATAATAATATTACATCATAGTATACCATTCAATATTCAAATCATATAAGCATTCCACATTCACATCACATAATCATCATAAATAAAAAACATTAAAATTCATCAAAATAAACATAGTCATAAAAATCACATCACAAAAAATCCAACACCTAAATCATAAGCCAAATCATGTAATCAAGATCAAAGTTTCAATACATCATCAAGAGTCTCCTCACTCCGTATATCAAAATCTATACATCAAGGGTTCATAAAAGAGCCATATACATATCATAACTATCCATAAACTAGACATCTTAAGAAACACACTAACACAAACAACAATCCCTTGACCATCTCCTCCTGGTGCACCTCCATCACCTCCATCTCTTCCATCTAGTCCATGAGGTGGCTGGCCCACACTCATTGTGCTAACACTAGGAGATTCCCCTCACCGCACTAAATGATCGGCATAGCATAAAAACTAAATTAGGAAATCCTTGTATCACTAAGTCCTCATAATATGCAAAATATGCTTATAAAGACCGATAGCGGGCATAACTAACCATGCCTTGTACACCTATTTGACTACTAGCCTAGGCTCGGGCCGTAAAATCCTCACCCGACACCGATGTCCACATAATACGAGATCCCTTTTCAGGTCTCTCTCACTTCTATCTTTACCTCTTAGTCAGCCATGGCCTGTGCAAATAGTGCTTGATCCCATCACACTCAAATTTTAGACTATCCCTCTCACTAATTAGAGTAGCTTGCATACCAATCAAATCATCTCACTCCACCCGCAATCCATCTCTCTCAGTCTCCATTGTGGCCTTCTCGGTCGTCAACTATGTAACAACAACCTCTAAATCCTCCCCATATCCATCATCCTCCTCATCATCACTCACATCAACAATCTCCCATTCCTCCTCTACTCGGGCACACACCCTCCTCCCTCTCCGAACTAGACATCCCATCTCAAACTTCACATAAGCACCAGTCCACCACTGCCTATAAATGACAGTCACTCTAACATCATCAATAGGCACTAGGTCACCGTGCTCATCTATACCCATGGCTCCCCTCTCATTAGGTATAATAAGAGGTGGTCCCACAACTACCTTGGGAGTATCCACATCTCCCTCATCTCATCTATATGGTAATGGGAAATTGGGCACATCCGAATCAAACCAAATTTTTGTCTAACACGGATAAATAAGAAAAGCTCCCACTCTCCCCCTTATCTCCCTGCACCCACATCTCCTGTTGTAACATATAAATCTCACGATCTAGCCCCAACCACACTTTGGAAAATCAACATACGGTCTCCATACTACATCTCCCACATGTAAACCTATAAGGAGCTCTCTAATGAGCCTCCTTCTTCACCCCTCTCAATATTTACGTATCACTCTGCCATCTCACAAAACCAGCAAATCTATCAATCATGTCCACACCCCCATGGTAAACCATACGGATGAGTGGCAACAATATGCTTGAACACCCAACACTATAAAAATGAAACAACTATTCCAAATCTCTTGGGGACTCTCTAAGCCTAGAGCTCCTGTATGTCCGTGTCGGTAGTGAAGTGGCCCATGCAAAAATGGTAAGATGCTCCATCATCTCTGTAACTACTCCAGTCATCATCCATAGAAATCTACCAACTTGAGAATCGACAAAGAAAAACATGAAATCCCCATCATCAACATTGTCATCTAGGTACAACCCTCTCTCTCAGAATAATACAAAGACTGATAATAAAAACCACTTGAAGTATATCTCACATCCACAACATCACCCCCATACAACCTCCTCATAACATCCTCCCTCTCTATCTCATCAATACAATAAATGCCCTCCTTAGATTTGACCTCATAATCCTATATACATCCTCCACAATAATCGTAATCTCACCTATCGGTAACCAAAATGTATAGGTGGCTGGATCCCATCTCTCCATCAAATCCAACAATAATCCTTGAGATCTATGAATGCATCTCTATAATCCCATGGCCTCCACATGTCTCTAATCCTCATCCAACATAACCTCCCGTACCTTTGCTAGGATATATGGAATCCTATCTCGGATAGTTATCCCGACATTCACCTACAACCACAAGAAAAACACAAATTAAAATCCATCCTCATCATACTTTTCATCAAAACTTCATCAAATAAACCGATTCTTTATCAAATAAACCCATTCGCAAAAAATAAACCCGGTCACAGAAAAATAGATAAATTCTTTGGCGATACACATGAATTCTTTGGTAATCCACCTAAATCACTAGCGATTTAAAAATAAACCCTCTCGTACTTTCCCTAATGAAAAAAAAATTATAAACTAGATTAAACAAAAAAAAAAACAAAATTAAGTGCCTACCTCTACTTGCGTGGGCTTCTTATGTCTACTTGGGGATGCCATTTATCCCCAACCATAATTTATCATTGACTCAAGCTCTCAAACTTGCAAAACACATCACATAAATGAACTATTCATTACCGAACTTGACCTTTTATAGCCTCCTAAAACTTTCGTAGGAATCACTAACGATTAGTGAATCGCTAGCGATTCACCTAAATTATCGTCGATCATCATAAATCGTTAGTGATTTGTCACTTTTTACCCTAATCAACTTTTTCGACATCTAAAATCACTTTTTTAAATTTTTTGACAAAAATGTCTCTTTTAGAGACCCCATCTTGAAAACTTAAAATCAAATTATTATAGGCAAGTCATGTCTATCTACACCTAAAATTTGACACCTAAAAGGGGCAAATGTAGACACCTAAAATTAGCACCACTAATTTTCCTGACTACAGACACTATCCTCACAATACTATTAAATCAAATCAAGTCATTTAATCAAATTAATTAACCTATAAACACTTATCCTAAGTCTAAAATCCTTCAAAATATTTACTCCATGTAAATATCCTCTCACACCCCGTAAATATCATTTGACAACTGTAAAATCTTATTTCCTGTTATTAAAAATAACCTAACCACCCTAACCATTTCCAAAACCATTAAAACATATTTTCTACATTTAAACATCTACAACTTGTCCCTAACCTCTCCTTAACCATTTACCCACATCACAAACCAAAAATCTTTGTTTAGAAGTGGTTTCAAGAACTTTATCGAAAAAAGTGGATCGCCAACGATTATAAATAACACCTTTATGCTCTCTCTCGAGGATCTTCAAAATTTCTTCATTCATGCTCACACTTAGCTCTTAGACTTCTCAACATCCAGACATATTCATATGTCATCATGCATCAATATTAATCATTTACAATGATGTTTTTACAACCATTCTTATCATTCAACCTCTAGGAGACATGACAAGATAACACAACAAATCATATCGTTCCTAATGAAGATTTGAGGTAATTTTTAGCTCGACTTCCATCCAAAGATATTCTTGCATCTCTTTTTATCTTTTACAATTCATAGGAAGCATTAAAAACATCATTTTAAATCTTTAATAATCATTTTTAGCAAAAATATCAATTCCCACAGTAATCGCTAGCGATTCACCCTAATCGCCAGTGATTGGCCTAAATCACTAGTGATTCCTGTCAAAATCTATCTTTTAATAAATTTATCAGCTTTTCATTATTTTTATCAATTTATCTATACATTTAACATGTTGTTTTTAAGTATGGCTCCATGTTAGATGATAATTCTTGTCTGTTCACATCCGATTACAAGCATTTATGATCTCCCCATAGTCCAACACCCCTTTTTCTATGAACAATACAACATCTTACATGAACTCACACTATGCGTAATCTGATTTTACATCGACAAACAAGATATTGAGGATCAGATTGAGTTCCTCCATTATATCCAACAAAAGATTGAGGAATTTTGGTATGACTACTTTGAGTCCATTTAGATAGCATCTACACTTGCTTGGGCCACCCTTGAAGCCGCATAGAAACTTCCTTTCAACCTTGAGTTCTAGAGCTTTGCATCCATTTATCATTTGTCTATTATTATCTATTGCTATCATTATCTTTATCAATTCACTTAATTGTTACAAAGTGAGTTGACATCCTCTAAAGAAGTCCCTTTGGATTCTTGGAATTGGCCTTTACCGAGAAGCTTGTTTATCCATTTATCTAATCCTTTCTGTTTAATGTATTTGATCGTAGATTGCATTTTAGGACAGGAAGACTTGTACACTCATTTGGACTCGGTAGCTTCAATCAACCATCAACATCGACATCCACACTCATGGGTATTGGTAAACCCCGCCATCTTGTGAGGTCAATTTTGTTTTTGTTATTTCACGTTATTAATTTAAAGTTGGAAAGAAAAAAATTATTTAAACAATAAGTTCACTTAGTAAGGTGACCACCGAGGTCGGTATGACTCCCAATTTACATCTTTTCTTTTTAGGATTTGATGTGTTTTGGGGTTTTACAAGATATCATTTGTTTTGATGGTTATAGGAAAACTCTGTGGGCAAAGTATGATAAACATGCGACAAACAACGAAGGTTAGTGACCACCTTGCGACACAAAAAATCAATTTCGAGCTTCATGCGTCCACGAGTTCCCAATGGAGATCCCCATCACCTAGGCACCCTAGTCCTATTCTAGGCACCCTGGTCTTGGCTCATCCAACAATCACACATTTTTTTGAGCATGGTTATGATAGTCGATCTTCCGGTTAATCAATTGATCAATACGAGTACTTCAAGATTAAGAAAAATTAGATAAGTTCTTATTCCTTCTTGTTGCACGTAGGGTTTCAATTTCATTTATCTTATTACTTGTGTCAAATATGTACTTTAACATTTTATTACACGTGACTCTATAATATCTAGGGTTTAACACATTAATTTATATATTTGTTAAATCATTTGGTGAACCCATCTCATTTGAATACTCTTGGATCCTCATTTTTATTCTTTCATGGATTCTCAAGCTCCTCAAGTCACCTTATATCAATTAATTCAAATACACCCATATTACAAAATTCTCCAAAATTTTTACACTGTATTTTCCTCCCTCTTAATACACCATCTGCTCAAGTCAATGCTATCTTCGATCATCTTTCTAATGACTCTCTTGGTCTTAATTCCAATCAATCTATTTGTAAATAAATTCAAGCTTTACATTATTTATTTCAAGATAAATTTTAGGCTATGGAATCCACAATTACATCTCTTAAATCTGAAATCCAACATCTTAAGGATGCTTCTCAGGCTCACGCTAGTTCTTCTTCTCATCCTCATTCTATGTCTTCTACATGTGCTCATATCAGTGAACCCCAAGTCTTACCACTCCCTGTGCCTCTAAAGTTTGATCTCAATACTAAGCAATGGGATATTATTCCATAGATACTCATTCATTAATCGATTGATTGCCAACTACTCATCACTATCCTCCTTATCAACTTGAAAAAATAAAGATCATTCATATTGTAAATATCATCGAATCCATGGACATAATGAAAATAATTGCTATGTGTTGGGCTAAAGAAATTTCCTAAGTATTTGAAGAGTGCACACAAAGTATTAAGGAGCATAAGAGGGATGTAGAAGTGTGCACAAGTGTTAGTTAAGAAGGGCACACATAGGATGGAAATATTCGGGACTAAGCTGTTTTTGCATGCCGCGGGCTAAAAATAGGAAAAGCAGGTTAGAGTGCATACCACACAAAGATGAAAGCATGAAGACTTCATGGCTAAGAAAATTATATATTTTGGAGAAAGGTGGAAGATTAAAGGTCATGCATAGTTTATGCTAATAATAAGATTAAGATAGAGTTTAATTATAGATTAATCTATTATTAGCCACTTTGTAAAGGCATGTAGCTATTGGCGCATGAATATTTTAAGCACACATGATATTTTTGAGATGCATGAGTGGTGAAGGGAAAGTCCCCACCCCCATATATATTAGTTTATTTGCATAGTTTTAGAGACAATATGTTTTGTAGAGTTATCTTTGCCTTGTTGTTCTAGTGCACGTGACTCCATGACATTACTATTATTATTCAAAATTTTTTATGTAATCTCTTTGGTTATTAATGGATTATTATGGTTAGATTATGGTAATTGATGTCTCTAATTATGGTGCATTTATGATTAATATGGTCTTAATTCTAGTTTGATTCATTATGCTCTATGGTTGTGATCTGATTCATGTCATGCTTTGTACCTACTTACTTGATATGTTAATGGTTAATATGATTATGCATGCTAACATCCTAGCAAGACACTACAAAATAGGGACATGGTAACTTCACGTGCTTCAGCTGAGTGTTAAGATATTTCTGGATGAAGTGGCAGTGCACCTATGCAATTGAGTGGGAAAATAAATACTACATTTTGGTTTCGTTGCTGGGACCTCTTTTCAAACTATTTTCCATGATGTTGCATGTTGATGGCGCATTGATTGAATTTTTCGGCCATTAAAGATTGGGTAAATGAAGGACAAGATCAGTTTGCATGAAGATATGGTTATGGACCTGATTTCAATGCACGTAAGTGGGTGGAAGATAATTTGTATCATGAACTCTATGAGGAATTTTTCATCTGTTTCCCAATAGAATTGTATGAGTGGTTATCTCGCATACACATCAAAGAAAAATTGGATTTACAGATCAAGGGTTTGGACGCAGGAAGATTATCAAAATTTGTTTGATGCAGATAAACCTTGGACCCGTGCTTTAGATCATTAGTGTATCTGGTGTTGTGCACAGTTATACTTTGGAATACGTTGTTTCTACATATTCTTTTCTGGAAGTTACTAAGTTTGAGTTTTTATGTGATCCCAAAGGATCTTACATTCATGCTATTCCTTTGAAAATTAAGATCTTGATGGTGGTGCTGAGTTTAGAGTGCCTACCTATGGCTATCTAAACATACCACCACACGTAGGGGTAGGAGAAGGTGTGGTGAAAGATAGCGGACCTTGTGGTAGAAAGGCAAAGAGAAGAAAGGAGGCTTAAGTATAATGAAGTGCGGGAGAGGGAATTGATGAAGCAACATGAAATTGAGGAGTCTATGGAGTTATGGAGGATGATGTCTCATGAAGGATTTGAAGCTCACGTGGAAGATGTGGATCCAGAGCATCAGACTCTCCCCCACTTAGGTAAACACAATAATCCCCTTGATTTTGATGAGAGCGTGTTAGATGAGGAAAGATTGAGGACCGCAGGCACACATTTGATCCCACTGGTGACCTAGCCCTTGCACTTGGTGTTCCAGGTTCTAGAACTAATCATTCATAAGTAGGCGAGTGCAAGTAATCTAGTATTTTCAGGTAGATATCATTTTCCTTTGAATATAGAAGTGCATTAGACAAAACATACTACTATGGTAACACAAAAACATCATCTTTGTTTGGGGGAACAATTAGAGGAATATTTTCTGGCCCGTCATCAAGATAAAGCATGGGCATGCAAAATATTGGGAACATGCTTGGAAGTAATACAACTTACAGACTATGGAAGTTCGGTTTATCTTTGTAGTTGGGATGCAAGCAAGGAAGTACATCCACTAGTTCGGCGCCATTGTTGGAGGATCGGGTGGATCAAGAGGGTCGGGATCAAGTGGATCAGGTGGTTTTGGAGGTGGAGGAAATATTGGTGGCGGTTCTGGTTCTAGATCTGGAGGACAAGGCCCACATCCCCAACAACCCCCACATCAACCACAACAAGTTTCGACAATGAAATGTCTCTCCAATTGACAGAATATAGAGGTATTGAATATTCACAGAGCATGTGCATAAGTTTGAGCTGCTATGACATGCTAAAGGAATCACAACTCTAGATAGGAAAGCAAGTCATTTTGATACTACTCTTCAAGCACATAGCTGGTACAAAAGTATGACCCGCATCAGACTACAATGGATTATGATGCTTTGCATTATACATTTTTAATGAGTTCCATATTCTTGAATTTGAGTAGAAAAGTATTAGCATGCTTAAGGACATAAAGAAAGGCTTATCAGAAAGCATTTGGGAATATGATGCACAATTTAAAATTTGTTGTCAAAATTGTCTTATGACATACATCCTATTTAGCATGCACAATGGTTTTTTGGTGGATTTTTGACTCCATTTAGAAGGGTGTTATCTCATAAGACCTTTATAGATCCGTGTGACACTTTGGAAGTACCTCTACATGCTGAAGCAATTGGAAGTGTTGATACTAGAGTAAGTCCATTCTTAGAATCCTAGATTACAGCCATGAGGAAATAGTTGGAGAAGCTCTCTTTCTAATTCAACTCATGAGATGCACAACGGGATATGGTGTACATAATGCGAGGTTAAAGGACTTACTAAGGATATATTGGAACAACAATATTGTCACACAGGAAATAATATTATGATATTGTATTCGACACATATTGAATTACATTCATAGGCTATTATATAGCCATATCAATAGGAAAAATGACTTCCTATAAAATAGGAAACTACAACACACCCGAATATATATTGTTATATATTTGTTATAACAATATATATAAAACTAACTAACCATACAATTATTTACCACAATGTAAATACTAATTCCTAACATTCCCCCCCTTAGTGTTTACATGGTAGAAAAACATCCACACTCTCAACTGCAGTATGCTCACCCTTGAGGCATGTCCGACTCTGTGACTCATGACCTTGATCCAAAAGAAAGGCTCTCTCCTTCCATGGTTTTAAACATGCTTACCACAAACCTTGACGTGACAGGTACCTCATCAACTATCCACCTCGTGTGGTTTTCTAGATCCTCCCACAAACCCTTTCAAGATCCATGAACTGACTTACTCTGGTGCTACTATTCACCACTATGCTTATACATCAGGGAATTATGTAGGAAACACAACTTGCATATTACAAAACCACATAATAGAAGAAATACTGAAAATATTTCACATTACTTCCTATAAGAATCGTAATGTTCTTAATTGTAGTCTCTGTCATTGATCACTGCCACTCGATCTCGAACAACATAGAAAACTGCCACTGCCACTGGAAGCTTTCCTTGACTAAGTCGTTTTGGGTGCAGAATGGGAATGGAACATTGGTATGTATTCCCCCCCACAATGTGAAATTCCAAATAAGAAATCAGAAAGGGAAAAATGTATTGTGTTGTATCATACTAACTGGATCTTGCTTGTCTTGATCTTGCTGCACATGATCACCATTGCCAATGAACGTATTCACTGACCGATCATCTTCCAACGAAGTATGATAGTCAGAGGATCTCTGTAGTCAGAGGATCTCCATAGTTTTCTACTCTCTTATACAATTCTTTTCCAGTATTAACAATAAAGCACACCACTCAAAGCAACAGGAACACTGCAAACTGAAGCACACTGAGAAAATGGAAACCACACTGAAAATCATATACTCACACCATACATATGCCACCATAGCTTCTGTGCGGCCCCATCATTGGTGACTGACGAGAGGTCACTGTTCGACCTCCTTCCTCCGATGCCTCCTTCCTCCATCACATGGCTTGTTAACTCAGCCGGATTTGATCATGGAGCTCAAATGCATATCAAAGGACGTCGGATTCCACTGATAGTGCGTCCAGTTGAAATGCAGGCCATTTTTTTATTTTTTTTTACAAATTTTCAGACTTTTTTTTACAATTATACGAATTTTGATGACAAGTATAGAGAAAATAATTTAAACCGATGACACACTTGTTACTCAATAGTAACTCTTACTTTTAGATTCATACGACACTAGATTTTAGAGTTCTAAAACTAATACAAATTGACTTTAACCTATAAACTTTGATCTAAACAATAAACATTGACTCGCACTATGAGATTTGAAATTTTAATTAATAGAGGCTATGACATGACACATACCTTCTACTTGTGACAACTATAACTATCCATCACAAATTTGTGTAATAGCCTTGTATCAAATATGAACGAATGAAATAGCATGAAAGCTATTTGACCAAAAGATATCTTCCATGCACGAATTCCTACCAAACTGTCCACTCTACTGCTCAGTTGCACGTGGAGACACGTGTCAAAATTGGAGAAAAAAACTGGTGCATAGAATCTTTGATGAGGTCGTTGTGATCTATTAGCTAAGATATACACGGGCATCCAATGTTGAGGGGAAAACCGCTGGTGTGAAAGTTGAAATGGTGAGAAAATCCGTGACAAACAATGATACAAATTCAATTTCTTAACAGCAATCCAATGCCGAATGAAGGTGAGGATTTGATTGAATGCATATACAACGCACTGTATTAGAAAAACTTCCAACGTATATCTCTGCACCGGTAATTTGTGTCAACCCGTGACTCAGGCCAAATTGTGCATCGCCATTTGAGGAATAGTGAATAATTCGTGGATGGGTGTATGCGCAGATCTGATCCGTGTGCCTTTGATCTACACCCTTCTACTCTAGGAATTTCAATGGACAGCTACACACCGCACGCCTCAGAGTCGAACAATGATTAATATACCATTTTAATCATCCATGTCATATGACTATCTAGAAATTCCTTCAACACTGGAAATGAAGCATGGCGATGGGATAGATCTGTAGGCATCCAACGAATAAGACAGAAGACGAAGGATGCAAGATAATAATTATACCAATGTCTATACAGACCACGTAGAGATCATGAACCAGGAGGCGTCGGCTAGGGAGGACACAGATCATAAACCAAAATGTTGTTGGCAATCACTAAAATCCTCTAATATCAAAAAATTTCCATACACCGGGGCAACCATAAATACAAATAGATCTTCCCCACACAATGCTTAGAATCCCATGTCTTTGATACCAAATATTGGAACAACAATATTGTCACACAAGAAATAATATTATGATATTGTATTCGACACATATTGAATTACATTCACAGGCTATTATATAGCCATATAAATAGGAAAACTGACTTCCTATAAAATAGGAAACTACAACACACCCGAATATATATTGTTATATATTTGTTATAACAATATATATAAAACTAACTAACCATACAATTATTTACCACAATGTAAATACTAATTCCTAACATGATAGATTCTCTCGTAAGTTGGTGCATGCCATGTTGTTGGATTGTGAATTTTTCATTTGGACCATGATGCGAGTAGGTGTCCCCTCTTACATCGTGTGATTCAGAAGAATGTGTCTATCAACCGTAAGATTTGCAAGACTCATACTCAAGACATTGTTGATCGCATAATGATTGATCATATCCATGAATCCATTGAAAATGGGGTGCATTAGACTAGTGTAGTACATGGATCTAAGGAAAAAGAATAACAACACAATAATAAAGGCACAACAATGGGGATAACAAGAATAGAGGCTTTCGTAAGGTCGCGGTGGTGGAAGAGGAGGATCTCCTAGAGGAACTTGTTATACTTGTGGACCTTTTGATCATTATAACCATGACTGCCCTCCAAATGTGGTTTTCTCATGGTGGAAAATAGCAAAAATTTAAAGAATGCCTTGACTTATATGAGCATATGAGCAAGCAACACAAGCAAGATAAGGGTGCGGGAATGATAAAGGTACAACACGTAGTTGAAGATCAATAGATGCCAAAGGTAGTGCCTACTCTTGAGTTCGCTTGCTTTGGTTACTACATGCACTATGTTGAGGTCAGCATATGCACGTGAACCACCAAAGTATAATTCAACTATAACAAAGAAAGAAGTGATAAATGCTAAGTACCCGATGTTGCACATCAAAAAGAGGTTTACTAGGAGACTATGGATGTTATCAAGGATCTACAAGGAGATATTCAAAGTTTGAAGGAGTAGGCGCACGTGATGGAACAAGAAAAGAAGGTTGAACTCCCACAGAAGGACATAGATGACTTGAAGGAGGTATGTCGAATGTTGCACTAGGAGAACATAATCCCTTTTTTAGGAGAATGGTTGAGAGAAAAAGTACCACGTGCAAGTAATGAGTGTAAGAGGAAGATACTTCATGCAAATATGCCCCCACATAATCATGAGTATGATAAGGATATTACACTGAATGTGGTCATAGATGGATGGCTTATGAGAAACATTATGATAGATACATGTGTGGAAGTTAATGTACTCATGTTGGATGCATGGAATCATATGGGAAGACCACCATTACAACCTTCTTTGAATGTGTTGTATATGGAAAATAAAACTAGAGCCATGCCACTTGGAGTACTTAAAGATATGACTATTAAAATTTAGGGAGCCAATTTTCTGGGAATTTCAAGTATTGGAGCTAGCTGAAGCAGATAGCTTTTCAACATTACTTGGGTGCCCCTGGTGTTATGTGAATAATGTAGATTTATGTTTCAACAAGGGGTATATTAGCTTTGAGAATAAGGAAGAGTGTGTCATTATACCTTTGAAAAATGCAAAGGATGCTCCATATGTTGAGCCTTTGAGTGAAGAGGACTTGAATAGGATATATGCACACACAATCAGAGACCCTGAGGTAATTGAGCCATCTAAGGAAGGAGTGATATAGTGCTCAGTCAGTTAGTGATACCACAAGTATTTCTTGTGACAACTGGGTGCATGGAATATATGAAGGATTTGGGTGAGAGATCAAAAACACAATTACTCACATGATCAGGCCACACATGGTTAGGCACTTGAGTTATAACTAGGTACCTCAGTATACTAGTGAAGGGAACCCTGATGTATTTTTGCACACCATGGAAGCCCAGTGGAAGAATGAAGGAGATAAATGTAATATGCTGGTTTATACTCTATGCGGGATAACATCATGCTAGTGGGTTACACACAGAGACAACTTGTTAGAATGGCGAGAAGTGAGAATCACATTTTCTACTAGGTTCCTAAGGAGCAATGTACCTTCTCAGATATGTAAATTTCATGGGAAGTCCCCTGCTTCGCACCACGTTTGAGAATGTGAGAGACTTTGGATGGAGGGGAAAGATGCCTTGCCACCATCACTCTAGGTACATAAGTTCTACTCCACTTTAGGTGGTTGTGCACGTGCATGGTATGTTCATGTAGAATTGACAAGAGAAATAGTTAATTGGAAGGAGATGACCTCATGTATGATTCATAATTTTGATTACTTTTCTACTAAACCTTTAGTCAATGAAGCACTATAGATTATGAAGCACCTTACTTTGGGAGATAACGCGAAGGATGAGGAACTTCTATTAGATATGTTTGGAGAGTTAGATTTAGAGGCATGCCTTGACCTTGAAGAGACTAAAGAAGAAGAAATGGTTGCACTGGGAAGCAAAGGAAAAGGGTAAAATGGTATGCATGATAAATTATGAGGATAATAACTTGTATGTTAACAACACTAAAGGTATGCGCAAGGTGATGGGCACATCATATGAAAAGGTATGCACGTATCACGAGCCTATGAAAACAAAGAAGGTTAACATTAGAATAGATGCAAAGCCTAAAGAAGCCATTATTGGTAATTATTGGTCAAAACAGAAGTGATAAAGATTAATGAACTCCTGCATGACTTTCAGGACTTGTTTCCATGGGGCTATCATGAGTAAAAGGAGTACACCCTTTTTTAGGTGAGATGAGGATCAAATCTAAAAAGGAACATGCCCATTAGGAAGATGCCTTACAGGATGAATCCTAATTTATGCGTCAAGGTAAAGGAAGAAATTGATAAAATGCTCAAATCTGGTATAATTGAGCCCATTGAGGAATCTAAATGGGTTAGTCCCATGGTCATCAATATTAAAAAGGATGGGAGGATAAGGATCTATGTGGACTATAGAGAATTAAATGCTTCATGTGTTATTGATCCTTTTCCCACCCCATTCACAGAGGATATTCTTGAGGGAGTTACAGGCGTGAGATCTACTCTTTTATAGATGGGTTTTTAGGATATCATCAAGTGCACATAGCAAAGGAAGATCAAGAAAAGACAACTTTCACCATAGAGTGGGGAAGCTTTGCATACACAGTAATGCCCTTTGGACTAAATAATGCACCAATAGTGTTCTCGCGCATTGTTGTGTAGGCTTTTTAGGATTTCATTCATAAATTTTTATAGGTATATATAGATGATTAGACAGTGTATGGTTTGGTCAAGGATCATTGTGAAAATTTGAGGAAGTTGAACATCTATCTAAATATTAAGAAATGTATCTTTGCAGCACCTTTTAGCACTTTTCTGGGGCATATTATTTATAAGGAAGGGTTGTTGGTGGACCCAACCAAGGTCACTATGGTATTGGGTTTGGAGGAACCTAATAATCAAAGTGAAGTGCACATATTTCTAGGACATTTAGGGTATTAATGGAAATTCATTTTATGCAAATATTTTTGTGACCCTGGAGGAAATTTTAAAAGCTAAAGGGAAATCCTATTGGCATTATGCACAATAGTAGGCATTTGAAACATTGAAGGAAAGGATTACTATCTGCACCTATTTTGCACTTTCCTTCATGGGATAAACCATTTCATGTTCACGTGGATACTTTTGGGATGGAGATTGGCGTAGTGTTGGTGTAACTAGGAGAAGGAATTATAGACCACCCTATTTGTTTTGCAAGTAGGAAGTTGACACTAACAGAACAAAATTATACAAATAATGAGCACAAGGCTTTATCCATGATCTATGCATTGCATAAATTTAGACAATACTTATTGGCAACACCATTTATATTCTTTACAGATCATATGGCACTTAAGTATTTGGTCAATAAGCCTATTTTGCAAGGGCACATTTGTAGGTGGATATTAATATTTCAAGAGTTTGAGTTTATAGTGGTTGTAAAACCAGGGAAAAGTAACTCTCAGACCTGACCATTTGTCAAGAATCAATTCTAGTGAGGACGCGCAAAGCATTGAGGACATAATGTTAGATGCACAACTCTTTAGATTGAATCACGCACCCACTGAACTTGAGGACATTATAATATTCTTGTGCACTTTGACGACAAAGCACCTTGAGAGAATGAAGACTTTAGAGAAGAAGCAACTTGCAATACGTGCGACACCTTACCAGTTGATAGGTGGAGATTTATATAAGTTAGGCCATGATGAAGTTTTACGCGGTGTGTTCTAGAACATGAACATGAGGCTATTATGGAAGATGATCATGGTGGAATTGTAGGAGGTCATTATGCAGGTGATGCCACTATACATAAGATTCTGGTTTGGCGTTTGGTGCAAAACTTTGTACAAGGATACTAAAGAATATGTTCGGGTGTGAGACCATTATCGAGTGCCTTGGGACGCCTATAAAAATATGAGATGCCTTTTGAGGCCTATTGCAAGTGTTGAACCTTTTGAGAAATGGGTTATTGAATTTGTAGGTCCTATTTCTCCACCCACGCGTAGGACTGATGCACGCTATATTATAACTTGTACATACTATCTGACAAGGTGGGAAGAAGAAAAACCTACAAAGGATTGTACCGCCACTAGAATAACATATTTTTATGGGAAAACATTATAATTAGGTATGGATTTCCATTGTGTCTAATAAGTGATAGAGGCACTCATTTCTTAAATGAGATAGGATTTTATTGGCAGAATTTATGGTGGCACACCATAAGACAATACCCTATCACCCATAGGCCAATGGTACTATTGAAGATTTTAATAAGATTTTGGGACAAACACTGACAAATATTTGTGATGTTGGAAGGAAAGATTAGGATGATAAAGTATTTGTTGTACTTTGTGCATATAAGAAAACACAAAAATATTGAATAAGGCCACACCCTTTCAGTTGGTGTTTGGCACAAAGGTTGTATTACTTGTTGAATTTAAATTACCCTCCCCGCATATTACAAGCTTAGGAAACTTAGTTGATGAGAAATTTGTTGATGAGTGCATTGAAAAACTGATGCAGTTGGATGAGCGCACGCTATTGCCGATGGATCCGTAAGATTTAAAATTCCAAACATAAAACATGGCATGATAAGCACATAAGGAATAAGACATTTGAGGTTGGAAAGATGGTTCTTTTGTATGATTCAAAGTTTTCACGCCACCCAGGGAAACTCAAAGTTCATTGGTTGGGACCCTTTATAGTAACAAAGATATTGGAATCATGTGCTTTCGATTAGGTGCTAGATGGAACTTTATTGCCCGGTTACTTCAATGGGAGTAGGATGAAGCCCTACTATAAATAATTCTTCTTGGTGTTTGTAATAAGGTAGTATTTCCACTTAGATTAGATTTACCTTTAATGCATTTTCCTTTAATGTGTTTCCTTTCATCATTGTTATGCTTTGTTAATTTAGTTTTGTGTTTTTTTTGTAATAAGCACACTTACATCTTTGGACGCTTAATACTATCTTTTGAGTTCATGCATAGAGGACCACACATAATTTTAGTGTTGGTTGGAACATATACAAATGTTACACAGAAAGAAATTTTTCTCGATTGATTACCATGCGTAAAGGATGATTGCACAGTGTAACGCGAGGTAGGCAACAACATGAGAAACTACTTAGTATGAGGCATAGTGGTTGAGGTATTTCAACACATAGAGGTGCATGTAAGGAGGTCTATAGATGAGAAGTAGTAGGTGTGCCAGAAGGTTACAACTAGGGCATGGAAATTAGTGAAAAACACCGAAAACTAAAAATGCGTAATTAATGCCGACTACTATGGTAGGTAAGGAGAAATTAATGCAGAAATAGTTACAAACATTATAAAAAATATGATTGCAAGTTCATTTATACCTTGCATACTTTAAGTTTTTGACCTTTCAAGAGCAACTTGAAGAGCGATTTGAGTGTGAAGTGTGTAAGTGATCATATACAAGCAACAAGCCGTTGAAATTTGGAAATGACCATCACAGAGCTCCATTGGAAGGGTGTTTAAGTGAGTAGAAGGCATGAAAGGAAGAAGGTTTGCGGGGCTAGGGTTTTGAAGAAATAAATTACGAAGTTAGTGCATACTAGGGCACACAAATTTAGAGTTGTAGAGGTCGAACAAGTGTAAGGAAGTTATGTGAAAGTCCCCATGGCACCTAAGAGAGCACCTAGAGTAGCTACCTAAGGCAAGAAGTAGAAGGAAGTGGAAGTAGAGGTTGAAGACATGCCTGAGAGTAGATTTTTAGAGATGCAATACCCTGAAGGTGTGATTATGGGGTTAGATTGGGAGTCACACATTAGAAGAAGAAAGGTGAGTGACTACAATCACTGCACCAAGAATAACAAGGACGAAATGGACAAGGCATTAGTAACAAAGATAGATTTATGAACAATGGATGATAAGCCCATCTATAAAAATGTGGGGAAAAGATACTTGAAAAGGTTGGAGTTTTGTAGGTGTATGAGCTGCCATACTTTGGCAAGCTAGAAAAATTATACCAATGGTTAATGTTTAGAGTCCATGAGGACTTTTTTTCTATTTTGCAGGAAGGTGAGTGTGCCTCACTGCGCCCTTGATTAGAAAGTTGAAAGGATTGAAGAGTTTAGGAAATGAAATTGGTAGTGACCTCAATGATGATGAGGCTATAGAAGAAAATTCTACCAAGTTGGCATATGCAAAAGGAGGGCACACTATGGAAATTAATAAGATAGAAGACCACCTTGTGATCGGGATTTGTGCACATGATTATGAGGCCAACAAAATTCATTGATGAACATGCAGGTAATGTGTTGAAAAATATGGCAGTAGAAGTGCCATGTAGGAACATGGATAAAGTGGCCACGCTTAGGTCATTGCTTAAAGATAACAAAAATCGAAGGAAAAAGTTGAGCAATTGGTGAAGTGCGCATTAAGGATTAGGAGTGAAAGTAACAAATTCTTGATTTTGTTGTAGAAATTGGGGGAAAATTATGGTGACACATATAGAGATTGATGGGTAGAAAATCAAATATACCCCTCATCCTCGCACTTCCTACAAGAGTGTTTCCACCTCTTACTTAATGAGAAGGTAGTTAAACCGGGAGATACAAGAAGATGACGTGGCTAAGAAAGAAAGGATGAAGAAAACAATAGTGTGCTAGATCAACGAGTATGACGCCATCCTCTAAATAATAAAGGATGAGTTTAAGAAAGTAGAATGGGCACTATAAATTTGTGAAGATCTAGAGTAGATAATCAAGACAAAAACACCTTGTAAGAAGAAAATGAAGTTCTTGCAGCAGAGAAGGATGAGACACTCTGGGTCGAGAGGAGAGGTTATCCAAAGTTTTAAAGAAGCGCGATACACTTAAAGTGGTCAAGGAATCTCATGAAGAAAAGATAAAGGAGTTGGGAAAGTTGATCACACAGAGAATGGATGTTATGGATGGCATGATTTTAGGGTTGGCTGGAGTAGTGAGGGAACTAAAGCATAAGGGTGAAGATATGACATTGGAGGAAATGGATAAAGTGCTTGGTGATGTTCCCTGTAAAGGTGAAAAAGGGGCTAGGAGACTGGATAGAATTGGAAGCTGACATCAAACAAGAGTACCCTAAACTTTTTCTTCCAGCTTTGGAATAAGAGCGCTAGTTGTTCTTCCATTTCTTACATTCTTGCATTCCATTATTCTTTGGGTTATTCTTTATTCTTATGATTCGTTGGAGAGATAGGCCGAGAAAATCTATTGCCAAAGGCAAAATATCATTAGTGTAGGGTAATGTTGGGATGAAGAAATTACCCAAGTATTTGAAGAGCGCAGAGTATTGAGGTACAAAAGAGGGACGTGAAGCACATGCAAGTGTTAGTTAATAAGGCCACACACATGAAGGAAATATTTGGGACTTAGCCCTTTTTGCATGGTATGAGATAAAAATAGGAAAAACATGTTTGAGTGCAAACCACACAAAGATGAAAGCATGAAGACTTCATGGCCAAGAAACAACTATTTTGGGAGCAAGGTGGAAGATTAAAGGTCATGCACGCTTTACGCTAATAATTGGATTAAGAAAGAGTTTAATTATAAATTAATATATTGTAAGCCACTTTGTAAAAGCATGAATTTTTGGCGCATGAATATTTTAAGAGTGTAGACTATTTTTGAGATGCATGAGCGATGAAGGGCAAGTCCCTACCCCCACATATATATTATTTGATTTGCATAGTTTGAGAGACAATATGTTTTGTAGAGTTATGCTGCCATGTTGTTCTAGCGTGTATGACTCCATGTCATCACTATTATGTATTCATATTTTTTATGTAATATCTTTGGTTATGAATGGAGTATTATGGTTAAATTATGGTAATTGATGTCTCGATTGGTGCTTGTATGGTTAATCTGATCTTAATTCTTATTTGATTCATTATGCTCTATGGTTGTGTTTCGATTCATGTTATTCTTTACACCTAGTTATTTGATATGTTAATGGTTAATATGATTATACATGCTAACATCTTGACAAAACAATATGAAAGAGGGACTGGTACCTCGCATGGTTCAAGTGAGCATTTAGATCTTTCTCGGATGAAGTGTCGGTGCACATATGTAATTGAGTGGGAAAACAAAGACTACACTATGCTCTTAAGCAAAATATTGGCCACCTTAAGCATTATGGTCTCATTTCATTTGCTACACAAAATGATCCTACATGTTCATCTCCAATTGCTACATCTCATTGGGTTCCTAAATCTAATTTATCTATGTCTAATGAGCATCATGCTATCACTTCAAATTTTCCTTCTACGGTCACTCAAGTGCCACCTATGTAATCCATTTAAATTAAGAAATTGCTTCTCAAAATTAGTCTCACTCATTCTCCTCTCAAGTCATCTACGACATTACCATTCAAACTAAGAAATCACCTCTCAAGGTCAATCCTCCATCACCTCCTCCTATTAAGTCTCCTACAATGCTACCCAATAATTCACCACTTCAACAACCAATCATTTTTTTAAAGAAACTACTCCTTCTACTGATGGCCAAGACAAATTTCAAACTCCGCTACCATCGCATGGTCCTCACTGCTTCTTCTACCAACCATTGTGATGTCTCTCTCTCTCTCTCTCTCTCTCTCTTATCATGACATAGATAACACTCCCCCACAATGGCATGATATCTCTCACATCACCACATAGATCTCCATCATTGATACACTTGGGGGAATCGCGCTCATTCCCCCTTAGAATTATCATGTATATTGTATTTATACCATCACACTTCATGCTTCATATTTAGTCTTTCTCATTCATTCTACACGCATTGATACACACAACTAGTATCATCACTAGCCTATGATGCACTCTTGTGCTAAGGTTCACACTTGACTAATGAGGGCATAAAACATATATAAACCTCACACACTACACATTTCACACTTTGTGCATTTGTGACATCTCTTTATAACATCTAGTATTACACATCATACAAACTTTGTGCTCTATACATTCACGATATCTCTTTCCGGCATCTACTTCTACATGATGCACTCACAACCCTATGACACACTCTAGTTTCATGGTTCATGCTCGAATGATGCGAGTATAAATGTGAATTGAGCCTCACATCATCTCACTCAAACTATTTACATTCTATACTTCACGATCATATCATTTTAGCTCACAATTTCAACCATTTCCTGATGACACACTCTTATTATATGGTTCATTCTTGACTATCGAGGGGTATTTTATAAATGAAACTCATCTCATATTTCATCCACATTCACTTTGTGGGAAATCTACTCCTATCATGCTCACTTTGCATTCCATTCCATTCACACTCACATGTTGCATATCTTGGTTGCACATAGTTTGCTTGTTTATACACACATGTTACATTTTGCTTACTATGTTAACCGAATATCTAGTATGTCATTATTTTTTTATATACACACATGCGCGTTCACTTTTTCTCTAGTTGTGAATATAAAATTCTTACAAATTATTACATGTAACAATGATTCTTGACACTGTACCTCCTACTAATTCCATTAAGGCTTGTGGGTGCATCGATTTCATACACACTATAGGTGCCATTATTTCATTTTATACTACTTGATATTCTTACTAGCACACTACTTTATCGATATATACACATCTTGACATACTTTTATCTTTCTAACATGGTAATGAGTGCTTCATGTGCAACATTTTCTTTGCAGGTCTATTTTCCACCATGGTTGTCTGATACTTTACTTGACATTGTTTTCCATTGATTGCCATTGTTTGTGGGATTTTCCCTATGTCTTGTATGTTCCATGATTGTATGATTTTGGCTACTTTGGCCCTAATTGTATTGCAACATTGTAAATGATGTACCTTGTTGAAACCCAAATTTTGAGGTCTACGAGTATCTTCTTTCTCTCTAGATTACACATTATATTCTATACGCATATATGTCTTGTTTTCACTAACACATGTCCTAGCCACTTTGTTTACATGTGCCTTGGTGTCTACCATGCACATTCCCTCCCTTGTATGCTATCATTTTCAAATTAGTTTTGGGTCCTCCTTTGGGCCACATTCTCCTAACAATGTTGCATGTACCAAAAAAAGGGGGCATACATTGGGTGAATCAGTCACCCCATAGAGCAACTTCGAGCTTTAGTACATGCCTCGTATAGTATAAAGTTGCAGCAGACGGCCTAGATTATGAATTTGTTTCTTAGTTTAGCACATATGATAGTGCCCGGATAAAAACGAGTTCTTAGGTACCCCTAACCCTTTCCGGGCACCTATGACCATGGGGCGATTCAAGCAATTTCTCAGATTGACATGGTTTTCAATAGTTTATAGAGCAATTTTCACAAGCACGAGACACATTACTCTAGCAATCGAATGCATTCTATCTTTTTTTATACTTGGATCGAACTAGATTGAATATAAATGATGCAACCTAGAATCTATGGTGAATAACCCGAGGCACCGGCACACCACCCAACTTGAGATGAGCACTCACCCGAAGCACGCAAAGGTACCAGGTCCCTATTTAGAGTTGTTTGTACATGATGTTAGTGTGGTGAATATAAGACATATTCATATCCACAATTAAACATAAACATTCCACAATGACGTAATCTAGATATAAATCTTAGAGAATCATGAAGTAAATAATAAGCGTAATAAGATTAACCATACATGAACCAATCTCGGTTATGTTTAACACCATTATAAAACCACTATAATCCATTATATTAAACATTGTAAAACACAAAAATTCTTACATTATAAAGTATCACCATAAGTCATGCGCGCATCATTCAACAACATAACTCTCTGATAATTCACAACACACACACACACACACACACTAAACTACATAGTTAAATAAATATTTATAGAGATAGGGACTTGCCCTTCACCGCCTATGCACCTCTCAAAATAGGTTGCATGCTAATAATAGCCACATGGAATTACAATAACATGGACACATACAAGTGCACTAATAATAGATGTCCTATAGTTAACTAGAAGAAGTAATCCTATTATTAGCTATAACCATGCATGGCGCTTATCAACCGCTTGTTCCCAAAATACCATTTGCATGTCATACAAGTCTCCATCCCAATGTGTGCTATGCACGCTATTCCAAAAATAGCTTATATCCATAAAATTAACTAAGTCGAACAAAATTTTTTTTGGCGCGCGTTTCCTTCCCTATCATTCCACACCTTAAAATACACCTTGTTCCCATGCGCGTATTATTTGTGTGTCTTTTCCTTAGAACAATATTATGTCTACTCAACATTACCCCACACTAAAGTAAATTTCCATCCCGACAATGGGAATTCTTTTTGGTGTCTCCAACAATAAATAATAAGAATTGAAATAATTAAAGAATCACTATACAAAAGAATGAATCTTTACTCTACATATCCCTCTTCTTCAACTGGGAGGATTAGCTCTGGATATTCAAGTTTGATTTCTGCCTCCAATGTTTGCCAATCATCTAGTGTTGTCAGCACCATCTTTTTCTTTTCTGGAATGTCTGTGGCTATGGCATCTAGTTTTTCCTGAGTGATATTTTCTTTCTCATTCTACAGTACCAGACAACATTGGCCATACCTGACATCATTCCTTCCAAGAGATCCATCTTCTGTGCTATGATCTTCCTAAACTCATCTATCCTCTCCTTATGCGGATCTTGGACTACTGTAAGGGCTTCACACTTTTGTTTCACTAGTGCCAATCTTTCTACACGTCCTAATGTCTCATCTTTCATTGCTTCAAAACTTCATTATCTTCTACAAGAGTTATGGTCCTTATTACTGCTTCTAGTGTTGCACACAAGTTTAGAGCTTGGTCTGCTTTCTTTAGCTCATCCTTTAAAGTTTGGAGCAATGCCTCATACGTTGAAATTTTTCTGATCATAGAGGCCCTTGCTCTCTCTGCTTCTTGTTCAACATATTTTGGTGTGGGAATTCTAAGTGGTCCATCTTCTAGCACCAAATCAACCAAAGTGCACACATAATGCATAATAGAGGAAAATTTTCAGGTACCTTTGGTTCTAGATGAGGCCTTGATTTCAGAATGTAATCACCAATTTCTTTAGCCATACCAATAAAGGTGTCATTATTTGTGCATTCTCATTCCTTCTCTACGTATTTAACCACTCTATATTTGTAGTTTTTTCCTTTTATCCTCCATCAACACTCTAATGGTGGCGTCCTTATCAATATTTCTCCACGCCACCTCAGTAGATACCTTGACTAAGGAATTATTGACCTGCTCATTAGACATAAGAGTGGGATTTATGGTCATGTGCCTACTATGTGGTGCCTTATTTAATCTTCTTGAGACACAAGACTCCTCGCACAAATAAAAATCCGGTTCATCCATATGGGTATGCATGGACCAGGATAGCTATTTATGTGCACACGTAGTGGCCATATCTGGATCCATCAACTCCCATCCATATAATTTCTTAAGGTCCATAGTGCTTTGAAACCGGGCATGGACAATTTTTCTTGTGTCCTCAACATAGCCTAAACTAGGTGCAACATACTCTTCACTTCTCTTTTCCTTAGCCCCTTAGGAATATGAGCGCTAAGGTCTGGAGTTGGCCCTTCTCTTATTTGAGTTGTAAGCGGTACACGTTGGTCTGCTCACACATATTTTTTAATTGTTTCTTTCACCCCTTCTTCTTCATCTCTCATTTCTTCATCTCGGGGCTCCTCCACATCTTTCGGTTGAACTAGGGTTCCAGGCGCGCTCTCTTTGGAATCCTCTACCTCCTCACTAAGCTTCAACTTTCTTCTTTTCTTCTTCTCTAGTGATTCTTTCTAAGGGGAGAGATTCGAGGTGATCTTCATACAGGTTGTGATGTTCCTGTGCCTTGAGTCCTGGTTCTTCTAAATACCTTCTTGAATTGGTACTCTTCAAGGACTACATCCTCATCCAAGTCCTCCTCTCCTTCTTGTGCTGTGGTGGAGTATCTACATGCTCACTTTCCACTCTATCTTTGGGTTGCTCCAACCTTATGGTCCAAGCCTCCACTATCCTCATGTTCTTCTTCCTCATCTATCTCTATGGTCGTGGTAGGATTTGGAGCTACCACATTCTCAACCGTGTGTTTTCCCTTAGGCGGCCATGGTAAAGCATGACCTCATTCCCCACATACTTTTTATTCTCTAGCCTAGGCTTGAGATGAAGATAGATGAGTGTGGCTCCACTATCCCCAATAGCCAAACTTACTTGGCTTTATATTTATAACATCTGAAATGAGCCTCTCAATGTAGGTAGACCGACTGGATAAACATATGTTTTTCTGAGAGTATGGTAGTCACAATCTACCTTGTCTGCGTTAAAGTTCAGCCAACACGCATCAATAAACCTATGAACTAAGGCCTAGAAGTAGTGTGCTGTGAAGGCATAGGGAATTTTGCACCATGGAATCCATGTCCCATCCTTCATTATAAACCATGCGATGTAGAAATGTTGATACACCATGAACTATACTACCTTTCCCACTACCGAGGGTAAATCCTTTGGAATGCACCATTCCTCCTCAAATGCCATGTCAAAGTCAGTCATCATACCATCTTTTACCCTTTTTTGAATGGGCCACTCATTTTCCTTCACATAAGTATTTCTCGAACCTCTCTGTGAGGGACTTCTTCTTTGTGGGGTATTTTCAATTTTTTTCTTTGGCCCATCGAGCACTCCAATTTCTATAAAGACAATAGATAATAGAATAATGCCAAAACTTATCTTCTCACAAGTGTGTACTTCCTCAGTAATAGTTTCTGCAATGTAGCCAACCAAGTTATAAATTTCTCCCTCTAACATTTTCTTGTGCATATGTAGCCACATGGTATTTACTGTGACCATCTCTTTTGTCATTTAACTTAGTAAGCAAATGGTGGGCTACACTACACTACAGTACTTCCTCAATGTGTATATGTTCATTCCGTGGATCCTTGGAGTATCCCAACTCCTTACTTGTGGCCATAACATCTACCTTATCAGTCAGATCACTAATAACATCTATCCCTGTGCCCTTCAATCTAATCAATGAAGCAATTAGAGGAGCTTGCGATGATCCTTACCCTCCATGTAGTAAAATAGAAAAATTCCTCATGGACTTTTCTCATAAGCCATTAGTATAAAGCTTCTAGTTTTCCAAAATATGGGAGTTCATACAGTTGATAAACCCCTACCTTCTTGAGAAACTTCTCCTCAACGTCATCATACATTGGCATGTCATCCACCATGTGCTTGTTGGTATTTTTATTCAAAAAAGATCTAACTCTCCCTTGTTGTCAATGGTGCGGTGGTTGTAATCAATTACTTTGCATTTGCGGATATGGGAATCCCAACCCCATCCAATTATAACTCCTTCTAGATACTGCATCTCTGAAAAATTACTCTGGGAGAGCAACTTTGACCTTAACTTCCACCTTTTTCTTCCCCTTCGTACCTACTACAGGTGCTTTCTTGGTGCCATTATAAAAATCCCACCTTTTTTCTTCTGTGTTGAGTAAGCTCAAACCCTAGCTCAAACCGCATGCCCTAGCTCCTTCTCAATGCTTCTATTGCACTCAAACCCTTCACCAATGGGGATGCAAGCCACTTTCACACACAAATCTTCTCTCCACATCTGGTTTGTAGCTCTCACACCTCAACATGTTTCACTTGGATCGGTTGCAATTATCTCACTCAAATACTTGTGATCAAAGGTAAAAATGAACCCGCATCACGTCCTTATATAGATTTTTGAAAAGTTATTACATTTATTGCTCCTTCACCTACCACTAATCCTTTCATTAATTGACCATTTTCCCAACTTCTACGTGGTACACCTTCGTGCCCCAGCTATAACATTTTAGCATGCCTTCCTACGTTCTAGCTACAGAACTCTCTTCTGTGCACTCTTATGCACCGAAATACCTCATCACTGCGTGCCTTCCCTAGTAGTTTTCACTGCATGCTGCAACTTACCTCGTGTTATACTATTCATTGATTTATTTCCAACGATGGTCTTCTTTAGGATCAATATTCTTTCTAGTACACATTTCCATTCTTGAATAACACCTATAACAATATGTTATTATGTGTACCCATTTTTGAACAACAAATAACAACCACCCCACAACAATGGTATGTGCAGTCCTCACATAAGAATACTTTAGATTGTATTAGCTTCAAAGTACGCAAACACACTTATTACACAAAACACCAAACTAAATTGAAAAACATAGCGATAAAGAATGAAATACATTAAAAGAAATATAGAAAGGAAATCTATACTAAATGGAAATACTACCTTATTACAAACACCAAGAAGACTTATTTATAGTAGGGCTTCAATTACTCCCATTAAAGTAACTAGGTAACCATGTTCCATCAAGCGCCTCTAACTAACAAGAACCTATTTCAAGGATGTGAGTGATAACATACGGTCCCAACCAATGCACCTTAAGTTTGCCTGGATGGTGTAGAAAATTGGAATAATAAAGAAGTACCATCTGCCCAACCTGAATCTTCTTGTCCTTGATGTGTCTCTGTCATGACATGCCTTTTGCTTGGCCTTTTCCTACTTTGACTCTAATGTGATATGGCACGCCTCTCATAATTGTATTAACTTGTCAATTATTTCTTCTAATGTCTTGTTCATCAGCTAGACCTCCAGCGTGCACATTACACAATGATGGTAACATGAATTCCATTGGAAGAACTAATTCTACGCCAAACACCAACTGAAAGGGTGTGGCCTTATTCAACCTCTTGTAGGTTGTTCTATACCCAAAGTACAACAAAACTTTATCATCCCAATCTTTCCTTCTAACATCACAAATTTTTGTCAAGGTTTGGATCAATATCTTGTAAAAGCCTCAATAGTCCCATTTTCTTGAGGGTGATAAGGTGTAGTATTGTGGTGCGTGACCATAAACTCATCCAACAATATCCGGATCATCTCATTCAAACAATGTGTGCCCCTATCACTTGTCAAAATCAACGGACATCCATATCTAGTGAGAATATTTTCCCATAAGAACCTTGCTTTTGTAGCCACTATACAATCCTTTGTAGGTGTTGCTTCTACCCACCTTGTAAGATAATATGTACAAGTGATGATTATGTAGTGCGATCGGGTTCTACGTGTGACTGGGGAAATAGGACTCACAAAGTCTATTGCCCATTTTTCAAATGGCTCTGCACTAGGAATAGGCCTCAAAGACATTTCATCTCTTTTCCTAGGTTTACCAAGGCGCTGATAGTGATCACATGCCTTACAATAATCTTTAAAGTCCTTGTACAGGGTCTCCCACCATAATCTAGTGAGTATAATCTTACACGTGGTGGTGTCACCTGCATAATTCCCACCTGCAATACCACCATGAGCCTCTTCCATGATATTCATGCGCTCATGTTCCAGTACACACCAACGTAATACTTCATCTCATCCTAGTTTGTATAAGTCACCACTGATCAACATGAAGGGTGCCGCGTGAATTGCAAGTTGTTTCTTCTCTAAGGATTTCATTCCTTTTGTGCCATACATGTGCGTAAAAGAAAACAATATCCTCAATTCGAAGGCGCGTGATGTAACTTGTATAAAATGTGCATCCGGCATCGTATCTTCAATTATTTGCATGTCTTCTCCTAATTGAGTCCTTGATAAGTGGTCTAAGCCAAAATTAGTTTTACCACGATGTAAAGTCAAATTCTTGGAATAAGAGAACCCATTGACATATGCGCCCCTATAAAACATGATTATTTACCAAGTATTTTAATGCCATGTGATATTTATAAAGTAAAATGGGTGTAGTTAGCAAATATTGTCTAAATTTATGCAACATGTAGATCATCGACAAGGGCTTACGCTCTTTAGTTGTATAATTCTATTATGTAGAGTCAAATTTCTACTAGCAAAAAACATATAGGATGATCTATAATACCTTCTCTAGGTGAGCTAACACCGCACCAATGGCTATGCTAGAGGCATCCACATGTACGTGAAATGGTTGGTTCCATGAGGGAAAACATAGAATAGGCATTGTAGTAAGTCTCTCCTTCAATGCCTCAAATGTGCGCCTGCGGTTCTCCCCAATAGAATGTCCCTTTTCCTTTTAGTAACTCTTCCAAGGGGTGGATAATCTTCACATATCCTTTGATAAATTTTCTGTAATACCTTGTGTGGCCCAAGAATCCATGCACCTCACTTTGATTGGTAGGTTCCTCCGGCCTACAATAACTACAACCTTAGTTGGATCTACTAACAAACCTTCCTTGCAGATGATATGCCCTAACAGAGTTCCAAAAGGTGTAGCAAACACACACTTCTTGATGTTTAAAGAGATGTTTAATTGTCTACATCTTTCAAACATTAAGCACAAATTGTCACAATGATCCTTAACAAGCCCATATACCATCCAATCATCCAAGTAAACCTGCAAGAATTTGTGAATAAAATCTTGGAATGCTTAAAAAACTATGCACAAAAATACAACAGTGCATTCTTCAAACCAAAGGGCATCACTGTATATGCAAAGCTTCCCCATTCAAGTAGTGAAATTTGTTTTCTCTTGATCCTCTTGTGAAATTCTAACCTAGTGATACCCTGAGAATCCATCTGTGAAAGAGTAAACTTCGCGCCCTACAACGCCTTCTAATATTTCCTCAGTGAAAGGCGTAGGAAAAGGATCAATCACATATGCGGTATTCAAACTCCCTGTAATCCACACAAAATCCTAATTCAACCATCTTTCTTTATACTTATTACCATGGGGATAACCCACTCCTATTCTTCTAAGGGCTTAATGATGATCATTATCAGCTAATTTTGACTTCACAAAATTAGTAAACGTGAAAATTTTAAAATTAAAAAAATTCAAAAGTGTTATCTTGTGTGATTGTTCTCCTCCATCGCAATCGTCTTATTCTCACGGTCATTTTGGTTTTCGTTTCATCCATTTTGAATAAGCCCTTCTCCCACTACACCACAAACCGTATTTTAATTATTTAATTAATATTTACCCTGTTATTTAATAAAATTAATATTTATTAAATTTTAGGGTTTTTAATTAATAAATATTAATTTTAATATTGGATGGAAGTTGTTCGACAAACTTGGGAGAACTTTTCTTCTTTTTATTAATTGTCGTAACTGCCGTGAGCAAGTGCCGGGGGAATTTTCTTCTACTTCCATTCCCGTAGACAATTTTAATTTTTCTTCTATCATCTAGGAGATTGATGAGGAGACGGTTACAAGAGGTTGCTGAAGCAGAGGAGATTGGGAAGAAGGAGAAACAAGGAGATATTGCAGATATCCAGAGCCTGGAGGAGGAAAAGCTTATTCTACAGACACTATCTGGCTTTCACACGGAAACCTGGCACGGGCATTAGCTAGAGCCAGGCAACCTTGAAAGTTTCAGCAGTTATCCTCCTCCTAGGAAAGAAGAAATAATTGGGAGATCCCATGCATGCACTTAGGCAGAAGCAAACACAGGCCAAAGTCCACGCAGGAGCAGCTTGGAGATCTTCAATGCCTAAGAAGGAAAATAATTTTTATTTTATTTTTGTTGTTGTTTTGTTTTGTTTTGGTGCAGCATTTTTCAATGCTTGAACATGAAAAGGAACAACAGTAAATGAAGAGGTCTAGCGCATTGTTTTATGCCTCTGAAGAAAGTTAATACCAAAGGCCACGTGTTGTTTTTGGAAGAGATCTTTTCCACACATGTTGAGGTCAAATCCCACGCCAGGAAAGAGACAAACCAGTCCAAAGGAGGAAGTCCATGCAGCACGCTTAGGAAGGAAAGAGATTTTTCAGCAGATTAGAGCATAACAGTGCACACAGGAGCAGCAAAAGATGGATACCCACGCCGGGAGAAGAAAGACAATAGAGCCAAAGGATAGCAAAAGCAATTTCCACGTTTTAGAGCTGTTCATTGTCAAGTTTCCACACAATCTTTAGGAAGATTCATGCCAAAACAGAAATCCATGCAGTAGTTGAGGATTTTGCCCATGCAGCCTACAGAAAAGACAAAACAAATACATAGAAGTTTGTGCATGCTGAGAGGGAGTAATAAATTTGTTTTGCCCACAGCCACAGGCTTGAAGTTAAATTTCATGTAGCAGCTCAAATAATTTCCACGCATGCTTTGGAGTGAAAAATAAGATTAAAATATATCCAAACAAACAAGAACCCACGCATGCATACAAAATTGTGTTTTATTTTATTTTATTATTCTTTTTTTTAAGAAAATAAAGAGAATAACAAGTTTACTACTCATTGCGCTAGGGAAGGAGAAACAAGATCACTAGCTGCCAAAGAAAAATATCAGGTATGCAGAGACGTGAGGCAAATTTAAAAATAGGGAGATTAAATTGATCATGTGCGAAGTCATTAAAAAAATCATTTTCAATGCATCGTGTGAAAGTATTCAGGCTATTCAAAAATATCATGCATTCAAAAGTATTACTGATGTATATCGGCACAAAGAAAAATGAATTTAATAAAGAAAACGATAGATGCGGAAAGAACGTGCCGCGGGTTGTATCCGTTGAAGTAATCAACTTTGGAGTTTGATATCTCGAAGTCGGATGATCGTCGGGAAGAAATGTTTGGTTCGATGAATTCTCCCCATCTTCTTGTATACTCATTTTCCAAATTTCAAATGCATAGCACCTCATTTGATATTTTTCATGAACCCAAGAAAAACTCAGTTTGCTCGATTTTTGTAGTGAGCACAGTTTTAGCTTGGCAGAAGACCTACTTTGAGAATCCATATCTCAAGCCCAGATAATCATCAAGAGAAAAATTTTCAGTTTTTTAAATTCTTCCACATTCATGTACTTCTTTGCAAAAATTCAAATGTGCAGCACCTCGTTTGATATTTTTCACGAAGCCAAATAAAACGCAATTTGTTTGATTTCGCTGTGCATGCAGTTTTCAGCCTGTCAAGGTGACTCACTTTGAGAGTTGATATTTTGAACTCAGATGATCTTCAAGAGAAAATAATTATTTCATTCAATTTTCCCACCTTCATATGCTCCCTTTCCAAGTTTTAGATGCCTAGGGTGACGTTTGATATTTTTCTCAAGCTAAAACTAAACGAGATTTTCACAGTTTTACACTTGCATTTTCCTAGCAGTTTCAGAAGAGTCAACTTTGACCTTTAATATTTGACTGAAGAATTTGATTGGGAAAAAAATCCTCTGACATGAAAACTTTTGGTACCTTAATATACTTCCTCATCTAGTGAGAGTTTCTCAGAACAAGATTTACTATTTTTCCCAGGGTAGTTTCAGAGGAAGTTTGTGTAGTTTTGTAAGAAGGAAGTAATGACCTAAAATCATGCTTCTGTCACAATCATGTCATCTTCAAACAAAAAATGTCACGGTATGGATTCCAGGGCATTCTAATCACCTCGACGCTCCATTCAAAGTATGAGAACATCACCGATACTAATTTGGGACACGTCGACATAGGTCGATTTGCGATCGCATATCAACCGAAGGTGAGTCACAATTTTCTTGATGCTTGTTCTGAATTGGTCATCACTTGCATGGATGCACCACGAAACCTGCATAGTGTGGTGATTCAACTCCAATGGCTCCGAAGCGGAAGCAACCTCTGACTTCCTCATTATGCGGTATAAGTCGTAGCTATTGGTATAGGTCTCTTCGAAGTCAAAAGCCATTGTTATCGGCGAAATCGATAATGGGAGAATCTTGTCTACATCAATTGTTTTCACTTGATCGTTGTGTGAATGTATTCATCAAAAAACCAAGACCAATGATAAGTATAATTGTGTGGATCATCAAGCAAGGCCACATCATTCAAGTGTGTCCATGTCAGCTCTCAGTTAGCAGCGGGCGCAATACTTCATCGGCCAATCTTAAAGTTGGAGCGTTCTCAAATTGGATGATCGTGAGTAGATCAAAATGCCAACACTTTGGGATGGTGACAAAGACAAAGGACATAACTCCAGGAAGTGAATTGCAATTTTGGCTCTTGGAAGATCTTCTCAATGACAAAAGATCAAGAGTTGGATTCTGACAAGCCAAGGTGGCGTAACGACTTCGATCTCGTGAAAAATGAATAATTCACCATGGAAAGGTATTCAGAGCATGTGGAGAATTGTATGTAATTTTGAATGTGAATACAAATGAAGATAAAATTGCTCACACCAGGATGTTGCTCAAATGAAGAGGTGGATGAATTGCTCAAGTTTCAAGCTCAGCTCTCTTGTCATCTAGAGGATTACGGAGCACGGTCAATGAGTTCATTCTCATACGATCGGGATAGGTGGACTCTTGGCCCAATGGATAAGGCACTGATCCTAGGTGTTTTGATCTAGGTGTGCGTCCAAGTCATTTAAGTGGGGTCCACATGTACCCATTTCTTTTATTTATGTATTTTTCCTTAAATGACTTTTTAACTTAAGTGGTTTCTATTTTTAGTTACTTTTAATAAAGTTGGTTGAAAAAGTCAAAAGTCACTTAAGTGCCCTATTTAATGTGCATTTAAAACCCTAACTACTTTGTAACCAACTTTTGGGTTATAAAAGGAAGTCAGGGGCTCATTTGTAAGGGTGACTTTGAGAGAGGAGAAGAAAATACTTTTGTGTGCAAGCTTTGTTTCAGGAAGAAACTTTGTGTTCTTTTGTGAAAACATTTTGGAGTTAATGAAATATGAACTTTGTGTCTCATTCATTGTCTCTTGTAACATTTGATGTTCTTATGTTCATTAGATGTTAGTGTTTGAATCTTGCATGCAAATATTATCTTTGATCTTATTGTCAACGTTATTAATTGGTTGTTCTAGTTCATAGTGATCAAGCTCTGATTATCTACTTGCTCATGTGTGTTCCCTTTACACATTCTTGTTTAGCTAACTCAAACTCCATTTTATTTGTGTTAGTTATTCATCTTTCTTCTTCGTGCAATATTAGGCTCTGTGTTTACCTAACTCTTGCATGTTCTTTCAATTCATTCCATTCCACTCCTTTCCTTCATTCCATTCCATCTCCCTCATTCACTTTTCTTTCCATTGATGTTCCAAAACACCCCCCACATACATTTTGGTTTCCAATAAAGGAAGCCTCACCTTCATTGAGGAGGGACTTCATTCCCACACTGTTACATGTCATTTGCATGTGTGAAAATCCATATGCTAACAATGATCGATTTCAACATTTTTTCAATTTCTTCCTTAACTTTTACAGGTTAGGGTTCATCCTATAAGGTCTCTTCTTGACCAGGAACACTCCTTCCTTTAGCTTAATCTTCATTTCACCTAATGACTCATGCACCCTCTTTAAGTCATGGTAGCCCTTAGGGAGTGAGTCCTGTAAATCACGTAGTAACTCAATTATCTTTTCTACTTTAGAATCAAACCAATAATCTCCAATTATGGCCTCCTTGGGTTTAACATCCGTGCAAATGTTCACTTTCTTAGTTTTCATAGGTTCATTATAGGCACACACATTTTTATCTGTACTGTCTAAGACCTCGCGTGTACCTGTTGAATGATTTATGTCCAAATATTCTACTTCTTCATCATCCACTATGTAGACCATCTTTCCTTTCTCCTTCTCAAAGCAAGCACATGTAAATATATCGACATCTGTATCATCTACTTCATCAAAATGCGCTCCTTGTTCTTCCTCACCAAATAACTCCTGAATGAGTTCTTCAGCCTTGCACTATCTCCCATAGTCAAGCACTCCATAACCTGTAATGCCTCTCTTACCAGAGGTTTAGTAGAGAAGTACTCAAAAGTATGGGTCATTCTGCAATCAAGTCTTGCCAATTTCCAGTCTCCCTATGTAGTTCCACATAAACATACCAAACATGTGCGCAACCTTGAAAAGTGGAATAAAGTTTGTGCACCCATAGTGAAGGTGGTAAAGCTTCCTGACCCTTTGTCCAAAGTCTCTCACAATACTGAACTTGGTGCTAAACAGGTTGATTACCATGATGTATACAAATTTGAGTAGGTGCATTGTTCATGAGAAATAGGGTTGTCAGATAAATTCTTACTTCATTCCATTCTATGAGATTATCCTTGTGAACCATCCACCAGTGCGCTGCCATCCCGCATAGGGTATACACTAACATATTTCTTCTTTTAACTTGATTTGTCTAATGCTCCTCCATGATGCACATGAATACCGTAGGATCTCCTTCTCAAGTATACTAGGTGTACGGTGTTGTTACCTATCCTCTTAATACTGATAAGATTTGCTCCTCCACACAAATGTGCTTCTTACTTCGTGCCAAACCATCTCATAGGTGTCATGTGCCCAATTGTCACAAGCAATACTTGTAGTATCACTAATAGATTGTGCATCTTCCCATTGGAGGATTCCTTCTTTAGATGGCCGAAGTACTTCTAGATCCCGAATG
Organism: Taxus wallichiana var. yunnanensis; assembly: GCA_018340775.1. NCBI lineage: Eukaryota > Viridiplantae > Streptophyta > Pinopsida > Cupressales > Taxaceae > Taxus > Taxus wallichiana. The sequence goes on from CM031244.1 coordinate 443,139,808, forward strand.
ACGCGTACATAAATTCTGTTCAGGTCTTCCTCACTCAATGGTTCAACATAAGGTGTAGACTTCCCATATGTCAAAGGGATAATAAATCTTTCTTCCTTGTTCTCAAAACTTATATACCCCTTGTTGAACCGTAGATAAACATTATTTGCATAACACCAAGGGTTCCCAAGTAGAGCTGGGAAGCCATCTACTTCTACAAGTGGTAAGACCTCAAAGTCCCTAATGAACTTGGCCCCTTGTATAGTAATGGATGCATCCTTTAAAACCCCGATTGGAGTGGCCTTAGTTCAATTATACATAAATAGTACATTAGAGGATGGATGTAATGGAGGTCTACCCATCTATATCCATGCATTTAAAGTAAGTACATTCACTTCCGCGCATGTGTCAATCAATATATTTCTCAAAGGCCATCCATCCACAACAACATTTAGGGTAATTTCCTTATCATAATCCAAGCTATGAGGGGGAATATTAGCATGCAGGATCTACCATCCATTCTCAATACTTGTGCATGGAGTGTTTCCCTTTAGCCAATTCCCTAGTAATGGAATGATATTCTCCTGGCGCAACATCTTGCATACCTCTTTCAAATCGTTAATATCCGATTGGACTATTTGCTATTGCCTTCTTTTGCTCCAACTTCTTGACTGCTCCTTTAAACACTATATTTCACCTTGAATATTTCTAAGTACCTCAATGGTTTCTGATAAACCTCCTTCTGATGTGTAGGATCTGGATATATTGCATGCAAAACCTCCTCCTTATTAATGGTAGGCTTCTGTTGTAATGTTTCTCTCTCGCGCGCAACTTCCACGCATGTAGTAATCTTCATTGGTAATACCTTAGGTTCCTGTGCCAACTTTTGCATCCATAGATTTTCTATGGCGCATTGTATCCTAACCATCCATGTGCCCTTGTTCTGCTATTTATGCTACTTGTTAAGATCCCCATATAAGTCTGGGAATTCCTCATAGTTATGATTCTTCTCATAAAAAGAACAAGTAATATTTTGAGGACATTCGGCCTGTAGTGGTCAGGAGATCCACATGTAAAACATGTTTTGTGAGGAAACTCACCTCATCCACCACCACGGCCTTAGCCCCGAATCCACCATGGTATCCATGATCTCTCGCCACGACCTCCTTGAAATTCCCTTCATTCCGATCATAGTGCCCTTGGTTGTGATCACTATCATGGTGCTTATTTTTACTTTTAGAATTATCTCGATACTCCCGCCTGTTGTGTTGGTGCCATTTTTGAGCTTGCAAGCTTTTGCCCTAATTTTCCTTCTTTTAGTGTGCTCTAAAGCATTCTTCTCTCAAAAGCGGTGGCTTCATAACTTTTCCCTCCGGATTGAATGCCTTGAAAAGCTCATAAACTTGTTATTTTTCCCTAATTTGAAATAAAACTGCATGTCCGCACTCTTTCGTGCCTAATTTTGAAAAATCCACGGGCTCTGCTATTTTTTGATTTTTCCTGATTGTGGATGCTTGAAAATGATCAATTTCTACTTTTTTCCTTTGAAAATCTATCCCCATGGTCAGTAAATTGCTTTGAATCACTTTCCATTTGTCTTTTGATCGAAAAATCCTTCACCCACGAAGAAAAAATCAATTTTGGACATCCCTGGCATTTTTGTGTTTTTTGATGGTCAGACGGGCATCATTTTCCTGTTAAATTCATCTTCAACATCCTAGGGCATCACTGGCAACTTTTGTGTCTTTTAACGGTCATACGGGCATCCTTTGCTCATCTAATTTTAGCTCAATATCTTCTCATATGTGGCCATTTGTGATTGGACAAGATTCGATGGGTCTGCTAAAAAAACTTAACGTTTTTATGTTTTGGAAAAATTTACAAGTTGCCCCCGCAGCTCTGTAGGCCCTGAGGAGGTACACATGTCGCAAGTAGAGTGAAGGTAGATGGGCGGGTCTTTTTGTGCCTTAAGGAATTTTGGAAAAAGAGTTAAGGTACAAAGAAAGAGCCTAGGGCCCGCAACGAAATAGAATGGAACACGTGGCGGCTTCAGAGCGTAGGCCATTAGTGAATCAAAGGTGGACACATGTCATGTTTTCATCAAAAGTGGGATGGAAGGTTGGGGAAGGACTTGGAATTTTTTTTTTTCTTTTTTGCGAAGGGGGAAAAAGTTATGAATAAGGCCATGGGTCCATTGGGCCACTCAGGAGAGGACATGTGGTAGGATCAGGGGTAGAAGGGAGTGCGGGCCACTAGAGGAAAAAGGGAAATATTGCCTTTTTGGAAAAGTGAGTTAAAGTGGTAATTTGAAGCGTGGCTCTGTAATGAATCAGAGGGAGACACATGTCAAGGACAGAAGCGGAGGTGCGGGTCCATGGAGGAAATTGTGAAAATTTTCCTTTTTTTCCAAAAAAAGGTGGAAATGTGTAAAATTGAATGGCAACCCTAGATTCAATCATATTGTGCCATGTGTCAGTGCCAAATCTCAAGGTCGGAGTAGTGGAGGAAATTGTGAAATTTTTACATTTTTCCAAAAATGTTAAAATATCAAAAAGTGATCCGAAGCCCATTTCTAATCACATTATGACACGTGGAGGGCTCAGATTGAAGGGAGAAAGGAAAATCAATGGTAACTATGCATTTTTTAGTTTGGCCACCATTTTTGCTCCAAGAAGTGTGGAAGTGTTGGTGCGATTCTCAATCTGCACCTATGTGTTTCAATTCTAGTAAAACTTTCCAAGAAAATCAGCACCTAGAGAATACCAATCTTGTGAACCACATTCTTGAGCCCCAAAGACCTCGCACTCCTCATCAACTTGTGTCACCCCCAAGATCACCACCTCAAAATCATATGGCTCAGCCTCCCCCTAGACCTCCATTTGTTGTTAACACCTTTGGTCCTATAAATTTAGAGGAATGGATGGTTACCCAAATGCTGTCCCACAAGATGTAAGGAATAGATTGCCAAAATTCCAAGGTAACAATGCTATAACCGGTGATCAACATCTCAAAATTTTTGTTAACATGATGGAGGAATTTGAGATTGAGCATGAAGATGTGTATATTAAATTGTTCATTCATACACTAGAAGAGGATGCAAGGGATTGGTATAAGGCTCTACCTGATAATTCTATTGACTCATGGACTGAAATGCAAAATGCATTTAGATTGCAATATGGTGACAAAATTGATCCTAGGTTTCTATTGTTTGAATTTGAAAATATCAAGAAAAACCCCAATGAATCAGTTCATGACTTCAACACAAGGTTTAACAAAACTTTGAGAAGGCTTTCTGCTAGTCTGAGGCCTTGTGATCAATCTTGCTTGATCAAATATGCAGATGCATTTGACAAGAAGGTAACCTATTACCTAAAAGACAAGAACCCTACTAATTTGAGGCAGGCCTTCACCATGGCATTGCAGATTGAAAACAATATCAAGGCTATTGGGAAACCTCTCAAGAGAGATGGTGTAAAGTTGATAAAACTGAAAAACCTCAAGCAAGCAAGAGTGTAGACTTAGAGGAAGTGGTGAAAAATTTGGTAGGGGTTGTCAAAGAGATTTCCTACAAGTTGGCAAGAGCTGAGAAGGGAATTGGGAAGACTTCACAAGGTCAGAAAAAAGCACAAAACCATGACAGATTTTCCAATCATCCTAGGGGTGATCAAAGATCTGATGATAGAGGGAAAGGACCCATGGGGTCTGCAAATAGACATCCTCAAGCACGTGAAGGAAGAGTGTTACCTGATCCCTAACTACTAGGGTTGTTGCTATTGAGGAAGTTGTTGATATTGATTGGTGTGATAGGTGTTTTCTACCCCATCCTCCATGTGAAGTTGACTAGCAAGATGGTGAAGCTCGGTAATGATGATGGTACTCGATGATGATATCTCGCATGGTGGGCTGTTCTTCAAGCTCACAAGAAGGAACAACATCAACTGAGGTAATAAGTGCAAGGATATATGCAACCTTTTGGGATTGCATCAAACATGTATAAGTCTTTCTTCCCCCTCAAACTCTTAAAGTTGATGTAGCATAAGCTTTTGAAATTCCTAACAATGACTTTGAATACTTAAGAGATTTGATGATCAAGAAGTATGATGGTGGTATCCTTTAGGAGGAAGATAGATAATTGTTAATGAATGTTGTTGTGGCTCAAGAGAAACTGTACAACACTAGGAGAAAGGTTGTTAAAGGAGTTGGGCGTCAAGCCAAGCCTAAAACACCCTTGCTTACAAGTATTCCCAAAGAAGCTCCTAGAAGAGAAGCACCTACGAAAAGCTCTGCTGTCCCAAGCAAAAATTATAGTCCTCCTCATGCCCAAGCTGCCAAGAATCCCACTCCATCTAATGAATCTTCTTGTCTCCACTCCAATGCTTCCTTGCCTAAGAGTGTTCCATATGACATAGCCCAAGTATTGAGCCAAATCAAAGTGAGTGTTCTAATAATTGAGTTGCTTAGGATTCCTGAGCACAAGAAGAGAGCATTTGAATACTTGGGATTGAAAGAGGAGAAGAGTACCCCAAGCAGAAATGTAAATGTTGTTGAAACTCCTCAAATCATTGCAAACCTTGAAACACCACCAACAGTAGAGGATCTTGGAGAAACACTGAGGTATACTTGGGGACATCCTTGGTTGATTCCCAATTGAATGTTGATCCATTCTTTACAACTTTGATCATAAATGATAGACTACTTCACAATTGTATGTTTGATTCTGGTGCATCATGTAATGTCATGCCTCTAGAAGTCATGAATGAGTTGGATATCAAAGTGACAACATCCTATGGAAAGTGTATTGCCATGGACTCAAGAGAAGTGCCGATAGTTGGTTGTGTGAAGGGTTTGGTGGCAGTAGCTTGCATCTTATCTTGGGAGGAATTTAAAATTGATGTTGTAATTGTTGATTTCCCCGCCAAATGGGGTATGTTATTGTCAAGAAAGTGGGCTGCAAGTGTTGGAGGGAGTGTCCAGATGGACATATCTTTTTCCATTATTACCATTAAAGGCAACCTTGTCAAGCTCTATGGAGAAAAGAAGATGTTGAACTAATTGAGGATCCAAACAATGCTTCTTGTGAGGTGTTGTTTCTTGATGTTGATGTTGATAATTTTAATGGGTTTGCTGATGGTAAGGAGAATAAGATGGATCACCAAAGTGCCTTGAACAGGGAGGTTCTCCTTGGACCTTACTATTTGATGGAGCTTGCTCATGCGTGGGTATAATTCTAATTTCTCATAGCTTGGAAGAGTTAATTTTTTCCTTCAAGCTTAATTTTGAATGTACTAACAACATTGTTGAGTATGAAGCCTTGTTGTTGGGTCCGAGAATTGCATGGAAGTATGGTGTCGTGGAAATCATTGAAAAGGAAATTCAGATATCTAGTTGTCAAACAAATAAGAAAACTGTATGCTAAAAAAATCAGCTGGATGAAACAAGATACAAACATGCGCTTTGGGATCTAATTGAGATGTTTGATTCCTTCAATATTGTGCATCATGAAAAAGTTTCAATTGCTTTTTCGACAAGTTGGTAGTGTTGGGGTCAAGATTTGGAGATTTCACCATCTCACCTTATTGTGAGTATAATATTGAAGTGTTAACTAGGCTAGCTGTCCCCGACAACATCAAGCATTGGCAAGTGTTTAATGATGATGCTCAAGTGCAAAGGTTCTTACAAAATCAAGGTGAGTTCATAGATTAGAATATTGATTGGGAACCAATGGTGTGTGTGATCTGAAGGAAGAGAGATTTTTTTAGAAAGGATATTATCCAATTGAAAACTAACACCATTTGTAGAGGTCTTGTTGCATTTGAGTCAAATTTTAACAATGCTGATTGCATCATCAATAGAAATATGTCGCCTTAAGAGATGTGGAAGAGCATAACTCGGGCACTAGTGATAAACCAAGAAAATTTTGGTTGGGCAACAATCTAAACAAAGAGAAAAAATAGTCCTATGTCCAACTATTAAAGAAATATCAGGACCGTCTTGGTTGGTCTTATTCAGAGTTGAAAGCATACCGAGAGGACTTGTTTTAGCATGAGATTCCTCTTGAAACAAATGCCAAGCCCTTCAAAAAAAAGTAAAGGATAATTAATCCACTCCTCTCCATGAAAATGCAAGATGAATTGAAGAAACTGAAGGAGGGAGGGATCATTCAGCCCATAAGGTATTCATCTTGGGTCCGCAAACCTTGTGCTAGTCGAAAGAAAATGGAGATATCAGACTTTGTATAGACTTCAAAAATCTGAATAGAGCTTCATTGAAGGACAATTATCCTTTACCAAACATGGAAAACATGCTGCAATTGGTGATTGGATTTGAATTGTTGTCCACCTTGGATGGTTTCTCTGGCTACAATCAAGATGTTGTCAAGGAGTCAGAAAGATTTAAAACTGCCTTTACCACTCTTTGGGGGACATATGTTTATGTAAGAATGCCTTTTGGTCTCATGAATACTGGAGCTACCTTCCAAAGAGAAATGGATGTTGCTTTTGTTGGTTACATAAATGACTTCATTGTAGTTTATCAGGATGATGTGACAATTTTTTCAAGGAGTAGAAAAGATCACTTGCAACACTTGGAAAGAATGTTGATCAGATGTAGAGAATATGGCATTTCTCTCAACCCAAAGAAGTGTCCTTTTAGGGTGTAAAAGGCCAAGTTGCTTGGTCATATTGTTTCAAAGGCTGGTGTCATGATTGACCCTAAGAGGGTAGAAGCAATCAACAAGGTTCCAATTCCAAGAACAAAGAAGGGCATCCAATCCTTCTTTGGGAAGATCAATTTCATTAGAAGGTTTGTGTCTAATTTTGCTGAATTGACTCTTCCTATTACATGCATGTTAAAGAAAGACCAAGTTATCAAGTGGGAGGAGGCTACTATTTAGGATTTTGAAGGAATCAAAGAAGCACTTAAACATGCACCTGTCTTGGCAGCTCCGAATTACAAGAAGCCTTTCCAAATATTCTCCTTTACTTATGAAAATACCATTGCATCTATTTTGCTGCAAAAGGATGAAGATGGGGCTGAGAGGCCTATTGCCTTCTTTAGCAAGGCTTTACAAGCTACTGAGTTAAAGTACACAATCATGGAAAAACAAGCATTTGCCTTGGTGAAAGAAACAAAGGTTTTCAGGCCTTATATCTTAAGTTCAAAAGTTGTTGCTTATGTTCCCCACACCATGGTAAAAGACATCTTATTAGAGATAGAGATCTCAAGAAAAAGATGTAGATGAGTGAACAAACTGCAGCAGGAGTATGACATAGACATCCAAACCACAAAGTTGGTAAGAGGTTTGGGTCTTGCTAAGCTCATGGATGAGAGTAGCCTACATATACAATTGAAGTGAATGAAGTAGAGAAAGAAAGGGTAGATGTTTTTAAGAGGTTGACAAGTTCCGAGTGGTACAAGGATGTAATATTTTACCTCGTACACCTATGCTGCCCCGATCATTTAAATAAAAATTAGAAAAGAGTCCTCAAGCTGGCTTCTCAAAAATACATCATCATTGACTTTGGGCTGACTTGGAAGAAACCTGAAGGTGTCCACTTGAAATGTGTAACTGAAGATGAAGCTCCCAAAATAGTTTTTGATTTCCATGGGGGAGTTTATGGACGACATTTTGCTTTGGACGGTTTACATCAAACAAAGTTTTGAGAGCTAGTTATTAGTGGCCTACTCTTTTCAAAGATGCAACCATGCTGGTTAGAAAATGTGAAAGCTGCCAGTGTTTCTCTGGAAGAATGAAAGCTTTAGGATCCCTTCCTTTGTAGCTTGTATCAATTGAAGCTCCTTTCAAACAATGGGGAATGGAATTCATTGGTGAGATCTCAAACCCTTCTAATGCTAGACATAAGTGGATTCTTGTAGCCACAAATTACTTCACCAAGTGGGTAGAGGCAATCCCCACCAAGAAAGTAACACACCAAGTGTTATGGACTTCTTGTTGAATCATATCATATGTAGATTTGGTGTGCGTCAAAATTTTTTTGATAATGCCATGTGTTTCGAGCTAAGACTTGATGGCAATGTGCAAGGAGTATGGAAAAAATATGACTTATGCTTTAAATTATAACCCTCAAGGAATGGATTTGAGTCCAACAATAAGAACTTATTAAAGATCATTAGAGAAATTTGGAGTTGAACAAGAGAAAATGGGATGAAGAACTAAAATTTACAAGTTTAATGATAATATCACCGCCAAAAGAGCTACTAGTAAGAGCCCATTTGAGTTGGTGTATGGAACTCAAGCTCTTCTGCCCTTACATCTGCAATTATCTTCATTTTAGTTTGTTCAACAACTTGAAGATCAAGAGGTCAATCCATATGAAGCAAGGATTAATCAGATTGTTGAGTTGGATGAAGAAAGAAGAGCCTCCCACCAAAGGCATGTTAGATTTAGAGAGAAGTTGAAGAGGTTGTTTGACAAGAAGGTCACTCCTAGGGCCTTCAATGTTGGAGATCTAGTTTTGTTATGGGATAGTAGAAATGAAGATAAGGGCAAACATGGTAAATTTGATGCATTGTGGATGGGCCCTTACTCCATTGATATCAAAATTGGTGAAAATACCTTTTTTCTCAAAGACTTAGATGGGGAATTGCTTGAAATGCTTATTAATGGTAGACATCTGAAGCATTTCTTGGATTAATCCCCAAATTTGAGGTATGCACCACTTGTATAGTGTATAATCTTTGTTTTTGGCCTGTTTTTGGTGTTTTTGTTGGTTTGTGGTTTGCCCCGTTTTTGATAGCTATTTTTTTGTCGATTGGGTCTGCTTTTTTCCGCTTTCGCTTTCATGACTCCGTTTGCACAATGGATTATTTTGGCACTTGGTCTACTTTTTTCTTTTGGCACTCACTAGGAGTGCCCATCCCCGAGCAGGAGTCGATGTTGGTGCCATTTTTGAGCCTGCAAGCTTGTGCCCTAATTTTCCATCATTCTGGGTGCTCTAAAGCATTTTCTCTTGAAATTGGTGGCTTCAAAATTTTCCTCCTGGATCAATGCCTTGAAAAGCTCATAAACTTGTTATTTTTCCCTAATTTGAAATAAAACTGCATGTCTACCCTCTTTTGTGCCCTAATTTTCCAAAAATCTGCAGGCTCTGTTTTTCCATTTTTCCCGATTGTGGATGCTTGAAAATGATCGATTTATGCTTGTTTTCCTTTGAAAATCTATCCCCATGGTCGTAAATTGCTTTGAATCACTTTCCATTTGTCTTTTGATCAAAAAATCCTTCACCCACAAAGAAAAAATCAATTTTGGGCATCCCTGGCATTTTTTGTGTTTTTTGATGGTCAGACGGGCATCATTTTCCCATCAAATTCATCTTCAGCATCCTAGGGCATCGCTAGCAACTTTGCATCTTTTGACGGTCATACAGTGTCCTTTGCCCATCAAATTTTAGCTCAACATCTTCTCATACATGGCCATTTGTGATTGGACAAGATTCAAGCGGGTCTGCTAAAAACTTAACGTTTTTGTGTTTTGGAAAAATTTACAAGTTGCCCCCGTAGCTCCACAGGCCCCTAGAGGAGGTACACATGTCATAAGTAGAGTAAAGGTAGATGGGTGAGTCTTTTTGTGCCTTAAAGCATTTTGGAAAAAAGAGTTAAGGTACAAAGAAAGTGCCTAGGGCCCGCAACGAAATAGAATGGAACACATGGCGACTTCGTGAGCGCAGCCATCAATGAATTAGAGGTGGAAACGTGTTGTGTTTTCATCAAAAGTGGGATGGAAGGTTGGCGAAGGACTTGGAATTTTTTTTCTTTTTTGTGAAGGGGGAAAAAGTTATGAATAAGGCCATGGGTCCATCGGGCCACTCAAGAGAGGACACGTGGTAGGATCAGGGGTAGAAGGGAGTGCGGACCGCCAGAGGAAAAAGGGAAATATTGCCTTTTTGGAAAAGTGAGTTAAAGCTAGTAATTTGAAGCATGGCTCTGCAATGAATCAGAGGGAGACATGTGTTAAGGACAGAAGTAGAGGTGCGGGTCCATGGAGGAAATTGTGAAAATTTTCCTTTTTTCCAAAAAAGGTGGAAATGTGTAAAATTGAATGATGACCCCGGATTCAATAATATTGTGCCACGTGTCAGCGCCAAATCTCAAGGGCGGAGAGGCGGAGGAAATTGTGAAATTTTTACATTTTTCCAAAAATGTTAAAATATCAAAAAGTGATCCCAAGCCCATTTCTAATCACATTATGACATGTGGAGGGCTCAGATTGAAGGGAGAAAGGAAAATCAATGATAGTTGTGCATTTTTCAGTTCGGCTACCAGTTTTGCTCCAGGAAGTGTGGAAATGTGATTTTTGCATTAATTTTCACAAAAATTTTGGTGAATTCATGTCGTTTTTTCCTTCAAGGATCAATGGAATCAATTTGAAAATTCAATTTACAGATCTGAGGTACTTTTGAAATGAAATTTTATCGGGCTCGAGTAAAAACGTGAAATATCAGATCCAAAAGTTACAGAGTCAAATTTTGGAGGGATAAGGATGAAATAATGAAAGGAAGGGGGTCTGCATGCTTTGAAGATGAAAATATGCCTCCATAATGGATAATGATGTGAATTTTGCAATGATTTACCTTTTTGAGGCACCGACAACTAAATCTGTTTGAACGTTTTTCTGTTAGATGTCCCTTTCTGCAGTCATGAGTGAATTTGTAACAAACTAAGATGCCATAGGATATTCTTTTCTTGGGAAAGAAGGATCAAATGTAATAGAGAGATATATAATGCATGTTTGGAGACATGAAAAAGGTCAGAAAATGAAAATCACAAGCAAATTTTGAGAGAAGCTCATTTTTTGAGAAACCCTCCAAAAAACCTGGTTAATGTCTTATGTGTTAGATATTCATTCATGTTGAGTTGGTTACAAGTGTATAGCCATCACACAACTCTGAGATTGTTCCTGAAACTCTCCCCTGCTGATGAATCTAACAAGATTTTGAATTAATCTATGTTATTTTGGGCAATATGATGTCTGTTATCATGTTTAAATGTCTACAAATAGTTTTCCTTGTTCTTGTTGCAATATTGCATTGAAATTTTTAGGAATCACATAGATCTCATCCTTATTGATTGTTTAGTGGCACTTGCAATTTCATTTTTTAGAAGAGCTTTCATCTGGCATTGAAAATAAGCAGTTTAAAATCAATTCACCTTCATTTTGTTTACAGAGATTTCTTGTAAGCCTTTGGGGGTACCTTAGGCGTGATTTGATCAAAGATTTTGATGTTTAATTGAGTCCTTTAATTCAAGCTTTTGTGTTGAGGTCTCAAATATTGTGTGAAGAGTGCAAACCTGGGCCTCCATTTGTGTATCTCTTCTAGTTGAAAGAACATCTTGACTATTTTGAAGCATTTTATCTGATAGTTGTTCAAATGTTGTAGAGGTTGTCAAAGATCTGGCATAGTCAAGTTTGTCTTATCAATATCCCACCAAAAATCATTCTAAACAACTTATTCTACCCCATACTACCCCTGTTTTGACCTGTATACCCATAGAAGAGCAAAATGCATTTGCTAAAGTATGAAAAACATATCAAGATTTAAAAATGTCTTCAATAATCCTTGCCTTAGATCGAAATTATCTCCATAATTTGGAAGTGATAACTTGTGAAAGTCAGATTTGGAGTGTTGATCATATTTTCCCAAGGCCCCTTCATACTATTTGCACAAATTGAGGGATATATTCATCTCCTTCACCATTTGAGGGTTACAAAATAGGTCCTCTTACCTTGGTTGAAAGGCACAACCTAAAACAGTTAGGACAAGATCAAGTCCTATTTGAGTGCTATCCATCTCTCCACAAATTTGAGTGCCAGTTAGATCACATCCCCGACTACAAAATGACACACATCATGATCTATCTGTCTTCAAGCTTCATGCCATATCTCTGATGCTGCTCAGATTGAAAAGGAGAAAAAATTTGGGTACCAACATGTCGCACCCTAATATTTATGACATCATAGATCCGACCAATCAACCTATAGTCTTCTCAGATTATGGGTCGTGGGACCGAAAGTATTACATCGCCGAGATACATTCTTCCTTATCATGCGTTGTAATAATGGGAAATAGTTTGCATCATGGTCTAAATGAAATATATCGCAAAGATAGAAACAAAGAATGTACTAACCTGTGAGGACAACTATCTTTAGTGTGCCCTTCCACTTCACAATCCATACACCAAATCCCAAAGTGCACATCTCATGAGTTGAATTTTCCGATAGTTTCTCCAAATGCTTTGCCATAGCTGTAATCAGGCTTCCAGAATGAGATCACTCAAAGTGTCTATATTCTAATTGCCTCAATGCGCAACGCTACTTCAAGTGCTTCGCATGGGTCTATATATGTTTTATGTGACAATACCCTCCTAAATGGTGTGATCAAACCCCAACGAACCATTTTGCATGCAAGCTTGCATGAATATCATAAGAAATCTTAGACAAAAGTGTTTTGAAATGGGAATCATATTCTCAAACACCCTCAGTAGTTCCCTTCTTAATATCCTTCACCACGCTTATACTCTTATGCTCAAACTCAGGGATATGAAACTCCTTAAAGAAAGTTTCTTGTAATGCTACATAATCTATGCAAGTATGATGTGGTCAAACTTCTTGTACCAACCGTGAGTGTGTCCCTAAAACGTAGTTGTAAACTGATTTTCTTACACTCGAAGCTATGATTGCTTTTACGGGACACAATATCTCACACATGTGCACGTTCTCAAGAACATATTCTATTCCCTAGTACTACTGAAGATGGAGTGACATCTCCATGTAAATATCTTGGGGTTGGTGAGGACCATGCCCACCGATCCATAACCTCCCGTGTTACCTCCGCCTCCATACCCACCGTAACTACTAGAACTAGAACCACCTATGCCCCCTTATCCTCCTCCCGTAGCCGGAAGTGGACCAAAGGATGTACTACCCGTGTCCCAACAAAGGGTACTAAATCGAACTCCTATAGTATTTCAAGTGGTACTACTCCTGTAAGTGAGTCCAAAATTTCTGTGTGCTTGAGTTTTGTATCGACGATGTGCCCGAAAAGGTACCTCCAAATAACAAAGAAGGCATTTGCCCAACCATATATGTAATTTCTACTAGATTTACTCCTTTTATACTACTCCCCAAACTCAAGCCATAACTACTGGTTGTTTAGATACTAGAAAACCAAGAGCAAGAGCTAGGTTATCGTAGATTTAGATGCACACCCACGACCCATTTTGTCTCTACCGATGCACTCCCATATAAGGCCAAGGAGGGTTCCCTATCATGCTTTCCGAAATGGGGGAGTTCCAGATGTTCTGGCTCCACACCTTCTCGTTTGAGATTCAAATCCTTCATGATCCATCTCTCTCCTCAATGCCATCCATTCTACATTATCATGTCGTTTTCTCTATCTCCCTCTCATGCACCTCATTGTAATTAAGCCACCTTTCTTATCTCCTCTAGGTCCACCATCCTTCACCAAAATGCTCCCCCCCTTACGCGTGGTAGGGTTTAACTAGCCATCTAATTTTCTTCCAAGTTTAGGGTTACCATCAAGATTTTGATTTCCAAAGGAATGCTCTTGCAAATAAGTTCCCCGGGAAATCAGTAAAATCGGGACTCACTACCTTGGGAAAGAATAATTAGAAATTGAGTACTCTAAAATATAGCTATTCAAAATACCACGGAACTAAGTGTTCACAACATGCATCCAAATCAGATCAACATCATAGAGGGTCTGAAATTATTCCTTTGTCCAAACAAGTGTGCAATACCTCTAATTACTTTTAGATGCATAAGAAACTAACCACTCATACAAATCTATCGGAAAGATAGCAAAGAAACTCTCATATAGATAGTCATACAAATTCTGCTCTACCCACGTGTGTGCATCAAACTCAAATCTAGTGTTGAACCTCTAAGCGTATTCTTCTTCCAGATCTTTTATCCACTCCTCAACACTTTCTAAAGTCAATTGGTACGTCTTCATTGTGAAACATCCTGAAAACAACTGAAAAGAGGTCCCAATAATGAAACTAATGATGTAGCCTAGAATCTATGGCGAATAACCTGTGTGTGCCGACACATCACCTAACCTAAGCTGAGTGCTCACCCGAAGTGCATAAAGGTACCATGCCCCTCTTTAGAGTTTCTTGTGCAGGATGTTAGTGTGATGAAGATAAGACATATTCATATCCATAATTAAACATAAACATTCCACAATGCATAATCCAGATCTAGATCTTAGAGAATCATGAATTAAACAATAATTGTAATAAGATTAACCATACATGAACCAGTTTCAGTTATGTTTAACACCATTATCCAACCAATATCATCCATTACATTAAACACTGTAAAACACATAAGCTTCTTACATTATAAAGTATCACCATAAGTCATGCACACATCAAATCCAATAACATAACTCTACAATAATTCACACACACACACTAAACTACATAGTTCAATACATATTTATAGAGGTGGGGACTTTCCCTTCACCACCTATGCACTTCTCAAAATAGGTCACATGCTGATAATAGCCATGCGCCTTTACAATAACATGCACACATGCAAGTGCACTAATAATAGATGTCCTATAGTTAACTAGAAGAAGTAATCCTATTATTAACTATAACCATGCATGGTGCTTATCAGCCGATCATTCCCAAAATACCATTTGTGTGTCACACAAGTCTCCATCTCGATGTGTGCTCCATATGCTATCTCCAAAAATAGTCCGTATCCGTAAAACAACTAATTTCAAACCAAACTCTTTTCGCGCATGTTTCCTTCCCTATCATTCTGCGACTTCAAATGCTCCTTGTTCCCACGTGCGTATTATTTTTGTGTCTTCTCCTTAGAAAAATATTATGTCTTCTCAACAACAAAAAAAATTAGGATCACACCATCTATAATGGTGTATAAATTTCGGAAGTAGTCAGGGATGGAGAATAAAACTAGACCTTTCTCCCCAAACTGCTCGCCGTGGTGTGAGATCGTCCAAAAAATCACACTTGGCATGAGATCACCCAAAAAAACTCATTCTTGTACAACATTTCAGACACTTTCTATTCTTTTCACTCATCATGGATCAAGTGCACATATTCCTTTTACTAAATTTTCACATATTTACATACTTGGATCGGATTTTTCATATATAAGAATTTTACTAATAATTTTCTTTTCTTTTTGCAGGTTCGTCCTTATAAGAAGAAACAGTCTCAAGTACAACACATGAACAAAAAATACAATAGGTACAACATGGTACACACACTATGCTTTCACCACTAGGGTCACTTCCTATTTCTTAGCTTCCACACTTCATTTTTTATCACTTCATTCTTTCACTTGTCTCCTCCGCATGATTTCACCATCAATCTACAAGAAACTAAGGTACGAAAATTTTGAACTAATTTATGTTATCAAGTATTCACTCAACAAAATAAAGTGGGGAAAATCTAGATACTAAATCACACACTTTGGGTACATTTCTAGGTCCTAATCACATACTACTATTCATATGATTCCTAAGTGAGAAAAAATAGTAATTGACATATACCTTTCACCTTTTATATGTGTTTCATGACTTATTTCTAACCTCTTACACCCTACATCCTAGTTGATACTTTATTTCTTTATATTTTATGACTCTAGCACCAATGCCTAGATAAGATGGCATAGCCCAGAACCCCCTTCCTCATGGGCCCCTGACATCTCTTTATTTTATTCTCTCCTTTTGGACATATTTTATCTTTCGTATATTATTCTATTATGGGTTTTCCTTCTAGTTGTTAATTGTGAAATTCAACCAAGGGAATCATATAAATATAAAGCTATGTGACCATAATAAATGACCAAGCTCTAAGAATCTACTATCACCACCTAAGGTTGCATCCAAATGCATTCTAAGAACATCAAATCATCCATTTAGACTCAATCAAGAGACAAGGGGATACATTTTATGTATACACACATAGGAGGGGAAGGTCATTTTCCCATCCACACATCTATCTACATTGGTAATCATAGAAATCACTCACTATCAAGTACATCTTGCATAAGAGCTACCTAGGGAATGATTCTTTCCCACACACACATGAGAACTACATGGAGTCTAAAATGTAGTGCAATACTTGGTCATAAGTTCACTCAGTCGAGTGATCTCAGGGGTAGTTCAAATCCCTATTTACATACTTTATTTTTTAGGATTTGATGTGTTTTAGGGTTTTATAGGATATCTTTTATTTTGCAGGTTACAAGTGAACTCTGTGGACATAGTGCAACATATAGATGAAAAAAGTGAAGGTTAACAACCACCATGTGACATAACAAAAATAAGTTTATGAGCTTCTGTGTGGTCACAAGCACCCAATGGAGGTCCCTAGTGCATAGGTTCCTTAGTCTTGTTCTAGGCGCCCCGGTCCCGGCTCATCTAACATTCACACAATTTTTTGAGCACGGTTATGATAATATACCATTCTAGTTAATTAGTTGATCCACTCCAGAGGACTTCAGATTAAGAAAAATCAACTAAGTTATTATTCCTTTTTCATACACTTAGGGTTTCAATTTCATTTAAATTATTATTTGTGTCATATCCGTACTTTAGTGTTTTATTACACGTGACTTCGCAATATCTAGGGTTTTGCAATATTTCAATTTTTGTTAAATCAAATTTATCGGCATAAATATTAGTTTACCCGCGTAGAATCTTATTTACCCTCCCCTAACCACCTAAAACTAACCTAGCCTAATTTATCCTACCCATCTTAACCCCCTAACCTCTTCCTACCTAGATTCCTAACCTCCCACCGCTCATGAAACAACCTTAATCCTTAGATGGCAAGTGGTTTTAACCATTTTCCATCTTTTCATTACTTGATTTTTAACATCTCTGGATAAATCGATGTCTATCCATGATCACCGGTGATCATTGTGGATGTCATCATTCCTATATAAACCACCTTCCTGCCCATTTTCATAGTTAGATAGGTTAGCTAGAGATTGGATTCAGGAACAAATTGTTGCACCTTCATACGAAATCACGACACTAGAACTATCAACACTCTACCACCATACCTCAAGAAATCTTGTCAAATAATCTACCATCCTTTTGGAGCTCTGTCATCCTCAGAAGTATTCAATAAGGTTAGCACAATTTTATTTATCATTTTCAATCATATTGTGCATTGATCATATTATGTAATTAGATGTCTACATCATCCTTCATAGCCACTTTATGTTCAATCCCCCATCAATCATTTGATCAAATTTTAGAATATCTATAGTTTTGTTAATGATCGTTTTCAATCCCTCGATCATCGATCGATCAATGTCTTGATCACCTTTGCCTCTCATTAGTCCTTTAAACACATTGCAATTACTATTTTTGAATCTCTTCTATTTCTAGAACCCCCATACCATCTCAAAATCACAAACCGTATTTTGTATCAAACACAATATTTCTTATCAATATTTTTTCTATGATCATTGTCGATTCTCGATCTCCATTGATATGTTTCAATTTAGTTATTTTTAGCAATTATCATATCTTCATCAATTTGTCTTGGCCTAATTTGTTTTCTTGCAAGATGTATTCTTTGTAGATGATTGTTCTAGGTGTTTCACACCCCATCACAAGCATATATGATCTCCATGTCGTCCATAATCCTTTAATGTGGGAGAAGTTTGACATCTCACATGAGCTCAACATGTCTACCATCACACTTACACCAGAAATTGAGGACATCAAAGATCAACTCAAAGTGATACGTGAAATACAAGATGCAACAGAACAAGCTTGGTTCAATTATTTCCTAGAATTCAAGCTTGCCACATCCCTAGCCTCGGGCCACCTACAATGCAAAGCATGATCTCTCCATCCCTCTTGAATTCTAAATTATATTATCATTATCTTATTATCATTATCAAATCACTTAATTGTACAACATGAGTTGACACCCTTCAAGGAAGCCCTTTGGATTCCTGGGATTGACATTTGTTGAGCAACTCGTTAAATCCTTATCTAATATTTGTCTTGTCTAGTTGTCTTTGTATACAAGTCTTCTCATATCCAATCATCTTGACATTACGTTTGTTGGTGTAGGTATCGGTAAACCCTGCTTTATTTAGATTTTTTAGTATTTCAACATAATAGAAACTAACTAAAAATCACCATAAAAACCAAATGTATATAAAATTATAAAACTCCATAAGAGAGATGTATGCCTAGAGATTTATCTCTTTATTCAAAACAAGTTGCTTTATAGCTATACAATGGAAAATATGAAAATTACTAAAAATAGAATATGAAAGAGTTCTATAGGGGAACCAAAAGGTCATCCTATATGAAGACCATTTGTATCCATCTTAAGGATGGATTCAAAAGACAAAATTTGAAAAATCTAAAATCCATCCTATTATTACTATTATTTTATTTAGTGCTCCTTGTTGGGGTCATATCTCCTAGCCCATTGACTCGATTTGCAAACTACAAGATCCGTTAGAAAGATAACAAAATGAACTTGAAAACATAATTACGAAAATAGAACTTTAAATATTATCATACAATTTGAAGCCCATAAATGCTATGAAAACCCCCAAAAATACAAAATACAAAAAGTGCCAAAGCTATTAAAATAATAATTTTCAGCACTTTATAAAACATATATTTTTAGAAATCTTGTTTTGGATCATAAGGGTTCTTTAAGTTGGCTCTTTTCATTATTACAAGTAAGTGATATGGTTGGGGCTTGTTAATTGTGATATTTTAACTCTTATCAATTTATGTGGTTAAATGACATAATGGCTTATACAATCAAAAAAGATATTAGAGATTTGAGTGCTCAATGATAAATTAGTTAAGTGTAATTTATGGTAGTTTTTCATGCTACATCTAAGAGAGATGGTTGAGCTCCATTAATTATGAAATTTCAACTAGATTAAAAACTTTTGGAAGTATTATGTGCTAATTTTTGCTTAGTATTTGGAATTAACATATGCGATCCATTATTAATATTTTACTCCTAGTAATGGATCTTCAATGTTGATAAAAAAGTTGAGAAAAAACCAAAGAAACATTACTTTTAAAAGATTTTAATCGAATTTCAACAGATTGTGAAACATAGAATCTATAATATTTCAAATTTTATTAATTTTTGTGGTCAAGTTAAACTATGTTTATATGATACAAATTATGCCAAAGGCATTTTTCACATGGGAGGGAGGCTTATGTAGACAAAAATCTATGCAAAGTTGGGTACATTTCTAGGTCCTAAAGCAAACTAATGTATACATGATTCCTAAGCATGAAAAATAGTGGTAGACAACTACTTTGGACCTTTTGGTTGCTTTAGCTCTTGCACTTTACTATTTCTGAGCATCCTTTTGGCTTTACACATCTTACAACACTGTTGACACTTAATTGATTTATCTTTTATGACCTCAGAAACTAGCGCCTAGCTAGGATGTATGCCCAGTGCTCTTGTCCCTCATGGGCACTTCTTCCCTTCTTTATCTTATTCTTACTCTTTTGGGTCTCTTTTACTTCTTGGTCACCTTTTAAAACTTTGGGTCGACCTTTCAGTTGTCAATTACGAAATTCAAACAAGGGAATCATATATATACTTAGTTACTTCTTTCAAATAAGGGGCCAAACACTATAAACATTATCTATCATCACCTAAGCTTGCATCAAAGGCACAAGAGCATTACAAGGACACATCTAGCACTTTCATACAAGGGACAAGGGCTGCATTATTCTGCATACACAACATAGGAGGGAGTTCATTTTATTCCATCACACACATTCTACATACTTAGTACATTCTAGATGTAGCTCGCTATCATTATGCAACTTGCATAAGGGAAACCAGGCATCATTATACACATAAACATAAAGAGCTACATGGAGTCCGAGATGTAGTGCAAAGTGCTCACCATAAGTTCACTCTTCGGGTGACCTCTAGGGTCAATCCAACTCCACATTCTGCATATTTTTTTATTATATTTGATATGGTTTGTGGAAATGTGTAGGTAGCTCTGTTTTTATAGGTTATAGGTATGATGACGATCTAATAGAGAAATCAGAGTGACAACGAGATACAAACAATGAAGCTCCTCCATCCCAAAAAGACCGAACGTGAGCATCCGAGCGGACACAAACGCCCGCCCAGCCACTAGTACCTAAGAAATTCTATCCTCCCATGGGCACTTCCATCCTTGAAATTTCTAGGGTTCCAAACCCTCATTGAGCCTATTCAACACCATTTCCAAAATTTCTAACATTTACTCATTCCAAATTGTCTCAGACATTACATGAAATCAGCTAAGTCATCTTCCTCTTTCATTTGCTTAGGGTTTCATATATTTGAATGCTTGTTGCTTGTCCATTACTATATGTATTTACCCGAATATCATTAGTTACAACAAAGTTACTTTGAAATTATATTTAATTTAATTTAGATTAAATCATTTGGTGAACAAGACATGCCTCCTCTTTGGGTGCCCATGACCTATCATTATACCATGATTTACAAACCCAAATTCACCAATTACAATCAAAAATCTCTTCATCCTTCTCATCATCTCTAGATTCCTCACTCCTCCTTCATAGCCCTTTCGCACCCACCATCTCCTCTTATCCACTACCTCCTAACTTCATTGCACCTAATCTTCCCACCTTCAATGGCCATGATGACCCTAAGAGCACCTTCGATCCTTTCATGTTACATGTCTCGACTATGTTGATGACCTTACACTATTGGCTAAATTGTTTCCTCGAAGCTTAAAAAAATATGCTATGTGATGGTTCTATGATCTATCCTGTCCATTTTGTAACATGTTTTACACTTTAATGATGCATTCCTTGCTTTTTTTTTCTATAAATATCAGCACTAAGATATCCTATGCACAACTAGCTAAAATCAAACAAGGATCCAATGAACATCTTGTGGACTATGTCTTGCACTATAAGAACAACCTTGCCAAAATGACCAATGTCTATCTAATTCAGAATTACAAGATCTATTCATTCAAAGTATTTTTCCTCCACTCCAAGAGAGTGTCATTTTTCGAGACTTCTCCTTCCTTTGATCAATTATGCATACACTCAAATTATGCAAAAATCAAACTACTATCTATGGGAAAATTGAAGTATTATGATACTTCTCTCCATCCTCATCTTCTAACAAGTTTCAAGATAAATCCACATTCAAACCATCCATTAAGCCTACCAATGCTCAAGATATTATCAACATTGTTTCTCCACCTGCCAAGCTTCAATTGTAACCCATAAGGCACACCTTTACTAAGCTACCCTATGCACCTCAGTTCTATTACCACAACTCATTGAAAGAAATATGATTACTCTCCCTCCACCGCTCAATCTAGATCCTTCTTGACCACGTGGCCATAATTATGATGAAAATGCACACATTGTGATTACCACCAATGCAATGGCCACTCTATACAAATTAATTTTTTAAGCTTAGACATATCATTCAAGATCTTATCGATAACAACGTAATCGAGCTCCTAGAGCCATCTACTTCAAACCGGTCAATGATAATCAAAAGCTTAAAATATTCAATGACCCATTACCAAAACATGACAAGCCAACTATTGATTCCTCTACCTAACCATACATATCATGTTGTGCCTCCTCCTTCATCGAGCCACTTGATTTCCTCATTACTACTTCTTGACATGCCACCACCAGTTATCACCTTCTCGGATCATGATTACCATGCTACATTTTCCTTTGATTTGCTACATATTAATGCTTTTATTGGTACTCATATAGTTAAAAATACTTTGGTCCATCCTCACCCTTTGATAATGCATGCTTGTGGCACTCCTATTAGCTATCAAATTTCCAAACCTCTCAAATCACATTTATAGTCCCTAATTATTATGGTCGTGTCATCCTTCCCATTATTGTTGGGTCCCTTACCATACCTACACCATTCCTTGTTACATCTGAAATCAAAGGTTGTGACATGGTCTTAGGTCTCCTTGGCTCCGAGCTACCCAAGCTATCCCTTCATGCTCCACTTATGTCTTAAGTTCATTCATAACAAACAAGTTGTCACCATCAAAGGTATTCCACCATGCACACCATTACCTCGGCCCACTCTTGCCTCTATTTTAGCAGTAATCAAGAACATCTAGGCCTCCTGCACCTCTCAAGTCTAAATCTATCTCTACACCTAGCTCTCCCATTTGTACATGGCCTACATCACAACCCCTTGTCATCCTCACCGATCCATGAGTCCACCATCACGACCTAAGTCCCCTACCTAGGCATCCCATTCCTATAGGTTTTCTCCACCTCCTTACCACATCGGTCTCCCTCACATACACATAGATATTCTCCTACACCACCATCCTAGACCATGGTCACACATGCCTCTCTTTCTTGGATACCAACTAAGGGGCCCTCTCTCTTTTCCATCGTTGGATAACTTTCCATCACTTACACACTTGGGGGCATCACTTACTCCCCCGTTTTCATCACTATCATTTTCTCTATTATATCTACTATATACTCTACTACACTTCACGCTTCATGCTTTATAATACATCTTTCTAAGATTCATCTAAATTCACACATACCTCATTACCCGATGACACACTCTTTTCTATGGTTCATGCTTGACTGTTGAGGGTGCAATTCCTCCATGAACCTCACTCACTTGTCACATCTTGGCTACTCATGCTCCATGCTTCATGTCTATCTTTTCGAGCATTACCACATCTCTAGTTCACATACTTTATCTTCATTACCTAATGACGCACTCTTGTTCTATATGGTTCATACTTGACTATTGAGGGAGCATTCCTAAATGAACCTCATCTCACACACATCCTTTGGGGGAAACATGGCCCTCTCATCTACACATTTTACATATCACACACACCATCACATTCACACAACATTTGCACATCTTGGTTGTATTTACTCTTGTTAGCTTATACTATTTACATGTTACACTTTGTTTCCTATGCTAGTTGGATACTTAGTATGTCATTATATTTTTTATATACACACATGCACATTCACATGGTATCTTGAGGTGAATGCAAGAATTTTACATATTCTTACATGATGCATGATGCTCGACACCACTCTTTACCAGTCCTACCGAGGCTCTAGGGGCATCTACCTTTACTACTCTCTCATACTCTACACACATCACAAGTCCTATTGTTACAATATTTACTACTTCTTCATTTCACTTACTTTTTCATTGATATATACATGTTTTGACATACTATTTATCTTTCTAACATGCTAATGGGTGCTTCATGTGTAGCATTTTCCTTGCAAGATTCTATACAACCATGGTTATCTGTCACTTTTTTGCTTGTTATTTTTTTATTTTTATGGGCTATGCCCTATGTCTTGCTTGATCATTGTTTTCTTATGGCTGCTTCAGCCCTGATTGTCTTGTGACATTGTGAGTGATGTCCCATGTATGAAACCTACTTTTCACGGTCCTCTTGTCTTCATATTTGCTTTTTACATTGTATTTATTACATGCTAGCTTCTTTTTACACTAACACTTGTTTCTAGCCTACATTGTTTGCATGTGCCTTGGTTTCTACCATGCACATCCCCTACCCCTTATAGGTATCCAATCTAGATATGCATATCAGTTTAGGTCCTCTCCTTTGGGCCGCATCCTCCTACATTCATTCATCACATGCACCCAAATGAGGGGGCATCTATTGGGTGAACAAATCACCCTTCAAGTAGCTCAAAGCTCTAGAATAGAACAACATATACAGTATAGAAATGGAAAAAACACAAGCACATAGAGTGGTCTAGAATAAGACTTGGATCACAAACACAGAGTAGACACTAGCTCATAATATAGAAAGGAATGGTGGGACGCTTGTGTCCCACATGGCACTTGTGTCCTAGGGGAAAAAACAGACATTTTCTCAGTTCAACACAATTTTCAGTAGTTTACAATACAAGATCTACTATATCGTGACACTTTCCTTGATTTATAAAATTTAGTCAATTCAATTACAATATATACAAATAGTTAAATGGTTACAAATCAAGGGATGTGTCATCGTAAGTGGCACTTATTTGAGAAATCATGCATCATGGAGGAGAAAAAAAAAAACACTCTCTCTCTCCCCAACACTCCAAAAACTCTCTTGGCATGAGATCACCCAAAAACTCATCTTGGCATGAGATCACCCAAAAACTCACTCTTGGCATGAGATCACCCAAAAACCTCACCCTTGGACAACAAGACACTCAAATCTACAACATCTCCAAAGCAAAACAAGATAACTTTCTATCCTTTACTCTCTCATACATCAGGTGCACTCTTTCCTTAACTATTACTTTTACACACTTTTACTTACTTATACATACATTACTATGATTTTTCATATATGAGACTTTGACTACTTTTTTCTCTCTTTTTTGCAGGTTTGTCCTTACAAGAAGCAACTCACATCAACAAGCACAAGCTCAACAACACTACTATACACATACACTTCACCCCTAGGGTCTACCTCCCTTTCCTAGTTTCCACACTTCACATTACGATCACTTCACACTTCACACATGGCTACTTGTCCACTCGACATGCTATCGGCTACACTCTTCTATGGATCACAAGGTACATCTTCTATCTACTTTATGTTATCAATTATTCACTCAACAACATAAAGTGGGGAAAATGTAGACATAAAATCTATGCACTTGGGTACATTTCTAGGTCCTAAAGCATACTAATGTATACATGATTCCTAAGCAAGAAAACTAGTGGTTGACAACTCATTTTGGCTTTTTGATTGCTTTAGCTCTTGCACTTTACCATTTTGAGCATCCTTTTGGCTTTACACATCTTACAATTTTATCAACACTTAATTGATTTATCTTTTAATGACCTTGGACACTAAGCCCAACTAGGACAGAAGCACCCAGGCACTCTTGTCCCTCCTAGGACACTCCTGCCCTTCTTTATCTTCTTCTTACTCTTTTGGGTCTTTTTACTTTTGGTCACCTTTTTAAAACTTTGGGTTGGATTTTAGTTTTATCAATTACAAAATTCAAACAAGGGAATCATATATATACTTAGTTACTTCTTTCAAATAAGGGGCCAAACACTATAAGCATTATTTATCATCACCTAAGCTTGCATCAAAGGCATAAGAGCATTACAAGGCATACATCTAACACATTCATACAAGGGACAAGGGTTGCATTATTTTACATACACAACATAGGAGGGGAGTTCATTCTATTCCATCACACATTCTACATACTTGGTACATTCTAGATCTAGCCCGCTATCATCATGCAACTTGCACAAGGGAAACCTAGGGCATCATTACACACACAAGCATAAAGAACTACATGGAGTTTGAGATGTAGTGTAATGCTTGATCGTAAGTTCACTCTTTGGGTAACCTAGAGGATTCCACATTCATCTTTTTTACCATGTTTCGACACTATTTCTAGTTTGTTCTAGTAGTTATTCAGTCTAGATCATTTTTAGATTGCACGAAATCAGCTAAGCCATCTTCCTTATTTTATTTTCTTAGAATTTCATATCTTAGAATGATTATTACTTGTCCATTACTATATGTATTTACCTAAATATCATTATTTACAGTAAAGTTACTTTGAAATTAGA
This sequence comes from Taxus wallichiana var. yunnanensis, assembly GCA_018340775.1. Taxonomy (NCBI): domain Eukaryota; kingdom Viridiplantae; phylum Streptophyta; class Pinopsida; order Cupressales; family Taxaceae; genus Taxus; species Taxus wallichiana. Next base: position 443,165,458 of record CM031244.1, read on the forward strand.
TTTAATTCAATTTAGATTAAATCACCTTGCTGCTGCTGAAAGGAACCAAGAGATGGACGATGGAAATGGCGAGGAAGACGATGTTGACGTACGAAGTAATATGATCTGTCCAGGTGTTTAACGTTCCCTGTTTCCCTATTTTTTATGCATCTCTCCACATCCTTTGTGCATAGGTAGTGCCGCAACAACAGAGGCCCTGATAGATGTATGGATAGACTCTAATTTACTACTATTGATGCGATGGTTGCCAGAGGTGGTTTTCCAAAACCATCGTGTTAGGCATGTAAGATCGGGTAGTATTCTTAGTTGTGTCATGCCGCAGTGAAATACATCATCGAAACATGCAACAAACTTCTGTAATAGGCAATAACTTTTAGTTATGTCGTTTGTATAATTAGTGTTAAAGGAATAAATTGACATATCTGTCAGCCAAGGAAACCCATTAGTCGACTGGTTATGAACAGTTTCAGTGATTTTTATTCCTATCTATGATTTTATTTTCTTTTCATACGAAGTCTAATGAACTCTCAACGTATGCAACGGGTAGTGCTCAAAAATCAACTTAAATAAATGACAGTGAGATATTGTGGGACCTTCAGTTCAGACAGTGCTCTGTGTTCATCGGGACAAGCCCTATGACTCTTAAATTTTCCTTTTAAGCGTATTTGATGGTGTTTTATGCTCTTCTACGATAATACAAATATACTGACAACTAGAAATAACCAGGTACAACTCTACACCTAAATAAATGTGAGATTGATCGGCCGAAATCTAACAAACAACACATATAATCGGTGGGTGTGGTTACTTCCATATAGGGACGTTGATTGAAGAAATCTTGGCCATTGATTTGTGTCTCTGTTCCTGCTAATTGTTTCACGCATGAACATCTCGAGAGCTCTTCGGAGGAAGGTGAATGAAGAATTGAAGGGCATGATGCAGAAGAAATTTTTATACATGAGTATTACTATCATGTTTCATTACAGTGTTAGCATGTTTCAATGTCTTCTACAACAGGCGAAGGGCATTACATATATGTTTTCAGTATAATGGAATAATTTCCATCTTCGGGGGAGTTGTAACAGAACTTGTATATATCGTATGAACAAAAAATATGGTTCATAGTGGCTTAACAGGAGGCGATGATATTGGGTAAACCATTATAAAATGTCACTATTAGGTACATACATGGCATGTGTATCTCCAAAAGTGCCACAAGATGGCACTCGGCCTTAGGATTCCATTTTCTGGCAGAGACGTCCAGTGGCATCATATTTTCCTCCTTTACAGGTTGTGGAATTTTTTTAGCTGCCCATTTTTCACTTTCCTAGGGCTCGTTTCATTTGTTTTATTTCTCGTTGGCTTCCAGGAAATATATTTTGTCCTGGGTGTATCTTGATAGCAAAAGAGAAGTTACTGACATTATGGTTAGGCGTAGGCAGACTATGGGATGTTCTTATAGAAATTCCTGAAAAATTTCAATGTCTGTGAATTTGAGAGAAGTTGTTCCATTTGGATAGATGTTTTAATGTTTTATTTGTGTCATATGGAAAAAAATATCACTACAAATCAATGCTCCTGTAATTATAGAGAGGCATTTCGTAAAAGAAAGGACTTGATGCTTCTAAAACACCCCTGAGTCTCAGACTGGAAACACTCTACATTCAGACTGTAGACACACATTCTACATTAAATAATTTTTTTACTTAATTTATTAAACATTTGAAATGATAAAAAAGAATGAACTAGCATGAGTATATAGGTTAATATTTATATATTCCTTTTTCCAAACCTTTTTTTCTCATCTTTAATTTAAATATGAAATTGAAATATCACAATGCCTGCCCTATAAATGATGAAAAGTGAGTCCTGGGCCTCGAAAATATTGCAAATTGAATAAGCGTTTCCATCTAATAAATGATTTTTGAACAGTTAAAAAATAGTATAAGTTGTGGTTTTTTTGATATCCGCGTGGACATTGAAGTCCACAGTTTATTTTTAACTAAAATTACAGTGTGTTTTTCCTAAAATGAGATAGATTAATATTTAGTTTTATATTTCTAACTAGACATAATTATTTTTAGATTTTATTTTTATGGAAAAATCTACATTGTAAATATATCAAACTTAATTAGAGTGGTAGACACATGAAGCTTAGTAAATGATATATATTTTTCCTTGACTTAAGTTTAAAAGTGTGTTTATTTAAGTTTTTGAGGAACGGAAACTCAACATTACATGGTACACTTTGATGGTTTTATTAGTGAAAATCCCTACTTGTAAATCAAATAACACTTTGCACTCAACAACGTTTGACATTGTAAAGGGTCTTATTCTAAAATTTTTGATCGAAGATAAAATCTACCTTCTGCTCATATGATCAACTTTAGGAGGGGCTCAATTATCGATGATTTTTGTGTATCCCATATTTCTTTCTATAGAGCGGAATCATGTGTGTATATATGTTATCTTGGTCTAACATGTCAATAACATCTAAATTCATGATGTGCTTTCTTATATCATTGTTGGCATTTTTCCCAAACACTGTTTTCTCTGTCTTATCTCTCTCTACAGTTATGAGCAGATCCAACCTACATATAGTTCAAAATTTTTGGATTCATATATGGCTACTGATTCTTTTCTTCAAAAATTCCACGCATAGAATTGGGAAGATATTAGTTGGTTCAACTGAGAGTAAGTACATCATAAATTATATTAATAAAGAAAGGTAACTCATTCCCACTTGGACATTACACAATACACTTTGATGATTTTATTAGTAAAAATCCCTCTTGTAAATCAAAGAGCAATTTGCACTCAACAATGTAAGACATTCTATGGAGTCTTGATCTAAAAATTTCGATCGGTAGGTAAAATCTACTTTTGGCTCATATGAAAAACCGCTAGAGGGGCTCAATTATAAATGATTGTTCGTACATCCCCTAATTTTTGGCTATAGAGTGCCATCATGCATGTAGGTGGGTTATTTTCCCAACATGTCAAGAGCATCTAAATTTTTTATGTGATTTTTAATACCATTGTTAGCATATTTCTCCCAGCCAACATTTTTCTATCTTAGCTCTCTCTCTGACCGTGTTTAGATCCAACATGCTTGAAGTTTAGATATTATGGATTTATATATAGCTATTGATTCTTTTCTTCACGAATTTCACGACCATAATTGGAAAGAAATCAGTTACTTCAACCTAGAGTAAGTATATCACATCTTAAATTAAGAAAACAAGGAATATCTTTCACACTTGGACATTACATAGTACACTTTGATGGTTTTATCAGTAAAACTCCATCCTTATGAATCAGATACCAATTTACACTCAATAATGTAAGAAATCATATGGAGTCTTAGTCAAGAAATTTTGAAAGCTAGATAAGATCTACCTACCGCTCATATGACCATTCACTAGAGGTGCTTAATTATCTCTAATTGTTTGTGCATCCCATGTTTTCCTGCAATCATCTAATCTTAATACTAAAAAGGATGGCTATAAAGTGCTACAATAAAGCTACATTGCAGTTGGGTTTCACAACCTTGATTAAGAGATTACTCTATATGGCTAAAAAAGATGCAATATAATGTTATTCTTAAGCTAGATACCATTTCTTATTAGGTTCACTCATGTTATTCTATACTTATGTCATCTTATCCGAGCATTTCCCTAGAAGATTCTCTCCTTGTTTTGTCCTTGATATGGAAAACATGTTAATCATACCTTGAAGATATATGTGAAAATATCTCTCTTAATTTCTCAACCTTCTAAAAATTTAAAATATATTAAACTATATACCAACCTATCAAAGTTAGTATAATATAAAGTATTGTGGTTCTACCTACATTGAAAATAACCAACTCTCTATAAACCATGGAAAGACCACCCTATCTCAATTAAGAGATTTTAGAGAGATTATCATTTAGGATAGGAGGTCCCACAAAAGGGTCACATGTTCCTCCTTCCACCTTGGAATGAACCTTTTTTTATCTTTCTTGACCCATTCTCCTCCTCTAGACCCTATAAAGTGAGTGCCTTGTATCTTCCTTGCGCTTTTCTTTGCTTTATGCTAGCATCAAAGCTTTTACTTTCACCAAGCTCAACTTCTTCCCTCCAATTTGATTTATATTAAATTTGTAATTGGTTTAAGGATCAATAGGTATCATTCTTAGGATTTAAGGTCCTCTGAGCTCGACATCATATTGCATCATATAAAATTTAAAATGAAACGTTCCCTATTTACAAGCTTGGATGAGATAGATGATCAAATGAGGACCCACATACACACATATATTTTTTCCCCTCTTTTTCCAATTCCTCCTCCATTAATTACATTGATAAGCATTTCCAAATGGGAGTCTCGATAGCTTTGCTTGAGATGCAAAAGGGGAATGAAAGGTTGTGGTTTACTGCCTGTGGTCATTGATGGATGGTGTCATTAGGATTGTTGATGAGGAATACCCTATTGACTAAAGATAAATGGTAACCATAAATGTGCATGAAATCAATGACATAAAGAACCTTAAATGAAAATTTTCCATATCTAACATACATATAATTGAATATTTAAACATATGTAAGTTTTGTTTAGAAGTGTTCATGGACCACACCTCTTTTGATCAAATATCTAGAAGTTTCTTCATTGTCATTCTTGTGATACTTGTGTGCCTCAAATTCAACTTGTTTAACACATCTCCTTTGACATTTCCATCACACATTTCACATGTGATTGCTAGTTTTAGATAAATTAATTAAAGGTGGTCTATTTTATCTTTTCTTATATATTATGGATATAAGTCTTATTAACTATGGCATTTAACTCATGATTGGTTTGTGCTAAAATTTCATTACATGTTTACACAATAGAATTTTAAATATAGTAGATTTATTATTATGAGTTGATGATAAATTAGTTCAAGGTGGTTTATGTTAGATTTTCCCATTATTACATGTAAATAAGATAGTTCAAGCTCCTTAATTAAATTTTGTGGTTGAATTACTCATGCGTGTTTATGCCCACGATAAATGTGTGCACATGTGAGTGTGTGCACATGTATGTGCATGCGTGTGTTTGATGCGGGAGCATCTCATGTAGTCAATTAAAATGTCATTGTTTATTCAATGTGGTCAATTAGGTGTGTGAGTCATGTATGAGAGAGAGGTAAGAGTAAAGGGTTTGAAAATTTGAATGAGGGTCTTTCCCTCCAAAATGTACTTCAAAGTTGTAATAGTCATATCTAAGGGTGATTAAGGTTTTGAAGTTTGTAAAAATTCTAATTAAGTCCTAAGGGTGTGTGGTTAGTCATAAGTGAGTGGTTAAGAGTGTTAAGTGTGTGTGTGAGTGGTTATGTTATGAAGGGAAGTCCAAGAGTCACTAAATGTTAGTTTTGGGAGTCATCATTTCATGTAAGAGAAATTACACTTAATGGGAAGTGTAACCAACAAATGTAATGATATTAAATCATCATGAGAGGATTTACATGAAAGATAAATTCTAATTTATGAGGAGGATTTAGGGAATTTTACATTCATTCCTCATGTGGAGGATAGAGAGGAGAAAAAAGGAGCATGTTGAAGCATGCATTTTATGAGGAAAACATAATATGAAAAGAAAGATCTGTTTTGATACATTTTTTGAACTATCTCCATAAGGTGGATGATAAAAAATTTGAGAAATTGAATGATTTATTGTGTGTTTATCTTGTTATGCTTCGGTGGCCATGATTGGAGGTGATAAAAGTTTGAATGTAGTTCATTGTTTCTAGTAGAAAAAGTGTGCATGGATTGTGCATACTAAGTATGACTGAAATGGATGTTGTCAAGCCTTTTTAGAGTGTTTTTAAGTTTCTTCACATGGATAGATACTAGTAAATTTTTTCTTGAATGGGTAAATATACTAATTATTTCATGTTCTTCATTACATATTAAGCTAATGCAAACTGTGAAGTGTACGGAAGCGGGACAATGTAAAGGTGAATGTAAGGAGTGTTTTTTGTGTTTCTCAACTCCTACTAGTAAGAAGAAACTATTTAATATGATTCCAAAGACCATCAGTTAAAATTTCATGCTTTGAATCAAAGATTTGAATAAGTTATAGCCAAAATGAACTTATAGGGTTCACTGTGCACCCATTAGAGTTTTGAGGAGAAAAATGGCTCTAGAAAGCTCAAATCAAAGCATTTAGATCTAAAATTTGTAAGGAATGATCATAGTGGTATCCTATAACTATTAGAATAATAATTTTAAAGTTTCCATGGTGGTTATCCAGATATTATTACCATTCATGTAGGTGACTAATTAATCTCAGTGAAGAGCTAGTTTAGAGGGTAGATTCCCAAAGGCATTGTCGATAGAAAAGAGTATAAAATTGAAACTTCTCAGGCTTAAATAAATCAATAATGGGACCTAAAAATTCTTAGTTTGTGTATGTTGGTGTGTGTGGCATGCCTAGTCATCGTCCACATCACTTGATGAGTCATCTCACCTTGCGAGAGTCATAGGTCTTAGGAAGTCAAATGAAAAGTGTCAGATTCTGTCATAGAATCTATCATTGTCATTTACGTCAGTGCGTTATAGGAGTTACATTCCTTATTTATAATTGTAACTCCTCCTTTAGTGGCATCATATGCATCAGTCACGTCATATGCGTCAGTGGCGTCATTGATATTCTTTCCTTGTTTAGGCATGGGGGTTACACAACACCCCTATTTGTACTTCCTTTTTTCGATCTATGAGGATGAGCAGACTGTTTTCTTATTTGCATATTCTTTCCATTATTCGAATCTTGTTTATTACGTTGGAGCTTGACGTTACCATCGGAGTGCAACTTTGTTATGGTGCATTGTTTTTCGACATCGGTTCTTCATAATCCCTATTTTATGGTATCAGAGTTAGTTTTGGTAAAACATGCACTCTTCGTTTATCAGTTACTTATTACTTCTGGTTTCTTCTTATTTCCTCGTGCAAGTTTTTTCAATTATTATTTTGGAATTGTATTGCTCACCTCGTATTGAGGTTTCAATCAGTTACAATTTTGAGGGGTTGTTCTTGGTTTGTGGTTTCGGGTTTTCAAGGTTCACTTGTTTTCTAGCCCACATGCGTGTTTTGGGGTCTATTACAATCTCATGTTGCAGTGACCCGGTTTTCTTGACAAAGGCTCATCAGTTTTGTTGGCTCTTGCACTAGACCACCTATTCAGCTTTGCTTTGGCGTGACTTGTGTTCCATTGGTGTCAACTCGGCTTGAAAACCTTCATCTGACTCATGTTTTTTTACATGCGACCTTGCATGTCCCGGTGGCTCAGTTTTTAGCTGTTTCAACCTGTGCTTGGTGGCTCATTTTTAGCTATTTTGACCTATGTTTTCACTGGTGTATCCTCAGACTAAGGTTCTCCTAGTTCGCATTGGTTTTTGGCTTCTAACTGGTCACCCTGTTTCCTTGGTTCTGCGTGATGTTCTCTTGCATGTTTGTGCCTTTGACAACGTTAAAACCTACAGTAATTGACTTGAGATCTTCATGTTTGAGATCGACTCGGCCTTTGCTAACCTGCACCGCTTCTTCCCACCTTGCACATCCAGCTTCTACCTAATACTATGCCTTGCCTTTGGCCACTCGTGCTCCCATACAACAGCTTCTCTATCATTCCCGTGCTCCCTAGTTCACTGCACTGTCTTCATGCTCTGCTCAGGGTTCTCGCCATCTCTGCCCTTTGGTATCTAGTTTTCCACTCAACGGTTACACCCTGACCTACTTGGCACTCCTCACGACATTGACCTTGCTCCCTCCTACATGAATGATTGCACTCTGTCAACTTGGGAGTGTCTATGTTAAAATAGACCAGGTTTGATTTTCCTGTAGTGGTTACACCTTGACACATGGTTTCACCTCCATGCACCACTCAACGTTCACCTACCACTTTGACTCAGCAAATTTGTAAAAACAACTCAGCTCGGTCAACATTTCCTTTTAGAATTATTTGAAGGTAAAATCAATCTCACCTTTAATATTTTAAGGTGTAAAACATTTAATTGGCATTGTAATTTCTTTTTAGATATTTCTTTGCTTGTTTTAATATCCTTCCTTTGAGTGTTGAAGACGGAGGGTGAGGTCCGGGGTTGGAAGGAGGCTAATCCCCCTCATAATTAAAACAAACCCTATCTAAAATTCGATGCCATTTCCAATGAGCATACATACGACACCCTTTGCATGCGTTTAGGGCACTTTTTAAATCCATTTTGTAGGCTTATTAACATTTTTCCATCAGTTGTGGGAATTATTTTTGCTATAACTTTTGACTCGTTGCTCGGTTTTGAGCACTTCTTTAGTCAAAGTTGCATGTTTTTTCGCACTCTAGTTGATGGGATTATCAGTTTTGTAAACAAACTATTTTATAAAGTGCTGCATTTTGGGGGTGTCTTTGTATTGCTTAATTCAGCTCATTTTGAATCATCTTGAGCTTTGTTCTATCCCTTTTATTACTTGTGGACTTGTGAGCACGTCCGCCATAGTCTTACAACAAAGGGATTATTTCGTGTGACGTGAGATGCTATTTCTCACAAATCCCTCTCTTCCCCTTCTTGTTTTCTCTCATTCTTGTGCTTGCTTTGCCATGTGTCAATCTCACGTGCCCAACGAACCTTGATTGTTTTCTCCACTATTGCATATTATTACGCTGATTATAAGGTGAGTGACATACTAGTTCTTAGCACACAATCACATTTGGTTGTAATCAACGCACTGAACTATAAAGTGCCTTGAACTCAAGCAGGTGTGATATTATTCGGGGTGCTTGTTTCTTTTTCTCTCCTTCCTTCTACATCCTTTGGTTTTATCTCTTCATTATGGATATCTCTAAAGTACCGGTGCTCACACCTTTTAACTTATTTGAATGGAAATCTAAAATTATATTGGTTTTTCAAAGTAAAGGGTTATATCATGTCACCATGGGGTTAGAGACCGAACCTAATGATGAACCCGAAAAATATAAGTGGTTCAACCATTGTGATGAAGCCTTAGGTCTTCTTTGTATGTCCGTCTCTCCCAACTTGCTCTTCCACATCGAAACTTCCTCGACTCCTGATGCAAAGTGTGGAAAATGCTCGATGATATGTTTGGGAAGCAAGATGACATGAGAGCACATGAGTTGGAGAACAAACTACTAGGGTTAAATCCTAGTGACTTTGAAAACCTGCAGCCTTCTTCTCAAAGTTTGTCCACACTAGACTGCTTCTAAAGGAATGTAAAGTGGAAAAGAAAGACTCTCAATTGATCTTGTCGATTCTTTCTAAGTTAGGTCATGAATACTCTGTCTTTGTTTTAACTTTCCACGCCACGAAAGCCACCTTGGTAGTACTTGGAATATGCCCTCCTTTGATAGTTTTTCATCCCAACTCATTCAAGAACATGACAAAATCATTCAAATGGGGACTCTAAAATCCAAGTCACATGCCCTTGTGGCAAATAAGGGTAAGAAAAATGAAAAGAAGAAAGAAACAAAGGACCAACCTAAGAAAGAAACCAAGACCAACCAACCCCCAGCTAATCCCAACACTAACACTTCAACTTCTGAGCCTAAAGTGAAGAAGGAAAAGTTTAAATTATCCTATTGTAAGAATTCTGGCCATGATGAGCATCATTGTTTTTAGAAAAAATTGATCATTTAACTCATTTGCTTGAGAAGAATAAAATAAGTGTTCTGAATCCGCTTAAACAAAATGCTCTGGAAGGGTGAGTATTCTAAAGCAAAGGAGTCTCGAAAATGAAAAGAAGAAAGGTATGGCCCTCATAGCTAGATCAGCTCCATGATCAACTTGGATTATTGATTCCAGTGCATTGCACCACATGTCTTCATCGAGGTTGAATTCTCTAGCATTGAACCATGTGGCATGTCCTAAATCATGTTGGGTGATGACACTCATGTGTCAATTTTCGGTAGTGGATCGGTAGAGATAGAAGGTGGAACATTTAACCAAGTGTTGAGTGTTCCCAATCTCTCTACCAATCTCCTATCGGTTTACCAAATCACCCACCTTGGTGAAGGAATGCAAGTTGAATTTGGTCCTAACTCGGTGATCATTCGTGAGCTTAACTCTGACTGCACTATGGTTGAGGGAAAGGCGGATCACCATTCACGGTTGTATACCTTTTCCCACTTCTCTTCTGATTTAACGCCCAATTCCTTACTCACTCATGCAAATGAGGTTAGCAAGCTATGGCATGAGTGTTTTGGGCATTTAAATTACCGTTACATTGAATAATTGAGCCAAAATTAAATGGTCAATGGGTTACCCGAAGTTAAGTTTTCTAAAAGTCTTTGTGAGGGTTACACCCTCATAAAGCACCCGAAAAAAAATTTGATAAGGGAAAATCTTGGAGAGATACTCGACAATTGAATCTTGTTCATAGTGATGTTTCGGCCGCTTCCATATCATTCTTTCACTAGAGGGGATTAAGGATTTATACACTTCTGAGGGGATTACTTTGCAGCGTACAGTTTCTTACAACTCTTCCCAAAATGGAGTTACAGAAAGAAAGAACTAAAATTTAAAGGATATTACCACTTGTATGGTTCACTCAAGTCCCTTCCTCCATAATATTGGGTCAAGCAATGAATTATTCTTGTTACATTCAAAATCGTGTTCCACACAAGGCAATAAGAGGGATGACACCCTTTCAAGCCCTGGTTTGGACATAATCTTGATGTTGAACACTTTTGAGTCTTCAGGTCCAAGGCTATGGCTTGGATTCCCAAGAATAAATGCAAGGCATTGGATCCATAATCCAAACCTTGTATCTTTTGGGTATCCTGATGGCATGAAGGGATATCGATTGTTGAACCCTACTACCCATGAGCTCTATATTGAGAGGAGTGTGAATTTTGATGAGTCATCCTTAACTTTGACTTCCACCGAGGTTATTTTTGCCCATCGATTCCGATTCGACTCATCGATGATGATGTTTTCAAGCAAGTTCCTCCTCTCCCTGCTCCTCCCGATCCTCAAACTTCTAAGTCCTCCGATTCGATAAGTAGTGATGATGAGGACTATGTCCCTTCTCACTTGAGTGAAGAATCTTCCGAATCTAAGCTTGAACCTTCAGTACCTCTTTGGGCTAGGAAAAATTTACAGAGTGCTGGAGATTTAGTTAGAGATCCTTCAGATGAGAGATGTATGCGCTTGAGTTTTGTTGGACCCCACTCCTTCTTCACCTCTACTTCTGATCCACCATCTTTTCAGAAGCTTCTGGGATTCCTGAGTGGGATTCTGTTATGGATGAGGAGTATTCCTCACTCATAAAGAATGACACTTGGGATCTTACCCCTCTTTCGAAAGGAAGAAAATTCATTCGGTGTAGGTGGATATATCGAACAAAGTATGGAGCCAATGGAGAAGTCAAGAAGTATAAAGTGTGACTTATAGCTAAGGGTTTCTCCTAGGTAGTTGGGGTTGATTACTGGAAACCTTTTCTCTAGTTGTGAAGATGAATTCCATTTGAATGACCCTTGCCATCGCTGCCACTAACAGATGGGAAGTCCACCAGATGGACGTTAAGAGTGCCTTCCTTCATGGGGACCTAGAGGAAGAGATCTATATGGAATAATATCTCGGGTTATGTCCATGATCCATCCCTCATTTACAAGTTAAAGAAGTATCTCTTTGGCCTTAAACAAGCCCCTTGGGATTGGTATTCCAAGATGGACTCCTTTTTCTTGCATCATGGTTCACTCGGTGTCACTTTGACCCAAATGTGTATATTCTATGGCAGGATGAATCCATGCTTATTCTTGTTCTCTATGTTGATGACTTGTTGATCATGGGTAGCTCTTCCTCTATCATTTGTGAGAATCTACAAGTGACTCTTCCGCGCACTCCGAACTCTCGAGGTCATGCCGAGATAAATGGTGGGGGTAGAATATGCGTTGGATTCAGACAAACTAGTTAGGCAGTCTAATGTCTTCGACACGCACTAATGGAATTTGCGAATCTAAGGCAAAGAAGGCCCTTCTAACTTGGACTGGTGTGATAGATCGATCAGCAAGGATGATCGTCAAGGCTCCAATCAATATCGAGCTCTGGCGTGATTCGATCTATGGGTTGCGGAATACGTGGAAAATGACCTGGGATAGTTTCGTGTATGTCTCCTGATAAGGTCATATAGTGGATGGTGAATATAATTGACTTTTATGGACGATTTTCTGGCCTAGTCCAGAATTCTCTAGCTTCGTTAGCCGCTATATTCAGTAAGGACAATTGTTCGATGATGATGGGTGGAAGTGGAGTGGACTGAAATACTAGTGTGCGAGGCAAAGTTGTCTATATCTAATTCTCTTATGGATTCGTTGGGCTCATGGGATCTGTGGATCACAACCATAGACTCTGGTTGTCATGGTCCCGTTATGGTCATACGCGAGATCAAGTTCTAATCCCTAAGATCCAAAGAATCGTACGCTTTCTCAGCCTTCTATGTTTAGAACCAACAATTGTGCAATCTTCTCAGAATACCTCACAGGTGTTCTCGCAACCTGGATTCTTAAGCTGGTATCTATATCTACGAGGGTGTCTCCAGTGTCTGGCTATGGAACTAAAGGATCGCACCCGAATGTTTGTTCTCTTTCAAACCCTTCTACAGTCATGTGGATGATTTTCTAGGGTAATCTGTAGTTTGGCTGACTTGACCAAAATGCATGTGCCTGGTCGTCTTCTATGTTTAATCCTCTTAACTGAGAACTGATCAGTTGTAAATCTGTGGTTGTTCGGAATACTTGTATTCTGAGATTTTGGTCTATGTCAACTATTGCTGTGATGAGGTTTGGTTGAGGCACGATTGGCTCAAATATATATTCCCTGGGCTCCTGAGGTCCCGTGATTGTCATACGAAACAAAATGCAAATCTAACTGCATGAAATAAATCTAACATATATAACTTTTTATTCTTCTAAGAAATCTTTTGACAATTTTAAGGAAAGCAAACTATTTTAAGCGTATCTAGAAATAATAATTGAATAACAATTTAAAAATGCATAAGATAACCGAGTGTAGTTATTTGCCTGTGTGATTTGTAGAATTATTCTAAATAAGTAAAATAGCTCGTCTAATCTATTTGCAAGATTCTCGATCCTACCTCATAAGTGAGGAGTGAATCATAGTTTCTCAGAAACTATCAATCCTCACAGCCTTCCCCGGCAATATCGAGAATAGAATTTATGAAATGAAGCAATTTATCTACTCTATTTGATATGATTCTAACTAGAACTTTGAAAGTTAAACCCGGATTCCGCAGTAATGCTGGCGAATCCGATAGTGTGTGTGATCTCGCCCCTCGCATGATCTCCTCGCTCTTTCGTGTTCACGTGGATCCGTAAAAGCGTGTAATGCTAAAGCACCGATAGGAGTAGAATTTGGGACAAGGACAACTCAGAATGTAGACCGAAAATGTGAGTAGGAGAGGGATAGCGCAAGAGTACAGAGCTTGGCTTATGCGATTCCTAGTGGGATTTTACTACGAGTCATGCAACATGAAGCGACCGTAACTCAGAACTATCCTATACGAAGAGCAAAACCTCGCAACTTTAATGGCTTCCTAAGCTACTGCTCCAATGGATTGGATAAAATAAAGACACGCTTGCACAAGTTGGATATGTGGCTTACCAACAGCTGAATAAAGCTAACCATGCATATAATGAACTGAACTAAGAACTCTAAGCAACAATGAAAATTAAATCTACAGCAAAGAGGAATTCAGAGGCAAGCTTTAGACTGGATTTGGATGAAATAACAGCACTGCCTGCACAAGATGGGTATGTGGCTTACCAACAGCTGAGCAATTTAACAAAAGATGCAAGTGAATTCAAGCTATGGCTTCTAAACAAGCTAACTAGCTAAAACACTAAAATGAGGAAATGAAAGCAAAGCTCAAACTCCAAAATCCAGCCAAAATTCAGACTCTTAGCTTGTGCACAAACCATGCATTTATAGGAATTCAATCACCCAAAGATCAAAACCAAATCGAACTCCTAAACAATAAACAAAGGAAAAACACTATTCCAGGGACCAAAAACATAAATGCATGCCAAGTCGGCAAGGAAAAGTGGTGAATCGTGATATTTCACGCGAGAGTCATGTCAAAGAACGTTCGAAAAACGCACAGACCGCCGCCCGACAGGGAAAGAGGGCGGCGAGCAGGCGGTGCACAGACCGCCGCCCGTAGGGCGGCGGCGGTTTCGCCATCAAGATCAAAAAGGCCAAGGAAAGAAGAAAAAGGGGGAAAACAAAGGGCGTGGGGGCTAAGAGGGGCATGTGGGATGTTAACGCATACTCCGAGGGCTTTTCCGGATCCCGAACACCTCATGAGGAGACTCAGATCATCATTGGGGTACTTATTACGCTGCTCCGCAAAGACAAGACCTTACAATTTTGGGTACGTATATATGCTTTTCTGAGAGAAGTGTTTTAGCCATGAAGAGGCATAAAATGGTGGGTCCGAGTATGGCAGTCCCGAAATGGGGAGTTAGAAGCTATACCTTACTCGTCCGTGTGTTGAAACGACGCCATCCGAAATTCCCGCTATCTGCAAAATGAAAAGAGAACTCAAGTGTAGATAGATACAAAACTTGGAAAATAAACGCTAAATTAATAGGGAATGAGAATGTACCATTCTGTAATGGGGATAGAACTTACCTCCATCGCTCCAAACCTCGCGAAAAAGTCTTTTTAAAATGAAATAGGTGCTATATATATGAAAGTGGGCCCATTTTCCTATTCATTTCAAGTGTGTGTTTGATTTGATTGATTTTGAGCTCGGGACCCACGGTGACGGTTTTTGTGCGTGAGTAGAGTCAAAACGTCCGCAAGCGAGATCGTGATCATGCCTCCACATGCGAACACCGCCCGCTAGATCACAAAGTTGGTTTTCTTCAATTTTGTGTTTTTCCCCTTTAAATTTGAAATGTTAAATTTGTCAATAATGGGGGTTATTTTTGAAAATGTTAGGTTCAAAAGGTCCACTCTAGGGGGCGCCACGGGTAGGCTCCATTTTTAGTTTAAATGGTCTTTTTACTCATTTTGGGCTTTTTTTTTGGGTAAGAACCCGCGTGGGTTTTCGGATCACGACCGCCGCCCGGCCGGTGGCGGTGGGTTACATGACCGCCGCCCGCTCAGGGTGGTGGGTTACACGACCGCCGCCTTAAGGCGGGTTAGTTAAAACCGCCTCCCCGCTCGTGGCGGTGGTTCCACCGTAATGCAAAAGAACTTGATTTTTGAGATTGCACTTGTATTTTCCTGCATTTCTATACGTTTTTATGACCTTCTTGGTATTGCTCAGATACTAACTTGCTCTGTTTTGTGTGTTTTTGGGTGTATGCAGGTGAGGGAGGAATACATCAGATGGAGCCGAGAGAGAGAGTGTGACTGGCTGTCAGGGGTATTGGATGCCCTCTCACCAGACGAGGAGGACACACTACAGAGGGCCAGATATCGCGCATATCGCGCGTGCCCACATGTCACACCATCTAGTCACATCCTTTGTGACTTATTTTCATATGGGACGCAGATCGAACACCTTCCGATCGCCTGGGGTCCGCGTGAGTGGACTATCACGCTGGAGGATGTCTACCGTATTTTGGGGGTCCCGATCATCGGGAGGAGACTCACATTAGAGACGGCAGCTCACGGGCACAGATGCACAGCAAGGCAAGGTTACATGGGAGATGCAAACTATCTCCACTGGGGTCGAAGAAGGGAGTGAGAGTTCGATCCATCCCTTCTTTGCCTATCCCCATATTTCGACAGGCCATCATGGGGATCCTTGCCTCGAGATTGATTGGGGACAAGGGAGGGGACACTTTGTTATACTGCTGGGCCCCCATCATTGCACAGATAGAGGGGCATGGCCGGATATACGCCTGGGGTGCAGACATTCTGGGGACCACCTACCACGATTTATACAGGGTGGTCCGTTTGCAGGGACAGTCATTGAGCCACCCGACTCTAGTCATGAGTTGGGTGTATGAGCATTTTATTCCTTATGGCAGAGGCGTAGAGGTGGCAGATCCAGGGGCTGTGAGGGCAGCCAGATGGTCAGATATGTCGGTGCTTAGAGCACCTCACCAGCCAGTTGCCTCCCTTACCACAACAGATATGGAGGTGACACCGTACCGGCTTATGGCCGGCATATGGGGCGAGGAGACCCTTACATTGATCTCCTGCTCCACCACAGGGCAGCTCATCGACCGCGTGGGATGGGTAGAGGTACATCCTTTTGGGAGAGTTCCTCAGCAGTTTGGCCTTCCATATGCGGGCATGCTTCCCCCAGTGGCACCAGCCTTGTGATCGCCCCGCGAGGCCGCAGGGGGCCTAGAGGCCGAGGTTGGACAAGCTGATCACTCCCGGCATTCCCATCAGCAGCCTGGGAGGATAGTTCGGGCCGAGGGAGAGCGGTGCGCCTCGGCACCTTTGCTTCAGATTGTCGTGGGTCCCGCTCAAGCAGCGATGACCCTATAGACATTGACTCCGATTCTGAGGAGCTTACAGAGGGAGGGTCGGAGGAGCAGACTGATGATAGCGATCCCGAGTGGCATGACACTCAGGATATTATGCAGCAAGGAGAGGGCCGAGGAGAGCGCAGAGAGGGACACTCTAGTCTCAGAGGAGCCACTCTCTCAGGGCCATGGTGGAGAGGATGAGTCAGTTGTGGGGTGACATGTTGCCCTCGCTACAGAGCAGCCCTCGCCGCAAAGCCGCATCCGGGGTGGTGCCGGCCCCAATGATCCATCTTGAGGCCCAGTGATCCGAGTAAGTTATCCTTTCCTCCTTTCAATGTTTGTTTAATTTAGGATTTGTTTTAATTGCTATCTCTCCTTGTGTTTTTATCTTGTATCTTTCAGCCTCTTGCTTGGTTTCTAATTCATTTTTTTCTCCTTTGTTTGGCAGAGACTGCCGACGAGTGGCAGTGGATCTCGATCCGCAGGTATGCACCGATTCCCCGATGATCCCCATGGATAAGACCCGTGCGGAGCTATCTCGTAGATGCCGGGAGCCCTCAGCAGCACTGGCAGCATACCGACGTCTTCGCTCCCATTTGGCACGTGGCCAGATGGTGTCGACTCTCCGCACAGAGTCGGGCAAAGCTATAGGACGGCCGAGCCGAGCCTTATGAGGAGCCATTCTCGTGGTGAGACCGCGGCCGCTCCTCGGGACCCCGAGCCCTCCATTCATTCGTGAGCGCCAGCAGCCTGAGCCCTGCGAGGGCGCGCACCTTCTGAGGGGTCGCGTAGGGGCCGAGAGACCACTGCTCCTATGTATTTTGTATTATAGATTTTTTTGTATATCACGGCTCTTTGAGTTTTGACCATGCCTAGTGCATGATGGCATCAGATATAAACATTGATTATTTATATATATGCATTCGTTTTTGATCAAAAGCTTGTCACTCATGCTTTCCTTTCTGTTTCAGCTTTCTCATGTATACTACGATGTATGTTTTATATGCTTTCTAGAATGTATGCAATGGAAAATGATGATGCAAATGTTTGCTTTTTTTTGTGTTTCATGATGCCGATACATGATATGTAGATATATTGTGATCTTGAATCTTAGCTCGTGAGCAATTTGGATACCTCATGTTTGTTTTGGCAAAGTGATGAAAATAACCAGTATGATGAACTGATTAACTTGCCCCACTCCTAACTCCACGCAACTAGTAAGATGCGAGGGCTTATCACCAAGAGCCAAGAAGGGCGCAAGTTATGAAATATGGTGAAATGACAAAGTGATGAAAGATGACAAAGCTTTCATGAACCAAATTGGAAGCTACAAGCTTACTCTACCTGAATGACTTCATAGTTTTGGATGCAACTTGCTTTGCGGTTTATCTAGACTTAGACCCGTAGATGGCCACATAGTAGACAAAATCTGGGTTTTTAGGATTTTTAACTCTTTTGGAATTTTGAACATCTGATTCATTCGTTTTTGACTCAAAGTTTGAATAGTTTGTTTATGACCTTTTAACGTTTGCTTTGTCAAGAGGACCCCTACACTTTGCCCCATGCTACCAAGAAGAAGCGTGGGTTTATCACCGTGGGCAAGGCATAGTAGTAAGGGGCATTTCCATCCTTTCCCAACCCTACGTCACTAGAAGAGACGCAAGCTCATCACCGAAGGTTGGTGGGGCAAGGAAATGTGTAAAAATAAAATTTTCTGTTTAATCACTTTTTGACTTGCTTATTTGAGTAAAATGTCAGTATATGCTTATTTCCAAAGAGATGTATATATGGGATAGATGTGACACCATGAAGCTTCTGTAATGACCTTAGGCAAGACACCTATCCTAAGAAGAAATCAAAGTGAGAACAAACTTGCAGATCTTGGTATGGTTACCGTTAGGGCTTTGTCATATTTGATTTATTTGATAAAAGATTCCAAGATGATTTGATGATACAAGAAGATGGAGAGGTATGATTAAAGAACATTATGCCAGAAACATCACGAGTTTGTAATGAATTGCTTTGAGAATAGATTTCTTGATCACAACTTATGTAAGAACAAGTGGACAAAATGATCTAAATCTATATGAAGATGCAATGTAGATAGTTATATAGGTAGTTAGCCGCTATATGCGTAAAAACGCTTGAGGTGCAGTGGAATTGACTGTTTCGCCAAACTCCTCACCTTCTAACGTACATAAGAGGTATGCACCATTTCCGTAGTCCTTCATGACTGCAAGATGGGCCCAACCATTTGGGCCGGAATTTCCTTCCTTCGCCGGTCTTCTTGTCGATCCATTGCCTAGTCTTAGAACTAGATCACCTTCGTATATATCGCGCTCATAGACCTTCTTGTTATACCGCCAGCACATTCGGTCAAAGATAAGCTCTATGCCGTTGCTCAAAGATCTAACCTAGTTTCATCTAGGCTTTCTAGTTGGGAAAGACGTGCTTCTCTCGTAAGCGCCTTCATCCGTAATCCTCAGCAAAGTGAAATGCGGAGATCGGGTATTTCGACCTCAAGCGGGAGAACCGCTTTCGCCCCAAATACTAGCGAGAAAGGAGTTGCTCCCGCTGGGTGTTCTTATTGAGGTTCGGTGGGCCCACAAGGCCGGATATAACTTCAAATGCCAATCTCGCTTGTTTTCTTTTCACCATTTTAAGGAGAATGGCTTTCAAAGTGTTTTGTTTGTCGCTTCAAACTCGTCCTGTCTGGCTTGGGGATAATACAAGGAAGCCGTATGATGGCTTATCTTAAATCTATCGCATAGTTCGCGAACTTCTTCATTTTTAAAGAAGTTCCATTATCGGAGATAATGATTTATGGATACCGTACTCTACAAATGATTTGGTTCAAAATGAACTCGCGATCACAGTAACTGTGCACAAGAGTAAGAGGCATGGCCTCCACCCATTTGGTAAAATATTCAGTGGCCGTGATTATAAAATTATGGCCATCTGTGGATGAGGGAGAGAATTTCCTATTAAGTCTAGACCCCATGTAGAAAAGGGCCATGGAGTAGCGATTGGTCAGAGCTTCAGGCCGGCATGTGGATCTCGTGGGAGAATTCTTGGCACTTATGACACCTGCGTGCAAACTCTATCGCGTCATGTTCTAGAGTGGGCCAGAAATAGCCCATTCGATGTATTTTTCGAGTGGTGGCATGGCCACCGAAGTGGCCTCCACATATACCGCTGTGGGATTCATGGAGAATCCTCTCGACTCTTCTCGTGTCAACACACCTTAAGAGCATTCCATCGAATGCTTTTCGATAGAGCACCTGCTCTATAATGACGTATTTAGCTACGATTATGCGTAACCGCCTTCTTTGTTGTGGTGTAACTGCCTCCGGGTACGTATGGTCCATGATATAATTAACGATATCAGTGTACCAAGGACACTCAGAGATAGCGGGTCGTGTTTCAATGTAGTATACGCATTCATCTGGAAAGTCTAAATCTACTAAATCACCTCCGTCTAATGGGTTGTCAGCTAACCAATCTGCGATGATTTGTCCTTTAACCGACTTTTGATTTACAAATGTTAATTCGAACTCTCCCATTAAGGTTATAAAACGTCCAGCCTTTTTAGATAAGGACCCTTGTGTGAGAAAAGTTCGTAAATGGTCCGTTTTTACCATGACCTTCGCTTTGATTCAACATATAATGTCTTAGCGTTTAGTAAAGAAAGACTATGGCAAGGCATTCTCGTTCTCGCCTGTGTATAGCGTGTTTCATAGTCGAGCAACGTGTTCGCTAATGAAATAAATCACACGTTCTCTCTTGTTATTATCTTCTTGGGCCAACATACGTGCCAACGAGACATGGTAGCTCGCGAATATAGGATTAACGGGTGATCTAGCTTAGGTGGCATTAGCGTAGGTGGTGATATGTAAAAACGCTTAATCGCATCAAAAGCTTCATTGCAATCTTCACCCAATCAATGCTATAATCCTTCTTGAGTAAATTGTTGATGGATGAACGGCGAAGCTTAGGTCCCGGATGAATCTCCGGATCGCACCAGCCTTTCCGAGAAATGATCTCGATTCCGCATTCACTCAAGGTGGGACCATTTCGAGGACAGCCCGAATTTTGGTCGATCAACATCAATCCTCGTGACGATATGATGTAACCTAGAGCTTTCCTCCCGTTACACCAAAGACGCATTTCTCTCGGATTTAGCGTGACTCGTATTCTATTAGACGTGAAAGAATGACGCGAGTACTTCGGGATGGTCACAGCGCTTCTTGGCTTTAGCCAATAAGTCATCTACGTAAGATTCCATGATTTTATGAATTAGATCGTGAAATATGTATGTCATGGCCCGCTGGTACGTAGCACCGGCGTTCTTGAGACCGAATGGCATAACAACGTAGCAATAGGTTCCCCAAGGAGTTATAAACGTGGTTTTAGCTTGATCTTGCTCAGATATTCTGATTTGATTGTATCCCGAGAATCCATCCATGAGAGACAAAAGTTCAAAACCAGCCGTTGCATCAACGATAACGTCTATGGATGGTAATGGGAAATCGTCCTTAGGACACGCTTTGTTGATATCTCGAAAATCTATGCAGATGCGTATCTTTCCATTCTTCTTGAGAACGGGAACGATGTTAGATACCCATTGGGAGTAGTCAACTGGCTTGATGAATCCTACCCAAGGAGTTTTATTACCTCCTCTTTACCATGAGAGCTACTTTGGGCTTCATGGGTCTTGATTTTTGTTTAATTGGCTTTGATCTCGATCTAGTGACGAGGTTGTGCACCGCAATGTGGGGCGCGACCCGCCATCTCCTCAGTAATTAAATGCAAATGCCTTTTGATGTTCTTTGAGAATCTGAGTATGTATTTCCACCTCTTCTGGGGTTAACGAAGAGCCTAGTTTCAATATTCTTGGTTCATCTTCTGTCCCGATGTTGACATCGATTGTTTCTTCGATCAAAGAGGCGTTACCCTCTTCGAACTCAGGTGGTGCTGGAGGTAAATCTAAATCATCCCCATTTTCTACTACGTATATGCTAGGTTCCATTTGTGAGGGAAGATCCGTTACGGGATTTCCGAAGTAGGAAGACGAATGTGGAATCAAGGATAAATCTAGCATGTGATAGGAGAGATGTAGTGCCGCATAGGCATTTAAGTAATCCAAAGTAGCAAAGATCACTATCAACATGGTCTAGATGGTAGATTCACTTTCGCAAAGAGGATTTGTCATTGTTTTTATCAATGGTTCATCACGAATGGATACCGTGAACTCGGGTATCTTCTAACTCATCGCTTCGGAGTAAAACGTGATGCGAGGTTGCTATTGAATCGCGAGAAGATTTTTCTCTCTGGGATTGCTTCAATGGATATGAAGTCAACGCCTTGCTTAAATCTAACACAAATGTTTTCAGTAGAGTGTAAATGTTCGGCTTTAGTTTCATATACTTTTAAACTTGGTTTGTCACTAATTGCGAGTCTCCCAGGACTCTGATGTTATCAATACCAATTCTTTTGGCTAAGGTAAGGCCAAGGAGGAGGGCTTCGTACTCAACGCCATTGTTTGTGCATTCAAAGTTTAATTTAAAAGTGAATGGGAGGACTTTCTCCTCGGGTGAAGTAAGAATTATACCTGCCCCCGCTCCATAACGACATTTAGCTCCATCGAAATGGAGAGTCCAATACTTAGCCGGGAGTACAGATGTTGGGGCATCTGCTGCGTTTGCGCATTCTACTTCTACCATACAGAGATCCTCTGCTGGCAAGGAACCAACACCTAGGGAAAATCCTATGCCTACTGAATCAAATGGTAAGAACATTGGTGAATCTTGTTCTATCAACTCAACGATTTTCGCAGTAGTCCCTAATGATACTGTTTCTTTAGTTTTATCTTTAGGGGTTGGAATTGTTTTGGCTATGCTGGTAGTTTCAAGATCCGTCGTAGGTACCAACTTTTCCTCTGGTTTTGGGTCAGTGGGTTTATTAAGTTGGTTTGTTGGCAGTTCAAATTCTGAGTGCACCCCTGGTCTTTTCTTTAAATCAGCTAGGTGCAAATCGAAAGGTTTTGGATCACCTTTGGCTACAAATACCTTTCCTAGATGCAGGAATCTTACTTGAAATAAAGTGGAAGGGATTGCCTTCATGCGGTGTATCCATGGTCGGCCGAGGATCATATTATAGTTAGTTTCCCGATCTATAATATAAAACTCAGTCAAAATGGTTTTGGGCCCTAAGGTGACCGGCAGTATAATAGTTCCTATCGAAGTGGCTTTAAGGCTATCATAGCCTCTCAATGTATTTCGAGTAGTGGAACAGTTTGTTTCCCCATATCCAAGTTTTTGGAGGAAAGAGAAAGGGACTATGTTAACTGCGGCCCCATCACAACCATTGCTCGTTTTACATAGTTATTATAAACCCATACTTGCAAGTGTAAGGCTGGATCACCTCGGCGTGCGATCTCAGCATCTGTGGGCATTTTACTTATTTCGAATATGAATTCGACATCCTTGTCCGGCTGCCCCGGAGGGTGGATATCAAAATCTACGTGATTTACTTGTGTTTCAGGAGGTGGAGTGATGTTAATTAGATGGCCTAGACCTAGTGCTTCTAAAAGAGCAGCCTGTGAGGGGGAGAGTTCTTTAAGTAAGTCCAAAATGAAATGTGTGAGAAGGTCTTTGTTAGGTCACTAATTAAATCATAGCACCGATGGGTTTTTCAACTATTTGTCGACTCTTATCCTGTCTCTGGCAGATGACTTGGGCTCGGTTGAGAGAATATCTCGTGTTCTTGTTATAGCTTCGATAGGTAGTTCATGGCCTAATTCTACCAAACCGACTATCTGGGTCTCGCTGAGCTCCTAACCGTGGCGCAATCGATGGATTTAATGAAGTCGAGGCTTCATGATCATTGTTTCCCATCATTGCACTTTTGTTTTGCTCCGGCTGGATTCAGCCTATTGCCATCATGATTTGGGAGCGGATCGTTAAAGATCTTGAGGGGAGCATTCGAGGAGAAACCGCCTCGCGAGCGTATTTGGTGTGATGATGAGACGGATCTCGCTAAAAACAAGTCTCGTGAAGAACCGTCTTTGTTCTTCCGGCAAGCGTTGCATAAATTTATCAGTAGTCACGGCACGTTCTAGTATCGTGACCGAATTTTATGGAAACCACAATAAGAATTGGGGTCAGAATTCCCATTTTGTTGGTTGGTGTGTATTGTGGCCTAAAATTTTCGATCAAACTATTGCCTATTAGGATTAAAGTTTTGGAATTGTTGTTTCTGGTTTTGACTTTGGTTTTGGTAACCAAATGAGTTTTGGCTTGGCCCTTGTATGGGATTTCACCGTTGTTGTTGTTGTTGTTGTTGTGGATGGTTAAAATCCACCGTATTGATCATCGGGTAAAGTTGTTGTTTCGTTGGTTGTTTGTTTGTGACGGAGCATTAACAACATTCACCCTCTTGGGCTGGTTCGGTTACCCCATCCGTTGTTACCCCATGATTTTTGTTAAGGATTTTGGGTCCTTGATTGACATTTTTGTGATAGTCAGTAGTGTTTTGAGTGGAGGTGATTAACCTCCCGCTTGTTCCATATGTCTTACGACCACTATCTATCGCGCTTGGTCTATTCAAGAGCGCTCTCAAGTACTTCATCATAAGTTCTTTAGTGGGAACTTCTGACTTCTTCCTTCACCTCCTCACGAGAGAATGAAGGAATAAATCACATAGTTCCATCTCGACCCTTGTTTGGAGCACTTGCGGAAGAATAAAGAACTGTACGCCACCTCTGGATGAAATGGGCGACTGATTCGTTGTGTTCTTGTTTGATGTGCAAGAATTCCCTGATTCCTGTTCTCAACAGTTTGTTCATGTCGAAGGCCTTGATGAACTCTGACACGAGTTGTTTAAATGAATGGATGGAGGCTTCAGGTATCCTGTAATACCAGTCGAGAGCAATACCTTCCAAGGTTTTAGGGAATATTTTAGCAACAACCCCATCCCAAGGGAGTAATTCTCGTATGGCTGTAGCGTAAGCTTTGATATGTGCGTTCGGATCTCCCTCACCCTTGAACTTGGGTAAATCAGGAAGAGGTCTTGGAAGCATGACGCTTCGTATGGTGAAATCTAAGGGTTCCTTTAGATATTCTGAATAAGTCCCTATCGCATAGCTTTCGACCATTGATGGTGGTTGCTGAGGGAGTAATGGTGGGATAGGTTGTTGATATGGTGCAACGTATGCATGACAGGGGCATAAGGAAGGTCCCTGCATTTGAGCAAACATGCCGGGAGAGGAGAACATATCTCCTTGTGGTGATTTAGAGTACATGTTTAAGTACGACGGGGTATTGTCAAGGAATGGATTGTTTGACACTAGACCGGGAGGAATAGTGTTAGAGATGGTGGGCCTTGTTGGCGTTTGTTGTGGATAGTGAGGCGGCATGCCTAACGTGCCTACTCCTGTGAGGAGATCTACTGGCCGCAGTGGTATGGAGGATTGGAACTTCCGTTTGCATGAACGGAGAATTTTGACTTGCTTGAGCAAGTTCTAACCCTCTCACTCTTTCTACTAACGCTGAAATGACTTCATTTGGTGAAGTCACGTGCTTTTCCCGAGCGGCGTTTGTTGTCAGATACCCCGGTGTCAGATAGGCATGTGATAGCCCGTCATGAACCGATTGCTATCTTGCCAAGTTTCTCTCGAGAGTATTTCCTATATGCAAAGTGGCATAGAGGTATTTTTTGAAAAGAGATCTCGGGTTGTATTTGTAAACCTCCTATAGGTGGGTATATACCCCGAGAATGTTGTTCACTCCTAGGATAACGTATTGACTGTCCATCATCTAAGACCAGGTATGGATCTGATTGCCTACTAATTTGTGGTCTAAGTAGCATTTGAGGAGACGAACCAGATTCTCTAGTCAAATCATATTATTTGAACTCAAGGCTCTGTTTGTTGCATTCGAGGGGGTTGATCTAACTCCTAGTTTGAAAAGATGAATTATATTTCGATTCTTGGGGTTTGTGTTGACAATCGATTAGTTGAATAGTTGTCACCCCATACCGAGAGCGAGGGTGATGATCGCTATTCTCGTTGGGCGTAGTATGCCTCAAGACCCAAGAGGGGTCTCGCCATATGCATCGAATCCCGACATATTCGGGGTATATGAATACCCAGAATAATGGGAAGGAGCGAAGGTGATTTGTGAAAGGAAACGTGATATTATGACTGAAAGAGAAAGTAGGAAGTTTTCGCCGCTTCACTAATTTCGCGTTTGTTTCACGTCGGGTTCACCAATTTTGTACCGGAAAAGCGACAAAGACAAAGCGTGAGAATCTACAAGTGACTCTTCCGCGCACCCGACCTCTCGAGGTCGTGCCGAGACAAAGCCGGTGGGGGTAGAATATGCGCTGGATTCAGCATAAACTAGTTAGTAGCTTCTAATGTCTTCGACACGCACTAATGGAATTTGTGAATCTAAGGCAAAGAAGGCCCTTCTAACTGGATCGGTGTGATAGATCGATCAGCAAGGATGACTCGCTCAAGGCTCCAATCAATATCGAAGCTCTAGCATGATTCGATCTATGGGTCATGGAATACGTGGAAAATGACCCGAGATAGTTTCGTATGTCTCCCGATAAGGTCATATAGTGGATGGTGAATATAATTGACTTTTATGGATGATTTTCTGGCCTAGTCCAGAATTCTCTAGCTTCGTTAGCCGCTATATTCAGTAAGGACAATTGTTCGATGATGATGGGTGGAAGTGGAGTGGACTGAAATACTAGTGTGCGTAGGCCAGTGTCTATATCTAATTCTCTTATGGATTCGTTGGGCTGTGGGATCTGTGGATCACAACCATAGACTCTTGGTTGTTGCGGTCCTGTTATGGTCATACGCGAGATCAAGTTCTAATCCCTAGTATCCAGTAATCGTACGCTTTCTCAGCTTCTATGTTTAGAACCAATAGCTTGTGCAGGTAATCTTCTCGTAATACCTCACAGTGTTCTCGCAACCGGATTCTTAAGCTCGGTATCTATATCTACGAGGGTGTCTCCAAAGATCTGGGTCGTGGAACTAAAGGATCGCACCCGAATGTTTGTTCTCTTTCAAACCCTTCTACAGTCATGTGGATGATTTTCTAGGGTAATCTGTAGTTTGGCTGACTTGACCAAAATGCATGTGCCTGGTCGTCTTCTATGTTTAATCCTCTTAACTGAGAACTGATCAGCTTGAATCTGCGTGGTTGTTCGGAATACTTGTATTCGAGATTTTGGTCTATGTCAACTACTATTTGTGATGAGGTTTGGTTGAGGCATGATTGGCTCAAATATATATTCCCTGGGCTCCTGAGGTCCCGTGATTGTCATACGAAACAAAATGCAAATCTAACTGTAACGAAGCAAATTCTAACTACATGAAATAAATCTAACATATATAACTTTTTATTCTTCTAAGAAATCTTTTGACAATTTTAAGGAAAGCAAACTATTTTAAGCGTATCTAGAAATAATAATTAAATAACAATTTAAAATGCATAAGATAACCGAGTGTAGTTATTTGCCCGTGTGATTTGTAGAATTATTCTAAATAAATAAAATAGCTCTGCCTAATCTATCTCGCAAGATTCTCGATCCTACCTCGTAAGTGAGGAGTGAATCATAGTTTCTAAACTATCAATCCTCACAGCCTTCCCCGCAATATCGAGAATAGAATTTATCGAAATGAAGCAATTTATCTACTCTATTTGATATGATTCTAACTAGAACTTTGAAAGTTAAACCCGGATTCCGCAGAACAAATGCTGGCGAATCCGATAAAGGTGTGTGATCTCGTCCCTCAAAGCATGATCTCCTCGTTCTTTCGTGTTCACGTGGATCCAGAAAAGCGTGTAATGCTAGCACCGATAGGAGTAGAATTTGGGACAAGGACAACTCAGAATGCAGACTCGAAAATGCGAGTAGGAGAGGGATAGCGCAAGAGTACAGAGCTTGGCTTATGCGATTCCTAGCGGGATTTTACTACGAGTCATGCAACATGAAGCGACCAGAACCTGTAACTATCCTATACGAAGAGCAAAACCTGCAACTTTAATGGCTTCCTAAGCTACTCTGTTCCAATGGATTGGATAAAATAAAGACACTGCTTGCACAAGTTGGATATGTGGCTTACCAACAGCTGAATAAAGCTAACCAGGCATATAATGAACTGAACTAAGAACTCTAAGCAACAATGAAAATTAAATCTACAGCAAAGAGGAATTCAGAGGCAAGCTTTAGACTGGATTTGGATGAAATAACAACACTGCCTGCACAAGATGGGTATGTGGCTTACCAACAGCTGAGCAATTTAACAAAAGATGCAAGTGAATTCAAGCTATGGCTTCTAAACAAGCTAACTAGCTAAAACACTAAAATGAAGAAATGAAAGCAAAGCTCAAACTCCAAAATCCAGCCAAAATTCAGACCCCTTAGCTTGTGCACAAACCATGCATTTATAGGAATTCCATCACCCAAAGATCAAAACCAAATTGAACTCCTAAACAATAAACAAAGGAAAAACACTATTCCAGGGACCAAAAACATAAATGCATGCTCAAGTCGGCAAGGAAAAGTTGGTGAATTGTGGATCTACCTCAAACAAGAAGGAGACGTATCATCATTTGGGTACTTATTACACTCATGCTCTCGCAAAGATATTTACAATTTTGGGTATGCACTTTATTGGTACCGGTGGGGAGCTTGTGCCGATATTTCGTATGTTTTCGTGGATTGTGTCCTAGATTTATGCAGGATCCTCATGAGCTGCATTTAAAAGTAGCAAAGTAGATCCTTCACTATGTTCATGGCACTCACATAGATGGTATTCATTACTTAGGAGGGATTGAGATTGACTTGGTTGGATTTACAAACTCAGATTGGGCCGGTGATCTAGATCATTGGAAGTCTACCTCAGGCTACAATTTCACTCTTGGTTCAGGTCCTATCAGTTGGTCCAACAAGAAGTAGAATGCCATTTCCATATCATCAACAGAAGTAGAGTATAGAGGAGTAGTTAATGCTGCCACAGAAGTTGTTTGGTTACAGGGTATCTTGACAAGAGTTTGGCATCCACTTTCGGCGGCCTACCATTATCTATTGTGATAACATGAGCACTATCTTGATTTGTAGAAATATCATTCAAAGCATTAATGTATGATCTACATTGAGATTCACATGTAATTCATACGGGAGATGATACATGAAAACATCATCGACATATAGTATGTTCAGATGATGATCAAGTTGCAGAAATATTCACCAAGCCCTTCACTGAGGTGAAATTTCTTCACTTACGGTCTCTTCTTAGGGTGAGGTCTGCTATAGCCACCCATCTTCTTTGGGCTATATAGTCCTCCTTCTCCTCTTCTTCCTTCCAGAAATATATTGTTTGTATATGGGCACCTTATCAGGCCTTTAGTTGCTGGGCCCCATTGACACATCTTTCTTAGTTGTCTAGGGGAGTCTTCTTTTCTGTTCTAGCTTACCATGACCTCTTCCTTGGCTTCGATGAAGGGGGTGTTGGTGTGTGTGACATGCCTAGTCATTGTCCACATCACCTAGTGAGTCATCTCACCTTATGAGAGTCATAGGTCTTAGGAAGTCAAATGAAAAGTGTCAGATTCTATCATAGAATCTATCATTGTCATTTGTGTCAGTGTGTCATAGGAGTTACATTCCTTATTTGGAATTATAACTCCTCCTTTAGTGGCGTCATATGCGTCAGTCATGTCATATGCGTCAGTGGCATCATTGATATTATTTCCTTATTTAGGCATGGGGTTACACAACACCCCTATTTGTACTTCCTTTTTTCGATCTATGAGAATGAGCAGACACTGTTTTCTTATTTGCATATTCTTTCCATTGTTCGAATCTTTCTTATTGCGTTAGAGCTTGACATTACCATCAGAGTGCAACTTCATTATGGTGCATTGTTTTCGACATCGGTTCTCGTGAATCCCTCTTTTAGTGTCTTGAGTCCATGTGGAAGAGAAGTTATAGGGGCTGCAAGACTATCCTAGACTAGTTGTCTTCTTGTAAGAAAAATTTACAAAAGTGAGGTGGAAGGAGTTGTGCTAAGAATTGAACCTTGATATTTTACAAGCATGTTAGGGGTATGGAAATACAACTAATAGAGGTGTTAATAATTTTTGGGCAGACCTAGATTCTCATTTGCACTAGTGGAGCAACAAACTTGGCTTGAGAAGCATATAGGGCAGTCTGAGACAAGAAGGAAAGTAGTGAAGGTTGAAGGGTTGTTTGATTGCATTCATTGGGTGTAATTAAATATGTTTGAAGTGTATATAGGGAAGTGGGACCAGAGAACCTTGGAGAAGGTATAGAGGAAAATAAAGTACTAAAGTGGGTCTAAAGGCAAGGAAGCTAGAATTGGCTAGTTGGCAAGCAAAAGAGGAAGAGTAAGTAAGGGAGTTATTTTGTGGTTTATTTTGTGATCATACTAACTGATATGGAGTGTGCAACATGAGAATATAGAATAGAATCATTAGAGAAGCTAGAGACCTTCAAAGTGCATCCTTGAGTAGCCTAGTCAAAAATAAGAACTTGTGCAATTCAAAGAAGGCAAAGTAAGTGTTCTTATTTGTAATGCATGGGATGAGTATAGTGGTTGAAGGGTCAAGAAATGAATACAATGAGCATGATAGGAATATGTTTGCATTTAATTAAGTCATTTTAGTAGTTTAAACTCAATGATAACCAACATTAAGCCTTTTTGGGCTTGTTGAAGATCCTCCATGCAGAGCTAGTGTAGTGAAGTTTTCTAAACATTCTTGTGAAGCTCAAGATATGCTTGATATTTTTATTTTTCTTTGAATCATTGTTTGTGTGTGTGGTTATGCATGTGTGTGTGTGTAAAGTTTGAGTACTTGATGATAAATTGGTTAAGAGTGGTTTACATTAGTTTTCATAAATGGTGGTGAGTGTATCCAATGGAAAGGTTTGCAAAGCTAAGGAAAGATGTTAAAGAATGTCAAAGCTTGACTAAACTCAGCTATGCACCATAAGATTAGAGATAAACAAGAAAATATCTATGCATATATAAATTTGAAACAAACATTCAAACCCTAGCATATATATTACTCTCTACTCCATGAAATCTTAATGAAAGTGAACCTAGTTAGATTCTAAGAAATAAAATTATGTGTAATTTACTCCCAAACATAGTGATCTCTCCAAGTTGGCTACATGGCCAAGATTTATATCTTCCTTACTAACTATATTTGGAGTGGATTGATGCAAGATGGAGGAGCTCTCAACAATGGGGTATGGCCAAGATCTCCACATTCTATAGCTTAAAGCTATCACAAATGATTTCTAATGCCTTTCCAAAGTGCTTGAGAGATTTTGTTATGTAAACAAGGTGTAAGGTTGAGAGGGAGGGGTGACCCTTCTATTTATAGTTTTCCACTTGGGAGAGTTTGGAATTTGGGTGCATGTGGGACTAAAACTCAAAAAGCACTTTTAGATTAGATTAGGATAAACATGCTTTAGGCTTAGTTAAGCTTGGTTTAGGCTAGTTAACTAGGGTTTAATCTAGTTAAACTTGATTAACAAGTGATTAGAGACTCATTGAGAGTTGGGAGGGGTTTGGATAACCATTTTTGGACCGATAGATAGCTTGAGAAGATTGCATGATTCGCTCGTGAGAGAACTAGGGAGGTTCTAAATGGTTGAAAGGAGGAATGTTTAGCTAATAAGAGATATATTAGCCAAATAAGCTGATTATAGGAGGAATACGACCGAAAGAGGGTCATGAATGGGCATCCGATAATGGAGCGAAGAATAAGGAATTAACGAAGTGTTGTTAATCAGTTGAATTGGAGGAAATGATAAGTGTAAGCATATTTTAGGTGTCTACATTTTCCCCTCTTTGGGGTGACATAAGTGACGTCACTCCAAAGAAAGTATACAAGCATAAAAAAGTAGAAAATTTTAAAGGGATAGAATAAAAATGAGTAGAATGAAGGATTCCCCCTCGATTGTCAATGGGGTGATCGAAGAACTCGATTGACAATCGAAAAATATGATAGAAAGATAACATAAAAAATAATAGTGTGAATAAGAAAAGGGATATAGAAGAAAAGAGAATGAGGAAGGGGGATTGAGCCAACATCCATCCAATGCCTTTTAAACAACTTTATTTTTATCATATTGCTAGAGATCTTCATCATCGGTTCTTATTAAAAAGAATGAAAAAAGTGTAATATGACATGAAAATCCATATACAGACAAATGTCCATTGCCAAAAACACAAACTCCATGCACATATACAAAATGCAATGCAAGACGAGAAATTAAACAAGCTAACCTAACAAAGAAACATAATGTAAGGTTTTATTATCAAGCTTCAATTTCAACCTATGCGAGTTAATGACAAGGGTTGACGATGGTTCCCCAAGCAAGGATACATGCAAGGGGAATAACGGAGGACACTTCGGTCCTATGAAAATAAATGTGCACCATGAAATAGTAATAGGAAACTCATTGTTCCTTAGAGTACAGATGAAGTAAGCAGCTTAGCTTTTGTTGATGGAGGTAGATCAAGATGATCCATGAGTCGCACACATGAATAGGTGAGAACCAAAGAGAAACATTTTGTAGGATGATTTATATTGTTTTTGATGTTTCTTGAAACATATTTGAATGTTTTTGGATGATTTTTCTAACATATTTGAATTTTTTTATGATTTTGAAAGTTTTCTGAAACTATGTATAGGAAGACAAGGAAGCATGGATGCCCCTAGCAATAGATGGGATGTACAAGGGTAAAAGGCCACGTGCATACGAGAAAGGTGAAGATGTAAAAAAATGCCCCAACGATTAGGTGGGAGTATTCAAAGGAAAATTCTTCACGGGTAGAAGTGGGACCCATGGTGATTATGGATAGGTTCAACATGATGATGAACGTAAACCAATGAAGTGGTGAGAAGAAGTGAGGATGCCCCCAACATAAGTTGGCCTAAAAGCACATGATAGAAAGGAAGGAGAAGATTTTTTTTTGTGAAAGGGGAAAAAGGTGTCTCAAAACATGGAAAAAGTAATCTTATACACATGGATCTTCCGAATGAAGTAGAAGAATAATGTGAATGATATGAATGTGGCCTAGAAGCCTCATGATAAAAAAGTTACTAGACAAAGGCAAAAATCATGATAAAAGATAAGGACTAGAGTAAGAGTTTGGAAAAGGTCTAAGAAAAACACTTGGTAACATACTAATCTGTTCACTCATAAAGATCTAGTATGTGCATGTGGAAATTTAATTACCTCTTGAAGGGAAGATTTAATAGAAAATAAGTGAAGACACCCTAGCCAATGTGTAGGAATGATTTATTTTGATAGGTGATAGGTTATTTGTGAATGAAGGGTGGAAGGATAGACGTATATTGCTTCACCGCACCGATGCATCCATAACCTCGATGGAGATGCATTTGATTCTAATCACAACATTTCTCTACTACCAGCTAGGTGTCCATATCCCCGATAGAGATTATTGGAAATATCCCAAGAGAGAGTAATATATCAATTTACTTTTGCTTTGTAGCTTTTAGCTTCGATTGATTGATTTTGCATCTTTTGCTTTCGAAAAATTATTTCAGCTCTCTTGTTTGACAAGGGGTTAAGAACCATTGATGGCTTGATGAAAGTAGGTGGAAGTGGTTGTGATGATGACATTGACTAGTGTCAACAAATATGTCTAAAAGTTCTTTGCAACAAGTTTATTTTAAATGTGATAGATATCTCTAAGAGGTTAGTCATTCTTTAATTTACCAAGGTGATGAAAGACCATGGTCAAACATATACCATAAAGATAAATGTTGCAAAATGTGTGCGAATAGGCTAACCAAAATATCACCAAGGGATGAAAATGGTAGGAAGA
This sequence comes from Taxus wallichiana var. yunnanensis, assembly GCA_018340775.1. Lineage (NCBI taxonomy): Eukaryota > Viridiplantae > Streptophyta > Pinopsida > Cupressales > Taxaceae > Taxus > Taxus wallichiana. The sequence continues at coordinate 443,198,855 of CM031244.1, forward strand.
CTTGTAGAAGAATAACAAGGAAGGGAAGAAAGAAACATCCATGTGTACGCAATACCTGATTGCAATGTTTGATCTTTGTACCTTTGATTTTACTATGTTTTCTCAATTTTTTTGTATTTTTGAATTTATTTGATGTTTTATATTTTTATAGTTTTTGGAAAGTTGGGAACAACAAGAGTCACTCTGCGTGGTAAGATCCAACAACAATGTTTGCAACTTCCTTGATAAGGGAGATTAAGCGTGTTTTTTTAATCAAGAGTCATGTTATCCCCAATCTCAATGATCGAGGTGAGCTCATACTCAACAAATGACTGTGATTTATCTTGAAACAAGGATTGTTCATGTGGGAGCTTGAGTTCCCTATCCATAGGTTTATGCACTTTGTGCCATACTTGATGGGTGTGTTGGTGTGCATTCTTGAATCGTGGTCAATTTTTAACCTTAAGATCGTTTGATTTGTTAGGAGCTTTGGAGCTCTCGGAAGTTTTGACCTGAGTTTGATTAAAAAATTGTTTGGGTTTCTTATAAGCTGATGCGTGACTTATCTGATCTTGAGAAGGAGAAGAAAGAGAACGTTTATGATTGATGATAGAACAAAAGAAATGATAGTTAGCTTGCCCCAGTCATTGGTAGAGGGATGCAGAGGATACCATCAAAGAATTGAAGAGGATGGGCTACAAGAGGAGGTGAGCCACTAATAGAAGATGCAGAAGGGCTACTAGGATATGGCCCTAAGATGGAAGAAATTAGGCTATGAGGACATGGCCCAAGAATAGAAGAAGATGATGAAGGGCTACTAGGGCATGGCCCAAGTATAGATGAGGAGGGAATACCAGGAGGGGTACCATAGATAGAAGAGGATGAAGGGCTACTAGGACATGGCCCAAGAATAGAAGGTAATAGGCTACCAAGAGGTGACCCACAAGTAGAAAATGGAGGACTACCTGGGGGTGGCTCCAGGATAGAAGAAGACAATGGGCTACTCAACGGTGACCCAAGGTGAGATTTTGATTGAGGAATGATGATAGATAATGAATGATTTGGTAATGAGAAGATAGGCCATGGATCAATGCTAGACCCTTACATCTCATCATGCTTAAAAGAAGGTGAAGATGAAATGCTAGAAGAAGAGTCAAGTTCCATGACCTTAGGATTTTCCTTTACATTCTGATGAAAGGAATCAAATACTTTTCCTAATAGGTGAGCATATCGAGTTCTAGAAATAATACTTGTTTATAATCCTCTAAAGGGATATCATTGTGTAGTCTAATTGCTCCCTCATTTTGAGAGAAATCAATCAAGAGAGGTTGTTGCCCTTCGTCCCGTTGGTCTGAAAATCGCTTGGGCAGATCTATGGATAAACGAGCAAAAGTGTGCAAGGCATAGCCCCTTGAGTCAGCAAAGGCTAAATATTGCATTCTGCAGAATCTATGCAAGTCTGATTCCATTGGGTTTGGGATCTCATTGTGGAGAGTGTTTCCACTGTGAAAAGAAAGGAAAGGAAGGGATGATGAGGAAAGAGCTTTGGGGTTTGGGATCTCATCCAAGGAAGAAAAGAAATGAAGCAGGTCCGAAGGAAGAAAAGAAATGAACTCCAAAGCAGAAAGGTCAGAAGATTTATGTTTTGGGATTGGTAGTAAACAGAGCCAAACCTACTTGCATAAATAAACAAAGCAATACTGATGAGCAAATGACAAAAAGGTAGATATGAATCTAACAGAATAAACACATACAGATCTAACATAAGAAAGCTCTGATGTATAACACAAGTATTCAGTACAAAGCCTCAATATTTGTATTGCTATTTTTTTTTCTTTTACATAAGAAAAAGTATAACACAAAGTCATAAAGTCTTTTCTCCTCACTTCTACTTTTCATCTGAAAGATATTCATCCCTTGAATACAACAAGTATTCCAATATATATAGAAGAGGAGAAGGAAAGAAGGCAAAAAGGAGCCAACAACTATTTACAAAGATATTTACAAAATATCTAAAAGTCATGTTGACTTTTGACAACTTGATGGATGACATCATCCCATGACGCAACATGGATGATGTCATCATTTACATCAACATACTTTAGACATTCCAACAAGAAAGTCAGAGAAGAGAGAGAAGAAGAAGAAGAAGAAGAAGAAGAAGGAAGAAGCTTACTCGTCATCATCCTCGCGGCCAAAGGGGGTAGCCTCGCTTTTGATGTCGCGTGTGACGAGATATGGAACTGAGCGCGTATTCCAAAAACTTGTTAATTATTGGCCCAAGTTGATCCTGAGAAGGATCCTTGTGCCTATCGCTTATTGCCTCACAAGTCTCCCGCTCATCTATGAGCTTCTCTGGGAGTTTGGAAAAGTCCTTTTCACCTCAATGAGGAACCCGACGAAGTCCCTACAGGCAAGCAGGTTGTTGATAGATTCAGTGTCAAATGTGACCTCCGCCCCTGCCTCGAGAAGCGATCTCTTTCAAGATCCGGATGGTTTCATCAGCTGACCTTAAGGTAAAGGAAGGAGTGAGCAACCCGGAGACATGTTGAGAACAATTCGCTCCATTTGATGCATCGCATCCAGGGCTTCCTCCTTGACTTTGTCAATCTTTTCTAGAATAAATTCTAGCTGATCCACCCGATAGTCCAGAGTGGACATGATTTTGCTGAGGGCCCTGGATGGCCGAAGACGCCGAACTTGACCAGATCTTCGATCAACAAAAACATTTGTTGGAAGGCCTCGTGGCTGCAGCTTCAAGCATGTTCCAACTCTTTCGATATGGGCCCCGCTAGCGCTGGAGCTCTTTATTCACCTTATCGATATTTGGTACAAGTCAGAGAACTCGGCGATCACTTTTTCACTGTCTTTGAGGATTTGGCTCCTCCAAGCGGAAACGGCCATACCCTGCTCACCAATTTTGGCATATTCGTTGATTTTCTCCTGGCTGAGAAGCTCAGAAGTCTCGGCGGCAGTTGTGGGAGGCGCACTACCCATCTTCTGTAAGGCTTGGAGCAGATATTTGTTTTGCTCTTTTAGTAGCCTTTTCTCTTCTTTTTGTCTCTCAAGCTTTTTGACAGAGGGCGTCAACCATGGAAAGAGCTTCCCCGGAGACTTTCGTAAGATGTCCCCATGTGACTTGGGTCACAATAAAATCTGTCTGGAGACAGATCCTTTTTCTCTTTGAGGGGATCATGGTATGCAATTTCCATGATTCTCTCACCGCAACACTTTTAGAGAAGCGTGTAACAGGCTTCGCTTCTTCGCCCCTTTGGCTGGGATCACTGAAAAGTCCATCGGAGCGATGGGAACTTTCCTCTTTTGCTGGCTTAGCTACTGAGAGATCCAGGCTGGTCCTATGGAAGAAGGACCAGAGACAGAGGAGGAGGCAGCTACAGTAGAAGAGGGGAAAAACGTGGAGACACGCGGCGGCGGCATTGAGAGAATAGCCGAAGAAGTGTCCACGGGAGGAAGGGAAACTGCAGCTGCGGAAGACATAGGAAGGGAAGGGAGCCCGGAGATGAGGGAAGAAATGGAGGAGGACAGATCAGCGAGGGAGGAGAAGATAGACGAAGAAGCAGGGGAAAGAGTAGAAGAAGGGACAGAGGACACGACCAAAGGGATGGTCGCTTGAGTCACTCGAGGAGGGGAAGGAAGAGAAGAAGAAGGGATAGAAGGGACCTCTGTTGTGGTAGCAATGCCGACATCCTGAGTGGATGGGCCTATGGGACTATCCTCTGCTGCTTCTTTCTCTGGCGAATCCAGAGTTATTACCTGTTCTGGTGCTGCGGAAGGAGGACTCTCAGGGGCTTCTTCCTGAATGGTGCTGGATTCACCTTCTACACCTTTGCCTTTAAGCTGCTTCTTGGATCGTGGAGGCGCGTTGCCCAATGGGGATGTTGTGAAATCAACCCCGAGGTAGATTAGGCCGTTCATCCGGCACCAATGTTCTGTCCTCCGCAAAGTCTCCTTGACCCTCTCCTCAATTGTCTGAGGAGCTTTAGTTCTATCAATGGCCGGAAAGGGCCAATCGTCCCCATCTGTATCAGTATATACCTTGTCTACTTCATCTTCTGTTGTTTGGTAGCCTTTGGGGACAATGGCTACCCCATATTGGATGATTTCTGCCAATGCTAGGTGAGAATGATCCTTTCTTCTGAGCTCTACCTCATGGAGGACGTCAATATAAATATCCTCGATCTGAGGAACATGGATCGATCAAGCTTTTTGCCTTGGCAGAAGCTCCTGGGTCGAAGGTAGGCCTGGCCGGGAAGTCATGTTTCAAATTAAGTAACTCCACTCGCGAACATTTCCTTCACCTTGTGGTGGGTAGAGCATGTGTATCGGCCCACTGTGAGGGGGAAAGGAGTTCCACCCTTCTTCCTTTTCAGGCATTTTTCGTGGTATGTGATTAGCTGCCTTGATAGCTCCAAAGAGAATCACTTAGGCCCAAAGATACCTTGGTAGCCTGGTTGGCTCTCCCAAAAAGTTGGCAGCCCTCAGATAGGTGAATGTGGGAAATTGGGTGAACAGGGCCCCCCATTTCTCCGTGGCTGCCACTATGTTTTTGGTCGTACGACCATGAGTCATGTTCGGCCTCAGCAGGTAGATGATGTGATAGAAAAACACATCGTTAAATTTTGTGAATCGGGAGATGCTATTCTCCAGCTTCAACTCGGGTAGTACTCAGATATCTTGACTCGAGGCCAAACTCCACTCCTCGTTAGGCCCGGATAATCCCTCTCCGACGCCAGCAGCAGACCACGTAGGAGTTCATATGGAATACTCCCCTGCCAGGTCGAATTGTCAGAGCTGCTCGGAGATGGTGCTGCTTATAATTTCCCCCCAGCAAAAGCGCTGATCAGGAAAATTCTTGTTCATTGTTTCCAAGTAGCGCAACATCCATTTATGGAAGTAATGGGCGCATCGTAAAGCCCAAGACCCCGCTCAGAAGGTAATGGTATCACCGAGCTCTTCTCGAGAAGTCACTGCGGTGGATGATTTGGGGCCACCGGGTTACCACCTTCTTATTTTTCAGATATACTTCGTTCATTAGCTGCATACATTGGTCTTCATTGTCTTCCCAGGCCTTGATGCACTCTGCTTGGCTAACGGCCACAAAGTGCCGGTGGTGAGGGATGCCGAGTATGATCTCAAAATGACGGGCAGTGAGGTTAATGACTACCTCGCCCTTGCTGTTTTCGACACACCTTGTGTCTTTATTGTAACTCTGGGCAACCACCATCATAAATTCATTGTTGACGGCGCTGACGGGGATTCCTCCGGTGAAGTGCAGGGCACTGCCGATCAATTTGTCCATCCATGGACTCTCAGAACTTTCTCGAGTCCCGCCTGTAATTCCTCCATGTCGATATGCCCCAATTCTGAATCTCTGACGTCCATGCTGCATTCGGCCTGTGACTCGGGCATTCTGACCCTCTGATATTTGTATTTCATTTCTTCCTCCGTAAGCTTAGCCTTTCCTTTCGGTTTGGTGGGTCTCCTGCTGGATGTAGACATATGTTCTTTCGAACTCAGTTGCTGATCTGCATGAAGAAGAAGCGAGACCCAATCCGAAAAGGTTGAATTAGCCATTTGATCTTCCATTGGAATGTTAGCAGAAGAAAGAGTTAGAGATTTTTAGGCTCAGGGCGCAGGGCGCATGAAAATTGCAGCTTACAGGGCTAAATAGGTAGGGCACAGAAGAGGGTGTTGCAAGGATAAAACTGGCGCCAAAGGCGCATGGCGCATGCATACTGCAGATTGCATTTTATAAAGGGCGCATGAAAACATTGTGTTACATAGGGATGGGATGCAAAGCGCATAGACTTTTCATGTTGCATGGGATTTGTGCGCCAGGCGCATGTAAGGTTTGTGTAACAAGAACTTTTCGTGCGCCAAAGGGAATATGGCGCGGCGCACGAAGGGTTTACACAACATGATGTTATTGTAAGGAGGATGCGCCCGCGCAAAGATTTTATAACTGGCGCAGATAAAGCTTGTGTGTTGCATAGATGTTGGGTGCCATGGCGCATGGAAATGGGATGCAAGAAGGAAGGTTGGCGCGCCATCAAAGAGCGCAAGTTTAGCGATTCAGCAGTAAGATGGGCGCACTGGCGGCGCATGGGTTTTTATCATGTTGCAAGGGGGACAGATGCGCCATGGGGGCGCAACTGTTTATGATGTTGCAGGACGCACCGATGCGCCAAAGGGAAAAACAGGCTTTTCTCCATTTCTTTCTTCATTTGTTTTAGCAGGGTTATTGGGCAATGAAATGGCTCATCAAAAAGGAGATAAAACCATGCTTTTAGACAGGTTCCCCTACCAGCAGATCTGGACAGAGGGGGAGGGATATGGGAAGATAGCAGAGGAGGATCTTGATATTTCAAACTTCAGGCACAAACTAAAACCAGACCACCAAGCACAAAGAACCAAAACGCAAAACATGAGAAAGAGAAAAGAACCTCTCACCTGGACAAATAGAGAAAACTTGTAACGGGTCCACAAGGCGTTGAAAACGACGAGGCAGGGGCTGACAGGCTCAGAAAAATCACGTGCTCAGTGAATAGTGAAAATGACATTTTGGGCGCGCAAACACATATATATAGGTGAGCTGGTCATAAATGCGCCACCCACTTTTTAAAGGGCGCATGAGAGTTGCTGTCGACAGGGAAAAGCGTGCGCCCTTTGGCGCATGAAAACATTTTCCAGCAGGAAATTAAGCGCGCCTTTGGCGCACCAAAAGCTATGTCGACATGAAGTTATGTGCGCCCTTTGGCGCACCAAAACATGGCGCAACAAAAGTTGTGCCAATACAAAGGCGCATGCGCCTTGGCGCACGCAGGGAAGGCTCAACATACTTTGGCGCACCAAAAGGTGTGTTGACACTGAAAATCATGCGCCAAAGGTTTTAAAGGGGGCGCACCAAAAGTTGGTGTTACATAGCAATTTCATGCGCCCAGCCAAAAAAGGCTCAAAAGACTAAGTTCAAAAAAACCAGATTTCCCGGGAAGGGATTTTACAACGTTTCGAACGCAAGGGATCCCTAACGAGGGATCGGAACAAAATTTTGGTATGGTTATTGGTAAAATTGCCCTTGTCAATTTTACGGGATAACAAACTGCTCTTTTCTGGGACTATCCCCGAGCAAACTCGGGGTAGAGAATCCCGATTCTCATGTGCCTATCCATTGGGTAACAGAGTCAAAAACAAGGGCGACTGAGGGAGAAGAAAAGAAACACACAACAAACCGAAAGCAAACACACGACGAAAGCAAACACACAACATAAAGCAAACTGTACAAAGAAGAGAGCAAGCTCTACTTCCTGAAGATCTTCAGATGTTACCCGCTATAAGGAAGCGGGAGTTCGGTTCCATCCAGATATGAGAGATAGAAGCTATTCTCTCCGTTGAGCTGCTTGATCTTGAAGGGCCCTCTCCACAGGGAATCAAACTTTCCGTGCATGCCCTTTGGCTCTCTTCGCTTGTCCCACAAAAGGACGAGATCTCCCACTTGAAAATCTCTTTGCTTGGCCTTCTTATCAAAAAGTCTCTTAACTTGATTCTGATGTTCAGTGATCCTGTCGACCACCCTTACTCTCTTTTCTTCAAGTTCTGCCAGATACATGATTCTCTTTTCAAGAGAATTTTGGAAAGTTTCATCTTCGATGGCTCGTGCCAAACGCAGAGCAGGAAGTTCCGCAGAAATGGGAAGCTCGGCATCAGTGCCATATAACACTTGAAAAGGTGACATGCCGAGAGATCTCTTGGGAGTAATACGATCGGCCCACAAAGCGTCGTACAAAGACTTGTGCCACATTCGCTGATTCTCATCTACTAACTTCCGTATGATGGTCACCAAGTTCTTGTTACTGGATTCCGCCTGACCATTTCCCTGAGGGTAATAGTCTGAGGCATGAGCCAAAGTTATCCCATATTCATAGCAAAAACTAATAACTTCTCGTGAGGAGAAGTTAGAAGCATTATCAGCAACGATTTTGTTTGGAACGCCAAACCTGACAATGATATTTTCTTTAATGAAATTACAAACCACCTCAGAAGTGGCATGCTTGACAGGTATGGCTTCCACCCACTTGGTGAAGTAATCCATTGCTGTAAGGACATAGCTATGTCCAGCACTCGATTGAGGATTGAGTGCGCCAATAAAATCAATTCCCCATTGCCTGAATGGTTCATTGATAATGACCGGCCTTAGGGGAAAGGCAGCCAACTTGGGCTTGCCGACGAATTGCTGACAAGGTTCACACTTTGCCACCCAGGTGGTCTGATATCTTGAAAGAGCATCGGCCAATAGTACCTGGCTCGAATGATCTTGTGTGTAGTTACGGAGGAAGAGAAATGCCCTCCACAGGCTGAATTGTGAAAACTTTCCAGTAGTTTTACTTGCTGGGGTTTGTCAACACATCGCAAAAAGATGCCATCTATCCCACGTTTATATAAACCGTCATCCCAGATGACATATTTAGCCGCTCTGAGCTTTATAGTGTGCTTCTCCTTTGCAGTTAGGTGCATTGGGCATTCACCGTAGGTAAGGAAGAAAGCAATGTCGGAGTACCATTCATCACTAGTTGCAACAAATAGAACCAGAGGCAGAGAATCAGCTCTTCCTGCTGGTCCTGTGTTTCGTCGGTGTAGTCACCCCTGTCATCATGGTTTCTTGAATCTTTGTTTTCAGCCATTAGTGACATGTGCCCTTGCCCCTCACCAGCCTTGGTTGGTTTAATATCCGTGTCATACTCCCGGACCTTTCACGATCCAATTTCCTCGCAAACTTCCTAACTCCTGCTGAGTTAGAATTGATTTCACCGCCGTGTCGTGACCAAAGCACCACCGTATGCGAGTTTAGAATGTAATACCTGAAATTCTTCACCGCTTTGACAATGGCGAAGGCATGCTTTTCCAGCTTGAGTCATTTTTAGTTCGTGAGGCTCGAGGGGAGAACTCATGAACGTGATCGGAGATTCAACATCCTCCGAGTTCTTTTGCATCAAGATCATGGACACAAGATGCTCGGGGATGCGTAACTATACATGATGAAGTCCTGGAGAAATCGGGACATACCAGGATCGGTGCATGAGCAACTGGAAGCTTTTATTTCTTCAAATGACCTTTTCTCTCTTCACTCCATCTCGAAAGTTGGTGACCCTTCATCATGTTCAATATGTGATGGGTCTTCTCAAAGAAAGTCAGAACAAAACGCCGAGAAAGTTCACCTTTCCAAAGAAAGAATGAACACCAGCCTTTTTCAGAGGCAGAGTAAGGCTTTGAATAGCCTTAACTCTTTCAAAGCATCTATCTTTGTTCCTTCTTTGCTAACCACATGCCCTAGCAACTTCCCTTCCGTGACTCCAAAAACAGATTTTTTGGGTTTAGGAAATCCCATGTTCTCGCACTGCCAACACTTGTTCCAAATGATCACAATGATCATTTCGTTGTTTAGAGAACATGGTTAAGTCATCTAGATAAACCACAATGACTTTCCCCATCATACCTTTGAATGCAAAATCCATGGCCGCCGAAAAGTGGCACCAAAGATTAGTTAGGCCAAAAGGCATCCCTCAACAGAGGCAAATATACCCTGTGGAGTAGTGAATGCTGTTTTAAACTCGATCTTCAGTGAAACTTCAATCTGATTCAGTAACCTAAAAACCATCGAGCATGGACAAGATCTCCGATCCAGCTATCGCCTATGCGTAACTTGATCCATTATCTAAGAGGGTAGTTGTCTTTCAAGGAAGCTTGATTCAAATTGCAAAGTCTACGCATATGCGTATCTCGCCGTTTTTCTTGCGCACTGGCACAATATTTGCTACCCAAGTACTGTGATGGATAGGAAAGATGATTCTCGCATCCAACATCTTCTGAATTTCAGCCTGGATGGTACCCGAGATCTTAGGATTATAGTGCTCTCGCTTCGCGTGAAAGGCTTTGACATCTTCTTTCAAGGAATGTCATGCCGAACGCCCTTTCGCTTAAAGGACTTTAGATCGGCATAGACCACGCCAACACGCCCATATATTTTTTCAGCAAAGAACTTGACAAATTTTCGCGTTTCTCCTCAAAGCGTGCAACATTTGCCAATGTTCACAAATTATGGGTGCTCTATCGAACCTATATTGACCGGTTCGGTTTTCGGGATGAGTCAGGGTCATCTCGCCTCTTCTTTTTCACAAAATGGTCATGCCTGTCGAATAGGCGCTCCAGAGAAACCAGGCCCTTTGGAATTTTATTTCCTTTGAGCTGACATATGCCGTCGTTCCCTTCGGATTCGTCGCCTTGATCGGTGACTGATTCACGGCAAGTGGAAGTAGATCCTTCAAAGTGCAATTCTTTAAAATTTTCTGCCTTTTCAAGAAATGCAATGAGTTGATTATCATCGTTGAACACCTGCCAATGCTGAGAATTGTCTGGCACGCTCGGGCGGAAAACCACCTCAATGGTGTACTTGTTTGTTTTCAAACCTGGGTGTGGGAGCATGAGGGACGCTGAAACGGCCAATGAATCGGCCATGTCATTCTGAGCCCTCGGTATGGATTCTATTGAAAAAGCATCGAATTCTTCAATGCTGTCCCATACCGCATTACGGTAATGCCTGAGCCTCTCATTTTTTACTTGGTAAATCCTTTTGACCTGATTTACAACTAGCTCTGCATCACCTTGTACTTTTAGATTTTTAATTCCTCTTTCTTTTGCGGCTTGCATACCGAGTAACAGAGATTCATACTCAGCAGTATTGTTAGTGTTGAAAAACTGCAATTTGAAAGAGAGAGGAATTACCTCCTCTTCGGGAGATATCAGCACAGCCCCAGCGCCACATCCACTAGTCGCGCAACTTCCATCAAACTGCAAGGTCCAGATCTCATTAAGATCCTTTTCCTGAATGAGAACACCCGTTTTATCCGTCTCGGTAGATAAGAAGTAGTTCCCCATCCCTGATGATTCAAAAAGGATTTGGGCCTTGGGGTCTTCAGAGCTGGTAACCAAGTATTTCTTTTGTGATTCCGGCTCCAAAGTCTGCATTACGCCTTTGACTGGAATTCTAGCTTTAGACCAGTCCATATGAATTTCTCCACCAACTTCGCTGCAAAAACTTCTTCCCAGCAAAATTCCATAGGCTGCCGGAATGTCAGCAACGAGGACTGTCATTTTTACTCTTTTATCTGGGAAAGCCGCAAATGCGAATTGCGCATCTTTGATTTGGCCAACCAACGGAACCTGCTTGGTTTCCAATGAATAACATCTGCCGAAAGGCTTGGTAAGAGTGAGGCCCAAAGCATGGGTGACTTTTTCCAGCATGACGTTATCGAAGCTCCCTAATCAATTATGCAGTTACTCAACTTATGGCCATTGATTAGGAGAGAGAGATAGAAAGGCTCTATCTTGCCCGACGCAGATGTCAAGCAACATTTATGTGGGATTCAGTGGGGAGTGGAAAGGATTCCTTTGGGGAAACTCGCTAGATGCAACAAATTGACCGACTCAATATATTTGGTCAATCTTACAAGTCGTTCGGGGTTTGATCAAGGTACTCACTTTCTGACATTTGGATCTTGGTCTTTTTTTGCATGATCTATGATATCAAATGTGGCCAAGGGTTTTGTTGGTGAGGGAATGAGTCCTCACCTCGCGATGATGGAATAGGATTACCGGCCTCTGGTAGGAACGTGAGAGGATTGATTTGGAGGAGAGATAGGGAAAAGGTTTCCTTGAAAAGATTTGCCAGGAGTTGAGTAGGAAGAGGATTACCTCTTTTAGCAATGATCAGAGGCGCGTTTGACACGGCCTTCTCCTGCTAGACATGGGCAGCAACTTCCACTTCTTTTCCTTGTGAGCGAGTAAAAACAACATATGACTGTCCGCTTGCATATCCCTGGGTACCCTCTTCTTCATCAGATTCTTCCTCATCAAATTCCATATACCCGATAGTAGAGTCGCCAGCCGGTTCACCGACATCTTGATCATCTTCACCTTGAGACGAAGGTTCTTCATAATACTGCTCTTCTTCTTCGATTTCGGCCAGAGCGTTGACCGGAGGAGCCTCAAGCGCCAACCGCGGAGCAGCTGTAGGTAGGCGCGGCCTTTGTGAAACATTGTTGGGAACGAAATTCCTCCGTGGAATATCCCGGTATGAGGAACTGGGGGAGGCCTGGGCCAACTGCTTCTTCAATGCAAGCAAGTCATTCGCCATCTTTTGAAAGGCTGGATCAGACGAAGTAGTGGGCGAAGGGCCCAAAGATTTAGGCTTGGCTGATTCCTTTTTCAATTCGCCAGATATTATCAGATTATCCTCTATCCGAATGGCAGCGGCTTGGGCGAGAATCAAGGTAGCCACCGCTTTCAAGGAGTAAGAAACTAACTTTCGAACTCATAGCATTTACGAAGAAACACTTTTGATTTTCCTAAGGCTGAAGCATGGCAACGGGACACGGTTGATTAGTGTATCAACCGGTGACAAAATCGCATGGTCTCATTTGCCTCTTTCTTCAGGTGAGTGATTCATGATAATAATGCAAATGCATCCTCTGAAGGCTTGTATCTGTCTTCGAAAGCATCCCGTAAGGTGGCCCAACTGGTAATAGATCCGGCCGGCAAATGCTGAAACCATTCAGCTGCAGGTCCTTGTAGGGTTTCCAGAAAAAGGTGAACCGACACATCTTCGTGAGTCACATCCAAAATACTGCATGACATGATGAATGCAGATATGTGGGAATCCATGCTTTGATTTCCGCTCCCGTCGAATTTGGGAAAATTCTTTCGATTTCGTGAGGGAGCGCGTGAACTGGATGTGGTAAAGCCAAAGGACCCATCACGTTTCCCCATGGTACCGCCATCTGAAAAGCTCGGAAAGAGAACACGAGCTGGAAGTGTGGTTCCACTGAGTAGCAAGGCACTACAAAGGGATGTGGATGCCCCCTGCGAAAGACTTTTTCTTCGTGAAGGTGAGACACTCCTGGATGTCCGGCTAGCCGAGCTTAGCGCTGAAAAATGTGCCGGTGTCACGCTGAAATTGTGCCTTTGAAGCAGATCGAAAGTAGGATCAGCTTCTCCACGGGCTCTCCTGCTGCGCGTAAAAGGTTCACTCGCCAGTGTACCTTCCAGATCTGTAACGTTATGGCACAGATTCAAACTTTCTTTTTGGTTATACTTGCTGATTTTCTGGTTTTTTTGATAAAAACCAGCAGCAAATACTTTTCTAAATATTTAAAACTATCCTCTTCAGAAACCGATTGTGGTTAATGACAAATAACAACGAGGATAAGATGGCAGGGAAGAATAGCAAGCTGATTTTCGGATCTGATTTTGACTTTTTTCAGAGGGTTTCAAACTTTTAGCAAACAGCCAAAAATCCAGATCTACGGCAAAATACTAATTTTTATAAAAACTCAGCGAACTAAAGATTTGTAACTAGGCCAGATCTATGGATCTCAGAAGAAAATTTTCAATTCAGAGCAAAATTTGCAAATTTTTGGATTTTTATCAAAAAGTTCAGATTTGCAAACAGGCAGCGATTTTCTTATTTTTTCTGATTTTTCTATCTTACCACCATCATAGATCCGATGATCTATTCATTCCCAAATGAGTCGCCAAAATCAAGTTGGTCCAAAATCACACTTGGGCAGATCTATGGATAAATGAGCCAACAAGCAGGTGGTGGCATAGCCCTCTTGAGTCAGCAAAGCGAAACTGGTTTATTGCTATTCTACCAGCAGGAATCTATGCAAGTCTCATGATTTCGCCTTTAGGGGTTTGGGATCTCATCCCAAAGTGGGGTGTTTCAACCGTGAAAAGAAAGGAAAGGAAGAGGGGATGAGGAAAGAGCAGGTCCGAAGGAAGAAAAGAAATGAACTCCAAAGCAGTAAAGGTCAAGATTTATGTTTTGGGATTGGTAGTAGTAAAACAGAGCCAAACCTACTTGCATAAATAAACAAAGCAATACCGATGAGCAAATGACAAAAAGGTAGATATGAATCTAATGTAATAAACACATACAAATCTAACATAAGAAAGCTCGATGTATAACACAAGTATTCAATACAAAGCCTCAATATTTGTATTGCTATTTTTTCTTCATACAAGAAAGCTCAAAGTCTTTTCTCCTCACTTCTACTTTTCATCTGAAAGATATTCATCCTTGAATACAACAAGTATTCCAATATATATAGAAGAGGAGAAGGAAAGAAGGCCAAAAGGAGCCAACAACTATTTACAAAGATATTTACAAAATATCTAAAAGTCATGTTGACTTTTGACAACTTGATGGATGACATCATCCCATGACGCAACATGGATGATGTCATCATTTACATCAACATACTTTAGACATTCCAACAAGAAAGTCGAGAAGAGAGAGAGAAGAAGAAGAAGAAGAAGAAGAAGAAGGAGAACTTACTCGCCGTCATCATCCCGCGGCCGAAAGGGGTAGCTCGCTTTTGATGTCGCTCAGTGATGAGATATGGAACCGAAAGTGTATTCCAAAAACTTGTTAATTATTGGCCCAAGTTGATCCCGAGAAGGATCTCTTGTGCCTCATCGCTTAGTGCCTCACAAGTCTCCCGCTCATCTATGAGCTTCTCGGGAGTTCGAAAAGTCTTTTTCCACCTCAATGAGGAACCCGGACGAAGTCCCTATAGCCAAAGAAAGTTGTTGATAGATTCAGTGTCAAATGTGACCTCTGGCCCCGTTCCTTGAGAAGCGATCTCCTTGAAGATCCGGATGGTTTCATCAGCTGACCTTAAGGTAAAGGAAGGAGTGAGCAACCCTGGAGACATGTTGAGAACAATTCACTCCATTTGATGCATCGCATCTGTGGCTTCCTCCTTGACTTTGTCAATCTTTCTAGAATAAATTCTAGCTGATCCACCCGATAGTCCAGAGTGGACATGATTTTGCTGAGGGCCCTCGGATGGCCGAAGACGCCGAACTTGACTAGATCTTTGGTCGAACAATAAAATTTGTTGGAAGGCCTCGTGCTGCGCAACAAAGCATGTTCCAGCCTCTTCGGTATGGGCCCTGCTAGTGCTTGGAGCTCTTTATTCGCCTTACTGATATTCAGGTACAAGTCAGAGAACTCGGTGATCACTTTTTCACTGTCTTTGAGGATTTGGCTCCTCCAAGCGGAAACGGCCATACCCTGCTCGCCAATTTTGGCATATTCATTGATTTTCTCTGGCTGAGAAGCTCAGAAGTCTCGGCGGCAGTTGTGGGAGGCGCACTACCCATCTTCAGTAAGGCTTAGAGTAGATATTTGTTTTCTCTTTTAGTAGCCTTTCTCTTCTTTTGCCTCAAGCTTTTGTGAGGGCGTCAACCGAGGAAAGAGCTTCCCCCGGAGACTTTCGTAAGATGTCCCCATTGTGACTTGGGTCACAATAAAATCTGCTCGGAGACAGATCCTTTTTCTCTTTGAGGGATCGTGGGTATGCAATTTCCATGATTCTCTCACCGCAAAGACTTTTAGAGA